>CM053762.1:54773159-54861871 GCA_028658305.1 Pachyuromys duprasi | reverse complement strand
CTGGCAGCTCCCTCCCTCCTAACTCAGCTGACCTAATGCAAGATGCTCTGCCACGGCCCAGTTTCTCACCCTTTCCTCCAAGGAAAACAAACCACCTCAGAGCATCTCACTGGCTGGTATGGTGGAGAGATGGACACGTGCTCTTCTGTGGAGAGTCGGACAGTCCTCAGAGGCAGACCATGGAGGGAGTCACCCCTTCTCAGGGTCTGGGCCTTGGGCAGGGACTTCATGTCACAGGTTCAGGACCATGACAGTTTCCTTTTCTTCCCTGTCATAGAACTTAGGAGACACGACTTAACTGGGGGGAGGAGGACTAAACTAGGTCAAGATCTCCCTCTGGGAATACTCAAGACAGGGGATCTCCAGGCTGCCATGCTTTGCTAAACTTGAAGGTGGGCTTCAAGCCAGCATAGCTGAAGTAGCTCTAGGCAAAGATCTAGGTTAGAAGAGTCCCCAGCAGCCACCTCAGATGAGGGCCCTTAGAATAACTACCAACTCTACAGCACCGCACTGTTGTGGACCACAGCCCTTGCTTATAGTTAAACCTGGGAAAATGAGCAAAGGCCAGAGCTGGGCACAAGCAGGAGTGTGAAAAGGCCAGAGTTGGGCATAAGCAGGTCCATGATCACAGGATCATGCCAAGTCTCCATTTGGGAAGCTGAGGAAGGGGGAACACAAACCAGTCTCAATAGCTCTCACAACTTACTTCATGATGAAGCTTACAGTCCCTTGTGCTAAGTAAAGTGCCAAGAAAGATGGCCAGATCATCTGGTACAGAGATCTCTTCCTCCTTCTCCTCCTCCTCCTGGTCCCAATTCACTTCTCCTTTGCCCTAGACTCTGTGATACATCCTCCCTACCAGACCACAGACTGTTTACCTAAACCGAGCCCCAAATTCTTAAGAGGTACACCTTTAGGGGGGTGTGTGTCACCAATGAGCCATGAAGCTAAACCTCAGGAAAATAAAACCAACCTGGAACTCTGCTGTCCTTTTCCTGTCCGGGTCACCAGCAGAGACCCTATCTCTTAAGATCTGGTATGGTGTTCCCCTTTGCCTGTGCCTTTCAGTGAGCTATATATAAGGGGCCGGTGCCCTGGGGAGCTCAAGAAGGCACACTGAGGGGCCTGAGAGGGCACTGACCGAGCTAGTGAGAAGGGCCTTCTCAGACCCTGCCCATCCCTGGCCTTGCTCTTCACCCTGACTCACGTTAGTTCTTTCAGGAGCTGTTAGCTTAGGACCCTGCCCCTAGCTCCCCCAGTGCCCTTTGGACTCCACAGTGGGAAGTCCGGGCATCCCCTTCTGGACCCCAGCACCCCCCTCTGTCTCTCTCCCTCTAGCCTCCTGCTCTGCCTGCACAACCTCCTCAGGACCCTTTCTCTCCTCGCTTTAAATATCCAGCTCCCCTAAGCTTCCCTTCCTTTTGTGTTCTGGCTCTGAGAGAGAGAGAGAGAGAGAGAGAGAGAGAGAGAGAGAGAGAGAGAGAGAGAGAGAGAGCTGAAAGGATTGGTGACCATCCCACCTGCTCCCTCCCCTCCCTGAGCACAGCTCCCCCACCCAGACAGGAGGCAGAGGCTGAAAGAGAGCAGCTGCTCTTAGAGAGGTTCCCTGGGTCCTCTGCTTCCCCTTGCGGGTTGGGTCTTTGTCCCTGTGTCTCCTGTGAGAGCGGGCACCTGTCCTGCCAGGTTCCCACCTCCTTCCCCATGAAGAGTATGGAAAGTGCCAAGGAGCAGGAGCTGCAAACGCTGGGGAGCGGAGCCTGGGACAATCCTGCCTACAGCAGCCCCCCTTCCCCGAATGGGACCCTGAGGATCTGCACTGTCTCCAGTGCGGCAGTCCCCCAGCCTCAGCCCGAGAAACCTGAAGACAGACACCAGGAGACACAGAGAGCCCTGGGGTCCAGCTGCTGCTTCCGTATCTGTCACAGCATCAGAGGTACGGGCGTGAGGAGAGGGTTTCCTGGGGTGTTAGGGTGAGAAAAGGAACCACCTCAAGGTTTGAGAAGGGGACAAAAGTGACCCAAAGAAGAAGAAATTTTGGTGTCTGCAATTTGCCTGTGTTAGAGTAGCTTGCTCCAGGACGGAGACCAGGCTCCTGGTCTGCCAGAAAGGACACCTGGCACAGTCATCACTTGGGGTCCCAGGGGTGGGGCGGTGGGAGGACTGAGGTGAGCAGGCTCTAGACCACCCACCTGGAGCAGATGCTCGCCCCGGTCCAGCATCCTCACCCTGCCTCCCTGAGGGACTTTGTAGGAGGGAAGGTGGAGGGGTGGGTGTAGTAGCCAGGTCCCAGGGGCTCTCAGGTGGGCGAGGAAGGACAAGTGGAGTTGGTTGAGGTCTAGGGATGGGTTGGAGTGGATAACTAAAGAGATGTGCTGTTGGGGCTTCCTTCCGCACTCGCAGGACTCTGGGGAACAACCCTGACTGAGAACACAGCTGAGAACAGAGAACTCTATGTCAAGACCACCCTGAGGGAGCTTGTGGTATACGTTGTGTTCCTTGTGGACGTCTGTCTGTGTGAGTAGCCATTGTCCCATGGGCATCTGCCCAGAAGAGGCTCTTGTATTTGAAATGTCTGTACAAAGTATGCAGGCAATGCTTGAACATCTGTGTGAAGTGTGTGGGTCCTGGGAAATTTATATACACACCAATATACAACTCCTGTGACTTCTTGCACTGAGTGCAGTGGAGGAAACCTGGTTGGTAGAAAGATTGTTAATAAAAGGAGATTTCTCTCAAGTTACTAGGTAACCCAATTTTCAAGTTCAGTTGCCTAATACTGAGCCAGCAGCCATGGCGTTGTGTTGACAGGTAGACATTTTGACCCTCTGTAAAGAGTGGAGGGTCCCTTTTTCTGTTTAGTGAGTTTTGTGTGATTGGTTACTGTGTAACATCTGGTCCAGGAGGAAAATGATTCAGGCCTTAGAGAGCTCCTGAGAAGAGGGTTGGGGTTCAATAGTGTGGCAGTGCACTGTGGGAAAACCAGCTCCACACAGGCAGCGGGGGCAGTCTCATGTGGGACACTAGCTGGGGAGCTTCGGTGCCCAAGTTCAGAGAAGTAAGCAGAAAGACTATAACACAGGCTGTGGGGAAATGGCGTCAAAGAACACGCAGGATGAGAAAGCTGGATCATGTACGGGCTATTTGGCCTGGAGGTGAGGGAACCTACAGGAACTCTCAGTTAAGAGTTGCACAGTAAGTGATGTCTGCCTCATGCCGCAGTGCTCTCTGTGTGGACCAAACCCTGCAGCTTGCACCCCCAACTGCAACACCTCCCTAACCGGTTGGCATCTGTCCTCTCTGCTTTTTAGGACGAACAAGTCATTGGCAAGTGGGTGTGAAAGTGTGATAACGGAGGTGTGCTGGGAAGTGTCTCTTGGGCCAGCCACCATAGTGGTGTGTGCCTCTTGTGGTTGGCCAGATGTACCTGCTGGGCCTTGCTGCTTGGAGCATTTCCCTCCGAGAGCAAGCCCCTCAGTGTGAGGTGGAGGTGCTGGGACAAGAGCTGTGAACCCCATTAGAGCCCTTTGGGTGCAGGACTCCCAGAGAGCAGAGAGACTGGTTTGTGAATGTGTTGACTTTCTGCTGTCAACATCTGTCAGGGCAGGAAGTTCCTCACCTCCTTCTACCCTGTCACGGCAGCCAAAGCTCACAAATCTGCCACCTAGATTCACAAGCTTTGGAACAAGGTTAGCAGTTTTCTAACTTTACAGAGACATTGTGGACCGTCCCGGACTCCTGGGTATAGGACTGGAAAAGTGGAAGCTTGAGCCTTGTCAGCCTGTTATATCTAATTCTTGTGAACTCACTGCTCTGATCAGGGTCAAATGGTCTGAGACTGGCTTGAGTTTGCATGCTGGGCCAAGCTCACTTATTATTGGAGAATCCCAGAGGATGATTTAGGCAGCAGTGCAGGGCAGGGATATAGATGATTCAGAGTCACTTACTATGATTGAATCTGAGACATCCCACAGGGTTCTGTGTGCTATCCCACCAGCCCCACCCTGGGGATCCCCATGGGGATTTTGTTGTGTCACAGGAAGTCAATTTGACTGTGGACAGCTCTCCTTTCTCCCTTCTCTGCGGGGCGCTGGACAGAAGGCATATGCGTGACTGTCTGCCGTAAGAGCTAACCTCATTTCCAAACTTTTCCCCTTTTGTACTATATACTTCCCTACTTTCCAAAGTGGTAGGCTCCACGTTCTGGATTGAGTGTGTGTCTTGGTTCTTAAGCAGCTTGTTCTCCAAACTCAGGCAATTTTTTTTTTTTTCTCATGAGAGGAGTCCCTGCTGCATAGTGACCAAAAGTGACTTAGGCAGAGATTGAAGTCTGGGCTCTGAATCTGCAGATTTAGGTTCAAACCTTTCACTCTGTCACTTACCAACATGGGGACCGCGCGGTAGTTACCTAACTTCTTCTAGTGTCAGTTTCCCCTTATGTCCCTACCTGATCCAACAGGACTTCGTGGCCATTTTAGGGCCTTTCGCTCAGCCTGGTATGTTGTGACAACTGTCTCAGAGTGTTCACCACGCAGCCGCCTAACTCAGCCCTCATCAGTTTGACGTCCTTTACTGGAAGAACTGTACCGAGGGATACCTGAGTGACGCAGTGCCCCGTGTCATCATTGCTTCTGTTGCAAGCAAGCGTGTTCCGACTTGGCGGTTCTCACAGAGCTGTCTCCCTCCTGCACGCAGTCACCAATTTGCCCCACTCCCTACTGCCCAAACACGAGACAGCCTTGAATTACGAACGCTTATCCTCTTATGCATACACCTCCATGACAACCCCTCAGCCCTCTCCACACCGAAGGGTCTGCCTCTCCTCTCCTGCCTCCCCCTTTGCCCTGCCCCCATCCTGGGGCCGCCTGTGGCTACGATGTATTTCTCTTTCCTCATGAAGAGCTTCATTAGACCTGAAGCCTTGCTCTCCCACGCCAGCCGCCACTGCTGCGAGTCTCCTGACAGCGTTTGCCTGAAGGGTAATTCAGCTCAACTCCCTTTCCACGAGCCTGCCTTTTTATACATTACAACAAAAATTACCCCCTGGGGATCACCATGCATGAGGAACCTCACTCAGTTTCTGGAAGTAATTAGCTTTGTATTTGATAGCGGTACAGCAACACTTTCGAATGGGCCCCTAGCTTGGTTTTAAAATATATATAAATACAAAAATCTTTTAAGAAAGAAGTTGTACACTGCGCGATTCCAACGACATGGCATTCCAGAAGAGAGTAAGAGCCAGCAGGTTGGCAGGGGCTGAAGGCAGAGAGAGAGAAACAGACGAGGAGGGTTTTTTAAGTCCTCTGTGTGGGCTGGGGGCCAGTGACACACACTGGTAATCCCAGCACTCAGGGAGGCAGAGGCAAGCAGAGGCCAGCCCAGTCTACAAAGTGAGTCCAGGACAGCCGAGGCTACACTAGATAAGCCTGAGCCGCTATGCTCAGGTTTTTGTGTTGCTGAGTCCTGAGCCCAGCACCTCATACATGCTAGGCAAATTTCCCACTGCTGATCTCTACCCTTACCCTTACTTTTTAAACTATATTAAAAGTAAACTTCCTTAGGACAGGAGTATTAGTGTATGCCTTTAATTCTAGCATCTGAGAGGCAGCGGAAGGCAGATCACTTGAGTTTGAGGCTAGCCTGGACTATACAGCAAGTTCCTGGCCAGCCAGAGCTACATAGTGAAATCCTGTCTTTAAACAAACAAACAAACTCAAAAAAACAAAAATAACCTTTACAGTTAATCAAAAATCACTATAAACTTTGAAACAGTTAAAAAAGAAGAGAGGTTTTACTTTTTTTTTTTTACCATACCAAAACCAAACAAACAGAAAACCTGAGAAGTGTTAGAGGTAATGGCTGTTTTGTGTCTTTTCATTTGATCAGCATACACAGCAGAGGTAAATAACAAAATGTTACATTGCCTCCTTTATTCATGCAAGTATCTGTCGATTTAAAAATAAAGAAAGGGCCCAGAGAGATGGCTCAGTGCTTCAGTACCTGGCTGCTTTGGCAGAGGACCAGCTTTGATTCCCGGAGTTGGCAAAGCATTCACATAAGATAGAGAAATAATACACATGAAAATGTCTTTAAAAATTGGATCCTGTTTCACCTTGAGGGACAGTATCATTTGAGCACTCTTCTAAGGACTCTAGACCTTTAGGTTAGCAGTTTCTCCAGAAGGCCTCAGTTTACCACCACCGCAGGAACATCAGGGCTTTGCTGATTGGTTTCCGAAGCAGCAAGCACTATGCCAACAACGGCTCCCAAGGTTTCTGCAAAACTAGTTTAATTTGTATTGTCATTTCACAAGTAAGGAAAAGTCTCAGTGCAACAAAGAGCTTCCCTGGGAACAGAATGTGAGAGGAAGAAGCAGGAAGCCAATTGGGCTCAAGGTTGAGGTTGACTGAGCACAGTGGGTTCTGCATGCAAATGTTACTTTATTTTCACCTGGCCACATCCTAGCTCAGTGATGAGGAAGAAGTCCCGTTTCTCCTGACCTGACCCAGCATGTTCCCATCACCTGCTACTTGAAATCAACTCCCTCCCCTTCCCAAAAGGAAGTAGAGTCTTAAGAGAACGCTGCTACCTACAGTCTCTCTTCTATTGTTATGTTGAAAGCACAAGGTAAAGTCATTTTTTTTTTAAACTTTTTTGTTTTTTTTTTTTGAAACAGGGTTTCTCAGCCTTGGCTGTCCTGGAACTCACTCTGTAGACCAGCCTGGCCTTGAACTCACAGAGATCTACCTGCCTCTGCCTCCAGGGTGATGGGGTTAAAGTCAGGTGCCACCAACAACAAACTAAAGAACATTTTAATTTATAATTCACCCCCATCCTATCCAAAGGCATTTAATTTTTCATATTAACAACATTCATCCGTCTGTATACCCATTCTACACTTTCGCATATGATTACGTCAACCATACTCTCTTATGTTTCTGAGCAGTTGATATATTTTAATTTTGTGATCACAATTATATCACAATTTATTAAGATTTTATCTTGCTACTTCAGTATTTATTATGGGGAGGTATATCCACACCTGTTGCCTCGTCTTGCTTGTGTTAAGTTTGTTCCCAGGGCATGTCTAAAGAGATTAAGTACGGAGATGGAGTATCCTGTTAGTGCTTTGTGTGACCGTTTGTCTCCGTTGAGCATTACACATATTTATTATAGCGCCATGCTGTAAGGCCACACCAGTGTAAGGCTCCATCAAAATTAGATATACTCAGTCATTATTTTTAGTATTAAATAGGTACGAAATGGTACAACAATCTTCTTTAATTTTCTTGTCTTTGATTCATAGTAAGGACAGTTTTCTTATGTCTACTTTGTGGCCCAAACCCATGGTGTATAAGTCGCATAAGACAGACACTGTTTGGAGAAGGAAATTTTAGGAATGAAGGACTGTTACATTTGTGGTGGGAACCCCCTACTAGGGCCTTCATTTTGGAAACTGGAATCCTGGGAGTGGGAAGAATAGCCTATAAAATTGGACACTGACACCTGCAGAGCCTCTGGGCCTGGGATGAGCCCACTGAAGCAGCTGTTGTAGATGGCCATGCCGACCCAGTGGCCTCTCCCTTATGCTTTGCTCTAGCAACTTGATGACCATTTATTTGGTGACTCGTTTGGCTAACACGGAGCTATCTTCTTATCCAGGCAACACGGGGAAACCATCAATCTCCTCATTACGTCATAATGCAGCCCTGAGAACACTCACACTATGACCTCACTTGACCATGACAGCTATTCTGTAAGGGATCGATTTCATTATTCCCATGTCATTCTTGTCATTATGAACAGCGCAGGGATGGCCAACCATTCAGAAGGGCCCACAGTGATTGGTGGTCCTGCCCCTCCTCCACTCCCATCATGAGATTTAGGAAAGAGCTTCCAGCCTTTTGTCTTCTTGGATGGATGGCTGTGGCCTTTTGTTCATGGAGGAAACATTGAAGGTCTTTGTGTATAAACAATGGCTGTTTGTTTTAGGAAGCATTTTTGTTATCTCAAAGGTGCACCTGGGACTGTCCCTATATAGGAGAGGCTCTGAGCCATGACCTAGGCTGGGTCTGGTCGGCATGGAGTTGGGCAGGAATATAGAGGCCCTCAGCCTTTTTTAACTCATGTCCACACATTAACAAATGTGTGTTGGTTGCTCCTTGTCACTGCTGGCTCTAGTTCTCCAGAACTAGAGTTGGTGTGTGTTATAATAATTATGAATATGACATACAACAGATCTGGTATAAAGGAGATTGTGGGAAAGGGAGAAGGGGGAGAAAAGCGGCATGACAGAGAAACAGAGAGAGAGTAAGAGAAAGACCGTGAGAGTGGTGGGTGGGTCCTTCTTCTCTGGCACACACCTGGCAGAGGCTGCCAGCCCCCTGAAAGGCAGGCTAGTGGGGCCGCCTGTATGCTAGCGTGTGTCTGCCTTTCCTCATTCTGCGCCCTTCCTTTTTTTAAGCACATAATTGGGGGGTGCCTGTGGAGAGAAGAGGACAACTAGTCAGGGTAGGTTCTCTCTCTCTGCCTTGCGGGTTCTAGGGACTAAACTCAGGTTGTCAGTCTTGACAGCAATCACCTTTCCCCGCTGAGCCATCTCACCAATCCATTAGTGTCTCTCACTGGGATTCAAGGTTCAGGTATAGTCTTCGTCATCAGGATATTAGGAAAAATTGTTTGTTTTAACTGCACTTCTCTAGAATCAACGAGGAAAGAAACAGAGTGTATGTGAGAGATCCAGCTAGGGTCTGTAGGTGAGCCTCTGTCTGGCTGTTACGATGGCATTGTAACATGGAGCCCTGGTATCGGTGAATGGCCTAATTCAGGCACTGGTGCTACCAGTTATTAGTCACAGAGGTTGGGACACTTAAATCTCTTTGAGCCTTGATCTCCTGCTGGTGTCTGCCTATTTGAAGTTGGTAGAAACAAAAAGCCTGGATTAAGCTTTCAAGAGCTATCAGTTGTCATTCTACATTAAAGCGCAAGTAAGGAAGGTGCTGAAATCTCCACGTGCTGGCTTGCTGTAGGTGAGATTAGGCTCTGGCCGCACTGGTATAAGTAGGCAGGAAAAATGGAAGTTGCTAACATCATATGGCACAAGTCTGAGTGCTTGCCTTGTCTCTATCTGCTCAAAGATGCTGAGCAAAGCAGAGAAACTGAACCACTTTGCTCATGAGTAGAAGGTCTGGGCTTTAAGGTTCAAAAGGAACACTGAGGCAGATTATCTGTTGGAGAAGTAGCTCAGTGGTTATGAGCCCCGTGTGTTCTTCCAGAGGACCCAGGTTCAGTTTCTAGATTTCATGTGTGGCAGCTCACGACCATCTGTAACTCCAGTCCCAGAAGACCTGACACCCGTTTCTGGTTTCCACAGGCACTGAATGCATGTGGTACACAGACATACATGCAGACAAAACATCCATACACATAAAACAAAAATAAATAAAATCTCAAAAAATTAAAAACAAACAACAAAGAGGCTTATTAGAAGAGTTATTAACACTATAAGCAGACAGATAGCTGCATGGTGGTGCCTCTGAGGAGAGTTCAGGCCTCAGTGCCATAAATCGACAGCATTGCAAGAACTCAGATGAATTTAAGCCCATGAGGAGGAAGGGGGTTAGCCTCTTACACACCTCAAAGGAGTCTGCAGCCAGACTGTCTCTGACTCCCCATCAGGCAACAGGGAAAGGAGTAAGGTGGTAGGGTGTTAGGGTCAGGCATGCCAGCTATTTTATGTCAGCTTGACACAATCTAGGATCATTTGGGAAGCAGGAACCTCAGCTGAGAAAATGCCTCAACCAGACTGGCCTGTGGGAAAATCTGTGGTGCATTTTTTTTAATTGATAATTGATCAATTGACATAAAAAAAAAAAAAGCTCATTGTGGCTGGGCCGGTGGTCCTGGGTTCTATAAGAAAGCAGGCTGAGGATGCCATGAAAAGCAAGCCAGTGGGCAGCGCCCCTTCATGGCCTTATTTGCTTCTGCCTCATTTCTGCCTTGAGTCATCGCCCTGATTCCCCTAGATGGTGGACTACAAGCCGTAGAATGTAATAAACCCTTTCCTCCCCAAGGTACTTTCCGTCATTATGTTTCATCACAGCAACAGGCACCCTAAGGAAGACAGGTAGTCACCGGAAGCCCTTTGCTATCGGCCGTCTGACAACCTCGCTCCAGAAAGGGAGAAATCTGGGCACCTAGGGGAGTCAGGGCAGCAGGCTCCCGGTCGGAGCTGACTGGTAGCTGCAGTGCCAGGGGTAGAGAGGGAGGCTGCTGCAGACGTCTTGGCCCGAGCAGCCGGAGCAGGCTGGATTCTAGCAAAGGGTGAGATGGAACTATTGTCTGGCAGGCTGTCGGGAGTTAGTCTGTAGAAAGAGCTTGGAGACTATGAAATAAGGTACACAGGTAAGGGGTTCTGAGTATACTAATAACAGACTCTGTGTTCTGGATGGTGGCAGCGGGCGTTAGGCTATGGTGATGCCTCAGGCCGGGGTGGAAGTCCCAGGCCCAGAAATAAGGGATAGGGCAACAGTTCTCAGGAGGTTGCTTGGTGGAGCCTGGGGCTTCCTATGACCCTTTCAGCAATATTGTAAGGGCCTCTCTTAACCAATGACATAATTGTGTAAGTTCATATCTCTCCTACCTGCACCAAAGTAACAGATTGCAACACACTGACCGCAAAGCCGAGGTGAGAGTTGAGCTGTTGTCTACTAAGCTGAATACTAGGGGGCACACAAATTCAGTTCAAAAAGGGTTTCTACTTTTAGAGAATATGGTGGTTTTAAGCACAAACACCGCTTATGTTTGCATGCACTGTGTTTAGCATCCTTTTGAAAGTAAAAGCTAGGGGTTGAACCCAGGGACCTGCCCTTGCTAAGCATATGCACTGTCACTTAATGAGTCCTCAGTGAAATGAGATTACCTGATAGTCTGGAGGGAAAAGCAGAGGAGACAAGAGTGAGATCCTGGCCATTCACTCATTCATTCAGTCAAGCATTTGTGAAGTTTTATTACGCTCTCAACCCTAGGGCATGACTGCTAAGGGCTACGAAACATACCAGGCACATCTGCCTCTAAGAAACAAGGGACTCTGACATGTAACCAACAGTGACACCGGTTGTGATGGGTGCAGCAACAATGGAAGACTGCTCCCAAACCACGGCAAGATGTGGGGGACAAAGTAGCCAGGGGAGACTCAGGAAATCTTACAGGTCCCAGGGGCAGGAACCCGTTTAAGTCTGAGGAAGCATTGACAGGGAGGCCAGCGTCACTGCCAGCTGCTTGCTTGTTTGTTCTAACGGACTGGGCTCTCTGCCTGGATATAGTGTCTGTTGGAGGATAACATATGAGCCACCAAAGCTGCAGGCTGCAGATATGCAAGATATTTTCCATACACCCCCAGTTCACAGGAAGTAGGAAATTAGAAATCAAGGCCTGTCCTTCACTTCTATGGCCGAAACAGTTGTAAGTGGAAGTCTGTCTCTCTACTCCCATCCTGGTTTATAGAACTTAGTGAAATGTTTATCACACTTAGATACAACAAAAGCTTCATAATGTGGCATTGGGTTGGAAAGAAACAAACCCTACATAGAATTATATCATTAGGAAAAGAACATCCGGAAAGACATTTGGAAGTGACTACCAGTCTGTGCCCAGATCAAATGAGAAGGGATGTTGCCCGTAGCCTGGCACCGGGGCAGCGATGGTAAAAGGGAACCGGGGAAATGAGTACGCAGCCTGAAATAACCCTCCCAATATAAGAATCGATGTGGAGACAGGTGACGGGTTTTGTTGTTGTTGTTTTCTACTATGATAGAACATTAGAGTGGTTAGGGAAAGTATTTTAGGAGATTGCAGGGAAGGCAGGAGGAAGAACAAACTCTTAGCAATGGTAACTATTCCTACAAGAAAATGGAAACTAGAAATAATTACCCTCATCTCTTTCCAACACTAATTATTCATTTGATAAAAGCTACACTGAGTCAAATTTGCCAAAAAATAGGCCATCTTTTCAGAGAACTTCTAAACAAGCCAAGCACCAAGAGGGGCTCGAGAAGAGGCCTCAGGAGTGCTGTGGGATGCACTGGACTATCTAGTCTTCAACCACTAGAGCAGCGATTCTCAGCCTTCCTAATGCTGTGACCCCTTATTACAGTTCTTATTTCGTTGCTACTTCATAACTGTAATTCTGCCACTGTTATGAATCATAATGTGAATACGTGATATGCAGATGGTCTTAGGTGACCCCTGTGAAAGGGTGCCTCGACCCTCAAAGGGGTCAAAGCCCACTTTTGTTGTAGATTGAGAAACTGCTGTAATAGAAAAATGACAGAAGAGTGGGGGCTGAGTGCACAGAGCAGCCATCAGGATGGGGTGGAAGAGACCCCAAACAGCCAGAGATGTGATGGAAGCATTCTCATCTGCTTACGAAAGAGCAAAGGGCTTTTGGGTCTCAAAATTTGAAAACATTTTATTTCCTTGCAATTTAGACTTCTGCAATTCTTTGTAAATTCTGCATATCAACCTGTTGTCTGAAACGGAGCTGGTAAAGGGGTCCTCCTGTTCTGGGGGTGTCTGCTAGCTCTACTGGTTGCTTCCTTTGTGGCACAGAATCCTTTCATTTCCATGTGATTCTATCTGTTGAGACTTGGGGTTGGTTTCTGGGCTGTTGGTGTCCTATTTTAAACATTTTAGCTGGCGCTGGAAAGATGACAGAGCAATGAAGAACATTTATTGCTCTCCCTGAGGATCTGCGTTTGAGTCCCAGCACCTACATCAGGCGGCTCACAGCCACTTGTGACTCCAGCTCCAGGCAGATTCCATACCTCTGGCTTCCAAAGGCAAAATCAACACACATGAACATACCCACCTGTCTGCAACACATCCATACACATAGCTAAAGTATAATAAAAATGTATCTGAAAGAGCAAGATTCATAATCACACAGAGCCATTTGTACAGGAAAAAAACATCCACTTGCTTGTTGCTCTGAGGTGGGCTGTCTCCCAGCACAGGAGTGGATAAAATCATGCTGTTACCCAAGGTCCTAATGACAATGATTAACGATACTTTCAACACTCAGGCTTTAACAGCAATGTGTTTTGATGCCCTACCCATGTCTAAAAGGGACATAGGTGGGGCATGCAAAAGTCCATTACAAGCACAGCTAAAATAAAACATAGTCCACTGAACTGTAAGAAGAGACATGGCATGAGAACCAGAAAAAGGTAAGAGAAAGATAAACTGTACCAGAAAACTTACAATGAATGAAGATTGTTATCAGGAACAAAGCCTGGGCTTCCTGGGCAGTCAAACTAAGGAAGAAAACACAAATAATTTGCATAGTTCCCATTGCTGAGTTAGGAATTGAAAAAGAAAAGTACACTATTCAATGAGATGTAAACTTCAGGAGAATTGGTGTTGACCATTTGCATATATAGTACATAGACTAAAATTAATCGCAAAGTGTTAAAAATTAAAAATACTTTTACAATTGCCTCCCTTAATCCATGTTTAATACTCAAAAAATAAATATGTATGCACTGTATTGTATTCTAAAGATCTGGCTTTAACTATAAAACATTGAGGGAATGTTCAGGATAACTAGTAGGCATGTTCCTAAGATTTTACCAACATTTTGTTTGGGCAGAGGGTCCCATCTAAAGTTAATGTCTAGATTGATCTGAAGTACCTTTTAAGGCAGTGGACTTTTGAGTTTACCATGTGTCTTTGCAACTCACTTTCTGTCTTAGACACTGAACTGTGTACTTTGCTCATGAGAAAACTTATACACTTGCACAATTCTGGGTGTTTGGATTGATTCTTTTAATGGGACATTTTGTGAACTTCATGTAATGAGTTTTGACCATATTTATTGCCTCCTCCAACTTCTCCCAGAGCCATACTCTCTCCCAGGATTGGTTTTTAGAAGGAGAGGCAGAGTCCCTGGTCAGAAGGATTTAGGGGGGTAATGGTTTGGAATAGTAATGAATTCTCTGTAGTAAGGGAGGCTTAAGTCTAAACGCTTGTTCTGCTAGTTTGTTCTGTGATCACTTAAAAAGTAGTTAACTCCTTTTTTTATTTTTTGTTTTTTGTCTCTTGAGACAGAGTCTCTGTATGTAGCTCTGACTGTCTTGGAACTCGCTATTAACAGCATTCTTGACCTCCATTTATCTGCATGAAATGGAGACAGGAATTCCTACTTTCCCAGGTTTTGTGGTAGATAATGTACAAGAAGCCTGGGGGATAAGCAAGAGTCTATCAGTTATGGTATTATTGCTTGGGCAACTGTGGCTTTGACCCGAGGCCATAAATATGAATATGTTTTAGCATGCATAGGTTTGACACACGATTTCATCTCTGCCAAGAAGAGGAGGAGGAGAGGAAAGAGGAGGAGGAAGATGCCATCTACTCTTGGTGTTGAACTGTAATACTTTTGGTCTCCGAACCTCTTCCATAGCATCTTAGGAAATCACTCTCTAGTCCCTAAAATCTGCCTGATAGGAGGTAGAGGGCACACCGCCATACCAGCATTCAGCACTCTGGGTCCAATTCTGACTGCTTCTGTTCCCTGGTTCCCTGTCACCATTTGGGATATATAGAGCCACGCACTCCCTCACCAGATCTTGAAGAGACAGGAAGGCCGGCTCCACCCAGAGCAGACAGCTCCTTGCTGACACTCGCAGGAGTACAGGAGTGTTGGGACCATGAACATTTCATCTCACAAAATAGTAGTGGCTCGGAAGAAGGGCTGTCTTTTGTGGATCCTAAGATTTTGCCCCATAAATTCACTCTTTTGAATGCAGTTCTGTTCTTGGAGCAGTTTGTAATCAGCCGACTATGGAGGCAGGCAGATTTGCATTTGAATCTTGACTGTATTAATTTTTTTTACCTGAAGCAAGTGACAGCCTCTCTTGAGGTTGGAAAATGGGGACCATCACAGCAGTCACCACATAGCTCGTTGTCAGACTAAACGGGAAAAAGCTTGTCAAGAGCACGGCACAGGGCCCAGCATTGGTGTCCAGACAGGAGTGGGCGCCCTGCTCATTTCTTTTGTGGCATAGAAAAGGGTGATGATGAGATGGACCTGCTGAGTCCTTTTCAGAAATCTCTGAGCCAGGTGCCAGCTGCTGCTTCTTCTCGATAAAGTTAACTTGGGATTCTTATTCCCGGAATAGAAACTGACGGGGCGCGTCGGAGAGACACTAAGAAAACCCAACCCGGTGTTTTCAGTATTCTGCCACCCACCCCTGCTGTGCCATCTTTTGGTTCAGGTGGGCGATGAACTCTGTGATTTTCCTCTGGAGTGCAGAGGGCATGCTCTAAGTGTCCTGTGTACGTTGTAAATACTCTTCAAACTCCAGGGAGATTTTAAGAGCTCCAGGAGAGGTATGGTTGATTCCTTTCCACCCCTAACTGAATTAGAAGGGGGAAACCCATGGTCTCGCGATGTCTCCATGAAGGACAGGGAGGACCGACCATTTGACTGTGACAGGTCACAGCGAGGGATCTCCACAACAGCGCTCTAGGGGGACTTACCGGAAATACACACGTTGAGCCCCACCCAGGGCTACCACAGTGTTCCGGTTAGCAAGCTTTCCAGAGGTCACATGCTACAGGTTGCTTACAGGCAGGATAAAGGAGCAAAAGTGACAGGCACGAAATCACCACCCCAAGGAGCAACCCTCAACTTCCCTAACCTTCATTTGGATTCAGACCGCAGCAGCCTTCAAATGGGATGTTTACTTTCAAAGCTGTGTTTTCTTTACGAGTCCTTGCAGACGTTGGGCATTGAGCTCAAGGCTGGTCCGTGTTAGACAGGCGCTCTGCCACTGAGCCACATCCCAGGTCTCCACTCAGTTTTCTGAATGAAAGGCTACGCAGGAGACTGGCTTCGCACTGTGTGAAGTTGCCAACCACCTGAAATTCCTGTTAAGTGAGCGGAGGTCTGGCTTCATTGATCTTACCCAAATCTCGAATGAATTACTGTTCTCTTTTGAACTAAGGAATGCCCCAGATAGTTTTCAAATCTGCTAAACAAAAGTGATCTTCAATTATTTTGATTATATGGTTCATGGATCAAATACAGTTTGAAAATGATTCACTTCGTTTTCCTCTGTATTTTAGTGTTTTTGTTTTGTTTTTTAAACTCTTCCATGGGGCCCTGGAGAGATGGCTCAGTGCTTAAGAGCATGCACCGCTCTTCCAGAGGACCAGAGTTCAATTCCCAGCACCTATATCAAATGACTCACAACTACCTATAGCACCAACTCCAGAGATCCTACCACAGACACCTGCACATACCCCCACAACAGACACACAAACACGAAATTAAAAAGAACAAAATAAGTCCTCTTCCACTGTTTGTCTAGCACAACAAAAAGCGACTGAGAACCTATTAAACAGTGAGTAGTAGCCCGTAGTGCACACCTTTAATCTCAGCACTTGGGAGGCAGAGACTGTGAGTTTGAGGCAAGCCTGGTCTAAACAATGAATTCCAGGCCAGCCAGGGCTACATGGTGAATCTCTCTCTGTCTGTGTCTCTCTTTCTCTCCCCCTCTCTCTCTTACACACAAGCTAAAACAAACAAAAACCACCCACAAGAAAACCCAACCCAAGTACTTTATAAAATAAATAATAAAGTTGTTATTATATGTATCTTTTAAAATAATAAAATAAAGTTGCTGTCCCCAGGAAGTACAGATTATTAGAGATACTTAATCACTCAGGGAGCACTCCCATTGTACTCCATGTACCCTGAATATGTTGCTTTTGTATTCTATAACAAGCACCTAGGAAAGTATTTTTTCCCAGTGTTAGATTTTAAAAACTGTTTGTATAATTAATATAGAACACATCTTTGTAACAATTTGGGTTGACAATACACTCTATATCAAAATCAATGGTATTTGAAATAGTTTGTGTCACTAAGTGGTAACAGAAGACACCTCTTGTTATTTTTATTAAATTCTTTCCCTCCTTCTCCTTTTCTCTCTCTCTCCCTCTCTCCTTCCTCTGTACAAATACACAGAGACACTAAGATTTGTTAGTAACTGAGATAGAATGTTTCATTTTCCTATCTTAAGGTAACATTTTTCTACAAAGTACAGAATGTTCGTAAATAAAAATGAACAAGAAGTGCAGAGCATTTGTGTATGAGTGTTTTGACTGCATGTATGTATGCCTGGAGTTCTCAGAGCTTGAAATGGGCCCCGGCTCCCCTGGAGCTGAAGTCAGGAGGCACTGTGCGGATGCTGAGAACCGAGCCTTGAAAGAGAAGTAAATGCTCTAATGCACTGAGACATCTCCCCAGCTCCGGGAATTGAGAGTATTTGAACGAGGAAACCATGCTTAAGCTTTAATCTGGGAAGATTTTAAGGTTCCATCTTGGTTCTTTTTACTCCTATAAACTTCCACTCCCCCCGAGACAGGGTTTCTCTGTGTAGCCTTGGCTGTCCTGGACTCACTTTGTAGAGCAGGCTGGCCTCGAACTCACAGAGATCTGCTCCCTCTGCCTCCTTGAGTGCTGGGATTACAGGTATGGGCCACCGCGCCCAGCTTTATTCTTATAAACTTAAAGAGTCACAAAGGAGAATGAATACTGAATATCTGTGTATTAACAGACATTTGACTACGTGAAGACTTTTTTTTTTTTAAGAAAACATTATATTTACTGTCTTGGATAATAATCAGAGACTATTGGGGCTGGGCCTATAGCTCAATGGTAGATAATTGCACTCAAGACCTTGGGTGCAGTTCTCAGCACTGGAAAAATAAATAAAACAAAAAAACAAAAGCCGACTCAGAGGCAGCTATAATCACAGCACTTGGGAGGTGGAGGCGGTAGGTTAGGGAGTTCTAGATCAGCCTCCTCTACATAGAAGTCTGAGGCCAGCCTGGGATACTGTGTTTCAAAACAAGCAAGCAAACAAACAAACATCAGCAGCCTGTAAATGTTAAGCTCCCACAAATAGTTGATAGCAATTCAGAGCGACAGTAAGTAGTTCTGGGCTTTTGGACTGGACTAGGAAAAGCCCAGGGGAAGTGTACCATCTAGTGGCCACTCAGCAGTGTAACCCCTTAGCGCGGGGCGGGCAGGGAAAATTCAGTCCGCTGGCCATGGTAAAATGGGCTCTCGGCAACCCATCTCAGCGCACTGCCTGTCAATCTCCAGATACTGAGGACAAGCAGTCACAGACACAGGTGAGGACTAAAGCCACGTCGTGGGCATTATCAATAGAGTGGACTGGGGTAACGCAAGGGCCGCTGCTGCTGTTTCCTTTGCTGCTGTCTCTCCGTGGGGAAGTATGATGGCCGTGCCTGTCATCAGGGATCACTCTAGACAAACTCCAGTTCGCCCAAATCCTCCTCTTTCTAAATTGGGTGTAAAGGAAAAATATGTTTCAAGATCTGAAAAATAAAGTTATTACTTATATTAGTGTGTCTTTATATGCAAGTGGTATACTTATTTGTATAATTTATTTTGTGTGTGCATGCATGCACACGCCACAGCACATATGTGGGAGCCAGAGAGCAGCTTGTGGGGGTTGGTCCTCCCCATATGCTATAGGGGGTCATGGGAACTGAACTCATGCCATCAGACTTGTGCTCAAGTGCCTTTACCCATCGAGACATTTTCCCAGCCCTCACAGAGATACCTTCATTCAAGCATACCAAAAACTGATTATACTCACTCCCCCAAAACCTCCCCTTTTATCACCTTATCCTTCTTCTAGTACCCTCCCCTCGCCATTCCCACGTGTGTGTCGTGTAAAATCGAGTTTGGATCCACATATGAGAGAAAGTATTTGGTATTTTTCTTTCCGGGTTCAGCTTGCCTTGTTTAATACGATGATCTCCAACCCCATCGACTCCCCCACAGATGACTGATATCATTTCATTCTTCTTTACAGCTGACTTTATTGTGCACGTGTTGGCTTTCATCGTTGACGGGCACGCAGGCTGATTGTGTAACTTAGCTTTTGAATAGTGAGGTAGTGAGCGTGGATCTGCGTGACTCCGAGTTATGCTGGCTTGGATTCCTGTAGAGATATCCTGAGGCAAGGCACGGCCAGCGCATGTGGTAGTTCAGGATTTAGCTTTGTGAGGCGCCTCCATTCTGATTTCCGTGGTGGATGGATAGTTCATGTTCCCATGAGCAGCGTTTGAGGGTTCCTTCTGCACTTACACTCTAGTCAGCATCTGTTGCTCCTGTTGTTTCCTTGATGGTTACCATTCAGACTAGTGTGTGCTGGAATCTCAGTGTAGTTTTTTTTAATAATTTATTTTATTTTATGGGCATCAGTACAAACAAACAAACAAAAAACCCACCAGTGACTTAGTCATTGTTCTATTTCTGTGAAAAGAGACATCATGACCAAGACACCTCTTAGAAAGAAAAGCACTTAACTGGGAGCTGGTTTACGGCTTCAGAGGCTTAGTTCATTATCACCATGGCAGAGAGCATGGTGGCACTGAAGCACTCGCTGAGAGCTACATCCCGATCTGCAGGAAGAGAGAGACAGACAAATAGTGGGGAGAGGGAAAAAAGATGGATAGAGAGAAAGAGAGAGAGAGGGAGGCTGAAGCTAGCATGGGCTTTTGAAACCTCAAAGCCCACCTTCAGTGACACACTTCCTTTAACAAGGCCACACCTCCTAATCCTTCTAATCCTTCTCAAACAGTTTTACTCCCTGGTAACTAAGCATTCAAATATATGAGCCTCTGGAGGCCACTATTATTCAAACTACCACAATCAACTAATAAATGAAAAAGAAAAATTGATGGAAAAGAAACTCACCATATGATAATCACTTTGGTAATAATTACAGATAATTCATCAATGAATACTTCATCTCATAGGTGAAAGATGAATTAGTAATGAGATATTTATATAGTGCCAGACTCTGTCTCCAAATGTGTATTAATTCTAAAAAAGAAAATCATAATTTTACGTTGAAGAAACATAGTAGACACCATCTGTTTCTTTGTTTTTTGAGACGGGGTTTCTCTGTGTAACAGATCTGGTTGTCCTGGAACTCATTTTGTAGACCACACTGGCCTTGAACTCAGAGATCTGCCTTTCCTGCCTCCTGAGTGCTGGGATTAAAAGTATGTACCACTACCACCCAGCAAACATCATCTGTTGTTTTTGGTTTTGTTTTGTTTTTTGATACAGGGTTTTCTCTGTGTAGCTTTGGCTGTCCTGGACTTTGTAGACCAAGCTGCCCTCGAACTCACAGCGATCCACCTGCCTCTGCCTCCCTGAGTGCTGGGATTAAAGGTGTGCGCCACCATGCCCAACTGCTCTTAGTAAGGGATCAGACGTAAATTCAGTAGTGAGGCACCAACAGCCAGCCTGCATCTTCTGGCATGATGCACTGTGAAGGACACAATATCACCCATCGGGCATGTCTCCCTCAAACCCATCACCTGAAGGTAAACATAAAGAACCATTAGACAAGCCCAGGGTGAGGGCAAACCTGTGAAATAAGTGGTGTATACATTTTAAACCTACCTTTAAGCCAGGATACATAGAGCTTCTCTATTTCAGCACACGGGACTGGGTCTGAAAGCATTAGAGTGGTGGAGTGAGGCGCCATTAGTCCTTATTTCGATCTGCAATGCAAGGAATCCTGTCCCCAGGAGATCCTGGTGCTGCTATGCCCTCCTGTTCTCATGGCTATAGAATCAAGGACTCTAGAAGTCAGGAGGTTTCCCCTCCGCTGCAAGACATCTAGCCTGAGTCCTACTCTAGAATTTAAAACTAAAACTGAGGGCTGGAGAGGTGGCTCAGAGGTTAGAAGCATTGGCTGGTCTTCCGAAGGTCTTGAGTTCAAATCCCAGTAACTATATGGCGGCTCATAACCATCTATAATGAGATCTGGTGCCCCCTTCTGGCCTGCAGGCACAGATGCAGGCAGAATTCTGAATGAATGAATGAATCTTAAAAACTAAAATTGAGAGCAAATAAATGGAAGCATCAGCCAGCACAGACATCTTTTGGCCCCGCCAAGTAAGAACTGGACAGTTAAGCTGAGTTTATGGAGAAAAGTGAGGTTCTGGAATGACAGTGCCAACCTCCATTACCAAGTGGAGAGCAGCTATCCTAGGCGACCTTGCAGTCACACCACACCCCAGAGCATCTCCAACTTCCCCTAGTGGCACCATTGCCCTCCCCAGACAATTCTAGGGGGAAGGTATGATGGGGTCCCACCCCAGGACAGTGGGGCTTTCCTGAGTCCTCTGGAGAGATGGGCCTTGAGGAATGCCTCTCGGCTTGTGTTCTAGTGACCTACGGAATGACAAGCTCTAGTGCCTATTACTACACCAAAGTGATGTCTGAGCTGTTCCTGCACACCCCATCAGACTCCGGAGTCTGCTTCCAGACCATCAGCAGCATGTCGGACTTCTGGGATGTGAGTATGACACTGCTGCTGCCCCTCCTCAATGATCTGAGACACGGGGAAGAGGCCAGGGAGGTCAGTCTGGAACCAGGACAAATATAGAGCTGGAGAGAGGGCTCAGAGGTTAAGAGCATTAACTGTTCTTCCAAAGGTCCTGAGTTCAATTCCCAGCAACTACATGGTGGCTCACAACCATCTATAGTGAGATCTGCCTGCGGGCACACGTGCAGGCAGAACCCTGTATATATAACAGACCAGCAGGAGCCAGACTAGCGTTTGAGTCAGAAGGGAAGCCAAACCTCAAAATATAATACTGTAAACTGTGTTTTGGTCAAGTTCAGTAGGTCAGCTGTGGGGGTCCAAAAATAGAGGCTAGAGGCAAGGTGAGGACTGGGGAATGAGGGCAGAGGGCATGCATGCACTGGGGTTAGCAGCAGGCTGGACCAGGCCCAACCCAGATGCTGGTCCAGTTTGCTCAGGGTCCACTCCTGGACAGTTTGTACTGGACGAAGTGGTACAACAAGCAGAGCCTGGGGCACGGCTCCCACTCCTTCATCTACTACGAGAACCTGCTGCTGGGCGTCCCGAGGCTGCGGCAGCTGCGCGTGCGCAACGACTCCTGCGTGGTCCATGAGGACTTCCGGGAGGACATTTTGAACTGCTACGATGTCTACTCCCCAGATAAAGAAGATCAACTCCCTTTTGGGCCTCTCAACGGCACAGCGTGAGTGAGCCCGTGCCAAAAGCGCGGAGCCACCCCGTTGAGCTTGCTGTCACTCCAGGCTGTGGGGAAACACTTAAATTGAAATGTAAAATCTTTAAGGGTGTGTCGTTCAGGTGCGGAGGAGCAGATTAGCAGAAAAGACACAGCCTCTGGACTAATTCCCCCACGCAAGGGGACAGTCCCATCCTTTCTTGAAGGCAAGGGTCCCTTGGGATGTGTGGTCCATGACTTAAGTTATGGTGCCCCCCCCCCCAGTCATGGTTGGAGAGTTTGACTCCTGGGACTCAGTGCAGGAAGCAGCAGGGGGTGGAAGACGGATGAAGAGTGAAGAGGGGAAAGGAAGAGGGTAGAGAGGGTAGGAAAGAGGAAGATGTAAGCGTGAAAGAAATTGGGGGGGGGGAGGAGTGTTGGGGAGCTAGAACAAGAAACCCTGGGGGTTGACCAGCCGGCGATAGAACCACAGAAACTAGAAAAGATCATTTCCGGATTTATGGCTTAAATGTTTCCTTTGTGTACACTGCACAGGCAGGGGTCAAGAATGCGTTCCCTTCGGGAAGAGGAAGAGACTTAGCGCTGAGTTTCAGGACTGTCACCAGATAGCTGACTGTCTTGGAATCCCCTAAATCTTCATTCCCTCTACTTCAAAGCATGGGCAATGTTTTCCCTCTCTTCCCAAACAATTATTAGTTGGAAGGGAACTGACATATGTGAAACACCTATTGTATGTGATATGACCTTGCACTGTATGTGACGTCACACACAGGCTATGTAAGAAAGGCTTCTCACAAAAGTACGTATGTACCATATGTGGTATATGCACACATATAGATATATACATAGATATGTACAGTACTGATAGAGTACAGTAAGTATATATAGATAGCACAGTGTAGATATAGATAGTATAAATCTATATAGCTAGTCCTGTAAGTATACACAATGTGTGTGGAACTGTAAAGCCAGGCCTTCATAATTGCCTTGGGGGTGAGAATTTACTCTGGTTCTGACCTCTTTGCTCAGATGATCTTCCTCCCCACCCCCATAGGTGGACATATCATTCACAGAATGAGCTGGGGGGCTCTTCCCACTGGGGCAGGCTCACTAGTTACAGTGGAGGTGGCTACTACTTGGACCTTCCAGGATCCCGGCAAGCCAGTGCGGAGGCCCTCCAAGGCCTTCAGGAGGGGTTGTGGCTGGACAGGGGCACTCGGGTGGTCTTCATCGACTTCTCAGTCTACAATGCCAACATCAATCTCTTCTGTATTCTGAGGTGAGCCCCCTTGCCCCACTCAATCTCTCCGTCTGTGTGATATGCTTGAGATCTTCCCTACCAGGTACCCTAGGTTGGCTGTGAGGAACCTGGGAAGCAGGAGAAGCTGTCCCAGCCCAGTCCCCCATAGCTAACTCACCTTCCTCACAGGCTGGTGGTGGAGTTCCCAGCCACAGGAGGAACCATCCCGTCCTGGCAAATCCGCACAGTTAAGCTGATCCGTTATGTGAATAACTGGGACTTCTTCATTGTGGGCTGTGAGGTCCTCTTCTGTGTCTTCATCTTCTACTATGTGGTGGAGGAAATCCTGGAAATCCACAGGCACCGTCTTCACTACCTTAGTAGCATCTGGAACATTCTGGACCTGGTGGTCATCTTGGTAAGGGACTTGGGACTACTGGAGGGTGGAGAGAAAGACTGTTTTGATAGGGGAACTGAGTTCTTCTTTTGTCTTGCCAGAAGCTCCCTGAGTCTCCCTGGCTCAGACCTTGGGAGATCTTGCCTTCCTCATCTCCTCCCTTCCTCACCCATGAATGTGGGCCCTCCTTTTTCCTTTTGCATCAGAATAGATGCAAATCTATTCTGAATCTCTTCTGCCTTTTGATTTATGACCTGACCTCTTGAGAACCCTGCTGTTTTCTCTTTTCTATGAATACCCCTCTGGGAGCTCATCTTTGAACTTTCCTCAAGATTCCTCTGTCTTTTCTGACATTCCCTGTGACTCCTATGTGACAGCTCTCCATGGTGGCTGTGGGTTTCCACGTGTTCCGTACCCTGGAAGTAAACCGGCTGATGGGAAAGCTCCTGCAGCAGCCAGACACGTATGCAGACTTTGAGTTCCTGGCCTTCTGGCAGACACAATACAACAACATGAATGCAGTCAACCTTTTCTTTGCCTGGATCAAGGTACCTGGGACTCTCCAGAGGTGGGAACCTCTGCCACAGGTTCTCATTTACCTTCCTCTTCATAGGTCTCATTTTTCTTGTCTGATACCTCCTATGTCCTCCATCAATCCCTGGAGTGTTCCATGCTTCTGACCTTTTCTCTTTTCACTTGCTTCACCATGGCCCTTACAGATATTCAAGTACATCAGCTTCAACAAAACCATGACCCAGCTCTCCTCCACACTGGCTCGCTGTGCCAAGGACATCCTGGGCTTCGCCATCATGTTCTTCATTGTCTTCTTTGCCTACGCCCAGCTTGGCTACCTGCTTTTTGGGACCCAAGTGGAAAACTTTAGCACTTTCGTCAAGTGCATGTGTGTGTCCTGCTCCCACCCCTGGGCCCCTCAACCTCCAGCCTGCAGAGTGTGTGTGACCTTGGGGAAAGGGGGGAGGTATGTGGGTGTGTTAATGCTTAAAGTGCCTGAGAGTGTCCCAAAGTTCAGGTGTACACTCAAGGAATCCACACACCTGCTGTTTTTACTATATTAGGTTTATTGTATTAGGGGCAGTAAGGGGTTTGTTTGAGGTTAGGAAAGTGGGAGGGGGTATGAATTGGAGCAAATGTTTGGCTGGGCTCTGGGTGAAGCCCAGCTCTGATCTCTCAGTTTCACTCAGTTCCGGATAATCCTTGGGGATTTTGACTACAACGCTATCGACAATGCCAACCGAATCCTGGGCCCTGTGTACTTCGTCACCTATGTCTTCTTTGTCTTCTTCGTGCTCCTGGTGAGGGTCCCTCTGTGGGCTGGTGACATAGAAGGCCTTCAGGGTGGGGTTTCCACCCCACATGCCTCCCACTTAGGATTATAACCGGTTTCTCACAGCATGGGGGAAAGTACGTGTTGAGGGGAACTTCTGGGTTTTCTGGGAGCAATGACAGTAGATAACCAGGTGTGTGGGGCATCAAGGAAATTTCAATTCTCCCAGGAAAGCCAGCTTTTTGCCTTCCAAGGATAGAAAGGGAGGGTGGAAATGCCTCAGGAGGAGAGGTAGAGACTTCCGGGAGCTTCTGAACCTGTTCTCCAAGAGGCCCCTTCCTCTGGGTACTCTATGATGGTTTCTGCTGCCAGTGTCTGGTAGTAGTTCTCTCATTGCGCCTCCTGAGAAACATCTGAGATTTATTTCTTTTTTAATCTTGTTTTAGATTTATTTCTTTTACTTTATGTGTGCTTGTATGTGTGTGTTTGCATGTATGGTGCCTGCAGAGATCAGAAAAGGGAGTTGGATCCCCTCAGATCTTGAGTTACAGAAGGTTGTGAGTTGTGGTGTGGGTGCTGGGAACTGAACTCTGGTCATCTGCAAGAGCAACAAATGCTCTTAAGCACCAAGCCATCTCTCCAAGCCTCCGAGTCTGATTTTTACTAACATTAACAGAATGTGTCCTTGTTTGATTAACTGAGGAAGACACAGGCCTGGAGCTGGGGTTGATGGTAAAGAAGAGAGCACATTTGTACTTTCACACTGAAACGATGGCTTCAGTGATCAGTGGGCACTTTTACAGGGGAGGTCTCTGCCACATACTGGGATGTGTTTGTTGGTTTGGCTGGGTTTTTGTTTGTTTGTTTGTTGCAAGACACGGTTTCTCTGTGTAGCCTTGGCTGTCCTGGGACTCACTTTGTAAACCAGGCTGGCCTCGAACTCACAGAGATCTGCCTGCCTCCACCTCCTGAGTGCTGGGATTAAAGGTGTGCACCACCACTGCCCGGCTTGCTAGGATATCTTGATGTTCAGAAAGGTAACTGCAACATCCAAGAATTGAGGAACCTCAGGTTGATGAGGGAACACGGACTGTCCTTAACAGAAATGTGCCAAAGGCAGACTTTCAGGCTCTTGAGAGGCAGGTGTGGGTAGACATGGATGCTGAGGCTGAGAGCGCATGTGTGGGACTTAGGGTGGGTTTGAAGATGATGACCTGGATCATAGACAGGCATGGTGGTCCACACCTTTAGTCTCAGCAGGGGAGACAGACACAGGTAGATAGATCTTTGTGAGTTCAAGGCCAGCCTGGTCTATGTAGCAAGTTCTTGGACAGCCAGGACAGCCTGCCTCAAAAAACAAAAAAACAACCCCTGTGTCTTTATCCATTAGAACATGTTCCTGGCCATCATCAACGACACATACTCAGAGGTCAAGGAGGAGCTGGCCGGCCAGAAGGATGAGTTGCAGCTTTCTGACCTCCTGAAACAGGTCAGTCTCTTCAAGCGGCATATCTATGTCTGGGCCTGGCTCGAAGGAGCTGTGCCATGGCAGGCTGTTCTGGACTGGAGCAGGCACCTGTGCCCTTGAATGCCTTTGACCTGTAGCTGGGGGCTTGGGAACTTTAGGTGAAGGTGGGGACCAATGGTGCTGAGGACCCTGTAGGGACTTCTACCTGATTTCTCTCCCTTTCAGAGCTACAACAAGACCCTACAAAGGTTGCGCCTGAGGAAGGAACGGGTTTCAGATGTGCAGAAGGTCCTGAAAGGTGGGGAGCCAGAGATCCAGTTTGAAGATTTCACCAACACCTTGAGGAAGTGAGCAAATGGAGACCCAACCTTCTTTGAAATTGGTCTAAAAGCTTGTGACCCTTAGCTATTCATTCTTTGCTGATAAGCTTTGGTCTATGGGCCTGTGATCTTGACTTAGGGGCTCCTGACCTTCAGAATTGTGACCTTGCTTTACAGATCTCTGACCATAGTCTATACATATTCTGGGCCTTGTTGAACAACTCTTACACCTATTGTAACAGTGTAATTATCCTATTCTTATATATACCTCATCCAAAATATTGGGCAAATATATTGTGAGGACCATCTGTGGGCTAGTCATGAGTAGGGGATGATACAATTAAATGAGACAAAAATCTTTGTCTCCTAGGAGCCCAGAGACACATAAGTAAATAGGCCAAAACTCAGACTAAGCTCAAGAACGAAGTGACTTGAAGAGAGAGAGGCATAGAATAAAGAGAGTGATCAATCCTTCTTGAGATTAAAGGAAGGCTTCCAGGAAGAGGTGATGACCAAAAAGGGTTTTGGAGTATGTCTAGCTTACACGTGGACAACAGAAGAAGGCTAGTGTGATAGTTGAGCATTGTTAGAACAACAAGTGAATGGGGAGTTATAGGAGGAACTGAGGCCATGGCCAAGGTCCTGAACATCACCACTGTATCCAAGAAATAGGGTGTTTAGGAGGGACTTTAAAGCAGGGAATCAAATACTTTTGGATGTGCATTTTCTATTACATTTTTTTATTTTTGAGCTGGGTCTCCCTGTAGTACCCCAGTTAACGTTGAACTTGGTTGATTGTTCTTCTAGTCTCTGCTTCCCAAATACTTAAGAATTATAGACATATTCTGCCATGCTCTGATATTAAGCTTGCATTTTAAAATGTTAATTATTTTCATTATAGGGGATGGATTTCAGGAGTAGGGAGTGAAAGGGAAGCTAAATTTGTGGGGGTGGCAGCAGGTTATTTAGGGGCAAAGAAATGTAATAATTTCTGGATGAGATCCAGAGGTCCTAACGTAGCCAGAAACAGTCAGGACATGAAGAAATGAAAGAACTTTTGGGAGCACAATAGCTTGACCCTAAAGATCCTGGCTTTTCTGTGTGATCCTCCTCTTCTCCAGAAGGGAAGACTCAGAGATCAAGACTCTAACAAGAGTCTAGTGCAAGGGAGGTGGGCTGGCATTTGAGTGGTTACAGTTGCTTCATCCCCTTGCTTTTCTCAGACTGGGGCACGAGGAGCATGAGGTCTGTGAGCTCACGGCTGCCTTCACCAGGTTTGATCGGGATGGGAATCACATTCTGGATGAGAAGGAGCAGGAACAGATGTGTCAAGGTCTGGAAGAGAAGAGGGTGAGGACTGGTTGGTGGGGAGGAAGTATAAGCACACCCCTTACTTCTCCTCCCTCTGCAGCATACCCAAACCAAATCCAAGGTGAATGCCCTCCCATAAGTGAGCAAGAAAGAACTCTCTAGAATAGCGGCTCTCAAACTGCTGCTTATTAAATATTCAGGGGAGCCTTCAATCACTCATTCTCAGGCACCATATCCCAGACCAATCAGAAGCTCCAGGTGGTAGGGCTAAAACATTAGACCTTTCTAAAAACTTCCAAGGTGATTCCAGCACACAGTCAAGGTTCAGAACCTTTGCTTTGCAAAAGGAACCAGTTCCCAAGATAATTCCTGATAATCCTCTACGAGGACCTGTTTCTTGGAATTTTGAAATTGATCCTACCTTGTGCTCTCTTCAGCAGCACATACACTAAAATTGGAACGAAATTGATCCTGCTCCGTCCCCATTCAGTGTAGGTGAGAAAATTCAAGAGCAGTGGTACCTGAGATAGAGAGAATGGCAGAGAAAAGAGGCCCAAGGCAGGGATGAGCCTATTCACAGCTGAGGCTGGATTTTAAGCACACAACTTTCCAGTCATCCTCTTCCCTCTAACATTCGACTTACCCATCAGGTGGCCCTCAGTGCTGAGATTGAGAACCTAGGCCAGTCCATTGGATACAGCCCACCAGGTGAAGTGGGCATAGAGGCAGCCAGCGGAGAAGGCTGGGTTTCTGGAGAAGAATTCTACAGGTATGTGGAGGCAGGGGTCCAGGGATAGCTGGCCTCGAATCTACTCTTTATTGATCCACCATGTGGTTGCTGGGAATTTTACTCAGGACCTCTGGAAGAATAGCCAATGCTCTTAACCTCTGAGCCATCTCTCCAGCCCTTGAATCTACTCTTGAGACTCTTTCCACAACAACCCAATACCCCTTCCTAGTCCAGGGGGAGTTTCTGTTCCCCTGAGATTCTCCCTATAAGGCTGGGCCTCACTGTCCTCATTCCCAAGCAGACAAACACTGTACTGTGTGAATACAATAGCCCTGTGCATGCCCACACCTCATTCCTGCTTCCTTGATCTCTCTCAAATCCCACGCAGGCTCACAAAGAGAGTGCTGCAGCTGGAGAGTGTCCTGGAAGGGGTCGTGTCCCAGGTTGATGCTGTGGGCTCAAAGTTGAAGATGCTGGAGAGGAAGGGGGAACTGGACCCCTCCCCAAGAATGGTAAGTTCCCTTCAGTTGGGTCCTCTAAGTTCTTTACAGCTGGAATCCATCTGATTTTCCACTCTGTGAGGGAGGACATTCTAGAAATAATGCTCACGGTGATTGCATGTCAGTGGGGGTGGAGGGCAGGCCCAAAAGTTGCTTAAGTCAGCCTATAGATCACCTTGACCTTTTAGGAAGGTCTTTGTCTTCGTTTCTTTGAGTTGTTATAATAAACTATCAAAGGTTAGATTGTTTATAAACAGAAGTGTATTTTTCACAGTTTGGGAGGCTGGGAAGACTAAGATCAAGCTTCCTAGCAGACTCAGGATGTGGTGAAAGCCAGCTTCTTGCTTCATGGACCACCCAATTCTTGATGCCTTCTTATGTGGTGGCAGGAAGGGGGCACTAAGGGCTCTACCCTCATGGCCTCACCGCCCACCAGGGGCCTCATTTCCTAGTCCTGTCATATTGGAGAGTAGCATGTCAGCATCAGACTTTGGGGAGACACAAACATTAGTCTATGGCAATCTAGGTTTTCTGTAATTAGAGTCAGAGAAAAATTAATTAACTCCTTCAAACAAGTTATGTGTTTTCCTTCCAGCAGGAGGAGCCAGCTGTTTGGGAGGACCTGTGTAGCCAGTCTTAATTGTCACTCCAGCCCCCTTGAGAGTGCAAGGTGGGCAGGGGAATGGAAAGGGGGTCCGAGAGAATCAGACACCAAGTTCCTCTCTCTGACTTCCCAGAAGCCTCTTCTCCATTTGTTCCCCACCCCCCACTTCTAGGGCACTGTGTCTCATGATAGCTGCTGTGTAGTCTCACCCTCTACCTGGCCTTTTGAGCCAATGTTTTTGTGTATAGCTGGGCAGCATGCTTAGGCTTGTCCCTCAGTGTTTCTGAATGTGGCCAAACAGCTCTGAAAAGTGGCACTTCCTACCTGGCTTCTCACTTCCTGTGCATTTGCTTCTGCAGTAGTGACTAACATCAATAACAAACAAGAAGAAGAGACGGCAGTGACTCTCCTGAACAGCTCAGATAGACATGATTGGCCAAAAGGTAGAAGCCCAAAGAGTAGGCAATGGAAAGGTCTGCCTACATTCCAGTAACCCTTACTGTTACCCTATGTGTGTCTAAACACTCCCATCGGCAGGCATGGATGTGTGTACGGGAATCTTCTCTTCCTCTATGAAGTTTCCCTGTAAGAAAGAAAAGGAAGCCTTAGAGGAAAGTGGCCTCCTGTGTGTTGAGATTCCACCAGAGGAGTTAAGAGTTCCTCCAAAGGGGAAGTCAAGGAAGGCTCCTCTGGAGGAGCCTGCTTTCTGAATCAAACAGATGTAACAGGATTTGTTGATCTTTGGACTGATATGTGATGGTCTCTCACCCTGTTCGTCATAGGACAGCGTGGGCTTCCAAGGTGAATTTCAATAAAGCTCTTTAGAAAACTGGGTCTTTGCATTTACTTCTGGGGTTGTAGAGAGAAGACAGAGGATCGAAATGTAAGGCACTCATGGGCACTCTCCAGAAGGAACAGAGTGGCAGCCATGCCAATGTCAAGAAGCTCGGCTGTCCCAGGAGTGTTGAAATAAGAAGCGCTGGCTCGTAGTAATGTTTGAGATAGCAACTACCATGATTATTCCCTAGAAAAGAGTGGAGACAAGCACCTAGGGAGAACCAGTCCTCAGAAAGGAGATAGGTTAGGAAAGCTTAGGGGTAGGGTTAGCCACGTGGGGTGTGCGCATGCGCACACAATGCACCAGCAGCTGGAGATAACCAAGAATAAGTAAAAATTTTTTACGCCAAGATTTTGGATGCTCATGAGCTTGCATCCTGAAAACTCTCAACTTTCCCCCTCTCTGGTGATCTTCATTACACCGCCACACACTGACCCTTCCCTTGCTCCCCAATACATATTTCTCATTCATCATCCCCACCCTCTCACCTGTTCTCACATCCCCCTAAGTATTCCATAAACTTAAGTGACTTGTGCAGCAACTGCATTCAGCCAAGATAATCTGTGTCAACAACGATGGACGCTTCCTTCAAGAAAGGTCCTTTCAATTAAATGGCATTAGAGGCTAGCTTTCAGTTCAAGAAACATGAGTCAGAGTTGACATTAGTCCAAGTCCAATGGGAAGGGGAAAGGAGAACCTTCAGGATCAGGAATCAAGGCCGAAAGCTTGTGGGAGACAACTTGCAAAGCAGGGATTCCCTAAGCGATTCTTTGGTGAGCAAAACCTGTCAGGCTGCTGGTGTCTGTGGAGGAGGTCACCCATCTCCAGTAACTTCAGCTGACAAGTTATGGGTCCATTCTGGGGTCTCTATCCAAGACAGGCCGCGGCTGGTACCAGCCAAATGCCAGTTCTAGAGTTGTGGCTGCAGACATGAATGCATCGTCAGCACCCGATACTGAGATTCTCAGCAGCGAGCTGATTCGCAATAGCCTGCCTTAGCTTCAGTATCGGCTTCGTGTTCGCACTCTGGTAAAAGGTCATTATCCGAGGCTTGACTTGCAGAGCGAGGGGTCCGCAAGCCAGCGGCGGGGCGGGGCACTCGCGGTGCGCACGCGCAGACGCCCCAGAACCGGAAGCCGCGCTGGGCCGGGCATGGCGGCGGCTGCGGAGGGCGTCCCCGCGACGCGACGCGAGGAGCCGCCTCGAGGTAGGACCCCGCGCGGATGGGGATGAAGCGGCTGTTGGGGGTTGGGTCCGGATGCGGGAGCGGCTGCACCGGTCTGCCGCGTCGGGCCACTGAGATGAAGGTCTGGCCGCTGAGCAAGGGAAGCGGGGCTGGCGCTTCGGGTGGGCGAGTGCGACGTGGGGAGGGGGCCGGAGATTACGGCAGGTGGAGAGCGAAGGCGGCGTGACCGCGCCAGCACGGGTCCGAAGGGACGTGGGAAAGGCCGCTCTCGCTGGCTTAGACCTGGGTCTAAGACATTTCCTCATCCCTCAACCGCCCACCCCCGCCTTGGCCAGATGATGCTGCGGTGGAGACAGCTGAGGAAGCAAAGGAGCCCGCCGAAGCTGACATCAATGAGCTCTGCCGGGACATGTTCTCCAAAATGGCCACATACTTGACTGGGGAACTGACAGGTGAGACGCCGTCCTGGCTGCTCCCGGTTGAGCAAGTTGCCTTTGGCTCTGCAGAAACCTGAGAGGTGCTTTTTTAGCAGCCTCTGTCAGTGGTTGGATAGGAGGGAAAGAGCCCCGTTTTTTATTTTATTTTAAGCTCACCAACTACTTTAAAAACAAATCTGCAGACTTCTTGTAGTAACGATGATTAATAATGATTCCTCCTCTCTGGAGGAGGTGCATTTTAGGCACAGTTGTGAAGGAAATGGAAAAAGGGGGAAACGATACAATTAGTAAAAGAGCTGGAATAAGTAATCGATCTGATTAGATCAGAGGTTAGTCTGAAGATCGCTGACCCACCCTTGGGACACGGTTAGATTTTAGTTCAGTGTGCCCGCACCCGTGTCTGTGTCTGAGGTAGTCAGGAAGTGGAGTCTGGGTATCTGGACTGTCATAAGAACTTGCAGTGTGGCAGGACATGGTGACACACACCTTTAATCCCAGCACCCCAGGAAGTAGAGGCAGGGGGATTTCTGTGAAACAGAGAGTATGGGTGTGAACACATTACAGAAATAGACCTATAGGATTTGTTGAAGAGCGTATTGAGCAGCCTAACACACTTGTGAGGTTTTCATTGTGGGTAAGGACCACCAACCAAAATAGGGAAGCTGAAGAGAGGAACCACGTCTGTGTAGGAAACTGTTTCCGTTTTGGCTTGCAGGTAGCTGTTAGTGAGACACTCAGGTGTGTCCTGCTTACAAGTCCAGAGCTCAGAAGCTGATCTTTGCAGAGGAGGTGTGAGTAGAGGTTACGCAGAATGAGATTGCCAAGGTAGGGCTTACAGGACCTCTTCTGGGCCTACACTGACATCTCAGGAAATGGAGCAGCACATTTTGAATTGCTAGGGACTGAACCCAGGGCTGTGCATGTGCAAAGTGATTGCTTTGTCCGGTGAGCTATGTTGGCAGCCCCAAATAATTTATTTTAGATCCTTACTTAAAGTTCCAAAGTTTCTAAGTGATGATAAAACTCAGTTAAACCAGTGTTATTTCTCCACTATTGTCATTCTTATTTGCACAAATGCTTTTTGAAAAGAAAAAAAATAATTTACTAATTTGGTGTGCATGTGGGTGCGTGTGTACGTAGCTGTGTGCTGTAGCTCATGCGTGGAGATTGGAGAACAGCTTTGGGAGTCAGTTCTCCCTCTCAGCATATGGGGTCCAGGGATTGGTCGATGTGCAAGCATTAGGACCTGAATTCTGGGGAGGTAGAAGTCGGAGGATTCCAGGAAGGTGTTGGCCACCCTAGCCAAATTGGTGAGAAATCTTGTGTGAAAAAAATAAACTAGAAAAAATAAGGTAGGTAGTAGTTGAGAAAGATCCATTGACATCTATCCTGCACAGTCTATGTATTTATATATATATATATATAAATCATTTAATCCAACTTTTGTTGAGTCAGGGTTTCTCTGTGTAGTCCTGTCTATCCTGCAATGCACTCTGTAGACCAAGCTGGCCTTGAACTCAGATATCTACCTGCCTCTGCCTATTGAGTGCCACTACTGCCCGGCTTATATATATTTTTTTATACTATAGAGGTACCAAGACTATTTTGCCTCTCTTTTCTTAGACATGATTTTACCATTTTCTTTTCTAACCATGAAACAAACTCTTCTAGACTTTGCTTAGTTTGCTGCCTTAGTTTCTACTTCGACATTCAGGGTATAGGCTAAGTATAAATGTCACAGATTGAAAGTAGCCTGCTCTTTGACGTTCCCTGGGATCCTACTGTGAAGCTTCTGTATTCCCTTCCTAAACTCCTTTGACTTGAAATTCTGTATTGTAGTAGCTGCAGACAAATTAAAGGCCTCCTATGCTCTGTTCCTTTCAAAGCCACCAGTGAAGACTATAAACTCCTGGAAAACATGAATAAGCTAACAAGCTTGAAGTATCTTGAAATGAAAGATATTGCTATAAACATCAGCAGAAACCTGAAGGACTTAAACCAGAAATGTGAGTGCTAATTTTCATCACGAGACTAAGTACTGCTTGTACTTCATGTTCTTTAGTGCTTAGGACCAAAGAGAGCCTGGCACAGCCTGGGAGCTCGGGTTTCAAAAAGCATTACTACCCAGGGGAATTCCTTCCATTCTGAAGAGAGGCATGCTTTCCTAGGGCGGTTATTCCTGCTTCTAAACCTCTCTTTAGTCAGTGCATTTTCCTAGAAGGAGAGTGGACAGGTGAGATCTAGAGAGCTGATTTAACAATGAAACCCACAAAGGGCTGCTTCATAAGCCGAAAATGTATGAACTGAAAATGTTCATTTAGAGTAGTTTGAGTTACTTTCCTACTGAAACATGTCACTGGGACAGCCTTGATATGGGTGTGCCCAAGATGCAGACTCAGGAGCAGAAAGACTGCTTAAGAAATAATGTCATGGGGAAGGAAAATCAGAGGAGGGGAATGACTTACTTTGGCTGGCTCGACGATGTGCCTCCTAAGGCAGCTGTGTCTTCCCAGAGTATCTGCTCTGCTAGAAACCTTCATGTCACCCTCCCTGGTCTTTGCTATGCACGGCTTTCTCAGTTTGTGCTCTTTCTCTGTCCCTGCTCTTTCTTCTGTCCCCGCTGACGGTGTACGGGCATGTGGGTTGTTTTCAAGATGCTGGGCTACAGCCGTACCTGGATCAGATCAACATGATTGAGGAGCAGGTGGCCGCTCTCGAGCAGGCAGCCTACAAGCTGGACGCTTATTCAAAAAAACTGGGTAATCATTTTTACTTCTATTTTGATCCTTTACGATTTATCTTCTGTTTTGCCTATACATTTGCATGTATGTCACGTGTGTGCAGTGTTTGTGGAAGTCAGAAGGGACCATCGGATCCTCCAGAATTGGAGTTACAAATAGTTCTGAGCTGCCATGTGGGTGGTAGGAGGTGCTGGGAATGAAACCCGGGTCCTCTGGGAGAGCATCCAGTGCTCTTAACCACAGAGCCATCTCTCCAGACCTTTTGCTTTGATTTGATGATGAGTACATAGCTAAGCATGGTGATGTACATCTGTAAGCCCAGGACTCAGGAAGCTGCCGTAGAAGGATTGTTATTCAGGTCGGGTTATATGGTGAACATGTCTCAAAACTAAAAACAAATACATACAACTTGAGAAATTAAGTATGTACAAATAGCCTTTCTGTACTTACTGATTTATCAAGCACTCTTCTGAATGATTTGCATATAGTGTACTCTTTATTTTCTATGAGGTAATGTTTTTTAAAATTTTATTTTGATAACTTTTTCCTTTTTTTTTGAGACAAGGTTTCTGTGTGTAGCCTTGGCTGTCCTGGACCAGGCTGGTCTTATACCTGCCCCTGCCTCCCCAAGTGCTAGGATTACAGGCATGTGCCATCATGCTGTTTTAGAGAGAGGGTTTCTCTATGTAGCCTTGACTACCTAGAGCTCACTGTTTAGACCATGCTGGCCTCAAACTCATAGAGATCCACACATCTGCCTCTGCCTCTGCCTCTGCCTCTGCCTCCGCCTCCCATGCACTGGGTTTAAAGGCATTCATCTCCATGCCTGGCAGCTTTTTAAATTTAAAAAGCTGTCCTTTAGAGAAGGTAAATGTGGTTTAAGAGACAAAATAACTTGCTTAAGGATACAGAGCTGGTAAAGCACATGGAAGAGCCATAAATCAGCTGTCTGTTATGAGGGTGTTGGGAATTGAACTAAGGACCTTTGGAAGAGCAGCCAGTGCTCTTAACCTCTGAGCCATCTCTCCAACCCCTTTCTGAACATGTTCTTATCCTAGATAACTTTCACAGGTTCTTTTATTTTTACCATTGCTACTGGTTGGCTGCTTCAAAAGAGCAGTTTGTAAGTTGCCATTTAACAGGAGAGGTGATCAACAGTCAATTTCAGTCTGTACAGTTACATTGAGTATGTGTTAGCTGTGAATGTCACCATTCAGAAGGCATCACAGCAGGTGGTTTTGAGATTTTAGAAGCCAAGAAAGGTTTGGGTGTGGAGGTATATGCTTATAATCTTTTGGGAAGTGGAGGCAGGAAGATCAGGAGTTCAAGACCAGCTAGCCCAGGCTGTCTGAAAATTTGTCAAAGGAAAAAAACAAACAAACAAATCACAGCAATAGGCTTATTTGGTGACATTTTAAATTTCTGTATCTTTAGGCTTTTGTAACTTTCCAAATTGCTTCCTAAAGTAAGAGAGAAGAACATAGAAGGATTGGGGTCCAGCTTGCCTGGTAGAGTGCTTACTTGCCAGTCATGAAGTCCTGGGCTGAGGAGCACCAAATCCTAACCACCAGGACATGAGATGCTGTGTCCCGGGTTCAGACAAATGGCATGGTTGCACATGCCTGTAAGTCTCGCAGTCAGGATGTGGAGGCAGCAAAATCAGAAATTCAAGGTCATCCTTGGCTGCATAGTCTGAAGGCAGCTTGAGATTTGTAAGACCTGTCTAGGCTGGGTGGGTGGAGGGTGGGTAGAGGGAGAGGAGAAATGAAACAACAACAAAAACATGTATTTGCATTTCTTGAGTGTCCCAGTCTGGTTCCAGAAGGTACCTGGGATTGTTCCTGGAAGGGTGATTCCAGAATGTCATAGGCTCCCGGCAGGGTTAGTGCCAGTGGGTCTTGCTTCACTCTGAGCCACCTGAGCATGTGCTGCTGACAGAGCTAGAACTTAGTGCTGTGCTTTGTGCTTAGTCAGGGTGCCTATATTTGTGTCCTTGAAGTTGTGCAGATCGTGATTTCTATGTGGGCTCTGGTGAGGTTGAAGCTGCTACCTTATTAAGAGTGTGATAGGTGTTTCTGAACTTGATAGGAAATCTGACTAAAAAGTGTCTTTGTGAGTGCTAGTGTTAAAAGATATAATTCCTGTTCTTCCCCAAACAGAAGCCAAGTACAAGAAGTTGGAGAAGCGATGAGAAATGTGTTCCTATGGATCAAGTGTTTTTTAATATGGAAGAGTGTTTTATAACTACTAAATCTGGAGGCTGATGAACGACCCAGCTCCTGGTTAAACTGCTGGTTAGTCCCAAGGCCATGTGACGCTGGATGAACTGGAGGGCTGTGGCTGCTCCCAAGTCTCCTTGAGGTGGCATCTCGAAACTCACACTTGGAACACCTCATCCTTTACTTGAATGCTTCATCATCTACTCAAGACCGAGACTCTAGAGTTGAGGGCTTACCTGGGCTTATTGGTACAGTCCAGTGAGAGGACCTGCTTTCCCTGGTAGTAGGCAATTAGCACAATATTTTCTAAAATGGCTGTTTTGTTTTCTGTTGATGATGGTAATGTATTGCTTACAAGATTCCAAATTAAAAAGGAAAACAAATGTGTTTTTTGCAACCTGTTACTATCTATGTGGCAGTAATTTGCTTTTCTATAATACTGCAAATAACAGAAACTATGAAAACAATTTCAAGTCAAGGTTTTTTTTTGTTTTTAGATTTACTTATTTATTATGTATATAATGTTCTGCCTACATGTGCACCTGCACAGCAGAAGAGGGCAGCAGATCTCATTATAGATGGCTGTGAACCACCATGTGGCTGCTGGGAATTGGACCTCTGGAAGAGCAGCCAGTGCTCTTAACCTCTGAGCCATCTCTCCAGCCCTGCAAGCCAAGTCTTCAAGACTGAGGAGGAAGGAAAGGAGTGTTTGATAACTTAGTGTGTGAGGGATTCCTTCCACTAGGCGTGGGATGTGCTGTGCAAGTGCTCAACCAGGTAGCTGCTTCCCCAGCTCTTCTACTCTTTATTTTGAAGGTAGATCTCTAGGGCAGCAGTTCTCAACCTGTGGGTTGCACCCTCTTTGGGGGTTGCATATCAGGTATCCTGCATGTCAGATATTTAAATTATGGTTGATAACAGCAGCAAAATTGCAGTTGTAAAGTAGCAATGAAACAATTTTAGGGTGGTGGGCGTCACCACAACATGAACTGTATTAAGGGGTTGCAGCGTTAGGAAGGCTGAGAACCACTGCTCTGAGGTATTCAGTAGGCTCTAAGTTTGAGACCCTCCTGCTTCAGCTCCCCCTGCAGGCTCAGTTTCTGTCTCTTTTTACTTGAGTCAGATGGGTGGGAGTGATATGACGCGCTGACATCTGTTCCGTTTTTGGAAATGTGGTAGACATGTGTATGTGTGCTTGTGTCTTAGATGGGGAAGGTTGGGGCTTAGCATTCATATAATAAAGCAACATAATTTGTAACATATGCCCTACTTGTATCTTCGAGGGGTGGGGGGCATTCCTGGATAGTGGCTTATCCAAAAAGTAACGAAAAGGCCTAAGTTGCCAACAAAGCAGGGGTGTTAGTATGTACGAGGCAAATAATTTAATATCCCCCCCCCAAAAAAAAGCATTGCAGAAATTATGAGAAATATCTGATTTGGTAGTCTTAACCTTTAATTTGTAATTACTTGGGTGTCTCTTATTTGACAAGACAGTTTCCACATCCCTTTACACTGTTGCTAATTGGCCTGGCTGATTGAGAAAAATCAATGTCCTGAAAAGGAAAACAAAAAGAGACTAGAGATAGGACCAAATGAAAATGTGAAATTTGTTTAATTCCTGAATGAAAATAGACCCCATTGTCTATTTCAATTGTAGAGAACTCCTAAATACTCATATTTATTAGGCCTTGTTGCTGAATTAATTTTCATCTTCATTAGGGTTCTAATATTAAGGTCACTTGAGGATATTTTTATTTACATATGAGGTCTGCATTTCACTTTCAAATAACTCAGTGAGAATGAAAGTGCAAGTCACCAACTTTGGCAACATGTTGAGTTAGAATCAAGGTATTCTACTTAGGGAGATGTCTCAGTCACCTTTATCACAAAACGTGAAGACTGGAGTTTGGATCCCCAGTATCTACCTGTAATCCCAGAGTTCAGAGTGTGGGGTTATGGGGTCTTTTGGGCAAGATGGCTAGCTAGACTAGTCTAATCGGATGAGTTCTGGGTTCAAATGAGATAGCCCATCTCACTAAATAAGGCGGGGCAATGGAGGACGGCTCCTGACGTCAACTTCTGGCCTCCACAGACGTGTGCCCACCCGTGCAACGCGTGCACACACACGCACCAAAACAACAGAAACCCCAGCCAGGCTTGAAGAGATGTCTCGGCTGTTACGAGCGCTTGCTCTGTCCTGAGAGCAATTGTTTGGGTCGCAGAATCCACACCGGAGGCCTCAGAGCTGAAACTCCAGCTCCAAAGGATCAGCACCCTCTTTTGACCCCAACATACACACACGCACACGCGCGCGCAGTTCAGTAGCTCAAGATGGTTCTAAAACAAACAAAAGAAAACCCAAGAAAATTCTTTTTCATTCCTCCGTCCCTTTCCCTGCAGAGTGCTTGCCTTAAAACCGCGGAGAGATTTTTATCCCTTCGCACGCCCTGTAGTTAGGTGATTTCTCATTGGCCGAACTGTGTGACGCCATATTTCCGCGCTCCAGCGCTCTAACGTGGAGGCGCTCTCGTGTTCCAAGGTTTGGGTTGCTGTGCCTGCACAGGCTGTCATTACCGATGGATCAGAAGCCGCTGCGTCTGTGAGTGACCTTGCATCGGTAGACTCAGGGACCTAGGAGAAAAGGAGAGGGGCGCGCGGAGGTGCGGGGGTCTTTCTCCACACCGGAAGGGAGAGGGGGAGGTCGCGGAGCTTCTGGGAACCGCAGTCCAGGCTTCCTGTTCTCCTGTCCAAGTTCTTTTTTGCCCAGGTGTCTTAAGAGCCAAAGTCGAAGGCAGCTAGGATTAGGTAGAGTGATGGCAGAGGGAGAAAGTTCAGGAATTGGTGTAATCAATCGAGCTTGGTGATGTTTTGGTTGTGAGGAACTCCCACTACAAGATAATCATAGATTTCCGTTTTCAGTCATTGGGATCAGAAAGAGCTGTAAATGGGCCCACATCCAGATAATGAGTATTGAATGTGCCGCCCAGGAATTGAAAATCAGCGGGGTCTGAAGAGATTTTAGCGGCTCTTAGAGAATAAATTAGACTGCATAGCCGTCGTGACAGAGTTTGTTCTGAAATGGAATATGGGTTCTTGAGATTTTGAGAAAGAGTGGTTTTTGTCAGTCCAGGAAAGCTACAGAGATTGACTAGGCCTTGACGGATGGGAAAAGTTTTGAGGATGAGTACAGTGGGCTGTTACGGGGGAGAGAGCGCTTTGCTAGAGAAGAGCAGGGACAGAGTGATCATTCTGCAGTTTGGAAAGAGTTTAGTTAGGAAAACTTAGAGAAAGTACTGGAAAGACAGGCCAGGACTTGAGGAGAACTGTTTCTACAGGAAATTGGGCACCTTTTAATGTTTTTAGGAAGGAACATCAAACTGATGGCTATATTTTGAATGAATAGAAAACAGGGAAAGCACTAGAAGATCTGTAAGGTCTATCTTGGGTCCTAAACCAGATAAACTAGGATTCTCTGCCTCTGCCTCATCACAACTCTTGGTTGCTCGGCCTCCTTCATTCCTACTTCTCCCTCATTGCCCATCCTATTTCCCTCCTTAGTTTGTGTTCAGACTTTAAGCTCCTCATGTGTTTTTCTCTTCCCTGTGCCCACTGGTCATTGCCCATGTTTACACTTTAGTTGTAGTTAACTGTTCCTCTAGACCCTCATTTCCTGGTATTAAAAGTATTGATGAAACATGTACAATCATATTATGATGCTTGAAAGTGTTCAGTGGTAGGAACAATAAAAGAACATCAGAGAGACATACTGACAAAACAATAGAAGCTACAGTATTCTTAGTTAAAAGGCATTAAGAAAATAAATAAGGGCTGATGAAATGCCCCTGTGAATAGCAGCATTTCCCTGCAAGCCTGATGACCTGAGTACAGTCCCTCATGACACACATGGTGGAAGGAGAGAACTCTCTCTGTGGCACATGTACACCCTCCCAATACAGTCCCTCCCCCAAAGTAAAAACAAACAAGCAAAGGACTATGTAAGTCAGAATGTAGATGTTAGAACAAGTCGCATTACAACTTGGGATAGTCCACCTTATAAACCTTAGCTTTTACCATTTCTGCTTCCTGCTCGGTAAAATGCTTGCCTCCTGTCTTAGCCTTTTCCATATAATGTTATGGTTGAAGCTTCTCTTCCCTTATTTATTGTAAACTCTGTGAGACTTTAAATGAGTCTTCCTGCTCTTACAGTTCTGCTGTGTTCTCAGGACAGTATTCGGCACACTGGACTGTGACTAGTGTAGTTGTTCAGTTGGTGTTTACTGAATGGTAACTGATGCTGTGAGCCCCAGGCAGAGGAAGTAAAGAGGATAGAATGGTTATGAAAATGTTTGGAGAAAAGGCTACTTGGACTCAGATTAAATAAGGGACTTACTGACTCTTAGTGACCAAGTTGGTGATAAACTCATCCTCAAAATCTATAAATGAGAAGGAGTTGGCTCAGTTTTGAGACAAGAAGTGCTAGGTATTAGATATGGTGAACTGGAGATGTTGGTAAGATCTTCAGGAAACTCAGCCTGGTGGCTAGTAATGTTTGATATGCACCAAACATCAGAAGACTCCGGCAGAGCCTGGATCATCTCTCCAATACAGAAGACAAGTACTTGTGTACCGGGCCTAGCAGATCCATTTCCTAAATTGCTGCAATGTTTATCTCCTGTTTGCAGCTTGGCGTGTGGAGATGTTGAAGGAAAGTTTGATGTTTTATTCAATAGAGTTCGAACAATTCAGAAGAAAAGTGGGAACTTTGACGTAAGATGATCATTTTTACTGAAATTTTACTACTGTGGTCAAACATTAAAGTGTAGATTCTTTGTTAATTTTATGGCTGACTCACATTTTTGTTAGCTTGATTTTTTTTAATAGTAGTTATGGATTGATGTGAAAAGGGAGACCTATATATTGTTCACTTCCTTATACTGTTTGAATGTAAATCTTGTTACTTTCTTACTGTGCCAAAAAAAATAAGACAAACTGAACAAAGCTAGACAGTTGTGACACCAGGGTTTGGTAAGCACAGATCTGCTTCATGAGTGTTGCTGTGAATTAGATCAGAAACAGATGTGCAAATATGCTTCACAAAAGGAAGAATGGGAAATGAATGTTGTGTGTGTGGCTGCCAAGTGGATTATGAATACCTAGGATACAGGAGAACATTGTAGGTGTGGGGAGAATTTGTTTGTTGGGTTAAAGGTTAAGTAAAAACAGTGGGCAGCAAATGTGTTCTTACGCCCTGCATTTCTGAATTCTAATATTTAAGCTTCATGTTTCAGAGAGGGATTCTTTAAGCGTTTCACCACTGAGTATTCCAAGAGAGGAGAAGTATAGAAAGGCCCTGGGAACCTGTGGAAAGCACTTCTGCCCTCTGAAAGTTCATTTCTCTCCACCCCAACGGTGCATCAAAGTTTAATAATTCATAGAACTATCAGTTAATTAACTGTTTTTAAAGATATTTTGAAATTCTACAAATTAATTAAAAATAAATACTTAGTTTGAGACTATTAAATTGAGTAATTAGCTGAATTTTACAGCCAATAATGTAATGTTTAATTTTTTTTTTTGTTTTAATCTCATATGTCTTTGAAAAACTCATTTTAGCTGCTGTTGTGTGTAGGAAATTTTTTTGGCTCTACCCAAGATGCCGAGTGGGAGGAGTATAAGACTGGCAACAAGAAAGGTACAGAAATTATTTTATTTAATGTGTGGTTTCCAACAAAATCTCAGGGCTTGTGGTTGTCGGGTTGTCATAGTTGCTGACAATCTCTCTCATGCATTGGTGAGCATAGCTGCTTTTGGAGATTTTCTCTCTTGCCCTTGGTAGCACATGCCCACCATGGTAGTACTTGAAAGGCTAAGGTAAGGAATATCATAAATCCATGACTGGCCAGCCTGGGCTACATATTAGACTGTCTAAAACAAAATAACGAGGACTGTTATGTCCCTCTTGAACCTGCGTTGGGCTGAAACGAATGATATATATATTCCAGTTTTTTTTTACATTTTACATGCAGTTTCAATCTACCCATAGAATGCTCATTACAATGGCGAGAACTGAGTAAGTACAAGTAAGCTTTTTTTTTTTTTTTAGCTTAAATGTTTTTTTTATCAAGTTCTTTCATTTTAGGCTGTGTTTTCTTCATTTTATATATTATATAAATATATACACATTGACCATCTACTTTACAATGGTAATTCTTTGGCCTGGTGACATCATTTAGCAGTCAAGCCATAGAGTTGGATTAGGAATCCTTACCGGAGAGCATGTTCCACGTTGAGAATGGCCCTGGAAGGGACACACAGGCTGTCCACTCTTGCTGTGACAATTTTTCCTATGAGGAAACGTTTCTCAATTTTCAGATCTACTAATCATATGGTGGCATGTCTGTTTCTCTCATTAGCTCCTATTCAGACATATGTGCTTGGCGCCAATAACCAGGAAACAGTGAAACATTTCCAGGACGCTGATGGCTGTGAATTGGCTGAAAACATTACTTACCTGGGTAAGTTAAATTTTTTTTAATGTGTTTTAGTAAAAACATTTCAGGGATTAATATTTCGGGAAAAGTTTTGACTGGATTCTTCTGCCGTTACTGCTTGCAAGAGTAAGGATTTTGTTTTGTTTTTCCCTTTGGTGAAGAGTTTTCCTCAAAGCTTGTGTCTATACCCCTTTGGACAATGATGTTTCTTCTTCATTGTCTCTCTGTTTCCCCTCAATCTCCTTGTGTTCCTATAGCCATATACAGGAACCAGAGTGACCAATTCCATGGCCACATATATGGAGAACTGAATGTACACATTATGTTCAAATAAAAGAAATTGCATCCTTACACAGGTCTTGCTGGATACATATACTTTAATTTGGCTTCTAACTAGCTTTACTGTATGCTTCTAAGGCTTTGGCAACTCAAATTTATAGTGTTCATTCTGTTTTTTTGTTTTTGTTTCTTTTGCCTTTTTTCCACTTTCAGGGACACTCCAATTCCAGATTAAAGGTGCTCACAGCCCTCTGCATTTCTTCAGTTTCAGAGCAAAAGCAGTTGTCAAGTTTTGCTATTGTGCCCTCTGCACTGTCTGCTGTTAGTTTACAGTTTTTTGGATCATTCAAGTCATTATTTTCTAAAGTGCTTCCTTCACATTTTTTTGTGGTCTTGCATCTCTGAAAGCATCTGTATATCCTTTTTTTTTCTTTCTCTCTCTCTCTCTGTTTTAGCCTTGGCTGTCCTGATGGAACTCACTCTGTAGACCAGAGATCCATCTGCTTCTGCCTTGAGTGCTGGGATCAAAGGCCTGTGCCACCACTGCTTGGCTGTGTTTCCTTTGATAGAAATGCCCTTCTTCACCCTTCCCACCATAGTCTGTCCTGCTTTTAGTCCTGCTTTGCAGTTGTGGTGCTCATAGAAACAATTCCGCTTTCTCCAATCATGTGAGACTCCTTTTGGCAAATTGTTGAGGGAACGTTTGATTTAAGATTTATTATTATATTATTGGAGATTAAACCCAGGGCCTCACACATTTGCTAAATATGTATTCTGCCACTGAACTATACCTCCATGGGGTCTAAAGGTTGAACTAAGGTTTCTAGATTGCAAAGCAGCCATCTCACCAACACTGCTTTTAAAAAAGATTCATTTTTTTATTATTTTCTGTGTACAGTGTGTTGCCTACATATATGTTTATATATGTGCCACAGGCGTGTTCTCTTGGAGATCTCCTGGAAGTAGAATTAACTTCTGTGAGCCGCCATGTGGAGTTGGGAACTGCACGAAATCCTCCAGAAAGGCAGCCAGTGCTCTTAATGCCTGAGCCTTCTTTCTAGTCCCTCTGCTTATTTATTTTTAGCTACAGTTATGGGACATTTTGAAATCTGAACATGGGCCTGACTTGTGTATTTTTTCAGTTTGTATTAAGTGCATTGTTATATTTGTCACCCATTTAATTTGATGAAGTGCACTGAGCCATGTCTTTCAGCGGTGGTCTTGTTGGACCTATGATAGCCTGAAGCACTGCAGATGATAGTTCTTTCTAGGGTTGACCAATTATTATAAACTTGGGGAGTTGGTACCATAAAAATGAAAATAAAGCTGAGAAGAGGGTCAAGCTGCTAAGGAAATGAATGAGGGGGAATCAAAGAGATAAGAGAACCTTGCAGAGGGGAAACAGGTGCTCCAGGACAGTTCAGTGTGCAGACATCAGGTTTAGGGAATCTGAAGGGTGAGAGGCCACCAGAAGTTCCAGTCAGTGACCAGCAGCCACCACATAAGAGCTCTTCAAATTTATGGAACAGGGATATTGGGAGAACCAGGAGGTACACGCTTCAGGCAAGTGGAAAGACAGGAGATGGAGGCATGGGCAAAGAGAGTGAGTGCCATGTTTCCTTCAGCAGTTTCTACTAAAACTCATTTGTTTTTCTTTGACCCAGGTCGAAAAGGTGTCTTCACTGGAAGCTCAGGGCTACAGATCGCATACCTCAGTGGCACAGAGTCCTTAGAGGAACCAGCCCCAGGTTACAGTTTTAGTCCCAAGGATGTGTCTTCCCTGAGAACAATGCTGTGCTCGATATCCCAGTTCAAGGGAGTTGATATCTTGCTCACATCCCCTTGGCCCAAGTATGTGGGGTGCTTCGGGAATTCCTCTGTGAGTAGTGCTTGTTTGTTGCAAGTTTTAAAGCAAATTATATTGGCTTAAGTTGGGTTTTAAAGTTTTTTCCTTTATTTTGAATATTTTAACTCAATACCTTTTGCTAGAAATGTTTTGTAAAAATTTTCAAGATTCTAAAAGCTCCATCTACTGACAAAAACAGAAGTTGATCTCATAAAAACATAATTTACAGATGAGATTGATGAATGTTAATTATAATCAAATAGTTCCTGAAATTATGTTCTCTACAAGTATCCTCCCTTAACCTCCTTTATATACTTTGCAAGTTTATTAATTCTCAGTGGAAAGATTTACAGCTATTGGCTTCTTTCCAGTTGCATTTATTTCTTCCTTCCATTCCAGAATATTGGTTTTTGGCTAACAAAATATATTTTAAAACTGGGTCATTGTGAAATTGCATCTAGTAATGTAAACATCTATAGATGGGGAACAAGGTGCTGAGGAATGAATTTCTGTTAGGGACACTATTATTCTGGGATCCCCTGGCACCCACCTGTGTATTTTTATAGTCTTGAGAAGGGGCAGTTACCAGTAAACTACAGACATGGCCTAAGGAAGACCTCGGGAAGGTTGTGTAAGAGTAGAAAGCATCAGCTGACTCTTAGTGGGGGGGAAATGTAGGATTGAATTTGAGCATAAGGCCCTCACAAATAGATTCAGAATTGTGAGTGATGTTCCAGAGTGTGTGTATATGTAGATCAGTCCTTGCTGACTCAGCACTAAGGGTCTGTGACCAAAAAGTCAGAAAGATGCCAGGCGTTGTCAGGAAGAGTGTGGAAAGGAAAGAGCCTCGCTTGTCCTGCCAAACTGTGGCCCCTCCACTTCTAGAAAGGAAGCTCCTCATTCTAGGGAGACATAAAAGTCAGCGTGGGGCAGCAAGGTGGAAACTGGTCAAGTTTATAAACAACCATACCAGATTTGTATGGGCAAGAAAACAATATACTTAGCTAATTTTCATAATGCTGCCACTAAGTCCAAGGTCAGTCACCCACCTTTTAGCAGAGACTGGAAGAAGGAAATCAGGAGACAAAGCCAGCGGTGTTCTGTGAACAAATCTACTGTGACAAAATATTTTACTTGCAAGCTTCTATTTGTTTTGTTTGAGATAGGGTCTCTATGTAGCCCTGGCTGGCCTGGAACTTGCCACGTTGACCATGCTGGCCTCAAACTTACAGAGAGCCTCCTGCGTCTGCTGGGGTTAAAGGTACCTGGGAGCTTTTTAACAAAGGTTTACCGGTCGCGCCACTTCCTCGACTGAACGAAAGAAGCCTTATGTTTTTATGAGGCCCTGGAATGTTTGCTGCCCCCCAGGTTCTCTGGATACTAGTGTTTATTTTCCACATTGACCATGACTTACTAACTTTATCGTATCGGATACACGTGCTCTATAAAGCATGTTATGGAGATGTGGTTTATAGGCCTTACAGAGACCTGTTTTCAAAAAGGAGTCTTAATGTGTGTTTCAGAGGTTACCATGGAGGGATTGATTGCCTTACCTAGTACCCTCTGGTTTCCAACAATTGTGCCATTTCTGTAATTATAATATTTCAATACTTTTATTTGTTTGATTGCCCAGGAAATGGAGCTCACTGTGCAGATCCTGCAGTATACATTTATATCTGTGTATGAATTTGAACGATATTTCAAAATGTTTTGTTTCTTTACATTTTTCATCATTCCTGAGTCTGTGTGGATAACCAGGTTCCTATTTACTAGGGAGAAGTAGACACCAAGAAATGTGGGTCAGCTTTGGTCTCTAGTCTTGCCTCAAGCCTGAAACCAAGGTATCATTTTGCTGCTTTGGAAAAGTCATATTACGAGAGACTTCCATACAGGTGAGTGACATCTCATGGTTGTCTATAAACTTACGACATCTTGTTCACATTTAGCCATAGATGTTGGTTCCTTCTAGTGCTAAGGCACCAAACCAAGTGATTGACTGTATTAGTTTCATTTTTGTTGCTGTGGTAAAATATCATGGCCAAAAGCAAATTAAGGAAGAAAGGGCTTGTTTTAGTTTATGATTCCGGGAGCCTCCATCATGGAAGGGAAGGCCTAGCACAGGAGCGGGAAGCTGGCAATCCACCCCAGTGGACATAGCCCTCCTATCTCCATCATCTGGCTCCAGTAATCAACGTTTTACTCACTCTACAACTTTCTAAAAAGCAAAAGTTGGAGTTTTGGTTCTTTCAAAGGCGTGATCTCATTTGTTTTATCAGGCCCTACGAGGTTAGGGATGCATAAGGCCCAACGGAATGCTAGGTAACTTCTCTGAGGTCCTATGACCTGTGGGGAATGGAAGACTTCTCCTCTTTCATGACCCTATGGAATCTTATCTACTGCACAATTGCAAATCAAAAGTAAAATGTTTGTCTACTACCCTGTTTCTGTCCACCACCCTGTTCAATTAAGAGTGCTTCCTCTCATTTTCTGCCTTCACATGCACATGAACACTTTTACATCTAGGTTTTAGAGAACATGTATAGTATTCATCTTTCTAAGTAGTTTATGACTGTTAACATAATGATTTCTAGTTCAGTCCATTTTCCTGCAAATGTTGTGCTCTTGTTGTTATTTATGGTTGGAAATTCCATGTGTGTGTGTGCACCATTTCTAAAATCCATTCATCTGCTGGAAGGCTGGGTGGTTCCCCTATTCCAAATGAAGAGTGCAGCCATGAACATGGATGAGTTGTCTGAGCACAAGCCTGGTGCTACAGCAGGGTCACTTGGCGGCTTTGACTTTGGTGTGTGAGATGCCTCTGAGTGCTGCGCAAGCTCATGTTCCCACCAGCAGCATTTAAGGGTTTCTCTTTCCCATCCCTCACCACTGTCCTTGGTCCCAATTAGGATGGCGTGAAAGAAGGAGAAGGAGCTATCTGGGGGAAGGGGATGAATTAAAGAGTAGAAAGACTCATGTATGAAATGCCATAATAAGACTTAATGTTTTGTTAAATAAAATAAAGTGACAGGGCTGTTATCTTTCAAACACATTTTAGAAACCATGTTGTTCTACAAGAAAGTGCACAGCATGCTACTCGCTTCATAGCACTGGCCAGTGTTGGGAATCCGGAAAAGAAAAAGGTAAAGATTTGAGTGGTTGGTTGGTTACTTGGCTTTCAGATATTCTGGCTCCAACTCTGAGTTCCCATCAGCCTCAGCGAGTCCTCTATAGAGGTTAGGTTTCCTTGAGTGCTTTGTAGGAGGCTTTAGAGAAAGGCGTGGTTCTGTGGAATATGACAGAGCAGGAAATGGCCTTCTTTTCTGTCTACATCCATGTGGTTGCATCTATTGCTATGTGTGGGCTTGCTTCTCGAAGCTTCATTTAGCTGAGATAGTAAAATCCTCTCAGGAATATTCTTAAAGCCAGGTGCAGTGGTGCATGCCTTTAATCCCAGCACTCAGGAGGTAGTAACAGGCAGATCTCTGTGAGTTTAAGGTCAGTCCGGTCTACATATTGAGTTCCAGGACAGACAAGGTTACATACTTAGACCCTATAACAACAACAGCAAACAAAACAAGTATGCATGTATGCATGCATGTCCATATGTACACACGTACATATGTATGTATATTAGGCCTTCCTTGGCTTTTGAATTATTAGTTATATCTGGAATTTAGAAAATAGTGCAGATGGTGAAAAAAAATAAAGCAGAGAAGTATTTTTTCACTTCCCTGAGAATGTTTTGATCATGCTAAAAGTTGGACTGTTAAGTGAGACAGCTAATATCAGAATAAGCAGTCAAATGAGGAAATAGGCAGAATAATCATCCTCCCTAAGCTGATTGTTTAGTTAGAATTAAGCTGAAGATAATGTATCCTTATGACTTCAGGTTTCACTCCCACTGTTGTGTTGAGGTAAAGCATGTATTCATGCCTAAAGTCTTTGATCTTATGCCATTAGCCCAAGATTTATAAAATACATATGAATTGTTTTCTTGTTTGCTACTCATCCCTAAGGACAGTTATCAGTGTTTGTAAGAACTGTGCAGTATCAGAGAGGGAAAGCTTCCCTTTCTAGTTGGAGTGTTCATTCGGAAGACAGAAAGGGGGTGCCATGATTCTGCTGATATAAACAAAAGATGCGGTGACAGGAACAGTTTGTCTTCAAGGCAAACTGAACAAGTCCCCCTGAGTCTTGTAGTGAGGGTTGTCACTGTCCCCTATCCATGTGAGGAACCCAGTCTAATGGCTGGGGCTTCAGTTTTTCACTTGTTACCGTGTGAGTCCTCAGTAGTCACTGCAGAGGCCACTGGACTGGCTTTGGCTACACTACTGTGTATTCTTGTAGCCACAGGCAGGCTTCTAATTTTAATGTCAGAGACTTTCAGTGAAATTGTCATCATAACATAGGTTGATCACAGTGAGACAATCAAGTATTTCCCCTAACATTACACTTCCTTTCTGGAGTATCTCTATGCATTCAGTATTGTCCCCATGAAGTTGATGGCTATAGCAGAACTGGTAAAGCAGCCTCCGGATGTCACTGAGAATCCTTACCGAGACTCTGGGAAGGAAGCGGCTGTGGGAAAACAAATTCCTGCCCCTCAGGTAATTTCCACTTGAGGGCTGGGACTCAGGGCCAGGTTGCTCTCTGTAGGTATGCTTTTCGTGGTTGTAATTTCATACATCAAACAACTTCAGGTTTTAATCACAGTGTTTTTTTCTCTTGGTAAATCATGATAATATTTAGAATATCCTGCGGGGTGGTGATGGCGTACACCTTTAGTCCCAGCACTTGGGACGCAGAGGCAGGTAGATCTCTGAGTTTGAGGCCAGCATTGTCTACAGAGTGAGTTCCAGGACAGACAGGGCTACACAGAGAAACACTGTGTAGCAAACCAAAACAAAACAAATTTAGAAGATCCTAATGGATTATAATCAAGCTCAATTTTTAAATTGTGTTTTGGGGTTAACAATTACATCTTCAGTCTTTGCCTAAGTTGATTCATACTGTTTTTCCTTGTATGAAGTTGATTAGTCTCTGTTTTTACGCCAAAGGTCCACTGGTGGTAGAGACTTATGATTTTATAATAATTTCTAGTAGATATATAAGATTTACTACAAAGAGATTTTTAAATTTAATTTTTAATTTTTATATTAATTAGTTTATTCACTTTGTATCCCAGCTGTAGCCCCCTCCCTCATTCCCTCACAATCCCACCTTCCCTCTTCATCTCCTCCCATTCCCCTCTCCAAGTCCACTGATAGGGGAGGTCCTCCTCCCCTTCTGTCTAGCAGGCTTTAGAAAATAACTTTCAGGCCAGGCGTGGTGGTGCACACCTGTGATCCCAGTACTTGGGAGGCAGATGCAGGCAGATCTCTGTGAGTTTGAGGCCAGCCTTGTCTACAAAGCAAGTCCAGGACAGCTAAGGCTATACAGAGAAACCCTGTCTTGAAAAAAAAAAAAAAAAAAACCAACCAACAAACTCCTCCCCTTCCCCCCCCGACTAAAACAAGGCCAGTCACCTTTTCATGTTGGGTGCATGGTCTTTCGAGAGCTTCTCTGTCCACTCCCACACACTTCCTTGCCTCCTCTTTTCAGCTTTGCTCCTAGTGGCTCTTTCCCTCTCTTCTCCTTAGTTGACACTGGGTCAGACTTTCCTCTCTGAAATTTCAGGACTATTCCGTGTCACTGGAAGAAAAGGGAGAAAAATGTAATTGGAGTCATACTGCTCTTAGGGAAGACTTGCTCTATACCTTGCATTTTAGCTTATTTCTCAGAAGAGATAAACTTGGTAGTGGATAAGTACGCTGAGATGTGGGGCTTAGAGGCCAGGCGTCAGGTCTGGGAATATACTTCTCTTCCCTACAGCAGGCAAGGAAGGCTAAGCAGAAACATAGATATGAGTGGCAAGAAAGCCCCCCTTTGTTTGCTGGCTGGTTACCTGTCCAGACGTTAGCTGAATAACACACCCCTCCCCCTTGGCCATTTCAGGAAGAATCAGCCTGTCAATTCTTCTTCGACCTGAATGAAAAGCAGGGACGGAAACGGTCATCCACAGGCAGGGATAACAAGCCTCCTCACGCTAAGCAGCCTCGAAAGCCTCGTGAGTTCCCTGGCCTCCCTTGTGAGCGGTGCCTGTTTGCGGGAGGGGTGTTTGGAAAGTGGCTCTGCTGAGAGCATCTTCTGGCAAAGAAAAATTTTACAGCGCCATTAGGAGCAAAGTGAAAATGAAATAGTGTGAAAGCGGCGTGGCATCGGGCTGCTTTAGACTTCTCCTGTAGCAACTATAGAAAAAGGGCCTTTGTTGTTGTAAAACATGGTAAGAATAGAAAACTGGTGTGAGTTCATAAAATAATAGTGTGATCTAGCTGCGAAGAAGGACTTTCAGGATGCTTTCATTGAGAGCCTCTTTGTTTTAAAGAGGTGAATCTGAACTTAGGAAGGTAAACCCATGGGTATGTGGCCAGCTGATGTCATAGCTGGGACTAGAATTGGGGTGCCTGATGGCCCCCACCCAAGTCAGTGTTGTTTCATTGTAGCCTATTGCCAGTTGCATGTTGCTTTAGTCAATAGTGATGATCTTCCTGTGGACCACCTACCTGTGGATTGAATATCAATTCAGGGGGCTTCAAATGGGGGTTTAGTTTCATTGAAAATGGTGCCAGGGAACTGGGCGTGGTGGCGCATGCCTTTAATCCCAGCACTTGGAGGCAGAGGCAGGCAGATCTCTGTAAGTTCGAGGCCAGCCTGGTCTACAGAGTGCAGTGATTCCAGGACAGCCAGGGCCACACAAAGAAACCCTGTCTCAAAAAACCAACCCAAACCAAACAAAAACCAAACAAAAGAAAATGGTGCCAGGCATTGGGCAGTCATAGTGAGATATACAAGTCCAGCCCATTTTGACAGCACTCTGCAATCTTTGCAGTATGTATAGATCAGACAACTCTGAATAACAGCAGATTCTGTGTTTAAAGTTTTTAGTTATTGTTGGAGTGTGCACGCTGTGGTGTGCGTGAGGAAATGAGAGGACAATTTTCTAGAGTGAGTTCTCTCCTTCCACTGTGGGTTTGGGTATGGAATTCAAATTGCCAGGCATGTGTGGCAAACGCCTTTACCTACTGAGCCATTTCTCCAGCCACAAGGATAGATTCTGTAGGGTGATTACGTCTGTTGTGATTGCATCATAACAACATTTGCCTTTCTTTCATGTGAAGCTCAGCCTCTAGGACCTTGTTGGTTTTGCCTTGCCAGCCCTGAAGTGGAAAAGCATTTGGTGGTCAACATTGGCACACATGTGAGTTACTTCCATAGATAGGTACTTGGCTTTTACTAACTTTACATGGTGTATAATCTGCTTATCAAATTAACAATTTTTTTCACCTCCCTCCCACCCTCACTCAATTCTTTTCTCTTTTCTTCCTTCCATTCTTTCTGAGATGGGCTGTCCTGGAACTCACTTTGTATAATAGACTGGCTTTCAACTCATAGATATACTCCTGTCTCTATCTCCCAAATGCTGGGATTAAAAGTGTAAGCCACCATACCCAGAAAATTTATTCATTTTAAGAGTACAATTCACTGACATTTTAGTAAGCTTATTGAATTATGTAAATATCACATAATAGAGGTATGCCAGGTATGATGGTGCATGCCATTAATTCCAGCACTCAGGAGGCAGAGGTAGATGATCTCTTGAGTTCAAGGCAGATCTGGTCTACGTTACAAGTGCCAGGACAGGACAGCCAGGGCCACACAGAAACCCATGTCTCAAAAAAAAAAAAAAAAAAAAAAGTGATATATATCACACATACAAAAGAACATATATATATATACACATACACACACATATGGATATATGTGTGTACACACACAGACTATATGTGTGTGTATATATATATATATATATATATATAGAGAGAGAGAGAGAGAGAGAGAGAGCAAACAAACAAAACCACAAGGTCTGAAGTTTATTAAAGAAAGACTAAAGTGATATATTCAGTTTGCCAGTCAAGAACTGTGTTAGTCTGTTTTTATATATGTGTGTGTGTGAATTTATTTTGTTAGTTTTTAAATTTTATTTTGTTTTTAATCATGTTTATGTGAATGTTTGTTGGTATATGTACATGTCAGCACTGGTGCCTGAGGATTCAGGCCTTGTATCCCTTGGGGCTGGAACGTGTGTGTGTGTGTGTGTGTGTGTGTGTGTGTGTGTGTGTGTGGTATTTATTAGAATGGCTTACAGTCCATGTGGCTGGATGTCTCAGCTGGTCTTCAATATATATTGGAATCCCAAAGAAGCAAGCTCTAATGCCAGTAAAACAATGGTCTTGTTAGCAGGGAGAGAGCAAGCAGGCAAAGAGAAAAGCTTTTTTCTTCCATGTCCTTGTATAGGCTTCCAGCAGAAGGCATGGCCCCGATTAGAGGTGGGTTTTCCAAACTAAAAATATCTGGATTAAAGGTCTATCTTCCCAGCTCAAAGATGCGAAGTAGATCTTCCCACTTCAAATTAAGCAGAAGTCTTTCACAGGTGTGCCCTCCTTTCTTAGGTTTCAGTTAATTCCAGAAGTAGGCAAGCTGACAACCAAGCCATCACAAGTATGTAGCTTTGTTACTATATACCTGACCTGATGTATCTAGGATAATGATTTTAGTTACATGATTGGCAGGCATTGACTCAGTCTATGGAGCTGGTGATCCTGTGTGTGGTGACCAGGCTAGATAAATCTCGTTGAATATTATATGTCTCAGAAAAGTCATTCAGTTTCACGTTTCTTGGGTAGTTTTCTCCAGGCAGCTCAGTTAGACATTAAATATTCAGGCTTTGTAAAGATAATTGTCTTTCTCTTTTTCTTACAGTAGAGATCGCTAATCACCAGAGTTGCACCTGCACTCTAGCCCCACCACCATGCCTACAATTGGATGTTCCCTCAGGCATGCTTAATGTGTAATGTTTCTGCAGACTGGTGGTGCTCATCTGGTTTTCACTGATTCTTCTAATTTTGGTTCCTAAAGGCAACTTTCCTTCGTTCATCCTAACAACCGAAAGCTCTTTTTTTGTGGCCTCCTGTAGACCAACTGGAGTCTCCCATTGGTTTTTCATTTCCTTTCAAACTGCCTAGACTTTCCTATGTATGTTTTGCATCTTAATTACTGGTATGCTGTCCAGGGAGGTGTTCCGGAGTCAAGGCCTGTGACACACAGTTGGCCCGTGGTCCTGTGGATGAACCCTGAGAGCAAGCTTGACAAGGTTTTACTATTGTGGCTGTGCCCATTTTAGATCAGCTTTGGGCTCCTTGTCACTGGATTATCGTATGCCATTCTCTCCACACAGCCTGTAGTAAGGCAAGTTTTGAACTGCCTTTTGTTTGGGAAGCTCAAGAGCCTACAATAGAGGAGGACGAATTAGGGTGGATGGCCTGGCCTCATGGTCTCCTAGACCTTGGGAAGAAATGTCCCTTCTTTTCTTCCATAGTCTATTCCCCAGGAAACAGGCTGTCTATATTTGAAGCCAGCAAATGGCATCTTTGGTAGTGCTTTTGACCAAGCTTCCAAGTGCCAAGTAGAAGGCCTCAAGAGCAATTTATTCTAGACTAGTGCCTACCTAGTAGTCAAATCTGCATTGCCTTGCACTGTCCTTTTGCTGGGCTTATGAGTCTCTAGCACAGGGCTTGCAGTCTCTTCTTGCAGCCATTCTTCTTGCTTTTCTTTTATTACATTTTCCTTCTGGCCTTCTCTGCCTTTGCTGTGCTTTCCTTCCTTTAGGGGTGTACATAAAGTATGCTAATGGTGCGGGAACAGGCTGGTAAATGGGGAGAGTCTGCTGAGTCCAGAACAACTATTGCAAGTCCATGTATCCTGTAAGAGGAACATTCATTTAGGTCCTTTTATACATTGTTAGAGACTACTCAAGTATAGAACAGGGCTCAAAAGGGCAGGGACAGATTGGGAAAGAGGGAAACAGTTCACAAGAACTGGACATATTACATTAGAGGTGTGGGTAGCTGCTTAGTCTAGCCTTTAAATGTCTGAAAAATACACACTATAAAAGCTGATGTTCAGCCAGGGTGCAGTGGCACACACCTGTAATCCCAGCATTTGGGGTGGCAGAGGCAGGTGGATGTCTGTGAGTATGAGGCCAGTCTGGTGAGTTTGAGTTCAGGACAGCCCAGGCTACACAGAAAAACCCTGTCTTGACCCTCCCCTTTTTTCCTCCCCTCCACAAAAGCTTATGTTCATGGTAGTGGCCTGTGACATAAAGAAATGGCTTGAAAACAAAGGCTTCTACAGTGATCTTTTCAAATAAAGCAATAAAAAGTGGGTATTGATAAAAATTTTCAGGACCTCTGAGGATGTGGGGAGGATGTTGTTTGGCTTTTGGTAATGATGCCCCTCCTCTGTACCTAGGCTGCCCTCAAACTTGAGATCCTCCTGTTTAGCCTCCAGAGTAGGTACAACTACACACGTGTTTCATCATGCCATGCTCCTTGAGGTTTTGGTGAGCTTAAGTCATGGGATATCAGCGGTGGACATGTTTAGTTTTCTGTCAGTAGATCAAGAATGAGCATGCTGTAGTCAGTATATGTTTTGTTCCTGGACTTTCTCATTCAGCCTTAGCTTTGGGACCACACACTAAAGGTATAATTCTTGTAAGTACCTGTGTACTTACCTGTACTGATACTCCTTGTCCCGCTCCCTCAAAGGATCTTCCTCTCAAACAATGACTGTTAGAACAATACAGCATGTTTTGATGATTTGTTTTTGTTCTGTAATTGTTTTTGCCTGGACTGAGGCTAGACTTTAATCTTCTACCTTCTGAGTGCAGGGATTAGAGGCATGAGCCATCTCACCTGACATTTCTTTCTTTTTTTTTTTTTAAGATTTATTTTGCGTGTGTGTTGCTACTAAAGACAATCTTTGTTAGAAAACAGAGCTCTCTGCCTCTTTGTATCTGTTGAGTTTGAGGTTCGTTTCCCACACTATTAGACTGTCCACCTCCTCCTTTTGACTTTGTGTAATGTAGTCCACATGTCACAGCTGTAGGAACATGCATGCTGAACATGTTACCTTAGCCATTTTTATGAGCCCAGAGTACATTAAGGATAGAGATGGGGGTTGGGCATTCCTGGGGAGGAAGGAAGAAGTCATTTTGAAACAAGTGTTTCTTTCTCTGGTTGAAGAGAAGGTGATAGTAACTTAAATCTGCTTTAAAGTTTAGATCCTGGGAGGGAAACCCTAAATGGTCCCTTTAATCTGTAGTGTTTAAAGCCAAACTCTTCTTGTATGCTTCTAGTTCTGTTGTAGGAGACTATTAATATTTACTAATAATTATCTTTCAGTAAAGCTTGCTGTTATCCTAAACCGTTCTTTAACCAAATTACCACACAGAGACTGAGATTTTAGTTAACCTAGAACACAATGCTGGGCAATAGTTACTCCCTCCTAAACCTCCAAGCCCTCACAGTTTCCTAACATTTAGATTTCCAATGTTAGGCCCGGCCTGAGCCTGTCAGGCCTGGCAGGTGCCTAGCTACCTGAAAGGCGACTGAAGAAAACTCCTGGAGACCACCATATATTGATGCAAATGCAAGAGGTATATTTTAACCATTGCGCAATGGGGTCACCCCTGCTGGTCAGCAAAGAGTGGCACCGGGAGACAAAGGCCTTGGGTTTTTAAAGGACAAAGCGTGGGAATTTTCAGGGGTTGCAGTCTTGGCAACTCAGGATTGGATGAGGTATTTAACTTTTAAAATAATTGCTTGGTCTTAGGTGCTCAAGTTTGGCCAGTCCTGCCAAGTGTGGATGCGGCTGCAATTAAAGGTTGGGGTGGGGGTGATTAGCTCATCCTTGAAGATCGGGGCTGCAGGCTTTTGGCTGGAGGTCAGGGGCTACTCAGAAGAAGGATGGAGGCCATCTGAGTTGGTTGCTAAGAAATGGTATCTCGCAGACAAAAGTCTGGTCATTCTTTTTGCTGGGTGAAGGTCGTTGCTTGATCACTTTTTTATCTCTGCCCTCACAGGCGGCCCAGGGTCACATTTTTTCATTTTCTGGAAAGTACTAAGAGGCTTTACTTAACCTGGGCCTAAAACTCAAAAATAAAGGTTTTAGAAGACATATAGGTTACAAAGTTAGTCTGATCCTTTCATCCCACATTGTACTTGCTTTTAGTGATATATTAGGTCCAGTCCGTCTCCTCATCATTCCGTCTCTCTCCCAGCTCTGCCTTCTCCTCGCTCTCCTCGCCCTTTCTCCTCCCACTCTTTCCTGTCCTCTGGCTCCTCCCAACTCAAAATTGTATCTAGTTGCTTTATTTTGTTTACACAGAGTTGAGACAGGATACTTAGAGTAAATATCACAATACAATATCCCGATTGAAACCAGAGAGAGGGGGGAGAAATCAGCATTTGAATGAACAAGGGTAAGGAGTATACATTCCAAAGGAACGTTATACCAACATAGTTCATTTGCTATTTTCATGGAAATTTGTTACAACTGATCCCATTCTTTAGAAGGTACTTAAGAATGCTGTTCTAGTGCTCCCTGTACTTGGGAAGGCAGAGGCAGTCGGATCTCTGAGTTCAAGCCTAGTCTTAAAAAAAAAATGCTTCTCCTAGCCCTTAAAATCGTATGTATGTATATATGCGTGTGTGTGTGTCAATGCACCACATGAATATTTTTCCCTCCAGATACCAGACAGGGCATTGCATTTCCTGAAACTGGCATTACAGATGGTTGTGAGCCACCATGGGGATGGTAGGAAGTGAGCTGAGGTCCTCTGGAAGGGCAGCCACTACTTTTAGCCACTGAGCCATCCCTCTAGCTCCTTTTCTAAACTTTAAAATCAATTCTTTTAAAATATAATTTCTATTAAGAACATCTCAGGCTGGATATGGTTGTACATCCCATTAATCCCAGTATTCAGGAGTCAGAGGCAGGTGGATCTCTGTGAGTTTGAGGCCAACCTGGTCTACAGAGAGAGTTCCAGGACAGCCAGAACTCAGTTACACGGAGAAACCCTATCTTGACAAAAGAAAAGAAAAAATAGAACAGGTGAAAGAAGGAAGGAAGGAAGAAGACTGTTTAGGATTAGGTGTGGTACTTGGGATGCTGAGTCGGGAGGATGGTGAGTTTGAGGCTGCTCTGTACAACATAGCAAGATCCTGTCCTCCTGTCTGGGAGGAAGGGACACATCTTGAGCATTTTCTCCTGTCCATCAGGCTCACGTGTGTCTAGGTTTTTCTCTCTGGAAGATCATACATGTAGGCTTGCTGTCTTGTGCTATGGTTCTTGTTTAGTGCTACCTCGCCCTGGCCAAAGGAGGCTTATCTGATGACCATGTGCTCATCTTGCCCATCGGACACTACCAGTCGGTTGTGGAGCTTTCAGCAGAGGTTGTGGAAGAAGTGGAGAAGTACAAGGCTGCTCTGAAACGCTTCTTCAAAAGCCGAGGGAAGCGCTGTGTTCTGTTTGAAAGAAATTACAGGAGCCATCACCTCCAGCTGCAGGTGGGTGTTTTCTGGCCAGGAACTTGGAGCTCACTGTCAGGACCTTGAAACTGATAAATATTTAAATAATGACTTCAGTATTTGATTTAATACTTAGGGCATTTATTATTCTTTTCACGATAATATTTAACTAGTGGTCATTTAGAGGGCTAGGAGTATCTGCTGATAATCCCAGAGATTTACAGAGAAGTTCATGCCGGGGCTAAGTGAACAACAGGATAGTGTGTGCCATGTTTAGAAAGAATGGGTAGTTATGAAAGGTTCCAAGGAAGATGAAGACATGGGCTTTGCTGGGTAAGATGTGGATATTTTGTGTGGAAGTCCGGCATGAATGAAGGCTTAGAAGTGGGAACTAGTACATTGGAATTTGAGTGATTTGTTTCTTTGGTGGTAGCGTCTTTCTGGTGCATTTGTTGAGTGTTCAAATGGGCCTGACTCTGCCACGTACATTATGTAGGAGCTGGCAAAGGCTTAGAGATAAAATGGTCTCTCTTGAGTCTTTCCTAATGACAACTTGGCTCCATATATGACAGGCTCTCATAAGTTTAAGTCCTACAGCCAGGCCGATGGAGGCCATTTGGCCTGAGGAGAATTAATGCTGAGGGGTGTTTCTCCACCCCAGTGATGGATTTGCTGTTTTCCTGAGATGTTAAAAACACAACTCTTTTGGAACAAGTATGAAGAGTTTCTTCTGTTCCTCCCATACCAATCCAGGTCATTCCTGTGCCCCTCAGCTGCTGTGTTACAGATGGCATTAAGGATGCCTTCATGACCCAGGCACAGGAGCAACAGATAACGCTGCTGGAGATTCCAGAGCACTCGGACATCAAACAGGTGAAGCAGGAAGGGGCGGTGGACTCAGGGAGGAGTTCAGATCTGATTTGACATGTTGAGTCAGAGGTACTGTCAAGCCATTCCAAAAATACTAAGCGGGCTGTTTGATACTAGAATATGGGATATTGATAAAACAAAATATGGGATATTGATACATCATCATAGCAAAGTCTTGGTGCTGTCCTAGAGTAAGGAAGTAGACTTTTCATGGAGCCGGGCAGATGGCTCGTGAGGACTTGAGTTTGATCTCCAGCAGCCTTGTAAAGGTCAAGTACTGGGACTGTGCCTGTGACGCACGGGCTGAGGAGGAGAGACAAGAGACTCTCTGTCTAGGCTGGAAGGCTGCAGGTTCAGGGAGAGACCCTGTCAAAGCATGAGGTGGGGAGAATTGAAAAAGTCACCCAGTGTCATTCTCTGCCTCCACAGGCACGTGGACACACCTGCATGTGTAACGGCACACATGGGAATAGGTGCACACATCTATAAACAACATGAATTAGACAAAGAAAGAAAGTAGGCACTTCCTGAAATGGGAACTTAGAAGACAGGTACAACTGGGAATATATTGGCTTTTTAAACTCTAGTTCTGATACTGTCTCACTTTTTAAAATTTCTGGGCCAAATTCTTTGCTAAATCAGAGTTTATAGGAGAAGAAAAGTTTTTAATATAAAAGTCTTACTTGTCCTTATACAACTCTGTTTACTTCAGATTGCACAGCCGGGAGCACCATATTTTTATGTTGAACTGGACACCGGAGAAAAGCTTTTCCACAGGATTAAAAAACATTTTCCTTTGCAATTTGGGAGGTTTGTATGCTTTCACTGTATTTTAATACATTTCATTAGACCCATTATAAACACGGTGATGGGCTGCAAAGACAGTCAGTGAAAAACCAACTAGGGATGGTCCATCTCTAGAAGCAGAAGCTTAGTCTTAGAACAGATCTCAGTTACAGTCTTGTGATGCAGAATTTGATGTACCGTGATCAAGTCTGGAGGAACTCAGAGAAGGAAAGGCTCATTTAATGGAAGGCTCCTTGAAAGGGTGGAGAGTGAACTTAAGGCATAGATTGAGGAGGGAAAAGACAGGGTGAGAGTGCTCCAGTTGGAATAAAGTGCCACCATTCAGCAAGTGCTGGTCAGACAGGGGCAGGAACCTCCCAGTTTTATTGTTTGTATCCCGTTAAGCCACTTGCCAGTGCCTGGAGCAGTGCCCAACAGAACTTCATGCAAGCATGAAAATGCACTATACAGCTGCACTAATACAATGATGACAAGTTACATGTAACTTTTGGATCCTTGCAAATGGAACTGAGGTGTTTTTTCTAACAATATCTCAATCATTCGATATTACCAATAAAGACTTGGGAGCCAGATGCTAGAGTGAAACCCAGCTAGCTCAAAGAGGCAGAGAAAGCACCCAGCTGACCTTCCTCCTCAGCCAAAGGCAGCTCTCCTCCTCCATACCATCTCAAAAACCCTCAAACTGAATGTCCCTCCCTTCTACTTCCTTTGTGTCTCTATCTTCTTCCTGACTTCCTATTACTCTGTATGATTTTTTTCCTATGTTCACTCCCTGTCAACTGGTTGCTTGTACTGCCTCTTGACCTATAGTTGATTTTATTTAATTCAAACTTAAAGCTATTGGATTAAAGGTGTGTGCTAGGGCTGAGCCACACCACAACTGGAAACAGGTTTTTTTTAGTAAACAACACAATCTCAGGGTTCACACTGTGATAAAATATCTTGTAACACTGGGGGGCCAATGAGATGAGATGGCCTGTTGCCAAACCTGATGACTTAGTTTGATTGTGGGACCTATGTGATAGGAGATAACTGATGCCCACCCATGTGTTCTCTAACCACATGGGTGCTATGGCACACATGAACCCATACACATAAATAAGTAAATATAGTTAAAAAAAAGTAAAATGGAACTAAAGAATTGATTTTAAAAATTTTATTTAATTAGAGTTTAAATGTAAATAGCCACACCTAGGTAGTGGCTATTCTATTGGATATTGTACCATAAGGTAAGTTAGGTAGCCTGCCCATGGTCATACAGTTGAAAGTTCAAATCTTAGTGTGGTGAACACCAACATGAGAGAGAGGACTTTCACCTTGTTCCGCCATGTTCTGAAAGCCGGTGTGGAGGGAAGCAGAAAAATCACTGATCTCTCATGTTCAGATCTTCTCCGACCACTCCCAGTGGTTTAAACTGGGCTTTAAGTGAGCTTTCATTTCATTTAAATTAGTCTAGGGCTAATTTAGTGAGCAGTAAGCAATCTGCACACGCTTCAGATGATACTGAGGAAGGGGTGGCTTTCAGTTACCGCTCTCATTTTTCTCTTCTCTGTACTCTGTGCAGGGAGGTGCTGGCCAGTGAAGCCATTCTCAACATACCCCACAAGGCTGACTGGAGGCAGTGTCAAATCAGTAAGGAGGAAGAGGAGGCCCTGGCTCGCCGTTTCCGGAAAGACTTTGAACCCTTTGACTTTACTCTGGATGACTAGCCAAAGGGAAGGGCACACAGGAGATTGTTCCAGCCTGTTCTTGAAGTGACTGCCTTCCATGGGGGAATGCCTCCCTTCTTCCTTTCCATATATATTCTAGGCCTATAGCAAGAGGCCTAGAATTGACTTTTAAAAAGTCATTCTAAGATGAAATTATATGTTAAAAGAATGTCTGCCACATATTTCTACGAACAGCTGTGTTTGTCCACATCTTCACAACCTTGTAAACCTTTGAAATTGGGTGTGGTAGCTCATGCCTGCAATCTCAGAAATTGAGGATTTATGGCAGGAGAATTGTGAATTCAGGGCTAGTCTGGTTTACATAGTGCGTTCCAGGCCAGTCTGGGCTGTGGTGTGAGACCCGTCTCATCCCTCTCCCCTCCCCAAAAGCACAAAAATAATGTTTCCCAAATCTTGTAAATGGTAAAAATGTAATGCTTTTATAAGGTCACAGATGTCTTCTGTTTCTTATGACCGCTGAAATGACATTATGTGCGTGCAGTAGAGAACAGAGCTTTATGACCAGCAGTTGTCCCAGAATAGCATAGGCAGCGCAGTCTGGGAACAGGATCATGCCTGCATTTGCTATTGCTTTCTTGCAGCATCATCTATTAAAGAGTGTATTCCACCTTTCAGATGTTTCAAGGGTATAGCCAGTGAGTGTCCCATCATGGTGCCTGCTAACTCATGCAGATCAGGATTGGTGATAGGGCTTTTAATGCATTTTAGGTGTTTAAATAGCTGAGTTATCTAATGGATACCAGAGTTCTAGTAGATGATTCTCATGCAGATCTAGGTTGGTAATAAGGCTTCAGGGATTATCAGGGTATAGACCATAGTGAATTTACAGATTAAAGAGGACATTGTCAGTGCCATCCTAAAAATGACTGATTTAAGGAAACAGTGATCCAGTGAGCAGTACATGGAGAAGGAGCAAGTGTGACCACAGGAAAATGCCATAGGACTGAAGCCAAAAGAGAACAATTGTTATTTATTGGGCACAGTATCACCTAGTTCTCATAAAAATCTCCTGACCTCCATTTTGCTTATGAATACAACAAAAAAACAAAACAGTCTTGGAAACCTGAAGATTGTGGACCCTGGAATAAACAGTTCTACAGGTAAAAAAGAAAAAGGGCCAGTTCTTTAATCTTAGCATTCAGCAGGCAGATCTGACAAAGTTATTTTTATAAAACTTATGCTTCTCAGTTTCTCTCTTAACCCGGTTATCACACGAATAATTGAAGAGACTCTTTTATATATGTTTAATAAGCTTCACAACACAGTAATTGTGCAGTTATTTATTCTTAACCCTCTAAACTAATTTGGCTTCGTCCCAGGATACATCCCAGAAATACTTGTGCTCTCTACTTTTCCTTGCCAAGCTCTTAACTCCTAGTCCCTCCTGGACTTTTGCCCCTGGCTCAATTCCCTACTTCCTCTTTTAACTCCTCTTCCCCAGGAAATTCAGCCCTATTCTCTCCCCTGTTCAGTGACTGACTATATGCTGCTTTATTGGCATATCGGGACAGTTGGGGAGCAGTGTTCACACAACATCGAGACAGGAGATTCTTAGAACAAGAACTGTAACCAGATATGGGGGAGGGGGTTACAGAAATCAGCATTTGAATTACACAATAACCTTATACGTACACAGATCTGAGTTTGAGGACAGCCTGGTCTACAAAGAGAGTTCCAGGTCAGAGAGGGGTATAAAGACTCTGATCGATACTGATGTGTGTGTATCAACGAACGATGAGTTGTGTTTTAGGAACAGACTATTTAAAAAGTGAACTAACTGTGGAAACTGACTTGGTGAGCCCAGTGAACATTATCCTGGCTGTAGTTTTCAGTATCTTTCTCAAGTGCAAATTATGAAATCACATCCCACCTGTGGAAACGACATACCTAGCACTCCCAGCTGTCATACACAGCAAATGAGGTTTTATACCGTTACGTGACAGTCTGCTCTGCTCTAGGAAGTGGGTTCTCAGGCTCATTTCTACAAGCCATGAAAATAATAGATCAACTATTGAATAGCACTCATCAGTTACCTACAACATCAGCTTGCATGCTGACGCTGAAAATTTGATTCTATGCTCTTACACTTCTGTGTTATTAGCATCAGCCTGGTAAGATGCTACAAGCCTGTAATTCCTGCATTGGAAAGGTAGAGGAATAGCAAATTCTAGACCAGGCTGGATATGATGAGATCCTGTCTCAGAACAAGACAACTAGGGTTCATGAAGCCCATAACCTGCTCAAATGGCTAGGCGGGTAGACTCCCTCTGCAACCTGCCACTCAGAAGTATACTCTTGGACCGAGAGCTCCCCCAAGCTTGACTTTGTAGCCCTGTGGCGCACCTCAGAAACAATTCCAAGCCAGAACCACTGCATTGGCAAGGCCGACGAGCAGCAAGGTCCGTAGGGACACAAAGTCCGGAAAAAGTTTTCAGTCCGGAGTAACGTCACATCCTTGGGTGGTTTGGGATGATAAGAGAGATTCTGAACAGATGTGTTCAGAATGTGTCCATAGTGGACTTCGAAGGCTAATGAGTCAACAGGCCGGTTTGCGTAGTTTTCTTTCATATTCGCGGTGGCCCTTTCAACAGCTGACCTTCGGGTTCGAGGGGCAGAGCTCTGAAAAAGATGAAATGTGGACGGGTGGGTACAATGCTAAGGGTTAGAGTGTGGAGAGAGAGCTATTTTAAAATAAATACACATTTTATGAAGCCCTCAAGGAACTAATTAAAAATACATGCACAAACAAAAATAAAAGTCCCACGCGCGAAGCCCTCGCTGCCAGGACACTTCAGAGAGCACAGAGCAACCCGCCCGCGCCCAGCCCACTCGCCAGCACCTATCCCAGGGTGACTCCCGAAGGTTGGGGCGGGACTTTTCCCGCGGCAGCTCTCGGAAGTGACGCGTAGGTCTCGCGAGAAGGCCGCGCGAGCCTCGCTGGCCCGGAACCGGCCTTTGACCGGCGGCGGAGCCTGAGGCGCCTGGCGCTCCCGCCCCATGGAGCGGCCCCCGGGGCTGCGGCCGGGCGCGGGTGGCCCGTGGGAGATGCGGGAGCGGCTCGGCACCGGCGGCTTCGGGAACGTCTGTCTGTACCAGCACCGGGTGAGGCGCGGGGCGGGAGTGGCGGGAGCGGCGGCGCCGGGGCTGCCGGGCGCCCCTGGAACGCGGCTGTCCGTCCGGGTGGGAGGGGTGGTCGGCGAGACCCTGGGCAGCGCGGGGAAGGGAGGGCGGCGGGCGAGCGCGCGCGACGCTGTGCTTCTGAGCGGCGCGGCCGAGTTCCAGCCGTGTCTGCGGAGCCTGGGCATGCGAGTGAGATGGAGCTGTTGCCGCTGTGCGGGGCGACGGGGAGGATGTGCGAAGGTCGAGTGTCAGTGCTTTGTGTGTGTGTGTGTTCGTGTGCGCTGCTGCGCGCTCCCTCGGGTGCGATGTGCTCTACTGGAGACTGGAGTAGAGGAGGAAGGGCCTTCTTGGTTGTCCAGAGTTGAACCTTTGGAAACATGGACAGGCTCCTGGAATTGGAGCATTTGAGGAAAAGAACAGCGTGATGAAGATGTCAGGTGGTGAAGATGCTTCAAAAGGAAGGAGATAGACTGGAAGATGAAGGATTTGTTCTGTAGAAGGCACCTAACGTTGGGCTCAGGAATTTTGTTTCGATTTAATTGAAAACATTTAACCATTGCAGCAGCAGTTTACCCGTGCTTTTAAAAGATTTTTCAAACTGACAATCACTTTGCTTTTTTTTTTTTTTTTAATATGTCGTTGTTAATGCACATGCTAGGCAAGTGGTTTACCACTGGGCTACGTCGTTGTTAGGCAACTATAAAGTTTCCAGAGAATATTCTCTGAAAAGATTGAGTTCCATGGAGTAGGTGAAGTATAATAAACCAAGGACTTGAAGGATCTCTCTCAGTTGGGACCTATATAAAATAGATAACTTTCTGCCTCATTCATACTGGAATTTAGAGCTTATTGTCTTCGTTGTGCTGGAGTCTCCATGGTGATAACACTATAAAGGATGTAACTGTGATCATACCTATCTGCTTACAAAAAAGCTGCAAGAAGTGAGCATTCTGGCAAACCTAGCTTGTCGATTCTGTTAGCCCCCAACTGCCGCACTACAAACTGTGCTGACTTTTAGCTGTATTCCTCCTCCTGATTCCTAATTCAGACTATCCCATCTAAGCTGAGTCTTGCTCCTCACCTCAGCTTTCCTCTTTCAGCCTCTGGATACTTCTTTCACTACTCCACAGCCTAACTACTCCTTTGGCTTGTATTGGAGCTGTCACGTTTGTGACGCTCTTTGGGGCTCTTGATGCAGTTCTGTTCTGTTCTGACTGCATTGTTGGTGTTGCCAGGCTATCTTGAAGTCTGGCTGTTGCCTGTAACGTGCATAGGATAGTTTAATTTTCAGTCAGAATCAGTGAAATTACTCGTCACAGGCATGAGTCTTAGGTTTGTATTATAGATATGTGAACGGAAGTACATGTCTCTGGATGTTTTCCAAGTCATTTGAAATGCAAAGATCAGGATCTAATGTTAGAAGGTTTTCTTTCCTTTTCTTTTAATTGGTTGGTTGATTTTGTTTGGTTTGGTTTTCTTTCTGAGACAGGGTTTCTCTGTGTAGCCTTGGCTGTCCTGGACTCGCTTTGTAGTCCAGGCTGGCCTCGAACGCACAGAGATCCACCTGCCTCTGCCTCCCTGAGCGCTGGATTAAAGGAGTGTGCCACCATTCCTAGCTGTGTTAGAGGGTTTTGTTTGCTTTTGTTTTGTATTTGCATTTTGCATTTTGCTGTCTGGTATGAAAACTATGTCTTGCTATTTGGAGGCTAGGGAGCCTGGAATTATCATATTCAATCTGGTTAGAGTAGAGTTTAAGGCCCTTGTTTGTTGTTTTGAATAATCTTGGAGAAGGAACTGGTTGGGGAAATGGGATCTTTGTATATTTCTAATAGTATGCTTGAGACAGTATTCTAACATATTAACTAGTATATCTAATCTTCTTAAGAGGTCTGTTGTAGGGTCTGCCTCAGTCAGTTCGGCTTATGTGCTATCGTGTATTTGACAGCTTCAAATCATTGGCATAATAGTATTATAGTTCATGTTGGTAATATTGGCTAAAGAGAGTTATAAATAATATATATAATTTTTAAGCTAAAAAGTGCTTTATTTTGGGGGTTGACATTTCTTTGATTGTAAGTAAATCTGTACAAGAACCTGATTTATTTATATTTTCTTTTTGACAGGAACTTGATCTCAAAATAGCAATTAAGTCTTGTCGCCTAGAGCTAAGTACCAAAAACAGAGAACGATGGTGCCATGAAATCCAGATCATGAAAAAGTAAGTGTTTACTATGACTTAGATTTCTTCAGTTCTACAGCCCAGCCAGTTTTCAATAGTAGAAAAAGAGGTCAGGGGTCCACTTTTCTTTTGGGGGATGTAATTTTGTCATTGAATATATGTGTTCTATTTTAGATAGTTTTATCACACATGGCTAAGAAAGTTATAGTTTGAATTAGGTAGATAACATTCTCAACCCAGCACTTTAAATGTTTCTCCTGAATATTGGGCAACTTTGTGACTAGTATATAAATCATCATTTCTTTTTGTACTTAACTTTTATTACATAGTGCATCTATTGTTTTATAGGCAACTATCCCAAAATTTCATGGCACAAAACTCTGAATATTTAGTATCTATAGTTTGTAACAGAATTGATTGTGGTTCTAGCTTAGGGCCTCTTCTGAGACATCTCCTTGGCTTGACCAAAGCTGGAGTATTAGCTTTGAGGTTCACTCATGTGGCTATTGTCCAGAGGCAAAAAGAGTTCTTCAGTAAGGGCACCTCTCTATAGAGAGTGTGCAGGTTTTAATGGCATGACAACCAGCTTCCTCAGAGGAATGGTCTGAATGAGAATAAGAAAAAAGCTGATGTATCTCTTATGGTTGCCTTAGAAGTCATACTTCATTTTTTCCCACTGCATTCTGTTAAGTCACTGGAGAATAGTGTATGTGCTTAAGGAGAAAAGAATTGAGCTTTGAAGGGACAGTGGATATATTTTAACTTTAATCGTGTACTACCGCCAGTAATGTCTTTTACAGATCATTCTTACACTAGTCATCACAACTGTGTATTCGGGTATTGCCATGTTTTGTGGATGAAAAAGATGAAAGACACAGTCACACAGCTGGTACTGGATTTGGAAATGAGCATTTTCTGACTTTAGTTCTTTGCCCAACTCATTTTATTTTGGCTGTCAAACTTGGCTAAGTGGCAGAGTCACCAGGAAAACTTAATATAAATTCTCAGACACTGTACATGCACTTGTTTCTTTAGTTCTTGGGACATGGACTCTTCAATTTTAGGGATCTATTACACTGTGATGATGACCACAGAGATTAAGAAAGTAGATTGTCACTTTAAAGAACAAACTAACAAAACCCCAAAACTGTGGGCTGAAGAGAGGCATAAGCTGTTAAGAGCTTATTGCTCTTGTAGAGGACCCAGGTTCTGTTTCAGTTTCCAGTCTCCACATGATGACTTATAACCATCTGTAACTAGATTTCCAGAGGATCCAGTATCCTCTTCTGACTTTAAAACCATTTTTTTAAAAAAGAACTGTTAAGGTCTTTATATAGTCTGAACATTAGCCCTCTGTCAGATATAGGGTTGGTGAAGATCTTTTCCAGTCTGTAGGCTGTCGTTCTGTTCTATTGACCGTGTCCTTTGCTTTGTAGAAGCTTTTCTGTTTCATGAGGTCCCATTTATTGATTGTTGATCTTAGAGGCTGAGCTCTTGGTGTTCTGTTCAGGAAGTTGTCTCCTGTGCCAGTGAGGTCAAGGCTCTTCCCCACTTTTTCTTCTAACAGGTTTAGAGTGTCTGGTTTTATGTGGGGGCTTTGATCCACTTGGGCTTTACTTTTGCTCAGCGTAATAAGTGTGGATCTATTTGCATTTTTCTACATGTAGACATCCAGTTAGACCAGCACCATTTGTTAAAGATGCTATCTTTTTTTCCATTGTATGGTTTTGGCTTCTTTGTCAAAAATCAGATGTCCATAGGTGTGTGGGTTTATTTCTGGGTCTGCAGTTTGATTCCATTAATCCACCAGGCTGTTTCTTTGCTAGTACCATGCAGTTTTTATTACTGTTGCTCTATAGTACAGGTTAAGATCAGAGATAGCTGTACCTCCAGAAGTTCTTTCGTTGTAAAGGATTGTTTTAGCTATTCTGGGTTTTTGTTTTTCCATATGAAGTTGAGACTTGTTTTTTTAAAGTCTGTAAAAAACCGTGTTGGTAATTTGATGGGAATTTCATTGAATCTGTACATTTCCTTTGGTAGGATGGCCATTTTTACTATGTTAATCCTACCGATCCATGAGCACGGGAGATCTTTCCATTTTCTGATATCTTCATTTTCTTTCTTCAGACATTTATAAGGGGATATTAACTATAATATAGGCTAAGTATACTAAAATTTACAAATCTAAAGAAGCTAAACAACAAGGAGGACCCTAGGGAAGATACTTATTTTTCATTCAGAAGGGAAAACAGTATAGACATTGGAAGTGGTAGAAGACAGGGAACAGGACAAGAGCCTACTACAGATGTCCTCTGAAAGACTCCACCCAGCAGGGAATTGAAGTAGATGCAGAGACTCAGAGACAAACTTTGGACAGAGCGCAGGGAGTCTTTTGGAAAAAAGGGGATATAGAAGGACCAGGATGGGACAGGAGCACCACAAGGAGGACAACAGAGCCAAAAAAAGCTGGGCCCAGCGGGGACTGCAGAGATTGATGCGTCAACCAAAGACCATGCGTAGAGAGGACCTAGACCCTCTGCTCAGATGTAGCCTATAGACAGCTCAGTCTCCATGGGGGTGCCCTAATAAGGGGAGCAGAGACAGTCTCTGACATGAACTCAGTTGCCTGCTGCTTGATTACTTCTCCCTGGTGGGGAGACCTGGCCAGCCCACAGAGGAAGAGGATCCAGGCAGCCCTGATGGGACCTGATAGGCTAGGGTCAGACAGTAGGGGAGGAGGACTTCCCCTATCAGTGGACTAGGGGAGAGGGATAGAGGAGGAAGAGGACATGAGGATGGGACCGGGAGGAGGGAGAGGCTATGACCAGTATACAAAGTGAATAAATTGTTAACAACAACAATAATAAACTGTTAAAGTCAGTAAATAATGTGATTTTCACATTTATTGAAAAAAAAACTATATTTTTAATTAAAACTGGAAGTAAATACGCCCAGATTTTTATAATTCCCCTCAGGTGACCGATTGTGCCCATGGCAGTGTGATACAGGTTTTGGTGCCAGACTGTCAGATTTTAGTCTTCACTGACAACCTACTTGTGTGTGACCTTATGTTATGTAACTAATGTGCTTCAGTTTTCTCATGAATGATACCATTAACAAATATACTTGAATTAAGATTATTGTGACAAGTAAACTAGTGAAAAGAACACACTGCTTGGCACACAGAAATGTAATAGTAACAGTGTTGGTATTTTCCTTGTAAAACTCCTTTATTTTAATCAGATAATCAGAATTTAATACCTTCTTAGCTTTTTAGCTAAGATTAACTTCAATATAATCAGAATTTAGAATTTTATAAATAAAACTAGTCTTATCTTACTTATCACCCCCGATTATCATTTCAAATCCAGTCCTTTTTCATTGGGAAACTTTTGTTTTTTATTGTTTTTTTTTGTTTGTTTGTTTTTTTTTGTTAGGTTGAACCATGCAAATGTCGTAAAGGCCTGTGATGTTCCTGAGGAATTGAATTTTCTAATAAACGATGTGCCTCTTTTAGCCATGGAGTACTGTTCTGGAGGAGACCTTCGGAAGGTAGTGTGGATGTTTTGAGATACTGAGATAGTAAATCACAAACATCAGCAGTGTCTGAATCATGTGATATGATCATCGAGAGCAAGGATAGACGACTATAGTCCTGACACCCGTTCTGTAAATACACTTTTATCAGAACATGGCACTGTGCATGTTTATGGCTGCTTATGTACACCTCCAGAATTGAGTAATGTGACAGATTATATAGCTTCCATAGCTTGGAGTACTTAATATTTGGTTCTTTACAGAAAATACTTGCTAACATTTGTCTTCGTGCTTTCTGTTGCTGTGACAGAGACCACAAGCAAAAGCAGCTTGAGATACATAAAATAAAAGTTTATATGTATCCTAAATCACAATCCATCATTTTGGAAAAGCAAAGCAGGAACTAAGGTGGAAACCATGAGGGAACACAGCTTATTGGTTTCTCTCTGTGGCTTGCTCAGCCTGCTTTCTTACATGTGCCAAGGCCACAACCTGCCCACGGGTGGCATTTTCCACAGTGGGCTGGGCCTTGCCACACCAATTGTTGATCAAGAAAATGTCTCACAGACTTGTCTACTGTCCAGTCTGATAGAAGCATTGCCTCAAAGAAGGTTTCCTCTTTCCAGATGATGCCATAGCTGTGACAAGTTGACAGGAAAAAACTAATCACTATGTACATCCGAGGTTTATTGTTTGTTTTTGACACAGGTCTCACTAATTACCCTTAGCCGGCCTTAAACTGCCTTTGTAGACCAGACTGGCCTTGAGATCTGTCTGCCTCTGCCTCTGAGTGCTGAGATTAAAGGCATGCATCACCATGCCTGGCCTAGGACATACTTTTTTATTGTTTCTAAGGTGGGACTATTCTAGTCATTGTAAATAAAAGTATCAACATTTGTGGCACTTACTAAAAAGTTGTTTTAATGTTATAATCGTTCTTTTTATTTAATTTTAAATGTATCTCTTTGTCAGCATTTTTCAATTTCAAGTGCTAATGCCCTTTACTTTTTATGAACCTTCTTAGGAAATTTACTCAGCCTCAGTATGGAATTGGTAATTATTTTTTTGCCCTTATATCTCTTATTATTGGTATTTTTGAAGCAGACTCTTTCAGCATAGCCCATGTTGGTTTCGAATTCATGGTTGTGCCTCATCTTCTTATGTGCTGGTCTTATAGACATGTACCACTATGCCCCAATCCTTATAATTTTTTATTGTGACTTATTTTTTTATTTGAATAGTCTGACAGTATAGTGATCAATGTGTGTTGCTGTCGCTACTCAGCCATAGTATAAATTGTAGACTTCTTTTTTTCTCTTTTCTTTAGTTACTCAACAAACCAGAAAATTGTTGTGGACTTAAAGAAAGCCAAATACTTTCTTTACTGAGTGATATAGGTATGTAACTAATACTAAGATATCATGTGATTTAATGACCTTTTGGTTCACAAAAACTTCTATGTACTGACTAGAAGTTATGAGGAACTGTTTGTATGCTCTACAAAGCATGTGGGTTTTTAACGTATAAAAAATTAGAAAGGTCCATTTCTACTGATATTAATGAAAACTAGTACATTTTGATATTTGTTCCTGTTTGGAGGTTTTTGTTTATCGTTTATTTTTTGGCTGTGTGTCCTTGTGTAGTGGATGTGCCAATGTTAAAAAAATGGTGAGACAGCATTCATTCATCCTCTCTCCTCCCCCAACACTGGCAGAGTAGTTTTGTCTATAGTGGAATTACATCTTTTGGGGGATAGGTCTTCAAGTTATCTTGGGATGAAATTCTCCTTTTAGTTAGAATTTCTACTCAAAAATCCCTAAAATAACTATGATCTTAACCTTGGAGAAACCTTAAAAGCCAAATTTGGGTGTTGCTTCTATTCCTAGGTCATGGGCATCAACGTCTAGTTTAAGAATGTGTTGTAGGTGGGAGAGGTTACAGGTATTTTCTCAAAACTTAATTGTTTCATTTACCTTTAATGTTGATTCTAATAAACTAAATGGGTATATATTATAATTGCATACCTGCAATCCCAGTACTTGGGAATTAGAACAAGAGAATTAGGAATTGGAAGTGATCCTACATAGGGAATTCATGCCAGTGTGGCTACATGAGACTGTCTCAAAAACACTGAGAATAAAAAAAAAATGCTATATGAGTTTTTAAAACGATATTTTCTGTTACTTCACAATATACTTGAAATTTTATTTAGGATCTGGGATTCGATATTTGCATGAAAACAAAATTATACATCGAGATCTAAAACCTGAAAATATAGTTCTTCAAGATGTTGGTGGGAAGGTAGGTGAAACCTGAAGAATGTTTCATGCCTCTTGTTACAGTCTCCCTGATATATTAAGTCTTTAGAGATTTTAGTGACCTTTGTAGTTACATACGCATAGTACTTCATAATTTTTCTGTGGGAGTGCTCACTGTATTGAACTGTAGGGGCCTTTTAATTTTAGATTTATTATTGTTGTTGTTGTTATTTGTATGTGTATCACATGTGGTGGGTGCTGTAACCTGTGTGCAGGAAATAGGACAGCCTTTAGGAGTTAGTTCTCACCCTCCCCTGTGGATCTTGGTGCGTGGTGACGGGCACTTTTATCAGCTGAGCCGTGTCCGAAGTTGACCTTTTATTTTTTTTGCTGTGCTTAGACCCTTACACAGACAGTAGGAGCAATCTGTCACTAAACCACACCCCCAGCCTACCTTTCTTTTGCTGATATTTCAACAATGTAATGCATATTATGTCTTATTCACAGATAATGCATAAAATCATTGATTTGGGTTATGCCAAGGATGTTGATCAAGGAAGTCTCTGTACGTCTTTTGTGGGAACCTTGCAGTATTTGGTGAGACAGTAGTTCTTTAGTTTGATTATTTAAAATTCTCATTCTTGTTTCTTAAAGCAGTGAATATAGTAGTTCAGAACAATAGCAGCTCTTTTCTAACAGTTTTGGCACTTAAAGCACTTTCTATTTTAAGGCCCCAGAGCTCTTTGAAAATAAGCCGTACACAGCCACTGTGGATTACTGGAGCTTTGGGACCATGGTGTTCGAATGTATTGCCGGATATAGGCCTTTTTTGCATCATCTGCAGCCTTTTACCTGGTAAGAAATCTTGAGAACTTTGACATGACTAATGGTAATAGAAAAATTTCAGTTATTTCTTTTCTTTCTATAGTGGTGAAATTGTCTTTTAACACAGAATGGAAATTATGTGGTCAGAAACCTTGAGAGTATTTGTGAGGATCGGGTTGTCAACTAAGGCATCTTGTTTCATAGGCACGAGAAGATCAAGAAGAAAGACCCGAAGTGTATATTTGCATGTGAAGAGATGACAGGTGAAGTGCGGTTCAGCAGCCACTTGCCTCAGCCAAACAGCCTTTGTAGGTAAGTGGGAGGCGAGGCAGTTCTGAGGGCAGTTGTCAGTCTCGGGTAGCATTATCCAGTAGACCTTTGCAGGATGATGAGAGCATTGGCTGTCTGTCATGTGAGGCTTACTGAGCACGTGAGCACTGGAAACGTAGTTACGGGTAGGGATGTGGCTCAGTACAGCACTTGCTTAGCGTGCTTGCTGGCTTTGCTTCCCAGCACTACCTGGACTGGTAGAGGAGAGTGGTTAGTGTGGCTGAGGAACTGAATTTTAAGTGAGTAGTGACTATAACTGTCACTGTGGTTAGTGATTATCCTATTGGATAACACAGATGTTGTGGAAGTGTCAGCGGATTGCCTTAGAAGCTCAGAGAGCCCAAGGAATAACTGGCTTCCCTGAAGATCTAGTTGGGCTCATTTTTGGATTTGCCAGTCACAAAGTGACATGGAGATTTGGGGCTGTTTTTTTCTGGAAGAAGTTTTGTTCCTTGTCATTACATGAATTATTTCAAATTAAGATATAAAATAGTACTGGCAAGTCGTGGGCAAAAAATGAATAACCTGTAAAGCTGTCTGTTTAATTGGAACAAAATGATATTCACACAGTTTTTTTCATTTTTCAGTTTAATTGTAGAGCCCATGGAAAGCTGGCTACAATTGATGCTGAATTGGGACCCACAGCAGAGAGGGGGACCTATTGATCTTACTTTGAAGCAGCCACGATGTTTTGTATTAATGGATCACATTCTCAATTTAAAGGTCAGTTTTAATGGCCTGCATTTTAGTATATCTGCATTGACCTTAACAAGTTAAAAATGAGCATAAATTATTCTAGTGATCTTTTCCTGGTGTCAGTTTTAAAATAAATATATCCTTAGAGTAGATACTTTATCTTATTTATTATGTATGTGTGCATGTATGTGTGTCCTCTATCTGTATCTACACCTGTGTGCCAGAAGAGGGCATCAGATCCCAATATAGATGGTTGTTAGCCACCATATGGTTGCTAGGAATTGAACTCAAGACCTCTGGAAGAACAGACAATGCTCTTAACCTTGACCCATTTCTTCAGGTTTTTCAGGTGTCTTTGGGCTTTCCCCATATGACATTGATTGGTGCTGTTACCACGTTGTTCATTTAGATTTAACTGGTTGGGTTTGGCTTGGTGAGAAAAGCTCCCACTTGGCTTGAGTCTGTATACTTTCTCTTCATCTTGTAGTCAGTGGAACATGAACTGCCTCTTGCCTTCTGAGAAGGCTTTTTTATTTTTATGTCCAAGAAACTAACACATTTTCCTTTTGCTTGCCTTTACATTTGAACTGACGGGCCTGTAACCAGCACATGGCTCACCTGCTTCTCTTCATCTCTCCCTCCTTAGACCATCTTGTCACCCACTGCTCCTCGTGCCATCAGCCCTTTCTCTATATTTGTGCTTTGGCACATGCTATCCTGCCTAGCATAATCTATACTTTGCAAATCTCACCTATGTTGATTAGTAGATCTTCAATTACTTTTTCTTTAGGTGCTCTCTGGCACACAATTAGTTACTGAATGTTTCCTATGTTCTCTAAGAATTTTTCACCTTTTATTTACAAATCTTAGATTTGCTTCCTCAATGGTGTTTATTATTTATATAATTAATGTATGTATTTATATATACATAATGTATTTGTATAATTTATGTATATATTTGGAAACAACTGTGTTTGCAGTCCTTTCCTGTTGACTGTATAGCAGAGCTTTGTAAACCTTTTTCACTTTTTGTCTGAGAAATTTTTCCCTTGCTAGAGAATGTAGGCATATATGAAATCAGACATTTACTTATTTTATTTTAAAACAACTCTGTGATAGGCATTATATATATAAAATTTTCCCATTTATTAAAGATGAAAGATAATTTTTGTGTTAGTGAGACGATGTGCTTGTTTATATTTACATAAAGAGTCTTGGTTGAATATTTGATGCTGCAGGAGAGAGCATCACCAACATTTTTCAAAGTTGATTTTATTATAGTCATTGCAGAGAACGCTTTCTCACATAAATTTATATTCAGCACAAAGTGGCAGAGGAACATTGCAGAAATGGGAAATTCTATCCTAATTCCAAGCCAAAATTCATTTAATAATTTTTAAATGAAATTGAAACAGCAATTTAAATAAATAAAGTCTATATTAAATAAAATCTAAAGATATAATAATTTGATACTTGATTAGGAATAATGGTACAAAATATTAAAAATCTTTGTTTTCTGTAATTAAACAATTATATTTTTGTAATAACAGAAGATTATATGCACAGTAAAAGGTGCTGCAGTCATAGCCTGCAGTCGTTTAAGATCTCAGCTGAGATATTTCAGGAAGCATTCATTGGCTTCCTTTCAGGGGAGGGCAGGCACAATGTAACTGTGCATGTTATTAGGTTCAGAAGTCTCCAGGGAAGTCACACAGTGGGACACTGGTAGGTACTGCTGAGAATGCTTTGAAGTGATTATGCATTTGATTTTGAATTAACAGTTGTTCATTCAGAAACCTTTTATGTTTCCTTGACTTTATGGGGTTAAAGTCCACAGTTTATGGGGTTCAGCTCCACAGTTAAAGGAGCTGAAACCCATGGTTGGCTTTAAAATTGGATTGAGAACTCATAAATGTGTAGAGTCTAATCTTGACATGCCTTATTCAGTAGGATGTGGAGGACATGTTTATACTAGTCTCAGCAGACACTGAAAAGATCTGGCTTCTTTTTTGTTTTTCTGGTTTGTTACTCTCTGTAGCCCTGACTGTCCTGGAACTAACTGTAGACCAAGATAGCCTAAACTCAGATGCACCTTCTTTTGCCTCCCGAGTGCTGGGATTCAAGGTGTGCCCCACCATGCCTAGCCTGACACTGACTTCTTGAATTGGTTTTCTTTTCATTTTTTATACTATACCAAAGAAAAAACATTCTTCAGTGTGTAAGTAGTGCAGAATTTGGTGGGCCTGTTAGTTCTATGTTGCCTCTAAAGATATTTGGTTGTATATACCTGACACCCTGACACAACTAGTAATAAGAACATCACCACTGCTTTTTAAAGTAATTACTTTTAGACTTGTTTATTTTATTTTATGTATATGAGTGTTTGTTCGGATGTCTGCAGCATCTTTGTGGTGCCTCCTGCTCAACATCTTCCCTACACTGAACGTGTCTGTGAGCCTTTGCTTGCCGTAGAGTATGGAGAAAGAGTTCATGTTCTCTGTGGTTCATAAACTTTGCAGCACCGCTATTTACCTGTCAGCAAATATTTACTTTTTCTTTATTTTGAGTAAATTGATACCTTTCTCAAAGTATCAAACTTAAGAGGTTGTGTTGATAAGGAAATCGTTGAGTACTAGTCATGGAATTTGGGAGGCTTTAAGCATACTTTCTAGGCTAGAACTAGGACTGGATTTTGTAGAATTATAGTTAATAGGGGAAAGAGAAGAATAGGAGAGATTTATAGGCAAGGATAAAATGAACAAAAATACAGAAGCATGAACTACAAAACAGTTTGGTGTTATTGAACATTTTTCTAAGATATCTTTGATATACTGTACCAGGTAGGCATGCTGTGTGGTTTCATAGCAACAAAATAGTTGTTGAAATACCTAACTACTGTGAAAAAGCTTAAACATAAAAATAATGACAAAACAGAAAAGCATTTCACTTCTCTTCAGGTGCTGGAGAGAGAACTCAGCTGTTAAGAGTGCATGTCGCTTCTTACAGAGGACCCATGTTCAGTTCCCACATCCACCTTGAGCAGCTCACAAACCACCTGTAACTCCAGGTGCATGGGATCTGACGCCCTCTTCTGGCTTCCAAATGCATCTGTATGGGTGTGCATGCACGAACTAACAGAACACACACACTTTTTTTTAAAGCCAAGATCTTATGTAGCACTGGCCGGCCAGAGCTTGCTATGTAGACCAAGCTGACTTTGAACTCACAGAGATCAGTCTGCCTCTGTCTTCAGGGTGCTGGAATTAAAGGACTATGCCACCATGCCTCACATAAAATTTTTCTTCTTAAATTATTTCTTTACCTCCTTCGTGCTCCTTCTGTAACTATGTCCTGAGTCTCTTCTTTGTTTTTTATTTGTATTTTGTATTTTAATTCTTAGGTAGTCTCTTCAACTGTATATATAGCTTCTTTTTTATTACCATTACTTATGCCAAAACTCTTATTGTTTCTCTCACAGGACCATTAAGTTTTTGTACAACTTTGGACTCTTAGGCAGATTACCACTCTAGGATTTTCCTGTTGAAAGAGAAACCTGTCTCTTCTATTGGATAATTGTTTCTTGATACAACATGGGGTAGTTAAGAGTTCAGAGCCAGGCTCTACCATTTATCAGCTGTGTGATCCCTAACAAATTGTTTACTTTCTTAGAAGCCTGATATGTCCCTTTGCTAAAAGAAGTTAGAAGACCTAAGTATTGGGCTGTTGTGTGAAATCTCTTTATGCTCTGGTTTCCCTTTATGAGACACTTGATAAATGGGAGTATTCCTTCTAGATCTGTGTTAATGTTTCTTGAAATAAGTTTTTTAAACTAAAATTTTCATTTCTTGATTTTTGTGCATCCTTACAACTTAGGATTTTTTATTTGATGGAAGTAATAAACCCTGTCTCAAAAAACAAAACAAACAAACAATCCCTTCCTAACAAAACAAAAAACCAACCAACCAAACAAAAAAACCCACCCAAAACCAAAACCATAAATCTATTGTTTAGAAAAACAAAGCTGAGTCTGGCTTGTAAAGTGTCATTCTATAATTATAGAAGGGTTTATTACTTTGGAGAAGGAATGAGCTTTATCTAGTAAAGAAAAAATGCCTGTGTTTAGATCCCCTCAGTATCTTCTACAGATTGTTAATGTAATAAATGGTCAATAAACATGTTTTCTTCTTTGTACAGATAGTGCACATCCTAAATATGACTTCTGCAAAAATCATTTCTTTTCTGTTACTATGTGACGAAAGTCTTCATTCACTACAGTCTCGAATTGAGCGTGAAACAGGAATAAGTACTGGTTCTCAAGAACTTCTCTCAGAGACAGGAATTTCTCTGGATCCTCGGAAACCAGCCTCTCAATGTGTTCTAGATGGAGTTGTAAGAGATTTCTTTTGAGGGGTTGAGGGGTTGTGGATCAGGGTCTTGCTATATAGCCCAGAATGGCCTCTAACTTCCAATCTTCCTGCCTCAGGAACCTGAAATCACAGGCTGGAGCTACCTGCCCAGGGCTTGTTTTGTTTTCAGTTGACTAGAATTTGTACTTATTTATGGATAACGGTATACTTATTCAATACATGTGTATACTGTGCAATGATTAAGCTAAGCTTAATCCATTCTCTTGACCATTTCCATTTCTGTGTGTTGGAACTTGCAAACCCTTTTTCTTTATTTATATTAAAATCTATAACTATTATATAGACTATAGTTACCCTGTTGTGCTGTAGAAACTGTGGATAAAAATGTGATGCACACACATACAGTTGGTGTTGTGGTACATACCTTTAATTCACAGCATTTGGCAGGCAGATCCCTGTTGAGGCCAAAGCCAGCCTGCTCTACATGGTAGGTTCGAGGCCAGTCAGGGCTGTATAGAGAGACCCTGTCTCAAAAAATGTTTCTTGTAACCTTTGTTTCCTTTCTTATATTATAGATGCATATACTACATACCATTATGTACCCATCTCAAATGTAATTCATAACCTTTACAAAAATCAATTAAATCAGTATAAAATATTTCTATTCCTCATGCCCATTAACTCTTATATTTCTGTTCTACCCATCTTAATAATCTACTTTCAGTCTTTGTAGATTTGCATGCATGTATGTTATGGGTGTGTATGGTAGCATGAGTACATATGTTTATGAGGGTCTACATACACATGTGTGCTTGTGGAGGACAAAGGTCAGTGTCAGTTGCCAATTCTCAACAACAGTCAGGCTCTTTCATGGGTTAGAACTTCTTGCCTAAGCTAAGCTAGTGGAACCATCAGATCTGACTTCTTTTTAAATGTGGGTTCTGGGGCTCATACTCAGGTCTCTCCATGCTTGTATAACAAGTGTTTTACTGATGGAACTGTTTCCCTAGCTAGCATTGTATTCTTAGCGTTAGTGTTGTGACAGTGTGTGTGTAAGCACTTTGCTTTATTCCTGTTTGGCTTTTTGAGAACAGACTGGTCTCCTCACCCTGTCCTGAGTTGGGATCACTCTGGCACCTAGGCATGCCTTTTGATTACTACATGATGTTTTACTCCATGAATATAACCTTTTTGTATTTGTTATTTTGGCTTTTAATTGCTAAAACTAGAAAAACTTTATTATTTTTCTGTTTTTCTTAACTTTTTAAGTTAGCAAACAAAATGATGGGTTTTGTTATGGCATTTTTATGCATATATTCATTATAGTTTCTCTTATACGACTCTTTTCCAGTTTCCCCTTCTTTTGCTGGTCTTCCTCTCCTCAGACAGTCTTTCCTTCTGCTTCCTTGTCACATGAGTTCCATTTCCCTCTTTCCACACCTTCTGTATTTGTTCTTTTGTTTTTCCACTTGGCCAATTTATCTTTTTTCTCTTAAACTAAACCTTAGACCCCAGGTCTATAAAATATATGTGAATGCACATTGACTTTGTTCATTGCAGTTCAAAGAAAATCTGGTGCTTAAGTATTTATAAAATTCACAAATCTTTGAGTTTTTATTGTTTGTTTCTTTTTTCAGAGAGGCTGTGATAGCTACATGGTTTATTTGTTTGATAAAAGTAAGACTGTATATGAAGGGCCATTTGCATCCAGGAGTTTATCTGATTGTGTAAATTATATTGGTAAGTAGAGTCAGACAGTGTCTGAACATTGGTCTTGAGATTACATGATTAGTAGAGATGATCTTTCATGGTTTTGTTCAGAATCACTCTTTGAGATTTCTATATATGGTGAAAATGGATTTACTGTAGTTTGGAAGGTGTGAGGGAGGTTTGAATTACCACAAGACCCTTCGTTTAGGAGAAGACCTCCTTTGCAGAGGATAATGCTATAGAGAGGGCGGGGAGAGCCCACTGTTAGTTAAACCTACTTTTTAATTGTTCCTTCAGTATATGTGTTCAAATATTTATACACACAGCTCATACTGTACATTTCACAAAGCTTACTGAGCTGGTAGTTCAGGAGATAGTAGATATTTTTTAGAAACAGAAAAGACTGGTGGACTATGGAAGAGATGGAACTTGATTTAAAACTTTAAAAAAAAGTAAAGAATTTGGATTAGCAGACAGAGGAGTATTCTTGATTGTAAAGAAGCAAGGTTAAAAGAAAACATACAGGAATTATCTCAAGTTCTTTGAGAGAAGTAGTAGTCATTCATAACTACGTAATTCATACAGCCAGAGTCAGGCAGTAGTTTTGGTTTTTTGGGGTTTTGTTGTTTTGTTTTTAGCATCTATGGGATTAATATTTGGAAAGTAACTCGCAAAGAATGAACTAAAATGTCTTTGAAAGTAGAGTCACCTCCCTGATTTCCGTCTTATAGTACAAGACAGCAAGATACAGCTTCCAATTATACAGCTGCGTAAAGTATGGGCTGAGGCAGTGCACTATGTATCTGGGCTAAAAGAAGACTACAGCAGGCTCTTTCAGGGACAGAGAGCAGCAATGTAAGTGAGTTGGGTTTTAAGCATAATTCCTTGTGTATCGTGTACTCAAGTTTTCTTTTTGCTCAGTTTTCACTGAGCTGGGTCGTGTACAAGGCTAAAATATTGAGCATTGTTCTTTTTTGTTAATGTGTTTAATGATGTGTTCATGTGAGTGACTGTGCGTGTGGAAGTCAGAGGTTGATGCTGGGACTCTCTCCGTTATTGTTTTCCCACGCACACTTTGAGGCACGATCTATTACTAAACCTGGAGCTTACTGTTTGAGCTAGACTGACTGGTCAGTGAGCTCATAGGATCAGTCTTTCCACCCAGCCTCTTAGCACTGGAGTTATAAGCACACATTGCCATGCACTAAACCGAGGTACTCATGTGTGCAAGGCAAGCACTTTGCCACTGAAAAGCAGTGTTCTAGTCAGATTCACAGATTTCTTAGTAGTGGTCTAAAATCATTCGGCTGTAGTACTTGAAAGTAGTAGTTCCTGAGTGGTCATTGTAGAAGGTTGTTTGTCATAGACATCTCCGGCAGGAAAGAATCAGCTATTTCTCATGAATTGATAATAAAAACTTGAGTTTTGGAGTTTGGATACTGTATGTTTGCAAATTGTTATTCATTGTTTCTGAATGTTGACAATGTTGTTTTCTTTTGCCATGGCTTAGGTTAAGTCTTCTTAGATATAATGCTAACTTGACAAAAATGAAGAATACTTTGATCTCAGCATCACAGCAACTCAAAGCTAAATTGGAGTTTTTTCACAAAAGCATCCAGCTTGACTTGGAGAGATACAGTGAACAGATGACCTATGGAATCTGTAAGTGTCTGGTGTAATGTATTGTAAGGAATGTTGAGTCTTTCAGAACCATCTGCTCTTGTCTTGTTGACATGGAGCCAGGTATTTAAATTCAGATCACAACAACACATAGGATAACTTAAGTCATCAAACTGTTTTGTTTTCAGGGCTAGCTCTTCTAATCCCTTAGTTGAGCAACTTATTTCATAGTTGTAATGAAATTACTTAGCTCTAGCAAAGCTAAGTAATATAGAAGACTGAATTTCAAGTCTTATTTTAAAAATGCATAGGATTTATACTGAACTGACTTCTTAGCCAGTACTATGTACCGAAACGTGTGCTTCCTCCAATTTGAATGTTGAAACCCTGGTTCTTAAGATAATGGTAGGACCTTTGGGGAATGACTCGGTCACAAAGGAAGCTCCATGAATGATCCGTGCCCTTATAACAGGAGGCTTAATGCTGCTCTCATTTTTTCTGCCTGAGAGGACACACAGGTGGCTTCTATGAACCACAGCTTGATCTTGAGTTGCTCAGATTCCAAAACTGAGAAATAAATATTTACGTTTTCTTTGCCACCTAGAATATATTTGCTTTTGTTTTCTGGTCTTGTTTTTGCAGTATTGTAGTTCAAATGGAATATCATAGCCAGAGGAGTCTTAAATTATTTGTCTTTCTTTAAAAAAAAAAAAATACAAAAAACAAAACTCCAAGGCAAGTTCTAGCTACTGTCTTCTTACTGTACACAGTCTCCTGAGTCAACCTTACCTCCCCTCAGATGTGTTAAGGATTTATAAAGAGTTAAAATTCAAATAAACTGAATTTGCTTATTTCATGAAACATACCTTTTTTAGGAAGTAGATACTTTTTACATATGTACTTCACAAAGGTATGGATGTCTCAGAATACCCGGGTAGTGATCAGAAGTGTCCAGTTAGTGAATATGCTCAGTCTCCAGTGCTGTTTCTGTGTTTGCATATTGTAGGCATTCTGATGAATGATAAAACAATTATTTCATTAAAGCATCTTTGACTTGTCAGAGACATACTGTATAATATAGCGAAATAGATCCAAATGTGCTGATACTAAAATATCAGTGACTCTGTAACAGTGACTCTCTTAGTTACTCTTCTATTGTTGTGACCAAGGCACCTTGGGGCTTGTTTCCAGTGTCAGAGGATGAGTCCATGAGCAGCAGTGAAGCAGGCTGGCTCCAGATCATCCACAGGCAGGAGGCAGGGAGAGAGCACTACTGGGCCTGGCGTGGACTTTTGAAATCTCAGAGTCCACTCTCACTGACATAATTTTTCTAGCAAAGCCACACCTCCTAATCCTTCCTAAACAGTCTACCAACTAGGAGCCAAACATTCAAATATATGAGCCTGTGGGGGCTATTCTTATTTAAATACCATAGTGATACTAGCTTGTGGGGAAAGCAGGTATAGATTTTCTTTCTTACTTGTGAGAGAATAGAGAATATATCTTGTGACAATTGGATTAGTGAGAACATGTCACATAAAGGGAAGTCTTTCTTTTTATATGCTTTTATAGTTTTTATTTGTTTATTTTTATTGTACTGGGAATTGAACTCTTGTGTCATTGATTTGCTTTTTGTTTTTGATACAAGGTCTCATTACATAGAGCAGGCTCTCCTTGAACTCCCAGAGATCTGTCTGCCTCTGCCTCTCAAGTGCTGGGATTAAACATGTGCTGCCAAACTGAGAGTCTTGTCTAAGGCCAGCTCTCTGCCACTGAGCTACATTCCAAGCCCATGCTTAACTTTTCTGGAATGTGTTTATGTGTTACTTTAAGTATTTTGGAGGAAAAAAAAAAAAACCAAAACCCTCCTAACTCCACGATCAACAGCCATGCTTGGTGTTCTTTGGCTTACAGCTTTAGTTGTCACATGGCCTTCTCCTTTTATGTTTATGTTTCTGACCCCTCCTCCCCAGGTCTGTTCTCTCTAAGGACACTGGAAAAGAGTCATGCTGCAGTATGGGCCTAGCTTAGACCAGTGTGAGTACATACACAGGTGATTAGCTTTATCAATTAACCTGGTACCTGTGAGGTCACCTTCCGAGACATTGGGGCTTGGAGTACAGCATATCTATTTGGGAAACACTCTTCAACCCATTATGAATCTCTGATGGTACTACAGCAAGAAACACAATGTTTGAAGAAACAGTTATTTCAGAGGAAACCAATTTAGACTTGATTTTATTTTCATTTTTTCTTTTTTAAAATTTTTTTAGCTTCAGAAAAAATGCTAAAAGCATGGAAAGAAATGGAAGAAAAGGCCATTCACTATGCTGAGGTAAAAATCATTTAACTCATTCTGTATATTTATTGTCTGTATTAGAAATTGTCTCTGGTTTTGACACATAAAGATTATTTATTGTATTATTTCTGAAATTTAAACAGATATCTAGCATATGCTTTGAATAGAGAAGAAAGTACCATGGGCTGTATGCCAAACGCTTTAGGTAAACTTTTTAGCATCACCAAACATTAGTTCCCATATATATATATATATTTGAAGTTGTAGTCTTTCCTAATATGCTTATGAATGTTAAATGTAAGTCAGTAATAAATGGGATGCATTACTATTATTTTTCTGATTGGTTTAGGTAAGATGGCTTCACATCTAGTTTAAGTGGGACAGTTCTCCCGTAATTATCAGTAGTACTCTGTTTCATTCTCAAAACTATATGGGTTTAAACAGTTATGTAGTCTCTTGAGGCAGTATAGATCATTCCCTACGTGGCATTTTTCTTTCTTCTGTATGTCCATGGTCCTGAGCTTCTGCTTTCCTTGGTGCCAGTTCATACTTACACTGAGGGTGTGGACAGGGTAGTTGGTATCATGGGGCTGATATGCAAGGAACAGCAGTGGTTTCAGTGGCCACTTGTGGCTTGTGAATGGCACTTGTGCTGTTTGGTTTTTCCAAAGGCCAAAACAAATGCTAATAGTAGTTGACTGTGGTTAGAAGGGAAACAGAGGAATAAGTATTTCTTTATTTTTATTTATTTATTGAAGCAGGGTCTCACTGTGTAGCTAATATTTGACTGTGGTTAAAAGGGAAACTGAGGAATAAGTATGCATTTTGATTGTATTTATTTGTTTGTTGTATTTATTGTATTGTATTTGTTTGTTTATTGAGGCAGGGTCTCACTATGAAGCCCTAGCTGATGTAGAATTCACTATGTAGACCAAATACACTTGCCTCTTACTCATGAGTACTGGAATTTAAGCATGCACTATTGTACCTGACATAAGGTGTTTCTATATGAGAGATTATCAGAAGCATAAAGAAGTTCCTGCCACAGCTGAGGAGCTATTAACAGTTATGGCTGCTGAGGGAAGGAGAGTCACTTTTCTTTAAGGAGATGGTCCCTAGTAGTTTGACCATGTCCTGAGCTATGTCTTAACATTCATTTGTATATAAGCATCACAAAGTAGACCCTGTGAGTTACTTAAAACAAAACAAAACAAAAAGGATATGAAGTTGGGAGGGTGGAAGGGGAGTTAGAAGAGCTAGATCTTGGAGGGTTAGGGGTAGAAGTAGGAGGTAAATGTGATCAAAATATGTTGAATGCTCCTATGAAATTCTCAACAGATTACTAAAATTATTATTTTTTTATTATTTAAATAGCTTTAGCCAGCCTAGCATGGTGTTTTACACTGTAATCCCAGCACTCAGGAAAGTAAGACAGGAAAATTACAGGTTCAAGAAAAGCCTAGGCTGTGTGATACCACTGTCCGTTTAAATAAACAGACAATTAGCTTTAACAAAATTACTTTGTTGTAGTAAAATACCAAGTTCTACTGCTTTGAAAGATAATTCTCTACCTTTAAGATCTGAGCCTTGTTTTAAATAGTGGTAAGCCTGTCATTTCCTTTGTTTGTGTCATACTTTAGGTTGGTGTCATTGGATATCTTGAGGATCAAATTATGTCTTTGCATACTGAAATCATGGAGCTGCAGAAGAGCCCCTATGGGAGACGCCAGGGAGACTTGATGGAATCTCTGTAAGAATGTGTCTGGGCTATTGCTCTTGATTCTATAATTGCTTGTTTTGTTCTATCTACTTATACCTGGCAGGGTTAAGCCTCTGCATAGTGTAACTCATGGTTTTTCTTACCTCTGGTATATTCCTATGATATGATTAAATCTTTATTTTGTTGAGGAAGGGGGTGGCATGCAACACGTCACAATGCATGTGTAGAAATCAAAGGACAAAATTGTGGTTCTCCCCTTCCACCATGCTGGGCCCAGGAATTGAACTCAAGTTTTCAGGCTTGGCAGCAAGGACCTTTACCTACTGAGCCATCTCTCCAGCCCTTACAATATCATAAAAGGAGGCTATTTCCTAGTTACAGGCTATTTAAAAGAATGTCCTTTTTTCCTTATTGGTTTTTTTTTTGTTGTTGTTGTTGTATTATTTAAATTGCAAATGATTTTCCCATTTACTACACTTTCATCCAAGGTATAATCTCTTAACTCCTATGTTGAGGTTAATTTCCTAAGAGTCTAGATTAGGGAATTTCAGATGTCTTTCTAATTACAAGCCATAATTTTCCCCCTGGTGCATTGGGTTTATATTTGTGATAGAAGAGCAGAACAGATCCTCAGTATGTAAAAAATTTTGTTTTGGAGACTAAGGAGATGGCCAGCACTTACTGCTCAAGCTTTAGGACCTGAGCTGAAATCCCCAGAATTCACATGGAAGGCTAGGTGCAGTGTCTTACGCCAGTGCTCCTGCAGTAAGAGGAGACCGGAACTGGAGACCTGAGGGAAGCCTGCAGACCGGCCAGCTTAGCGCAGGCGGCAGTGCGCAGCAGGGGCCTGTCTCGGGCAGACAGCAAGGGTTGATGCTCAAGGTCATCCTCCGACCTCCTCGCACAGAATGTGCACGCGTACGCCCACAGACACCCACACACCTACACACAGACACCCACACACCTACACACAGACACCTCCACACAGACACCCCCACACACGTACACACAGACACCTACACACACCTACACACAGACACCCACACACACCTACACACAGAAACCCCACACACCTACACACAGACACCCACACACACCTACACACTCACACCCACACACACCTACACACAGACACCCCCACACACCTACACACAGACACCTACACACACC
>CM053762.1:54644699-54773059 GCA_028658305.1 Pachyuromys duprasi | reverse complement strand
CCCCACACACCTACACACAGACACCCCCACACACCTACACACAGACACCTCCACACACCTATACACAGTTGTTTGTTGTTTTTTAAGCTCTACATTTTAAGGACTTATATTGTTATTATTCACTGAAATGCTTTATAGAATATTCATTGATGATCTATACTTGCTTAAAATTGGATCTTGTCCCAGTTAACCAGTATTATTCAAGTTGTGTATTATTAGTCATTAAATTACTTCCACATACAGAGAGGGTTTTATAGCTGGCTGCGGTGGTGACCCCAGCACTTGGGTGGCAGAGGCAGGCGGATCTCTGTGAGTTCAAGGCCAGCCTGGTCTACAAAGTGAGGCCAGGACAGCCAAAGCTACAGAGAAACCCTGTCTTGAAAAAACCAAACAGAAAGGGTTTTGTTTTTCTCTTTTTTAGGGAACAGCGTGCCATTGATCTTTATAAGCAATTAAAGCACAGACCTACAGGTAAGGTACTTTAGTCACAGAATTTAAAAGCATTTTTGGAAACTCCTTAACTGAACAAAATGGCTGGATTTTAATTTTTTTCTTTTTAACTTCAGAGTAAGATCCTGTTTTGGTATCGTTATTGCAACATTTGTGGTATAATAGTTTTAAATTTATAAGAATTTAAAAGAATAGAAAGGGAAAGTAGTAAGAATATTGAAGTAGAAAAGTTAACTGGAGTAGAAAAGAGAATAGAGGAGAAAAAGAAACTGAAACAAGAACGAAAAAAAAAAGGAAGGAGTTGGGGCATTGGATCAATGGTAAGGTGCTTGCCACAGTAACATGAAAACTGAGTTTAGATTCCCAGCACTCACTTAAAAGCCACATGTGGCAGCACACCTGTGACCCAGCACTGAGGGAGTGGAGACAGGTATTCCTGGCACTCAGTGGCCAGCCAGTACATCTGCAACAGCCAACACAAGGTTCAGTGAGATACACTATCAACAAGTAAGGTGGAGAGCCATCCAGGAAGATAGCCGAAGGTACCTCGGGCCTTGGGCCTCCATACCTAACACACAGTTTCCTAATGAAAAGGAAACATCCCTCCCCACTAAAAAAGTGGATGTGTGATAAAAAGGTTGGGGTTAAAGTACTGCTTAAATTAGAGCAGTTGAAGAATTCAGCGCAGTGGATTCTGGGTGGAATGGTAAGAGAAGAAGCCCAAAGTCTGTGTGGAAGCAGTTTGCCCTGAAAAACTTTGCCTTCATCTGCGCTGGTCACTGCTCATATCCTGAGGGGACAATTCATATTGAACATCTGCCAAATACAGAGCGTTGTTGTTGGGAGGAAAACCAGTAGCCTTGAGTTCTAAACTGGGTATTTTATTGACCAAGCAATCTCCAGCACATCTTTCTATTCCCCTTTTGTGCAAAACAAGACAAAACCTTCTAACTCAGTAAGCTTTAGCAGTGTATTTGAGAGAGTGATTTTGAAAATGCTCTGAAAACAATAAAGTGGTACATATATGTGTTTTATATGCAAAACACCTTTATTTCACTTAAAATGTATTTACTTTGAAGGATTACATAAGCAATAAAAAGGGATGCCTGCTCTGGAATATATGTATTCTATTTAAAAGGTTTTATATAACAACATTCTCAAATTTTATACTTGAAAATTTATAAACAGCAACATATGCAACTTTGTGTAATATCTATGCTGGTTTTTTTTTTTAAACAGCATGCTCCCATGCAGTGTTTTCTTTGTTGTTGTTGAGACAGGGTTTCTCTGTGTATCCTTGGCTGGCCTGGACTCATTTTATAGACCAGGCTGGCCTCAAACTCAGAGATCCACCTGCCTCTGCCTCCTGAATGCTGGGGTTACAGGTGTGCACCACTGGCCCCAGCCTTCATGCACTGTTTTTGTTTGTTTGTTTGTTTGTTTTGTTTTTAAGTTTTTTGAGGTTTTTATTTTGTGTGTGGGTGTATGTCAGTGCACCATGTGTGCGCAGTGCCCACAGAGGCCAGAAGAGGGCGTTGAATAACTGGACTGGAGTTACAGGTGGCCATGTGGTTGTTCTGAACCTCTGGAAGAGCATCCAGGGCTCTTACCAGGTGGGCTCTTTCTCCAGCTCCATATGCTGCTTTTTTGTTGCAGTAGAATTTGTTCAGTTTATTGCTACACAATACTTATGAAATGCATCTCAGACATGCATGAATTATTGATGGTTGGGTTGTTTAGAAGTGGTTTCTTGCATGAGGTGAAATCTGAAAACAGTGGAAACTATCTTTATCCTCTTCTGACAAAGGCTGAAGTTTTGAGGTCTTTATCATTAAAAGAGCTGGTTCTATGGGGAACCCCTGGGTTTGGTTCGTAGAGTTTACAAAGGACTGCTGTTTGGAGAAAAATGTTCTTGGAGCCTTGGGTCTGTTCAATGAGGGTGTGGGGGAGGCAGGGAGAGAGAGACAGAGACAGAGACAGAGAGATATTCTGGGAACGAAGCTGAGCTGTGGAAGATGCTTCTGGAATGTTTTTAAAAGGACAGATTCTTTTTTTTCCCCCTCTTGCAGTATTGGGGATCCAGCCCAGGGCCTTGTATATGTTTGGCAGACACTGACTGCCTCTGAGCTACAGTTCCACAACCCTTTCAAACCTCTTTTGAAATTCCTTCCATGGTTTTCTTTTGGGGGTAACAGAGAAGAACATTTAGTGAGGAAAGTTTGCTCAGTTAGTAACAATATAAGCAGTAGTGCTATTTTGTTTTTAGGCTTATTATCTAAGAAAATACCAGGATAAACATCAGCAATTTTCTGCTCTTATAAACTTAAATTTGCTTCTTTTGAAATATAGCAACTAATGCTAGTAATTTTAAAAACTCTGATAGTGTCATTTATAAACTGTAGAACTCAGTGTAGCCAACAACCATTCCTCTTGAGAACATCTGTCAGATGCCAGTTGACTTTAAGATAAATTTCAGGGTGTCTACTGATCCCTTTTATTAGTACATCAGATTTAGTTTAAGTCAGCCTTTCTTTTTTTTCAGGTAAAGTTTTTATGAGCTGTAAACAGGTGGATTAGCATGAAATTCCAAGCAACTTGTTAGGGCAGTGAAAACCTGATTGCCCTACTGTTTTAACCATTAATTATGTAAGAAAGCTAGTCTCTTGGCCAAAGACTGCATCTGTGTCTGAATTTGGGTTAGCACAGGTTAAAGATCAACCAGACTATTCTCTCAAACACAGGCAACATAAGTCTCTAAAGATTAAACATACACACAACCATGCACAAATTTACTTCAGAAAATATTTCTGTCTGTGGGTATGTGTAGGGGTACTCACAGAAAAGGGCATCAGATTCTCTTGGAAATGGAGTTACAGGCATTTGTGAGCCACCTAATGTAGTTACTGGGATATGAATCTGTGTCCTCTGGAAGAGCAGTAAGGGCTCTTGACAATTATACCCAGCAGTATAACTTTACTTTTTGAGGTATAGTTATCATTGAACTATATACCTTCAACACCTTAGAATTTATTTATAGTTAATTTAGAAAATTTTTAAATTCAAGTATTAAATGGTGTTGTACCATGGGGAGATGTGAACAATCCACTCTCTCCAGATAGGACACTCCAGATAGTGACAAAGTAATGATTCTATCCTAGTCTTGTTTGGTGAATTTCTCCTCTCTGTGTATCTGCAACTGGTTTAAAACTCTTTTCAGTTCTTGGGGATGGGTAAGGCTTCATGAGCCCCTCTCAGCTCCGCAACAGACCGTTAATGGGCCTAGTCTTCTGTTGGTCAAAGCTTCTGGGAGTCCATTAAGGCAGCAGCAGCGTCACACCTCAAGGGCAGTATTCCACAACAAAGGGAGAGGGCTTTTTAAGAGTTTTAAAATTTTAAGAGTTTTTAAGGAACTTTTTGTTTGGGAGCTGATGTCTTCTTCTCCCGAAGAGAGGTGATAAAGCTACTAACTAAAGTCTTTTCTAGACCACTCCTACAGCGACAGCACAGAGATGGTGAAGATCATTGTGCACACTGTGCAGAGTCAGGACCGTGTTCTCAAGGAGCTTTTTGGTCACCTGAGGTAGAAAAATTGCTTTATTCCTCCCAAATGCCAGGATATTTGTATTCCTTTTAAATTGTAATGCTCCTCTTTTGGTAAATAATAGTTCTGTATCTTAGAAGACATGTATAAGCCCTCAGCATATGCATTACTTTTATTTATGTGTATGAATGTTGTGCCCCATGTGCATGAGCCCAGAAAGGGGCATCTGATCTCCCGGAACTAAAGTTACAGATGGTTGTAAGCCACCTTATGGGTCCTGGAAATAAAACCCAGGTCCTCTGGAAGAGCTGTCTCTTCAGCCCCTATTTTCATTGCTTGTGAGGTCAAGTCATTAAATACGATGCTGGTTGTGATTCATTTCTGCTAGGTTTGGGAGTATGTTATATCATTCTGAGGGATGTGACAAGTATCTGACACTGACTTAATCTTTCCAGCAAGTTGTTGGGTTGTAAGCAGAAGATTATTGATCTACTCCCGAAGGTGGAAGTGGCCCTCAGTAACATCAAAGAAGCTGACAATACTGTCATGTTTATGCAGGGAAAGAGGCAGAAAGAAATTTGGCACCTCCTTAAAATTGCCTGTGTAAGTAATTATTAGTGAATGTAATATTGAGTTGCTGTTATTTTCTGTCAAAGAGGTTTGTATTGCTTTGAGCTATGTCCTTTGAATATTTATATTTTATATTGGGTGTCTGGGTGATTATAGAGATAGGCCTTTCCTAGGAGATATCACTCTCCTTTCCAGTCCTGCTGGTGCTGCTGGTGGTAGTGTTATGTGTGTGGTTTTGTTTCTTTTGAGACAGTAGCTGACTCTAGCCTAGGCTGGGAGCTGTACTGTACCTCACAGCAAATTTCCTGCCTTCCAAGTGCTAGGATTACAAGTGTGAGCCACCATACCCAGCTCAGTCCCCCTCTCTTATAGTTATTTCTGCCCTGGATTGCTATGATTGTTCAACCTATTGGTGTACTTAAAAAAAAAAACTCTTTTATTTACGTTTCTTATATCTTTTTATCCCTACTCTACCCCAATCCTTTCCAACACCCCAACACCAGGTAAAAGAGAGAAAGGGTTACTAGGAGAGGGGACACAGTTCTCTTAGCTGCTTCCTGCTGGTTAGAGTCCTCGGATTCCTTGGAGCCAGTCCAGTCCTCATTTCTTTCTTACAACAGCAACCAAGAGCAGCAAGGGGGAAATAGGGGCAGCATTGCTCTTCCTCTGAGCGTCGCACTCTGGGTTCTGGCATTTATTCTCTATCCAGATTTAAACTCTCTGCAGCTGGCAAAGAGTGCCTGTCAGAGCCTGCACGAAGCAGATAGTCTGCTGCTGTGGACCATCTGAATCAGTCTCACTTCCCCCACCTGGGACCAAATCAGAACCATGGTTATATCCACGACATCAACCCAACTTGGAGTAAATGTATTTGACTTGCTAATAAGTCAACCCTTGTTCAGCTCTTCCCTTCCTCCAAACCAAAACTGAATTAGAGGAATTAGATTCATTCAGTTTTAGTCAGTATTAAATACACTCAGCTTTAGTCAATGAAGAAACTACACCAGTGATAGTATAGGTAGCAGTGGTGAGAATAGTTTATTCACACACAGTCCAGTTGTGCTTATAAGTAACAATGGAATTATAAATCTTAAGAGTATAGTTTTTTTAAGGTATGAATCAACAGGTGCTTGCCTGCAACTTACTGTTTGTGTTTTTTCCTTCAGACACAGAGTTCTGCCCGCTCACTTGTAGGATCCAGTCTAGAAGGCACAGTAACCCCTCCAGCATCAACATGGCTGCCTCCCACATTAGCAGACCGTGACCATCCTCTGACATGTGTGGTAACTCCTCAAGATGGGTGGGTCTCAAATAACAATGCATATTTAAGGGTGGGGCAGGAGTAAGATAGCAGAGTGTGGTGGCTAACAGTGCCTTCAGACCAGGGCCAGTTTTTTTTAATAGTGCGAGTAATTTTTTAATGTTCATGTATTTTCACTTAGAAATGTTTATTTTATTTATTTATTACATATACAGTGTTCTGCCTGCACACCAGCAAAGGGCACAAGATCTATTATAGATGGTTGTAAGCCACCATGTGGTTGTTGGGAATTGAACTCAGGACCTCTGGAAGAACAGCAAGTGTTCTTAAACTCTGAGCCATCTCTCCAGCCCCATATATTTTCATTTTTAAATGAGGATATCTTATAGAATTACTGTGAAAATTCAGTTGGACAATGTATGTAAAATGCTTGGGAAATAAATTTCAATCTTATTAGTAAGTGTTAGCCCAATCCATGCTCTAAGCCATTTCTGCTCCCCACTTATCAATTTCCTTTACCCAAACAATATTCCTTTCTTATCTACTTATTTCTATGAGAAAGTATGCTTTCTTCCATTTTCAGTTTTTGGTATTCAAGTTCTCTTTTAATAAAGTAGTGATGTCTACTTCATAACAGTATTTAATTTTTTTTTCAGTGGTTTAAATAATTTTGCAGTAAGAACTCAGATTTGCAGCCCTGCATTTTGTCTTTAGTTCCTACTTTTCTGCTAAAAGCTGAATGACTGTCCATCTCTGTTATTTTCTCAGCATAAGGTGTGCCGTGTTCAAGTGGCTCTTTGCTAGCTTGTGTATTGTCGCTTTCCCCACAACTCACGGAGACCTCCACAACACCAAGCACTTCCTGGAAATCTGCCCATAATTAGTTTTGCAGAAGTGCACCCATGTTACATCACTGCTCAGGAGGTCAAGCAGTTGCACATTCTGTACTCTGCTTTTATGAGAGAAAAAGCACATGACAGGAAGGCAAGCTGATATCAGGTATTTTCTTATTTAAAGAAAACAAGTTCCAGGGTATATCTCAGGGTCACTAAATATGTGGCCCAATATGAACACATAAACAAGTCTAGCAGAGGCTTTGATTTTACGGACTTCAAGAAATACTCTATTAGAACAGAAGGAAATAAAAGCTGTTATCTCCTAATTCTTTGTTTTCATTAAAGGCATTTAGACTTGGTAGGGATGCCAATTCCAAATACCAGCTCTGTAGGTACCTTCCAATTTGAGCTTGTGATCATTTGTAACAGTATAGCTAATGTGTTTTAAAAATACATTTTCTGATAAAGGAATACTGATCTTAAGTATAATGTACCTGTGGTACTTAATTACCAAGGATTAGGAAATTGTTAGCATAAGGTTTTCTACCTATAGATAATAACTGACTTAGTATTGCGTTTTAAGCTAGCAGTGGCTGTTGCCTATGGCCTGCAGTGTGGTAGAAGAGAGACCGAGGGTTGGTGAAGGATGACGACAGAGGACTGTGGAAGAGGAAAGCATTAGGAGGGATCTAGAATCAGGGCTCCTTCAAATACAAGTCCCCAGGGATATTTGTGGCTCATAGTTTTCTTCTGCTGTCTTCAGCAGTCAGCTTGCTTGTTTTCATGCTGCTTACTGTCTGTAGTTTCCAGCTAGTTTTTCTCCTTCCTGGGTCTCTGGAGACAAGACTACCTTTGAATCTCTCCCCTGTGTTTGTGTGTGAAGTAAGCATGCTGGTGCTTACTCTAACCATCTGTAAAAGAAAAAGGAAACAACCCAGAAACAAAAAAATAATTTATTTGTGTATTCCAAGGGGACCGTTTCCCCCGCCTGTCGTTTCTTCGGTGGGGTGGAGGCTGCTGCCAACGCCACCTATTTCAAAAGAAAGTGTAATTAGAGCCACAGTGCACTTAGCAGAGTAGGCAGGGGCAGAGGCTTGGGAGAAGTGGGGTGTTGTCTCTGAGTGGAAGGGACAGAGAAACTGACGACTGTAGCAGTCAGCTTTGCTGGGGTACTAGGTTACAGAAAGTGATAAACCTGATCTAGAAGACCAGAAAGTGGGCAGCACTCAGGTGCTCCTTTGCTGAACTTTAAATGCTTTTGTTTTTTCATCCACCAGAGAGACATTAGCGCAAATGATAGAAGAAAATCTGAACTGTCTTGGCCATTTAAGTACTATTATTCGTGAAGCAAAAGAGGAGCAGAGCAATAGTATGATGGTAAGTTTTGTGTGAATGTGGGTGTATATTTTAGATACATTAGATACAAAATTTTTAATTTTCCATGTTGGCTATGTTTGGCATTTGAGGATATATATGCAATAGAACTCGGAAAGAACATTTGAGAAATATTTTGAACCTCAAATTTCCATTTTTTGTCATGTAAGGATGTTTATTCTGGTTTCATTTCTGTTGCTGTAATAAATTAGCCTTACAAAAAACAGCTTAGGGGAGAAGGATTTATAATTACAGGCTGCAGACCACCGTTGTGGGGAAGTCAACGCAGAAACTTGAAACATCTACAGTCAGCAGCAGAGAGAAATAAGTGTCTACATTCCTGAAGCACTCAGCTTACTTTTTCATAATTCTATAGGATAGGCCCATCCCTTGACATGGTGCTGTCCACTTTTAGGCTGGGCGTTTGCATATCAGTTAATGTAATCAAGACAATCCCCTATATACATGTCCACACCCCACCCTGATCCCAACTGACCCCGACTGTCCTTGGGATTCTCCTTCCAGGTGATTCTAGGTTGTGTCAAATCCACAACAGTAGCCATCTGGTGTTTAGTAGCATTATGTCAACAGTAGGTAGCATCTTTAGTCAGATCTTTGCAGGATGACTACTGAAATGGAATTGGATGTACCTTTTTGCTTCAGCAATTCGTTTTTTCAGTAAGATGGTACTTTTACTCTATAATTTAATTACTGTATTTGATGCATAGAAGATCAATTTTGCTAATAATAAAAGTGATTGTATCAAGATTTAGTTACTTTGAACTATTGATTTGTTAAAACTGGGAGAAGCTACTCTAAAATCCTGGGAAATTCACGGCATTTCATCTTGATACCAACTCTTTGTCTTTCCACTTAAGATAAATATTTTATTCAGATTTTTTTGAGAACTTTGAAATATTTTTGAGATTTCCAGAAGATAAGGTGAGCTAAATCAAACTAACTTCTATAGTTTTTAACTTTTTGAATTTTCATTATAAAATGTCCAAACATTAAAAGAATTTTAAAAAGTGAGTTCTACATTTGGACAAGTGCTAATTTTGACTTTCCGTGCCTGCTTCTAGAGTCTTGATTGGAGCTGGTTAGCAGAATGACTCGCCGCTGCTCACGGCCCTCAAGACAATGGAAGTTGTTCCAGCACGTATTCAAGCTTCATCTTTTCTTGCTGAAGCTGTAATTCACATACCAGTCAGTGGAAGAGTTGGCTGTGATCATAAACTACAAATGACTAGACAAGCACAGTATCTTGATATTTTTGTTAATGATTGTGACCTCTGAACAGATAGGATTGTATAACAAATTAGTGAATTATTTTTAACACTGCAACTATCTAAGGAGATCATTGGTGACCTACTTATCATTAAAATTGGCAAAGTACTATTTGTTTAGCTGATGGAAAAGATATCTTCTAAAGTTGTAAATTTTAGGCATAGGGCCCATGTGGTATTAGTATACAGAGACGAAAAATTCATCCAGTGTTCATTTTAAGTAAAAGTTGTCTACTGAGTTTCTGTGGAAGAGACTGCTCACAAGTAAAATTGAGCTTCCTGAAGACTGACACCTGCCTCCTTGGGTTGCACTCAGCATGTGCTCTTCTTGGCCTCATAAGGAGTTAGAGGAATCCCATCTTTATAATTGCACATTTAGTAGTGTCCTTAAGGGATTGTGCATATGTGCCTTCGATATCAGCTGACCATAATGAACTGTGTTGTGTGCTATATATATATGTGTGTATTTAAGGTGTACATTTAATAATAATATCAAAGATTTCTGTTAATTTATAATGTATTTGAAGGTTGTATGTTTTTGCATTTGTAAAAATGGGTCACTTGTTTAAACAATCTTTTGTTGTCTTGTCATACAAATTTCAAAAGGTCTGCATCCCTTTAACTATAATTATAGTTTCAAATTCCAAGAAGTTCTGAAAACAAGGTTTTCATAAGCTTGGTAACAAAATTTACTTGCCTCTGGATCTATTCTGACCTGACACTGAATCTGCTTATCCCATTTAGTGTGAATATTCATTTATTTTGCTGCATAAATATTAATGTGTTTGATTGAGGGGGTATATTGCTACAAACTCTTTTGAGGGTTAATGTAGCATGGTGTATGCACTGAATTAATTACCTTTCTAAAATCTGAAATTTTCTTAATTCTGAAACATCTGAACTTAGGGGTTTCAGATAAAAGATTGTGGATCTCTGCCGTCTGTTAAATAATTTAGAAGGTGTTATTTTGTTTTTAAAAATGTGAAATGCTTTTATATTCTAGTTTTTCACTTTGCATATTAAATGATTTTAAAATTGTTTTCTAAATCTACTTATTACTAAAAAGCAGGTTGTAGTACCACAGGCTAATATGGTTTAAGAAAATATAAAAGGTTTGAATAGGTTAGGAGCACAAATAACATGATGGATTCTTTGTTCTTTGATATTTGTGTGTGCACACACGTGTGGAAGCCAGACACAACTGTGGGTGTAATCTTCAGGAATACTGCCCCACTTTTGAGACTCTGTCATCGGCCTGAAGCTTATTAGTTGGGCTAGGCTGGGTGGTCTGTGAGCTACAGAGATTTTCTTGGTTTGGTCTGCCCACTGCTGCCATTATAGGTGCCTACCACCATGTCTCCTATTTTACCTGGGTTCTGAGGAATCAAATTTGGATCCTCCTGCCTGCAAAGCATGTGCTTTGCCAATTGAGCTCTTTCCTTGAAGTACAACCTGCCTTGTACTTCCTTCTGGAATTAAATAGACTCACTGGAAAGTGTTGAGTAACTTCCTTACTGTGTTTTTCCTAAGAAGAGCTAGTACTATTATATTTGTCAGAAAACATTAACATCTTTTAAACTGATGATATAGTCCTCCCTTCTCCCTTCCCCATTTTGTTAATGCTGTCATTTTCCTAGTATCCAAGTCTGAAAGCTTGGAGTTGTCTTTTACCTTTTGGTTTTGAGACAAGGTCTCACTATTAACCTAGTCTAGTCCAAACTTGCCAACTCTCTTTAATCTGCAAAGTCTCCTCTTCAGGTGTGTATGTTCATGGCTATCTTCTGTCTTTCAAATCACCGGGAATCAATATTTCTTTAAAGTTGGTAATTCCATCCCTGTCTGCTGAATGATAGGCAGACTCTCGATTCAGTAGCTTATTTGGTACTTATTACTCAGAAGATATTAACCTACATGGAAAGGTCAGAAGGCCTTTTGGTTTTATTTCTGTTGTTTTAAAATAGGATCTCACTGTACAGACTGGCCAGGCTGGAACTCCCTAGACCAAACTAACTTCACACTTTAGTAATACTCCTCCTCTACCTTCCAGGAATGTGCCACCTCGCCTGGCTAACTGAAAAGTTAATATAGGCAGTTCAATAAAGGAGTTTCAAAATGTATTGTTTAATTTTTTCCAGAAATCATGTATTTTTTAAATATCAAAATCACTGGTACAAGGATTCGCCATATAGCAAGATCCATTTTGATGGAGCATGACTGGAGTGATGTAAGGAGCACATGATTTAGACAGGCAATATGAGGCAAAACAAAAGGTCACTCAAGAGTTGTTTCTGAAATAGTATATCACTCTACTTTTTGTTCAGTAACAACTTTCAGAATTAAAAATTATCAACTGAATATACTTTATTCCATAAGCAACATTATGAAGAACTAAGAATAAATCCAGAAAACAGGTACTAGACTCAAAGCAAGCTTGTCTCCCATCGACCCCAGCATGCTACTGGGCAAGAGCTCCACAGCTGATCAACAGCTGCAGCTTTTCTTGTTTTGTTGCTTCTGAGACAGGCTGGCCTGAAACTCATACTCCCCCTGCCTCCACATCCCAGCTAAGATTACAGGTATATGCCATCATGGCGATTTTTTTTTTTTTTTGGCAGGGAAAGGGGACCAGAGGAAGTGAAAATAAAGTGTAATATTAGGCTGGAACTGACACAGTCCCATACATTCTTAGGTAATAAAAATCAGATGCATTATACAGGTTAGTGCATGTTTTGAAGGGGTGTGGCTAGATTGGCTTTTCTAAAGCCCTGAACTGACTCTGTTGCCTTTTCATTTCCGTTGTTACTAGCATCATAACCGTGTGGCTGCTGTTCTTTAACTGTTTTCCAGCTTCCTGTCTATCTTCACTCTCAGACAGTTACAGATATGACACCTCTAAGCACTATTCCTGGTATTTTCCTGCACAGGAGTTTGGAAATTCTTCCAACCTTGTTAACCTTGTCCAGTGTCTCTGCTCTTAGTGAAATAGAATGTCCTGTTTCACATGTGTTTGTTTTATTTCTGAACTCTACCCTTTCTCTTTTGTTTTGTTTTGTAATACACATAGGGTGCAGGTTTACCCCCTAAGCTTTTTATGATTATTATTGTTGTATGTGTTGGTGTGTAATATGGAAGGGAGGGCTTTATGTGTGGAGATCTGAGGACAATTTCATTGAGTCCTCTACTTTTCACTTCTGTAGGGTGAAATGAAGTCACCAGGCACGTCCACAAACTCCTTTACCCACTGAGCCATCTCATCAGGTCCGAATGGTATGGAATATCAAAATACAGTGGGAAAAAGAATCTCAGGGGGCTGGGTAGATGGCTCAGGTCAAGAACAATTCCCAAAACCCATGTGACTGTTCACAGCACTCCAGTTCCAGGGGATCTGATGCCCTCTCCTGGCTGCTGAGGAAACCAGGCACACTTGTGGTGACATGCATTCGGGCAAAACACCCATAAAGTCACTGTCTTGCCACCCATTCTATCAACAGAAAAATGCCTCGCAGGCTTTCTAAATCTGGTTCTAGCCTAGCCTACCATACAACTCCTTTCCACCACGTTGGCTTCATGGGAAAGCAAGCGTTCACTGTCCATCCTGACCTCCTGACAAGACTGGCCCGACCCCCATATTCAACACAGTTAGATCACTCTGCTCCTATTTCTGGGTGGCCTTCAGAAAGCACTCTGGTGCAGCGTCCTGGCACAAAAAGAGGTATTTAACCCAGGCTTGGGTGATTTAACCAGCTTCCTCCACTGAGCTGACCCCTCACTGAGACTGGTCTGGTAGTTCCTTAGTGCAGGCTGTGCACTCTCTCCAGCTAGGCTAGGTACAAACCGTAAAAGGATGAAGGAACAACCCCTACACCGAGGGGCTGGGTCCCGTGCACTGGAGCGCCCTGAGCAGCGTCGGTCCGAGCGGCCCACCCTAGGCAACCGTGCGGCGTGCACGCCTGGGCCAAGTTTGTCCCGCCCGCGCACCGTCTCGCGAGTCGCGGGCGGGGGCTGCGTGGCGTGCGTGCCCGCGCAGCCGCAGTGCCGGGCAGGTGGGCGGGGCCGGCTGTTGGCAGCAGTTGGCGGGGCCGGGTGGCGGCTGCACGTGCGGGCGGGGGCGATGCGTCACTGACCGGTGAGGCGCGGCGGAGTGGTCGCGGTTGCCCGTGTGCCCGAGCCTGGGGCCGTGCTGAGTCGCGGCCTTCCTCCGGGGGAGCCGGGGAAGGGGTGTCACGACGCACGCCGAGCCGGGGCCGCCTGCGCGGGGGCCGGCGGGGGCCGGCGCCAGCTGAGGGACAGCGAGGGGCCGGGGCGCGGGGCTTCCCGCCTCAGCCCGCGGCCGGGCGCGGGCTCTTCGCAGGGTGGGGACTGGCCTGTCCCTCAGGGGACTGAGGCTCCTCTCCTCCCCTTTGCTCAGGAGGAACAAGGATGAATATGACTCAAGCCCGGTTTCTGGTGGCTGCAGTGGTGGGGTTGGTGGTGGTCCTCCTCTACGCCTCCATCCACAAGATCGAGGAAGGACACCTGGCCGTGTACTACAGGTGAGCGTCCCGAGCAGCCCGCGGCGGCTCCGGAGCTCGGGGAAGGGGCCCCCTCCGCAGCGCAGCGTCCGGGGAAGTGGAATCCCCAGCCTTTGGGAATTAACCTTTGGCGGGGCACCTTTCAGGGGTCCGCTTAGTGCCAAGTTCATTCTGTGCGGAGGGGAAGACACCGGAGGAGGGAAGGAAATAGTCACTGCAGCCGAGATGACTAACTCGTTAGAGTCCGTGCAACTGTCCAGGTGTTTAGTTTGCCACTGTGGATGCTTCCCGGGATTTGTTGGTCTTAAACGGCAGTTCTCCCTAAGTTATTTTTTTTTTCTTTTTCATTAAAAACCTCCCGTTGCTCATGTCTCCCAAAGTCTTAGTGACCATGGCAGTGTAATGTTCCTAATGCTTAAGAGACCAAAAAAACCACATTTACAGACCACCGTTCTCACTTTTTTTGAGTGAAGGTGAGGAAGAGTGTGGACTCTGTTGTTGTCTACTTGGTTTGGCATAGCTATTCTTCGGTATAAATCACCACCAGCTCCTTTTGGTATAGACTGGTAAGAGAAGCTAGTTTTCAGAGAAAATGGGATAGTGTTTTATTCAGAAGCAAGCAGATTTTTCGGTCGTGCCCCCTAAACTGCTATTTCTACTTTTAGATCCGTCCTGAATCCTAGAAAAAGTACAGTTTTGGTGGTATGTCTTAACAGATGGACTTATAGCTTAAGAAATGCCAGCACAATTCTGTGTAGTTTGTCATTGTCCTGACAAGAAAACCACAAAGAAGACAAGCACCGAGACACCACTCCCAAAAAAATGTACTGTTCATTGTGTAAAATAGGAATTTTTGTTGTATTTGTTCCTAAACACCTACTCTTCATAATTTCCGGGGGTGGGGTTCATAGTTCACATTTTTCAGAATTTGATGAAGAAATCCGTATCTCACCTATAATCTCAACCCTTTTGTCATCTTTCCATGCTAATTTTTATACCGAAACTATCTGTTCCCAAGATTTTAATGATGTCTTAAAAGAACCATTGGCCTCAGACATTTTCTTCTTTGAAAGTTTGTTTTAAAACTTACTGACTAAATGTTTTGTTTTGGCTTGTCTCTTGTTATGTGCAATTAAGGTACCTTAATTGAGAGTCATTAGACTGTTCCATAAGTATTTATCGGAGAGCTAAAGACCAGAGAACATCCTTGAGCCCGAGAGCAGTGCTGGGGACTCAGAGGTGTGCTTGGTGGAGCTTATGAAACAGGGTGCAATATTGGCAGTCGGCTTTGATGAAGTCTCACATTTCTAAAGTGTGGTGGATGTCTTAAGTGGCAGTTGTTCATCTTGGGGGACTCTGTTGTAAGGCTTGTAGGTTGGTAACATGAGTGGTAGTGAGTGCTTATTCTGACAGTTTTGAAACATGTCTTTGCAGGGGAGGAGCTTTGCTAACTAGCCCCAGTGGACCCGGCTATCACATCATGTTGCCTTTCATTACTACATTCAGATCTGTGCAGGTGAGTGATTCCTAGGGATTCCAGAGAGACAGGTGTGACAGGAGTTACCACACTTGTGGGTGGAGATAGATTTCCTTATTGCTTAAGCAAATGTTGGTATTTACTTAAATGCAGAGTGAAAGTTCAGAGTACAACTGTCATAGCACAGTGAGCTCAGACACTGCCTTGAGATGAACTGGAAGGGGAGAAGCAGCCGTGGCGACTGACTGCTGCCAGCTGTTTAATGGTATTAGCAGGTTTCCTGTTACTGCAGTCGAAATAAAACTAAGAATTGAGAACACAGGACTATAAATCAGTGATTGCTTGGGTTAGAGCTGTTTGGTTTCTATAGAAGCAGCTTCCAGGCTACTGTTCTCATGGAGGGATGAACTTTTATACACAGCTTATGGCCTCACATTTTTGCCTGGTGCATTAAACACAAATTTGTGAGGAACCTGAATGAATGTGGTACTTCGACACCATTTCAGCATATTTGAAATAAGTATCTGGTTCTTGCAAAAAGTATCTTGTCCACAGGACATACTTAATATAGTTTGATATAAAAAGATGGCAAAATAGGATTGTGCTCTAACTAATTTTGTAAAATCAGTAAGATGACAAATCTTTGAATCCAGTTTTATTTAAAATCTGCAGATATTTCAGGAAACAAGAAAAGTGAATGTTATTCACATTATCATTTTAATTTTTGGCTTTCTGCTAAGTGCTAAGATTGGCCTCCATATTTTACTCAGACTTTTGAGGTTTTCTTTCTTTTTTTTTTTAAACCATATTTTATGTATAGCAATGCAATTAACATTAAATGGCACTATAATATAATTGATACAGTTTTAAACAAAAGAAAAGGGAAATGTTTTAGGTTACAAAATCTCTTCCCTAGAACAATATTTTTATATTGTGTTTTCTTTCTCCTCTGACCTTAGCTCACCAACAGCACTTAATAGTCCTGAAGTTAACATGGCATCCTCAGACTGAGCCGGGCTCTTTCTTAGATCTTTTTCAAAGCCAAGGAAGTCTTCCGCCTTCCTGAAGCTCACTGTCAGGCAGAAACATAGAGTAGATGTAGGCAGTAATAGTAAATAGATGTTTAATTATATGCATATAGCAGATATACTGTGTGTGACAATAAACTATCAGAGCTAAAGTGAAATTAATAAAAGATTTTAACATAAACTTATAATTTGCATGTTTAGATAATTAATTAATTAAAAATTAGATATTAGAGCCAGTGTAACAAAATAGGAATGTCCTTTCTATGTTAAAAAAAAAAAAAGTCGCATTCTAGGCAAGAATTATATTCATAAAACCTTTTTAAGAAAATTTTCTTAAGAACAGTCACAAATTTATGTTTTGGGATTTGGAGAACATATTAGTATAATACTAGTATGTATATATTATACAAATGGGTTTAACAGAATTATCAATTGAAAGGACTTATATACATGAAAATGAAATTCTATATGTAAGTACAGAGACAAAGCAGTGCTTAGAGAAATTATATTAAAACCTTCAGCTTTTACGTACTTTATAAAGTAAACATAGATTCACTTTTCCTAGTGTGTGTTTTTTTGAGACAGAGTCCACTGTGTAGCCAAAGCTGTCCTAAAATTTGTTGCCTAGTACAGACTAAACCCAAACTCACAGCTCAGTTTCCTGAAGGCTCTGATTACACATGTATGTCAACATAACATTTTCCTCATATTTGGAAAATAATTAGGTATACATTAGACAGGATATTAAATTGAAAGCTTACTGTTTAACTCCTAGTTTTTCTTGATTTGAAAGTTGGTACAGAGTAGTGAAAATTGCATTAGTTTAATGCTTTGAAAGAAGTAAAATATACTGAACTCATTTCTTTATCAACCTTCTCCCCTCACTTTATCTAGAATTTTCTCTAATATTACCATGATGCTAATCTCTCAACTGAAGAATTACATTTTATTCTTGGTATGCTAGAATTGTGTATTCAACCAGTGATTACCTCCTTTTATTATGTCTCCAAGATTGGCATCTTTCAGTTTTCATGGCCTTACTAACTTTTTTTTTAATTTTTATGTTATTTTTATTAGTTATAGTTTATTCACTTTGTATCCCAGCTGTAGCCCCCTCCTTCACTTCCTCCCAATCCTACCCTCCCTCCTCTTCTCTTATGCCCCTGGCCTTACTAACTTAATCCTAGACAGATTACTTCTTTAGCTTTTTAGTTGCTTTTCTTTCCCTTCAGTCAGCTGAATAACAGCTGTATTACATGATCAGAGGAATTAAGGAAAACACCTTTTCCCCCTTCAAACCCAGAGCCTTGAGCATTCTAGGCAAGTCTCTACCACTGAGCCTACATCTTTTGTATTTTCTTTCCTCAAATCGGGCCTCGCTATTTCCCAGGTTAGTGTGGAACTGCACTCCTCCTGCCTTAGCCTCCACATAGCTAGTATTGTGGGTTTGCATGACCACTCTGACAATTTTTTCTGAAAGATTCATTTTATGATTGTATATAACATGGATTAAAGAGCACTTCAACTGTTCAGCAAATATTCAAGGCCCTCGACCTAATATCACTGTGTTCTTTTCCTGGAATTTATCACTCATCTGAATACGCCTTCTGCTTCAGGCAAGCCTGTCTGCTTTGGGCGTGTATTTCTTTATCTTCTGCTGTGTGTATTTGAATAGGATATTAATTGAACTTAAGCTGTTCCTCTTAAAGTTCTTTTTCTCCGTTTATAGTTCTGCCTATTAATACCTAATTTTTAAAAATGTGATTAATATTAAAAATAAATAAAGTAATTTTGTTTTATAATTTATCTGAATTTGTGTGTGCCTAATTTATATGCTGTGGTGTCTGCAGAGACCGGAAGAGGTGCTGAATGCTCTAGAATAGAAGTTACAGGCAGTTGCAAGCCGCCCTATGTGGATGATAGAGACCAAACCCAGGCTTTTGAAAACTAGTTGAGTACTTGTAATTGATGAGCTAGCTCTCTAAGAGAGCTTTTAAAACTAGTAAATTCTTCCTTGTAACTTAATACCCAAGAGCTGAATTTATGCTGTTACTTTTGTATCTACGGATAGATTTCTTTGTAAGAATTGTATTTACTGTTAGAATGTGACTTTAATAGCATGTCTTGTGCGCTTAACTAAGTATAATGTGTCCCAGAATATACTGCTAACCTGTTTTTGAAGCCTTGTGTTGGAGGCCATTCTGATACACAAGGTGTAATATGGCAAAGCAATTAAGAACCAGTATTGGTTTTGGCGCTTATATTAAGAGGGGAACTGAACAAAACCTGTAAGAGAGCATTAGATCTTGAAGTAAAACAATGATTATAGCTTTGCTCTTAAGTTCTAGGGTAATTTTCATTCAAAAAGTACTTGTGTGCAAAAATAGCTGTTTATCATCACTGGAAACAGTAATAGCCAGGAATCAAAGTTCAGAGCACAGCCCTTAGTCATATGTCACTTGTAAGTGAGCTGTGTAGTTTGTTATCTTAAGCCAGCTCTAGACAAATAAGATACTTAAGAAAAAAATGTCCTGCCTACTAGTAGATTGGACATTGAGTACTTCCTAGTAGTGCATTTGAGTCCAGCCTTAGTTATAAACCATGTAGTCTTTCTAGGTATAGGGAGAAAAGGCTAACTTGATAGCTGAGCTTTGGAGGCTGAAATCCTGGCAGGGCTCTCTTGTGCTTACTGGCAGCAGCTCTTCAGAGATTTCTCTCTGGGATCAGCAGGTTGTATATTTGTTTGGTTCGTCTGGTTTTGAGACAGAGTCTTTCCATGTAGTCCTAGCTGCCCTGCAGCTCACTATGTATAGACCAGGCTGGCCTTGAATTCACAAAGATCCACCTGCAGCTGTCTTTCAGATGCCGGGGATTAAAGGTGTGTGCCACTATACCTGGCCAGATTAGCAGTTTTTTTAAAAGATAAATTTGATGAGCTATTTTTATCTTCCCAGACAACACTACAAACAGATGAAGTTAAAAATGTGCCTTGTGGAACAAGGTAAGCTTCTTCCTTTATGACCCATCGCTCTTTATTTTCTATAGTTCTGATGGGGCTCATAGAGCTGTCATCACTTAAGCCTTTGTTTGTATGTTGTTTTGTTTAGGTTTTTCAGTCAGACTCTCAATTTGACCCTGGCTGGCTTGGGACTTAGTGTGTAGATTAGGCTGCTGTCAGACTTGAAACAATCCTACTGCCTTTGCTTCCCAAACCCTGAGATTATAGGTATATATCACCGTGCCTGAGTAAGACACTATCATATAGGCATAAGAGCAACAGGAATTTCTGTGCTGTGAATTAAGCTGCAAATGGGAGCATTCCATCTTAGGGTATTATTGAAAAGTGGAGTTTTAGAGCCAGCAGACTAATTGTATATCAGCATTAGCACACCTGTGTTACTCTTTTAATTGACTGGAAAATGAAGCAGAACATCTAAGCTTTGAATAGCCCTTGCCCTCCTCTGATACCTTGATTAGCTTCCCTAAGCTTAGTTCCCTAAAGTCAGGGAATAAGACCTATGTTATAGTTATTGTAAGGATTAGAATTTGTGTATATGGCCTGGAACTTTGCTCTGAATTAATGTTCAATAAAAGGTTATTTAGAACAAAATTATTCCACTTTTTGTCTTTATAATGTTAAATGTCATCTGAGAGTTTCCAAGTCAGTGGGTCTTTAATAGAATTTGTTTCTAATGAAATCCCTAAGTATGCTTTTGTTTTAAAGGCCTCTAAGAATTGCTGCCCTACAAAGGATGAGGGCAAGAAAGGAAACAAGACTGGGGTATCCCTAAAATATACTTACTACATTAAATTGTATCAAGTGAGGTGTGTGAAGTACAAGGCATTTTTTAAATTAGCTAGCTTAAATGACTTAAAATATTGCTTTTACAAAACTACAAAAGTATCTTTGACATTTATAGAGGGACAGATACATTTTAAAAGGGACCAAGCTCTTTTATGTTATCAGCTAATTTTTCAAGTTCTCTAGGTTTTAAGTTAGATTATCAAGTTCTCCCTAGGTCTATCTGTAACTTCTTTATTGTGCTTTTTTACTTTTATTTTGGCACTGGCTCATGCTTTCCATTTTTGTTTGTTCGTTTATTTTTAGTGGTGGGGTCATGATCTATATTGACCGAATAGAAGTGGTTAATATGTTGGCTCCTTACGCAGGTATGTTACCTATCTGCTGTGTTTGTATAATGGTAATCAGGGTATTTGTAACTGAGGAAGGGATAGAAAGGTATTTTTTAAAGTTTTATCTCCTTCATAATTACTAAGGATGAATATAAAAGAATAATCATGAAAGTATTTTCATTTGTAAGAAATAGAGATACAAACAGGTCACAAGTTCTGGGCAGAATTACTTTTCAGGAACTTTCTGAGCTATTCCTCTCTGAATTTACTGTTTCTAAAAGCACGGGTTTGTAGAAAAAGAAAGTGGCATTATATCCTGTCATGTTGGGGAAGAAATTCTTGGTATCCTAAAGACGCATAACTGATCATTTTCCTTGGGTCACACTCATTTGTATGTTGTTTTGTTTAGGTTTTTCAGTCAGACAGACTCTCAATATGACCCTGGCTGGCTTGGGACTTTGTCATTTTTTGTTAAGATTTGCTATAACTTGCAAAGCAGTCTGAAAGTTTGTAATATAAAGAAGCATTTTCTCAGTAAGATGAACACCACAGAGATAATGTGGACACGTGTTCTTTAAAAGCAGTCTGGGCTGTGGGGGAGGATGGCTCAGTCAGTAGAGCACCTGCTGCGTAGGCATGAGGACCTGAGTTCAGTCCTTAGCACCCGAGAGCTTAGCATCTTGCTGTGCCCTTGCCGTCCAGGGCTGAGGCAGAAGTGGGAAGATTTCCTGAGGTTCAGAAGCCAGCCAGTCTAGCCTAGTTAGTGGAAGACTCAGAGATGACACCTGAGATTGATTTGTGGCCCTCAAATGTGTTTGACTGCATGCCCAAGTGCACGCCAGAGGTGCTTGTGCAGCTCATATACACACAAGAAACTTAATTGCAAGTTTTGAAGATATCTGGTCTTCATCCTTGTTAACAAATTGGCATGCCGAATAAGCCGTGCTTGTGTTTTGCAAGAGCGTAGAGAAAGAGAAGATGGCAGCCTCTGCCTTTAAGGTGTTTTCATTGTACTTGAGAAGACATGACAGGCAGGGGAAAACATTGAAATATAGGGCCATGTTAAGGTTCACATCACTTGTACAGACAGATAGTGGGAAGATTTCAGAGTAAAGAGTTCTAAGTATATTCTTGTCGAGCAGTTTTGAATGATATTTCTTAGCGGTTATTTTCCTCGTGGTCTTTAATCTGCAGTCAGCCCTCCATATCTGTGGCTTGTGCATTCACAGGTTTCACCAAACACATATCAAAAATATGCAGAGGAAAAGCTGAATCTATACAAAACATATTTTGACTTTCTCTCCTGTCATTATTCCCCAAACTATACAGTGTAGTAACTATTTACATAGTAATTATATTGTGTTAGGTATTGTATAATCACCTAGACATTACAAAGTATACAGGAGGATGTGCAGTTTACATGCTCAGTTTCATATAAAAGACTTCGACATTTATAGATTTCAGTATCTTCATAGCATCTTGGCATCAATCCCCCCACAGAGAGCAACAAGTAACTGTTCTCCAATTACAGATCACTGGAGTGGATTGTGATTCAGAATTTTAAAAGAGGAAAAGCTAATGGCTCTGTCCCTAGAGATAAACAGGGGACTTTTAGATCACTGGTTTGTTTGGAAGATGATGAAGCCGTACATTTAGCAGTTATTTAGCAACAGCTGTTCCAGCAACTAGGACCTAGAATCCAATTCCATCTAATGTCCAATGTAGGAAGGCCAGTGGAGTAAATATTTGCATATAAAACATAGATAGAACTTCTGATGTAGTCTGGTATGTACCTTTGGGTATATTTCTAAAAGTTTCTGGTTCTTAGTTTTCTAAGATAGAAAATTAGGTGATTGGTAAGTTAAATACCAATGTATATAAATTGCCTAATGCGAAGTCCAGCGTAGTAAATGTTAGCCCCTTCTTTGATATCCCAGAGGCTTTTAAAAATATAAGCCTTTAAAAAATATGCTTAAGACTTTTTAAGTTAGCATATAAAGTAATGGGTTTCATTATGGCATTTTCATACATGTCATTATACTTTATTGTCTTTAACTCCCTTCACCCGTGGCTCTCCTCCTGTATCCCCGTCTCCGCTGACTGGTTCTGTTCTTTCAGGTAATCCTCCTTTCTTTCATGTCATGTGTATTTCATTACTCTTGTCTTTCTCCCCTTCCTTAGATCTCTCCTTTGCCTCTCATGATTTTCTTTCTAGTTGTATGATACATACACACAAATGCACAATGTTAATCTAGATTCTAAGTATGAGAGAAAAATTGCAAGTGTTTTTCTCTCTGAATCTTGCTTATTTCCCTTATCATAATGGTTTCCAGTTCCATCCATCATGAAAATGTCATGATTTCATTTTAATTTACAGCTACATAAAATTCCCTAGTGTATATATGCAACACTTTTTTAAAAGTCCATTTATCTGTTGATGTACACCTATGCTAGATCCAGTTTCTGACTGTGGTGAATAGTATAGCAGTAAGATGGCTGTTCCTTCAGGAATATACCTAACGAGTGGAATAGCTGCATTCCATGATAGGTAAAAATCTCCATACTAATCTCCATATCATCTGCTCAAGTAAAAACTACCTTTTAAAAAAACTATACAAATCTTTATTTTTTTATAGATTTTATATTACATATGTCTATTTTGCATCAACTTCCTTTTATTCTTGCTGTTCTTCAGTTCAGTCTTTACCTCTTGGCTAAAGTTTTTCTGTGCAATAATTGCTTATACTTTTCAGCTTCTCAGTTCGTGTTCACACTACTGCATGAGTACACATCAGACTGTCATTCTTTCCTTAGTGTTGACAACCTAACCTTTCCCTAGTACGGTCCCTGAGGTCTTCTGTTAGTACTGTGAATGCAGGAAAGTATGTTAAATTGAGCCCAAGGAGTGTAAAGTATGTGAGCGGCGCTTTATGTTTTCACTGTTTTGTTGATACTTTTCCTTGTTGATACTTTACATTGCTGAATTTGAAGATAGTTGGGTCACTGTTGTGTGAAACAAACATGAGTTGTGTCCTCCTTCAGTGTTTGACATTGTGAGGAACTACACTGCAGATTATGACAAGACTTTAATCTTCAATAAAATTCACCATGAGCTGAACCAGTTTTGCAGTGCCCATACGCTTCAAGAAGTTTACATAGAATTGTTTGGTAAGTATTAATTTGTTTTAAGTGTATAAATAGGTGATTAACAATTAGAAATCTTACTAATGTAAGTATTGATGCTGTAATATTAGTAAACTTTGGGCCATTTGAACATTTCCTCTGAATTTCTAATAGACCAAGTATCTTGAAAATACATGTTTTTATCTTAAGTGATGATTTCTTTGTTTCTCTCTCTCTTTTTTTTCTTTTTCTTTTTGGAGACACTATTTTACTAAATAGCCCAGACTGACTTTAAATTTACAGAGATCAGCCTGCTTCTACCTTCCAAGTGCTGGGATTAAAGGCATGTACCACCATACCACACTTAAATGATAATTTCTTATATAATTTGGTAGGAATTAGAAAATCATTATTCACATGCTATATTCTGTTTTTACTATGATAGCTTATTAAAGCTTAGAAGTATATGTTTGGGAGTATGCTGACTAATTTTATAGCTTGACATTAGCTAGAGTCATTTGGGAAAAGGAGCCCCAACAATGGAAATGTCCCACTTAATTGGCCTGTGGGCAGGCCTGTGGAGTATTTTTCGTGACTGATGATCGATGCGGGAGGGCTTGGCTGCCCATGAGTGGTGCCACTCCTGTGTTGAAGGCCCTGGATGCTATATAAAAGCAGGGCGAGTGAGCCACTAAGCACCGCTCCTTTGTAGCTTCTTCCATTACTGCCTCAAGGTTTTTGCCTTGCCTTGACTCCCTTTATGATGGACTGTAATATGTGAGGTAAAATAACCCTTTCCTCCTCCTCAAGTTGCTTTTGGTCATGGTGCTTTAGTCACAGTGATAGAAATGAAGACGGGTGTTCCTTAAGATCCACTTCCATTTGGGATTCAGAATTTGTTTAGACAGGACCTGGCATGTAGTTGTATTCACAACTGAGTTTACTACACATAAAGGATGCAGATTAAAGCCAGCGAAAGTGAAAGGTATAATGGTGAAGTCAAAAAGAAACTGCATGTGGCTTCCAAGAACTCTGTCATAGTGGAGACACACAGTGTGTGCTTAGTTCCCTTCCTAACAAGGTGCAAGCTCATGTGATATGCTGCCTGCTGGGCAAGCTCATTAGCCACTCAGGACCGGTTGATCATGTAGAGACCCTCTGCCAGCTGCATAGCAAACTTCTGGGCTCCCTAAGGAAAGCTAGTGTTGAGCATAAACTACTCTGTATAATAGGCACAGTGAGGCACTTTTACCAGGTCTGTCATGGTGTGGGAGTCCTCTCCAGATCCAGACTTCCAAGTACAGAGGGCCACAGTCCCACGCCCAACCTGTTACCTTTCTTCTGTAAAAGTTTTCAGTTGAGATAATGTAAGTTCTGACCAGGGAATCAACGTTTGTTGCTTTTGGTGTTCACTTTTTCCTAGAATTCTGACTTTATATCTCACAGTGAGGTTCTGGAATGGTTAATCAATTTAGAGTTTACCAGTTGAGGGACTGACAAGATTGCTCAGGGAGTAAACGGCTTGTCATCAAGCCTGATTTGTTTAGTCCCCAGGCTCCACGTGGGGGAAGGAGAGAGCCAGCAACACACAAAAGAACATGTAATTAAACCAATTGCTTGCTTGTGGTGGTTGACAACTACTACAATGACTGGCTTGTCGCATCACTAGTTACTTTGGTAATGATGGCGCTACCATTGAGCTGACTAAAAAGTCATTGTGAGATCAAGTGAAGTAATAGCTTCTTTATAGCTTTCTCTATTTTAATTTATCTGTGCTTCAAAGACTTTCCTCTAAATCTTTTTTAAAGTTCAAAGTGAAGCTGAATTGTTGTGGGTTATTAATATTACTATTGATTTATCTTTTAGTTGTGCAGCGGTTATTCCTAAACCAGCTATATACCCAAATCACCACACAGACTGGGATTTATTTAATTAATCTAGAGCACAATACTGGGCAATAGTTACTCCATCTTAAACCACCAAGCCTACATAGTTTCCTACCATTCAGAGTCACCCATTATTTTCACCATTGTTTTAGTCATATCTTAGGTCCAGTTCATCTCTCCTCGTGGTTCGAAGACCCTCCTCTCTGATCTCTATTCCTTTCTCTCACTCGCTTCTCCTCCCCTCGGGACCAGGATGTCCAACCCTATTCTCCCCATTGCTCAGCATTGTGGCTGGTTGTTTTATTGACAACACAGAGAACAAATGGTGGTATGTTTACACAAATTTGAGACAGGTGATGCTTAGAATAAGCATCACAATGTAATGATTGAAACCAGATAGTGAGGTAAAGAAATCAGCATTTGAATGAACAAGGGTAAATTGTATACATTCCACAAGAACATTATACCGACATTGAGTGCTGTGGCACATGCCTATAATCCAAATTATAGCAGAGGCAGGCAGATCTCTCTGTGAGGCCAGCCTGGTCTACAAAGTGAGTCCAGGACAGCCAAGGCTACACAGAGAAACCCTGTCTCAAAAAGAAAAGAAAAAAAAAGACTCAGCTTCTTCATTTAAAAAAAAAAACTGCTTTAGCCAATAATTATTAATCTAGTAAAAGTATAAGTTATTCAGTAAAAACATTGATCCAAAGTTAATTTGAACTTATGAAGTAAACATTTTAGGGGTAAACTTAGAGTAGCTGTTTGTTATTCAATTTCTCAAAAAGAAAAAGGCTTTATATTTACCTCATTTATACTTGATATATACTTTATTTTATCAAATTGTTTAAGCTCTGTGAAACAATCAAGGTCTCTCCTGACTGGTTTTGTTTAGGTGTTAATTAAAGATAACCAAATATCATGATATTTGTTCTTGGCTCCAAAAACAGATCAAATAGATGAAAACCTGAAGCAGGCGCTGCAGAAAGACTTAAACACCATGGCCCCAGGGCTCACTATCCAGGTAAGCTGCTCTCCTGAGAACATTCTGGGCAAGTTGCTAGAGCTTCGAGGTGAATGGTTTTATGTGATTGGTTATCAGTTACTTGACCAAATCACTATGGTAATTTGACTTTACATCCCTGCAGAAATGAGAAGAATGCTGAGTGTTATTTTCTTGTAAATTTTTAGTAAGATAATCCAGGGCTCTCATGAGGAACTAAGTTCATATTTCTACTACATAAGAGTTATTTTTAAATACAGTAATGGTTATTAATCACTGTAGAAGTATACCTTGCCTTCAATAACATCATGAAAAGAGAGTTCAAGTAGAGGAGTTTACATTTGAAAGAGTTCTTGACAGAGTAGATGGCAGTGCTCGCTGACAGGCAGTCCACTAGCGGTGTCTGCTTTAAGAGTGCTATCGGAGTAAGAGAGTGTGCCTAACAGCTTTGATTCAGTTAAGGTTTTAAGTAAATCTAGAAATTTTCATTAAATTTATATGAAAAAAAGAGAAAAGTATTTCATGCCAGGCATGGTATTACTCAGAAACAGCTGAAGTCTCAGTAGCTACTTAGAATTCCTTTTTTCATATTACTCTGTTCCCATTTTTTATGAATCAGCATTAGTGTAATGAACCATGACATGTTCTCCTTGTGTACAAGTTGTCTTTCAAAGAGACTGCACGCATGCACATCCTTATCAGCAATGTCTCTATATGTCGCTAGCATTGGACTCAATGAAATACGCTGGCTTTTCCCATGTAGATAGATGGGAATGTTCTCTCTTTTTTATTTGCTTTTCAATATCTTCTGATATTTTTTTAATGATCGTCTTCTGCTAATGGCTGCATTATATTCTTTGCCATTTTTCTGGTGGATTTTCTTTTACTTACTAATGTGTAGTGGTTCTGCATAAATTCTAGGTATTTTATACATAAACTCAGTATTGTTTCTACTAGTAATTCATTTGGTGGCAGGATGGGAGATAACTGCTTCCATGAAGTGTAGGCTCTGGTTTGAATCTGTAGGTTGATTTAGTGGCCCAGCCATGTGCACAGGGTTAGTTTTCCCAGCCCCTGAATAGGGTAGATCTCTCTACTTTCTTTAGCGTCTTAAGTTTTCACTTCTTAGTTAGGTTTATTTCCTAGTTTTGGCTTTGTTTTTGCTGGTTTTGTTTTATCCTATGTAAATGTTATCCCACACCCTCTCACCACCACCCCCCATTTCCTTTTTAAAAATTCTTTATTGGTATATAAAGAACATGCTGATTCTTAGGTCAATTTTGTATCCTGCTACTTTGCTAAAATGTTTATAAAGACTAAGAGTTTCTGGGAGTCTTTAAAAATCTTTCAAATAAAGGTTGAATATTTGATTCTTGTTGGTATCTGTTTATTAAGAATGATAAAATAAAGAATTCTAACAAGAAAGCTATGACTTGGAGCTCTATGTTGAGTAAGGGTGCAGAGAATGGGTCCCCTCATTTCAGTGTATTTTCTGTATTTGTTAGATGGATGTCTTATGAGAACTGTCTATTCAGTCCATTAGCCCAATTGTTGATTAGGTGATTTGCTGTGCTTTGCTTTTTTTGTTTGGTTTAATATGTATGGGTGCTTTGTCTGCATGTATGTTTGTACACCATGTTTGTGCCTGGTGTCCTCAGAGGCCAGAAGGGGGCGTCAGACCTCCTGGAGCTGGAGTTACAGATGGATGTTAACATGGATGCTACATGGGTGACTTTTATTTATTACTATGTCTATATCTTTTTATTTTCTTCTCCTACCAGGAGTGAAGAAGTTGGCCTATTTTTTAACCTTGAAGCAGACTTCCTGGTCCTCTGGCTCTTACAACCTTTATGTTCCTTCTCCTACAATGTTCTCTTAGCCTTAGGTATAGGAGTTATGTTGTAAATATTTCAATCGGGCCTGGACACCACATGATAAGTTGCTCTTTGCACTCTGACCATTTGTAGCTTTCTGTAATGGTATCTGTCTGCTGGAAAGAGAAGTCTTCCAGCACCTTAGTGGCTTCTTATATTGTGTGAGGCTTAATTTAGGATGAAAGTCTTTGATGCATTTGAAATTTGTTTTGGCATTAACTGTGAGGTGGGGCTTCAGTTCCTCATCCCAGGTGGGTGGTAAGAGGTTTTTTGTGTTTTGCTTTTTTTTAACCCCTTTCTACTTCATAGTCCACCAGCAGCGAAGATCTTTTGAATTTACTTATATTTATTTGGGATTATGAAAAATTATTTGAAAAAAATGACTATATCCTTGAAATGTATTGTTTTTTATTAAATTTGGCTTTTTGTCAAAAAAAATTTTAATAGCTAGAATGCAGTTTTAGATCTTCAGGTCTGTTGGTTGTATCACTCAACTTTTTATTGAATTTTAGATCTGGTAAGGTGTACCATGTGTGCAGAAATAATGGCCTTTAATATTTTTGCCACTTAGTTTTATTACTTATATTTTTAAATTCTGTCAGTTACCTAAATTAGTGTTTAATTTATAAAGTATAGTTTATGGATTTACTTGATCTCACCATTCTTTGTTTTTTTTAGAATTTCTGACTTAGGGGAAAATTTTCATATCTCAAATGAAACTTAAAATATCTACAACATTGTTGAACTTACTGTTTCTAGTAACTTTTGCATTGATTTTCTTAGGTTTTTGTTTGTTTTAGTTAATATAATTATGCCAAAGTCAAAGTCTTGATTGTTCCCTCCAGATTTGATTTCCCAGTCTTCAGGCCATCCTAGTTAAGGTCCGTACAGAGTACTCATAGTTACTTGAAATTTTCTCAGAATGAAACCTGTTCTTTGTGCAATTGTTATATACACAAAAAAGGTAATACTATTTTATGCTCCTTATAAGGCTGAAAATATCGTTGACAAGTCTTCAAGTACTGGATACCTGTGCTTGTCTCTGAACCATAGTCATCCAGAATGGAAGTTGCCTGTATGTCTGTTGTGCACATAGTGAAACCTGTTATAAATTCTGCTTCTGAATTTGCCGCTGAACTGTCCTTATGATCCCGCATGCTATGCTCTAATGTGCGATGTTTTCCCACAAATCCTTATTGTGTCCTGCTGTGATCCTCATCATTAGTATGATAGTCCTCACTATTACCTACAGATTTGACTATTCTTTTTCACATAGGAAATGCTATGTTGCCTAAAAATTTTGTTTGATTTGTGGTTCTAAGACCCATAAACCGCATGCTAAGCAAGCATCCAACCACTAGACTGTATCCTCCTGTCCACTTATTTTGAAAGCTTGCTTTTAAAACCCGTGAGCTTGACACTCTGAGGTGTGAGGGGTTTTAGTACAAGGTCTCCAGTCCATGACTCCTTCCCAGGATGCATCAGAGCTCCATCTCCAACACCTTAGTTTTTGTACCTTACTAATCTCTAGACTGGGCTTAGCCAGGTTTGCTGTGAGTTTGGGTGACTATAGGTACCTCAAAAAGGACTTGTGCCGTTCGTTGTCCTCCTCTACAGCCACCCGTTGTAGTCTGTCAGAGCCAAGAAGACCCGGGCAATCTTCGTAGGGGCCTAGCCTTCCACTTTCACCTCCACTAGGCTCCCAAGCAGCTGTCCCACACCCAGAGGAACAAGTGGGTAATGTGCTGTGGGCCTTGGGTGAGAGCTAGAGTAATCAATCTCACTGGAAAGTGTGAGAAACTATATTTTGAAAAGCTAATAGGATTTATTGCAAAAGAAAGGAACTATTACACAGTATGTTATCCATCTCTGCACCAGATCTTCTCATGGACCTAAGTCATGATGTGAGAGATGTTAAAGTGGTTGTAATTCTGGCAGAATCCATATGATGGATTCAATCAAGCTCATGAACTCTGCTTTAGCATACAAAGACTGGCTCTATCTTTGCCCAGTTTGAAAAAGAGTTTGTTGTCTACAGACATTAAGTGGTTTGGTTCATCCTGGCCATGGAAAGGTTTATCTAAGTGAGCCAGAAAAGATGTCCTCCTCAACTGTTCATACTGTTCAGGCCCATCAAGCCAATTCCAGTAAAAAGAATGGATAGCAGTTCACCATTGTATAGGAATTTTAATTCACATGGCTGTTCTGGCAAGATATTACATCTAAAGACCTTCTAGGTCTGTGTGATCCGGCTAGAACCCTGGTATAGAGCAAGTTTAAGATCAAGAAAAGCTTCAGCCTAGGTGTGGTAGTACACTCCTTTAATCCCAAATGAGATAAAGTTTGTAGAAGGAAGCACCCATGTTTGAAAGTAATGTCTAATTGAATGGCAGAAAAGGTAATGAATCAGAGAAAGGTTTGACAGAATAGAATCTGAGGAAAAGGAAGCTACTTAAGGGGTAATGCAGATAAAGGAGGAGGCAGTTTTACTGGGACAGTAATAGAGAGACAAGTTGCAGAGAGAGGACAAGCTTGACTCCAGTGAACACTGAAGGAGCCAGAGAAAGAGCCAGGAGCTTAGAGCAAAGTGCTGTAGTTAGTTTGAGGCCAAGCAGAGCAATTCAGAGGCCAAGAGAAAAGCCAGATTGTGTAAATTAGCTGGGAGAGGACTTTGAAACAGAACAGCTTAATTGAACCAGTAAGCAAAACTCAGAAAGAGCAAGAAAGGGTGAGCTTATTAAGCAGTAAGTCTCAAAAACTGGAAACGTTCTAGGCCTAGGTTAGATTATATAGATACTAAAAACTTCTAGGGGCTAGGCCTAGGTTAAGCAGAAGGAAGCAGTAAGCCTCCCAGACATTAACTGAAACATGCAAATAAAAGTTCCCTTTACACACCATGCATTATTGCCTCCTAAAGGCAAGCTTGAGGAGCTGTTATTTAAGTGTTTGACATTTATGAAGTCATTGAAAATTTCTTTGTTTCTAAGTATACTGTATAAAGAGAAAGAGCTTTGGTAAAGCAGCCAAGAACCGAGATGCCTTTCCTAGGCAGAAACTATGGAGCCCTTTAGACCAATGGTTCTCAACCTTCCTAGTGCTGCCACCCTTTTATACAGTTCTTCACGTTGTCGTGACCCCCAACCATAAAGTTACTTTGTTGCTACTTCATAACTGTAATTTTCCTACTGTTATGAATCATAATGTAAATATATGATAATACAGCTCCTGAATGGGTCCTGACCCACAGGTTGAGAGCCACTGTTTTAGACCATCTGTCTCTTTCTCTCTTTTTTCCTTTAAGCAAGAATAAAATGAGATGCTCACCCAAGGCAGAGGTGGCTCAATTCAGAATGCCTGTACTTCTCCAAAGACAGGTATAAAAAATACTTGATTTTCTCCACCTCTGCCTTTGGGTTAGAAAGGATAGATCCACCAACTTTTTGTCCAGCTAATGGTTTGGCTATTTATTACTCATTTTACATGATGAATTATAAACTTATGGGTTACAGAGTGTTATGTGTTTGTTCTTTGAAAGCCATCACCAACTTTGAAAGGTTCTTGGGTACCCCCTGGAGAAAACTTGAAGATATTTTGCAAATATCTAGAAATATGGCCCAGAAATTGCTGATCTCTGTGTCCCAGTTGTAGTAGTAGGGAACTTGTATGAGTTTCCACAGACAGGGTGAAGTCCCTTACCTTCATCCTGTTCTTTTCTAGGTCTTTCCACCAGTAAAAGGTGGAAGTTGAGAAAAGAAGAGAGATGTCTTTTGTTTGTTTGTTTGGTCTTTAGTTTTGGTTGTAAATGAGGAAGGTTGTACAAAGGTTGGTTTATTTGTTTTTATAGTTAAAACTTATTTATGTATTTGAGTGTTTTGCCTACATGTATGTCTGTACACTACATGCATGCCAGGTTCCAAGGAAGATTTTGGATGCCCTGAGACCGAAATTACAGACAATTCTGAGTCGCTATGTGGCTGCTGAGAATTGAACCCAGGTTCTCTGAATCTCTTAACCATTGAACCATCTCTTTGGTCCTCAGAGGTTGAGGGTCTCAAATACTGTGTGTGTGTGTGTGTGTGTGTGTGTGTGTGTGTGTGTGTGGTTTATGGTGTTTATGGTGTTGGAAATTTAACCCATGATGCTGTTCTTAGGGACTAAATACCCTTGTGGGGTTTTTTTTTTCCTACACTAGAGAATTCCTTCACTTTTAGAGATGTTATTTTTGCTGTAGACAGGTTTAAAAAATTAACCCTGAATGAATTGGGAAAGAAAGGATTCTTTCAAGTTATGGGCTAGTAAAATAGCTCAGCAAGTAAAGGCACTAATGCCCGGAGCCCATATATACACAAAAATAAGTGTAAAAACAAAAGTGCCTTTTAAAAATTGGAAGTTTTGAAAGTTAAAAAAATAAGATTCTTGTGCTTAAAGGTTTTGTTACTTAAATATTTAGCCAGTTTTCAAAAGGAGATTAAATCCTGAGTTATGTGTATGTGATATCAGTGCAGGATGTTTGGTCAGTAAACACAAAAGCTTCCAGAGGTAAGTTCTTAGTGTAGGAAAGTCAGCCTTCAGAAGCAACAGATTCCATATTTTTAGTTATGCAAAGTCCACAGTGAAGAATGTTTGCCAATACAGGTAAACTTTGTTCTGAATGGGCCTCTAGAAAAGAAGAATTCAAGCTCTAAGTTGGCTATTTATGATCCTGAAGCGTTGTCTCTCAACCTTCCTCCTGATGTGACTCTTTGAAACAGTTCCTCATGTGTGGTGTCCCCAGCCATAAAATTATTTCATTGCTGCTTCATAACTTTAATTTTGCTACTGTTATCATAATGCAACTGTAACCCAGAGGGGTATCTGGGTCAACTCCCCAAGAGGTCATGACCCACAGGTTGTAAACTACTGTCCTTAAGCTTTGGGCTACATTTACATGTAGTACTAACAGATTGCAATTTTAGGAAGTTATTTTCTTGGTGTGACAGCATACAGTAGATTTGCTAGTGGGATCCTTGTGTAAATCAGTGGTGAGCTGTGTAACAGTTATTTAAATTAGGGTCATCCAAGGATCTCAGCTTTAGGAGGCGTGGTTAAAAGTCTTCTTTTGTTGTTGCCTCTGTTTGGAGTTTGGTTGTTTTTGGTAGGTCTGCCTGTGTAGCTCAAACTGGCCTTGAACTTCTTCCTGATCTTCCTGCCTTCATCTTCTGAGTGATTGGATTACTCATGCCTGGTTTGAAGACTTATTTTTCATACATATTTTGGCTTTTTCTTTTTTTTTTTTTTCAGGCTGTGCGTGTTACAAAACCCAAAATCCCAGAAGCCATAAGAAGAAATTTTGAGTTAATGTGAGTAACACTCATGGGTTCCCGATATTTCTATCTAGAGCTATTTATATATTAATATCTCAGTCTAGGGAAAACAAGGAAAATGTTCAATCTGGGATTGGATAAATTGCTGTCTTCTGTACTTAAGTAACATTACCTTTTGTATCTTAATTCCCGGTAAATACTAGATTTTTCTTTATGTATGGATGTTTCTAGAACCGTGTCCAAAGGTGCAGTTTGTTGTGAAACAATTGCTGGAGACGTGAGGAGCTGAGATCTACACATGGAGAGAGCCCTGAGCAAAGTACCAGGGAAACAGGGAAACCCGTTAATGTTCAAAGAATGACATTTTTGCTACCTTATTATAATAATAAGAAGAGATAGTCTTGGAGCTAGAGAGATGGCTCAGCAGTTAAGAGCACACGGGCCAGTCCTCCAGAGGACCTGGGTTCAATTCCAGCATCCACATGGTAGTTCACTACTATGTAATTCCAGTCCCAGGGGATTCAGTGCTCTCTTCTGGCCTCCTTGGGCATGACAGACATGGTGCACCAGACAAGCAGGCATGCAAAACATCCATACGTATTTTTTAAAGGGAAATTTTTTTAATAAGTAGATAACCTTTATAAAGCTTAGGGGTTGTTTTGTTATTATTATTTTGTGATCATCAAATCTGGGTCTTTGCACATTAGAGGTTTTGCCTGATGAGTTTGAGTTGACTCCTGAGTCTTTTTCTTTTTTATGTGCCCTGAACTGACCAGAAAGAAGTTACCTGCCACACACACACTTACACACACACACACACACACACACACACACACACACACACACACGGTGTTGGGGAGGAGAAAGAGAATATAGCAAGTATATAGTTTCAGAGTCCAAGGGAATAATAATACTGCTCTGTAGTGTAATAAACCTGAGTCCTTTTTGTTCCTAGTCTAGCTTTTGTTTCACAGAGTTTTATTTCTCCTGTTTTGTTGTAGAACTGTTTATACTTTAAGAGTATAAGGTATAAAGTGTCAAGCAAGGAGGTAGATTATGAATCTGAGCCACTAATAGGAACAGTGTTTATTCAGGGATTAGGAGAGTATCTTAAACTTTAGATATGATTGCTTCTACTAACAAATGGATTGTATGGGCTCTCTCCTCCCCTCCTTCCATCCGTCACTGCTCACCCTCTCCCCTTCCTCTTCCCTCCTTCCCTTTGCTCTCTGTCCTTGTTCAGAAGGGTCACACACATGATAAGCTTGAGCTACACTCTCAAACCTGCATGTCACTGTGCTGTATCGCAGTACCACAAAGGAGGGAGGAGGAGGAAGGGAAAGGACAGCCTTTTCTGATTTGTATAATGTTTTACTTCACAGGGAGGCAGAGAAGACAAAACTTCTTATAGCTGCACAGAAACAAAAGGTTGTGGAGAAAGAAGCTGAGACAGAAAGGAAAAGGGCGGTTATAGGTATGGATTTATTGTGAGATGAGTGTCTCTGGCTACAGGTACTGTGCCTTTGACCTCTTCTTAATCAGTTTTATGTTGGATAATGAGGGAACTCAACACAGCATGGTGTGTATTGAAGGATTCTGGAAACTTGATTGTATACTCAGATGTCCTTAAATCTTTAAAAGTAAATGGTGCCAGTAGAATGAAGTGTAGCCTTGTTCATTTTCAGTTTGCAGTGTAATCAGTTGATTGTGGTGAACTCCTGCAGAAGAGTTACTTTCTGGTTTACTGTTTCTGCAGCACTGCTATGTGCTGACTGTCCTTTGAGTCTGTGCTCATATGCAGTCTTTCTAGAGTGGCGAGGCTCAGCGCAGGGTGTGGGATAGTGCTTATACCAGCTTTCTCCTCTGTCACAGTGGAACAGTCCAACCACTAAGAATTTAAGAAGTTCTTAAAGCATTTTTTGAATGCTTTAAGTATGTTGAATCTAATAATTTTAGAACTTATAATTCTGTTTTGTTTTAAATTTTGCTTTTCTAATAATTTGTTTCTATTATAGTTTGTAATCTGTTGGATCCTAATAGATTGAAATTCAAGGAAAAATACTACTTTCGAGCAGGTTGTTGAGAAGCACTGTGGAGAACATGCCTCAGCAGAATTGCTGAGTCACAGTGTGTGCCTGTGTTCAGGCTTTTCTTGCTACAAACTACTCTCTTCCTAGTTCTTCATCTCACTGTCCTCAGCATTGTCTGAGCTCTGGGTTCTGTCCTACTGTCCTGAGTTAGTTTTTCTCTGTGCCCTCACGCTTTGAAGTTACCAGACTGCAAACATCTGTGTCACTTAAAACACAGGCTTTCTTTGTTGTCTTCTCCTGTTGTCTGGCTCCGTATTCTCTTTCTATAGTTTTTGTTGTTGTCATTATTGTTTAACTATGTATCTTCTTATATATTTCCTGACATACCCCTACCAGGTAATGTCCATAATTTCCTCAAAATAGCTTCTTGGTTTAATTTCCTTTATACTGTTTTCTCTTGTGACCTTACACAGCTGTCCTGTGTTTCCATAAGTTTGTGTTACTTCACTTTTGTACCCCTTTTACCATTACCTTGTGAACTATTCCATAGTCTCATGAGAGACTAAAATCTTGTGTAACCTTCTTCCCACAGAGCTTGCACTACCAGAATAGGACAGTAAAGAAAGAAATTCCCCAATAAAACCCCAGAAGTTTTACAGTTTACAGGTGTAAAGCCGCATGTAAATAATGCTCCACCATGTGCTGCTGATTCTTAGTGAGTTCCCCTTTGTTGTGTTATTATAGAAGCAGAGAAAATTGCACAAGTGGCAAAAATTCGGTTTCAACAGAAGGTGATGGAGAAAGAAACTGAAAAACGCATTTCTGAGATTGAAGGTACAATGATGAAAGGCTGAACTTCTGAGTGTCCTAAACTGCCTCTCTGCCTCAGGACCAGTTCCTGATTGTTTTGTTGGGGAGAGCCATGGGATATTGTGGTCTAAAGGAAGTAGCAAGCCTGATACTCAAGACACAAAACAACAACAGCAAAAAGCAAACAAACAAAAACCTTTTATAATCTAATTCTCTCTTTAGGCTGTGACTGGTAGTTCAGCCTTTATAGTAGGGTTTCTTAGCTCTCACTTTATTCTCTGACAAAGTATAAGAATTCTTCAAAATCTTTGCTGAAATAAAAGAAAGGTCTAGAGAGATGGCTCAGTGATTAAGAGCACTGGCTACTCTTCCAGAGGACCAGGTTTAATCCCCAGACCCACGTGGTAGCTCTCAACTGTCTATAATTCCAGTCCCAAGGGAATTCAACACCCTCATATATATATATATATATATATGATTCACAAAGATACGTGCAAGTAAAATACCCATTACATAAAATAAAATGAAAGAGTTTAAAAATGTGCATGGTAACAGGGGAGATAGCTCAGTGATTAAGAACACATACTCCACTCTCAGAGGACCTGAGTCAGGTCTAAGCACCCATGTCAGGCAGTCCTCAACTGCCTGTAACTGCAGCTCCAGCTGTCACAAATTAGCTGGGGAAAAGATAAGGTCCAGTTGTAATGAAAAATCTGACATTCTGCAATCACATAGTGATATATTTGTAAATGAAGCCAGGGCATTATATATGCTAATACTGGTATTATTAGATCACAGTCTTGAAGACACTTATTCAGCTGTTTCTTATCTCTCTGTGTTAACTGATTCTAGATCAAATTTGTTGAGGGTGGGTACAATGCAATAAGTAGAGTAGAGCTTTTCTATGTAGACATGGTTAGTTTGCCTGAACCCTGGCTGGATGGAGGGTAAGGCTTTCTGTGATGGGAAATTGGATGGAGTTAGAGGAAAAAGGAACCATTTAGAGAAGAAAATGAGTGAACTAAAAAAAGCTTGTTGTTTAACAGTGATGAATGTATTCTCCTTGAAAAGGAGCTCTCCTGAGGATTGAGATTTTGAAAATTGTTAATGTTATAATTTAAAGTGAGGCAAAAAACTGAAATATTGAGCAGTAGAGAAGGAGTTTGAGGGAGCAGAGTGGCGGTTTTCTTTTGTTTCAGACATGCTGTGACTTTTCTTTGCTAGATGCTGCGTTCCTGGCCCGAGAGAAGGCAAAGGCAGATGCTGAGTATTATGCTGCACACAAATACGCTGCCTCAAACAAGGTGACGGCTCTGCACACCACTTCCCAGTAACCTTCCACTCGGCACCCGGCTCTCATGGGCTCTAATGTGGTAGAAGTAATTGAATTCAATGTCAGAAAAGGGCAATGGCCAACCCATCATCAACCAATTATTTAGCAAGATATATTGATATCCATTGGGTAGGGAGGGAACATTGTGTGTTTTTATAAAAGTAAGGGGCTGCAGTAAAGATAAGTAGATGCATAAACACAGGTCAGATGCCACAAAACCATCCACTTGTACTGTAAGGAGCTCTGAAAAATTGACGATCTCTTGAGAGAGTGACAGGAAAAGAGGGAGACTCATTTAGAATAGCTTTCCAGATAGTTAGATTTTTCAGGATAGAAGCTGAACTTGAGGCCAGTGTTTCCCACCAGACACAGACTTGCAGTTTGGGGGTGAGATACCTTCTCACTGTTGCAGACTGTCTCGTGTATCACGCTGCATTTGCCGCCCAGCCCTTCCTGCTGCACAGTTCTAGTACTTGTTCTAACACCTCCTCACACATACATTTCCACATATGTGTGTGATGCTGACGTTGCTAAGTAGATCATGCAATTTGAAGGATTAAAATTAATTTAGAAAGGAAAGACAAATTAGAAGAAATGGTGAGATTTGATAGGTTGGCAGAATGTGAGTTGGCAGAACTTTGGAAACCAGTATACAACTAGAAACAATTTTAACATCAGAAGAAACAGAATACAAGTGTGTCAAGATAGAAGCAAGATGGAAAATTGATACATTTAACAATCAAGTTGATGGTTGGAGGATGTGGCCAGATAGAAGCATCAGGATCATACTATTGGGATTGAAGAGATGGCTCAGTACACTGTTAATAGTGCTAGCTGGTCTTTCAGGGGACCAGAGTTCAGTTTCCAGCACCCACACTGAGTGGCTCACAACTCCAGCTCTAAGGGTTAGGCTCTTCCTCACAGCCATCTACACATGTGTATATACAAACATGTATGCAAACAAAAATAAAGTATCTTTTTTAAACTAAGAGACTTTACTACTAAGACCAAACTTATTCTGAAAAGGGTAATAATTTTATACCATCTTGAGAATGCTACTCAGATATCAACGTGTTTTTAAAGTGCTTTAAGAAGTAACTTAGTTGTACAGTATGACCAGATTTAATTGCAGTGTTTTGGATAAGAAAAAGGACAAGAACCAGCTGGAGAGGGTAGAGATACAGGGACTGACAGAGTAAGGACAGGAAAGACAGACTCCAGATGGAGAGGGGATTGCTAGAGTGATCCTAAGAAACATTGAGAGCACATATTCTGGGGGAAAAAAACAAAAATGAGTTTTATACCAAAATCAAGTTAGGTTGAATATGTCTTAGCACTGTGATTTATACAAAACACTTGTATTGAGGCTGATACTGTAGCTCAGTTGATACAGGGCTTGGCCAGCATGCCTGGTCCTGAGTTTGGTCTGCAGCACACATCAGCCTGGGTGTGGTGACAGAACTCTGGAATCCCAGTAATCTGGTGGTGAAAACAAGAGCATTTAAATTCAAGGTCATCCTCTGCTATGTAGCCTGAAATGTGTGAGGTCCCATTTCAAACTTGAATGTTAGTAGAAGCAGTTCTGGTAGCTGACAAACATCCATCTTATCACAAATGATTTAAATAGCCAACTTCTGGGTAAAAGCATGATGCCAGATTAGATGATTTCTTGACATACTCCAATTCTCAAATTTGGTTGAAAAAGTTGAGTCACTAAGACACCTGGTTAAACAATTGTGAATCTAGGCTTTTCCTTAGAAGCCCTAACATGGAACTGTTGACTTGTGTACCTCTCTCAGGAGAATCAGTAGAAATTCTATATACATTCCTGGTTGAGTTGAGCTATATGAAATAGAAAATGCATGTAAGCTACTTTATAAGTTACAAAAGAAGTACTATGTTATTTGATCCCCAGTTTATTAAACAGACGTACAGTTTATCCTGCATTAAGATGGGAGCTTGTTAAATGAATTTTAGTCAAGAACTTAGCTGTTAATAGGATAGCCACACTCCAAAGTAAAGTAGGGTTACTGGCAAGCACTCCTGAGTCCTGTTACTCAGGAGAGCAACTGGAGAAGCAGTCTTAGGGAAAAAGAGATGACTGTTGCATCAAACTATTCTAATTTTTCTGCTTTTGTTTACCCCATACAGCACAAATTGACCCCAGAATATCTGGAGCTCAAGAAGTACCAAGCCATTGCTTCTAACAGTAAGATCTACTTTGGCAGCAACATCCCTAACATGTTCATGGACTCCTCTTGTGCTTTGAAATACTCTGATGTTAGGACTGGAGGAGAAGGCTCCCTGCCCCCGGAGGAGGCTCTTGAACCCTCTGGAGAGAGCCCCATCCAAAACAAGGAGAACACAGGTTGATGCAAGAGGTGGAAATGTTCTCCCATATCAAGATGTGACCCAAGGGGCTAAGTGGGAACAGTGGTTATATGGACTCTTAAGATTCACAGAGAATTTGTGCTCTGTTATGATTCTCTTGTCATAGTCCTGGTTTGCCAGCTGACTGCAGGATAGAGCCAGCTGTCTGGCACTCAGATGGTCTTTTCAGCCACAGTTTTATCAAGTATCCTGTACGTGTTCCTTTGTAAACCGGTACTCATGAGTGAGGGAAAGTCTGATGCTAAGATACTGCCTGCACTGGAATGTCAAACACTATATAACAAGCTGTGTTTTTTAAAAGCTGAGGTCTGTTGAATAATGTTTACATTGGTCTCTGGGGAGAAGACCACCAGGAAATGGTAAGTGAAGACTGATGACACTTGGGACCCAGGCTCCCTTTAGTCTAGTCCCAGCACTCCTCCACGTAGTTAACAGCCAGGCTCTCGGTTCCTAGGAAATGATCTTCCAGTTGAGCAACCATTTGCTTGATACAAATTGTACCTTTCTGTTTTCCTACAGTCAGGTTGGTGGCCTACAGGGACATGCACTTTGCCACCCAGCCAGAGGTTCCTCGCAGAGATTCCTAATCACTAGTTTATTACATTAGCAGACTCAGAAATATGGGAAGCAGCTGAAATTTAAGGGAGATAAAACCTGTCCTGCACCCAAGCTGTGGGGCACTGTGTTTCCTCCAGGGGGTGATGTCATCAGCCTCACTGCTCCAGCCCATGTGTGACTAAAGTGCCTGGTTTTTAGCCACAGACAACTGCTTAAATGTCACCTCTTGCCCAACCAAAGCTAGGACAGGGCTTTAACCATACATAGGAGCAGTGTGCAATCCTTAATTCACTGCACAGTATTATATCATAATTTCAGGAAGTTTTTATTTTAAAACTGGATTTGGGGTACATTCATTCTTCCCAGCACTTGTGTGTAAAGGCCAAGGTTCTGGGGCTGCCATGGTCACTAGCACACCGATTCTCCTTGAAGTAGTTCACAAAGTAGAACCAAGTGACCTAGAAAGCATCCTTGGTCATCTTTGTCTGCTCCTCTGACCCTGGGGTACTGATATCAAAGTTGCTTTTACAACTTTCACCTTCTCTAGAGGATCAAAATTCTGTTGACTTTCTGGACAGCTATTGAACTTATTTTCCATGAATTTGACAAAGTTAACCTGTGGCTATAGACCTACTTCATCCAGACCTTTCTTCCCTATCACAGTAACTTTCCTGGAACATTTTGCTGCCCAGGTAGACCTGAGTGTGCCTGGCTTGTTGACAGCTCTTGTGTATACTGTATTGAAGCCAGACAGAAAAGTAATGGGCCCACTTCCTGAAACCTCTCAGCTGTTGATCTCACAGCAGCTGAAGGGTTGTGCCAAACATTGGGAAAGAAAAGCCCAGATTTGAATGGGTCTTTTCCCTCAGCCTCATAGTGTAGAGGCATTTGTAATATGGATAAAATAATTTTTCTCATTTAATTATATAAATTACCTTTAAATGAATTTTGTGTTCTTTAACCCTTCTTATAAGAATTTTTGAGCTATACAAATACTCCTGTCATATTGTTGCTGCAGATAATGATTGTTGTGGGATATCTGGATCATTGAGCTTTGTGCTTTCATTCCTACAGATGTTTCTTATTCCCATTAGTGAAATGCTGTTGCCCCAAAGTGATGGTTGTGGGTTTTCTTACCAGCCACAGGCCCTGGTGGCAGGGTTGAGAAACAGGGAAGCGCTGTTGTGAAAGATTAAAGAAAGTGCGTCCACTCAAGCCTCCTGTGGAGTGAGCTTCCCTGTGCCCACTTGGTGAACTAAGTCTGCCCATCCTTCAGGGACGTTCCTTTTGGTAAATATACACTGTAATCTTTAAGTCTAAATTTATATGTGAAAGCTACCTTTTTTAAAATAAGACCTAAATAAAAAAAATTATTTTCCTATCAGTGGCTGTGTGTGTTTTGTTCCCCCATGTCTTCATGCTTTTCTGTTCCTGTAACATGCTTCCAAAGCTGCTTGCCCATTCCAGCCAGAAAGCCAGTTTGCTTAATTGTAGAGGCTTGTGCTTTTTCCAAATAATGCCTACTAGGTATAATTTTTTTTTAAGTAACATTTCCACTTTCTCCTAACTCGTAGATTTTGGTAAGCGTTGTTACTATTTGTGGAATAAATCAGGAATGGGATTGAAGAAGGAAGACAGGCATTGTGCTCCATAGAGCCTGTACTAGAAGGAAAATAGTTTTACATTAAAGAAGGGATGAGGCAGCTTGTGTATGTTGTCAGTGGTACTGTTGTGGCATAACTACCTTCATTAATTCAGAGAGAGTCAGAATTGGACCTAGATTTTCTCCTGGTGAACACTTTCTTGGAGACAGTTGCAACACTGCTGTTGGGCGGCAGGGAGTAGTAGGTAGGAGATCCCAGGAAGGGGTCCCTTTATTTGGCTTCTGGACTCCCCTATGTTATCCCACACTAGCTGCCACAGACCAGGAAGTGATAGTTACTAATTTGAACTTGTTATCCTATAGGCTTTGGTATTAAGATGAGTTTTGCCCCATTCTGAAAGGACTTAGAAGCTGGGCTGAGAAAGTGTGAATTAGCAGTTGTGACTTGTACTTGCTTTAACATGATTAAGCCTAGTGTATGCAGGTGAGGAGCTTGATGATCTGAGCCTACTATCCTTTCCAGCCAGTCTCCTTTAAGGTCCATGAATGTGTCTTCCTCTATTTCCCTTTGTAATGTCTGCCCTGGCAGCAGCTCTCCTTGCTAACTCCTAATGATGTTTCACTTCAAGAGAGGTCACCATGAACTATTTGTAAGGAGTTAGCATTTTCCATTTACCCTGCATGAACACCCTCCTGCATCAAATCTATTATCACATAAACACCTAGGCCCTGTGAAGACAGTGACCATGACTGCATTGTTGCCTGGGGTTTGTGTGTATTGTGTATTGCTAGCCACTGAGATGGTGCTTGGTCCTTGAGTCTTGATCAAGATTGTTACTGTGAAAACCAATAGATGAATGTGAAGTGCAGGAAAATAGTCAAATAAATAGTCTAACAAAAGGACTGATAAGCTGGGCTAAGTCCATGTGAATGAGGACTTGTGAAATAGTCATGGAAAATTGCCAACTATTTCTAAACTGTTAGTCATCCTTGCAGAGCAGATCTTGAGCAAAATATGTTGCTGTACCTAATATATTAACTTGCATGTGGTAACTTGTGGGGTGTCTTAGTTTATCCAGCCTGTGGAAATCAGTATGTCTCAGGGTAGATCAGAAATTTCCACAGTACCTGATGGATGAGAGCATGCAGGGAAACACATTGATATATTTGTCTTCAGGAGCTGAGCTAAGATAGGTATATTTAAACATCAGCCATAACCTCAAGGAACATTCCAGTAACATAGGCCAGCGTCGTGGCTTGCTCGCTCTGTGTAAGCATTTAGAACAAACTATCAATTTCTCCTAGTGTCCTTTATTACACAGACCATAACTCATAGTGATGCGTGTTTTCCTTACTGTGTAGTATGGTTTGACTATGTTCTTCAAAAAGCATGTGTTAAAAGCAGCCTTCAGTCCACCAATGTTGAGAAAGAGTACCAAGAGACTAGGCAGTGGGTGCAATGGATGCATTAAAACCTTTATGGTAAGAATGAGTCTGTTTGTTTGTTTTAAGGGGGATTTCGTCCCGTGTGTCCCCTCCTTCCCTTTTTTCTCTCACCCCCTTGTTTCTTACATTCTGCTTTGCACTGTGAGATGATATAGCAAGAAGTGTTCACTGAGTACTGTCCTCAGCTTTGGATTTCCAGCCTCCAGAATTGTGAGAAACCGCTGTTTGTCATAAAGTACCCAGTTGGCTGTGTTCTTTTAGAGTAATGCAAGATGAACGAAGAGAAGAAATTGGTTCCAGAGGAGTGGAGTGTTCCTGTAACAACCATCTGAAAATGTGGACATAGTTTTGTAATTGAGTGATGAGTGGGGGCACTTGGAGAAATGGGCTGGAGACATTCTCAGTTGCTATGAGCAGAAGGTCAGGGATGTTCTTGTGAGGGCTCAGCATGGAGAGCTGTAGAGAAAGTGGATTTTCAGATGGAATGGTGGAGACTGTTCTGAGGGTGCAGAAATAGGAACTTGGTGTTGGAAGCTTGAGTAAAGTTATCATTGTCCTGAGCTGAAAAGAATGTTGCTGTGTCGGTGGCAAGGTGTTCGTGAATCTTAAGATCATTCTCTAAGAGTAGTGGAAGAAATTATTCCCTTTCTTTGTTGTGCAGGGGATTGAACCCAGAGCTTAGCACATGCTGAGTAGATGCTCTGGCGAAAACTACTTCCCACCCTATTTGAAAAAAATTTTAGTGTATACTCGTAAGGAGCTGTGTGGCTCCTTTTAGCTACAGATAGCAAAATGTGGCGGGGGGTGGGGGGAAATTATATAAAGATGGGATTATTTTTTTTCTGAAGATGGGATTTTAAAAGGAAACAACTTGGGAATGTGAAGAATCCTTAGCCTGGCACCTGTGAAGATTGATAAGACAGAACAATGTTTGTTGAAGTCTGGTTGAAGACAGCTAACTGCTGTCCTCTTAGTCTTGGGACTTCCCAGTCTATTACCAAGAGCCAACAAATCTATATTGATTAGAAATTACCCACTTCTACTTGGAGAGGAGCATGGGAGGAGATGAGGGTGGCAGGGTGGGACTGGGAGGGGATGAGGGTGGGGGCTACAGCTGGGATACAAAGTGAATAATTAATATAGAAAATAAATGTGTAAAATAAATTACCCACTTCTAAATACTATTATAGCACAAAAGAGACTATGATGACTATATTTCTTTGGAAATATTACCTGTCTGCTGATATCTCTTTTAGTCCATTTTTTTATTTCTATTTTTTAACCTTCAAAATTTTATTCTTGAAGTTTTAGGCACCTATTGTGTTGCTAAAGCACCAAAAAAGGCATGTAGCCTTGGGTGGGGTGTAAACAAGTGCTAGTTTAACAGTGGTGAATAGCACAGCAGGGTCAGTGAAGATCAGCAGAATCTGGTGTTTTCAGGAGACAAAGTATGATCTGAGCCAAGTTTCAGAGGCTGAATGGGAGGCAGTCAGCTGAAAATGGTGATGATGTAATGTGTTTTAGGCAATGGGAAAGTCATGTTACACTTAAAATGCAACTTCCTGGAGTCCCTCAACTCAACGGTACCAGGAGGCATGAGAGCCTTTTCATTTCAAGCCCCTATCAGTAACAGTTTTCATTTACTAACTCCTCATCTGCAGGCGTTCTCTTTTTGAAAATTCACAACCTTAAGAGGTTCTGCTGTCATCTTATAGCTGGGATTTAGAGCACTTGACCCAAAAATCGCATGAATAACAAGTAGCAAAGTAAAGCTTTGAGCTCTACCATAGATCCAGGGTCCCCACAGTCCTGAACCTTGCTCATTGAAGCAATTAGGATAGTCAAAATGAAGGCCAGGAAAAAGGATGAGCCATGGTTGTGTTTAACTGAGAGTTCTAGTGCTACATGCATTTAGCTTTCACAGCAGACTTATTTTTTAGATTTTTAAAAAATCAATAAATTACACCACAAAACAGCTGTATACTTAAAGAATAACCAAAAGATTTGTTATTGTAGAGAGCCAAGCATAGTGTCCTGCGTGAAATCTCAGAAGTCAGGAGGCTGCAATGGAAGATGAGCTCAAGCCAGTCTGGCCTCAACAGAGATTGATTTTTTTAGATACAAATAAAAACAAGATAACCTTTTTGGCTATCAACACTTTTTCTTTTTTAGTGTTGTAAAGTTTACCACAACATAAATTTTACTACTTTTTCCTGGTATGGTGGCATGTACCTGCAGTCCCAGTGTTTAGGAGTCTGAAGTAGGATTACCACAAGTTTGAGCAGCCAAGGCCACATAGCAAAACATCATCTAAAGAAAAAAGCCATTTACCATCTTTAAAGTGTGTAATTCAGTGACATTAGGTACACACACAGTGTTGTATAACTATTAATGTTATCAACATTTTCAGAAGCTTTCCAACATCCCAAACAGAAACTACCTATGACACAATGGTTTCCCATTCCCTCCTCCCAACCCATAGTAACCTCTCTTATCTGCTTTCTGTGCATATTAATTTACCCGTTTGAGATACCTCATACAAATGTAATCATTCACGTTTCCCTTTGTGTCTGGCAGTTTCACTTGGCACAGAGTTTTCGTGGTCCTCCTACCTCGTGGTACATGTCAGAATTTCATCCTTAGGAATGAATGGCAGTCCCTTGTTTATACTGTTTTGTTTGTTCAATTACTTGTTGATGGACACAAAAGACTTAACTGATGAGAAATCACTTTCAAACCACCTCAGAGCATGTGACCATGTGACCTGGCCTTTTTCTAGTTAATGTAATTATTTAATGGTCTTAAAAACCTATGAAAGTAAAGTGCAGCGTTGTATGTAGTGTGCTCTCAGTGCTGAAAAAAAAAAGACATGGAGTGAGAGTCTTAGAAAAAAAAAAAAGAGCTAGGGAGATAGCTTTGCAAGGGAGAGTTCCTATGCAAGCCTGACCTGAGTTCAAATCCCCACAGCTGTGTAAAGTTGGGCCTGGTGGTGTACCTCTGTGTAATCCTTATGCTCAGGTGGCAAAATGGAAGGTGGAGATGAGAGACCAAGAGATTAAAGATGGCTATTTTTAGTGCTTAAGGCCTAAAATAGTTGGGTGGGGAGGTCCAGTGGTGCTCTGAGTGGAAGAACTCGCCTTACTACATTCTTTACCCACATACTAAAGATACAGTTGCTAGGAAACTGGCCAATCCCCCTAGGGAGGGGATTAATGGTTTGGGGACCTTCCTATAGCCAATCAATTCAAAATGCAATGTTTCACCCAATAGATGCTTGCCAGGTAGGAATTGCCCCTGCCTTGGGCATGCTGGGAGGGACCAGAATCTTTAAATTACCCAACTAACCTGAGTACGAGGCTCTCGGCTCTTCACTGCTTCGGTGGTGGGGGCTGTGAGCCCAAGCTGCAGCTTGTAATGATTTATAGTAAAAAGATCCTCATGTGATTTGCAACGGACTCAGCTCCTGGTGGTGGTCTTTTGGGGAATCGTGATTCGGGCACAACAGAGACAGAAGAATCACAAATTCAACAGCCAGGTAGCTTGGCACATGTAAAGGCAAACAATAAAGGTGTCTCAAACAAGGTGGGGAATGAGAACCAACATCCAAGACTGTCCTCTGACCTGCATAGAAACACACACACCATATAATACAAATAAAAAGAAGAAAGTTATAGATTTTGAGTAAAAGGAAAGGCAGCAACTCTTCTTGATCTCAGGCTTCAGCAAATAAACCCAACCCCATTCTGTTGTTTGTTTTTTTCCCAAGTCCAAAACTCCAGCAGCCTTTGCCCAGCAGGGAACACCCTCTGCATAGCTTCGCTTCCTAACAAGCAAATGAGGTTAACATCCCAGGGCTGAAATGGAGCTGCTGGGAATCACTACACTCGCTCTTGTGATTTCTGTGATTTGCCTTAGCCTCCTTTCAGTGTGGACAAAAACGGGCACTGGGGGGAGACTGCCCCCTGGCCCAACTCCTCTTCCCCTCATTGGGAATTTACTGCAGCTAAACCTCAAGGACATCCCTGCATCTCTTTCCAAGGTAAGGGGCTTTCATCCTAGGGTGTTAGCTTCCTGACTGCTCAGATCACTGCTGGTGGTCCTCCTGCACCCTTTCTTAGTTCTGCTTACCACATAAGCTCTTCAGGGTGTTCATTGTGGCATTACAGAAATGCAAATAATCCTCATTCTTTTAGGGCCCGGTCACTTTAGAGCCTCGAGTGAGGGGTCTCAACCTACCTGGGGATACACTAGTTGGCTTCTGAATAAGAACTCTGGGATCAGAACATAGATTAAGTGAAAGGCTGACCCCATTAGTATATAACACCAAAAAGACAAGCTCGGCATATTATTATTTTATACCAAATTATCTATGGGAAGGTCTGTGATTCTCTTCCTAAAGAGGACCCCTTCACTTCCTAACACTCTCCCTAACACAGCTCAGCTTGGCTGCCCTGGCTGCTGTTGGAGTGATAATATCTCCATGAGTTTGCTGCAAAAATACATTCTTTAAGATGGAGAAACTGTATAAATATTTCTCTGATTATAAATCTTTGCACTAAATAATTTATTAGATGAACAGATTAATCCATACTTTATGACAAGAGGTCTCTTAGATCCCGGGAATATTAATGAGTAACAATAGACAAATCCTCTCCCTTGACAAGCATATTCTAATGAGGATGACTCAGACAGAATGAGAACAAGTTGTGTCTTGCACATTTGTTATAGAAAAAACAGAGGTGAAAAAACCAAACATTTTAATATGCTTTGTTTGTTTTTTTAAGACCGGGTTTCTCTGTGTAGGCCCAGCTGTCCTGGAACTCACTCTGTAGACCAAGCTGGCTCAAACTCAGGGATCCACCTGTCTCCACCTCTTGAGTGCTGGGATTAAAGGCATGTGCCACCACGACCAGCCATATACTTTGCTTTTAAAACTTATTTTATTACATTTATTTAGTTTGAGTGTGTATATGTGTTTGTTTGTGTGCTTGAGCACACATGCCATTCGCACATGTGGAAGCTATAATACAACTTGAAAGCTTTGATCCTGCTGAGCCATTGCATTGGCCCAACTTTACTTTTTGAGCACAGTGAATTTTAGAGTGTGATTGAATGACCCTGCTCCTACCCATGCACATCTCCTGTTTACATCCCAAACCTGTGGACCCCTTTCTTAAAATTGAGAAACTGAATCAATTCATCATTACCAGAGTTCCAAGTTTACACTGAGTTCTTCCTGTATCCCCTCTCTGGACTTAGATGAATGTATAACTTAGATGAATGTCTTTCTCTTCCCTCAAAATGTCAAACTGTTTCACTGTCCTAGAAAGCTCCTGTGCTGCCTTGGCAACCTCAGCTCTTCAGCTGTCTCCATAGTTTTATATTTTCTGAGATGTCATATAGATGAATCACACACCTTGTGACCTTTCTTCTGCTCAATAACAGGCATCTAAGAATGCCTCTCCATCTTTAGTAGCTTAGCAGATCATTGCTGTCTGATCTGAATTACCACAGCTTAAGTATTTATTCACCTTCAGCAACTGCAGATAAAATGGTATAAACATCTATGTGTAGGTTTTTGTGTAGTCCTATGTTATCAGCTCCTTTGAGATACCAAAGGCATACAGTTTCTGGATCGTATGCTTAGTTTTGTAAGAAATTACCAAATAAGATGACAGCCATAAAGTTAACCTGAGAAAAGTGCATTCTATGGGAAAGGACAGGTACAGTATGCTGTAGGAGAGGGTGCATAGTAGTCAAAGTGTATGCAAGAGGTGAATGCAAATGAAATATCATGGGCAGGAAGAGGCCATCGAGCTAAATTCACGAGAGTGGACCTCATGATATTTTCAGGGCTGCTATAAGAATGTTAGCCTCTTCCTAGTCCAAAAGCCAGGACATCAGAGCTTTTAGATGGAGTGACATCATATACCTCAACGCTTTATAAACTTCATGACTCTGTGGACTTGTAGTTAGGGATAGATTGCAAAGATGATAAGGAGGCAGGCCACCTTTGCAGCCATAATTCTAAATTTCAGCTGAGCAGGTTACTACAGAGTAAGATGGGAGAGACTATCGTTTTTAGGTTTTGTTGTTTATTTGATATGAGGGAGATAGAGTATAGGGAAAGCTCAGTCTTAGACATGTTATTTCAAAGACTTACTAATTATTAGAGTCAATATGTGGGCAGGCAATTTAACACAGGAAACTTAAATTTGGGAGGCAGAGCCCAAATTTGCATTTTTAAAATTTGGGAGTCAGAATGTACTTAAAGTCATGAAACCGGATGAGATTGTACTTGACTGGGTAGACTGAGGCATAATCTCAAGAGCACCCCAATAAAGGGTGCAACCAGAAAAGATCTCTCAAGGGGACTAAGCAGGATGAGCCAGTGAGGTGAGAGGTGCCGCCAAGGAGTGGGGTGTCCCAGAGTCCAAAGGAAGTGAACTGTTTTAATCATGTCAAACACTAATGCCTGCTAAAGAAAAAGGAGACTTAGAGAAGCAGAACTTTCAAGGGAGCCTCAGAAAAGACGTTTTCAGCACAGTGGTGTCATCAAGGACTTACGTTGAGGTTACAAGAAGGAATGGGGGAGAGAGTAAAGAGCAGATCTGACAGCTTTTCAGAGCTTTGCTAGGAAGGACTGCGCTTTGCACTGTAGCTGACAGGGATTAGAACCCAGGGCACAAGCTGAGAAAGCGCCCACCCTCAGCATAAAGAGTCATTAAATAGTAACAGAAAACTGCAGGTGGGCACAGGTTCTGGTGAGTGAACAGCTGCCACAGCGGATGCAGGTAGGAACTCTCAGTCCTTCCCATTATCCCTAAAAGATCCAAAAAAAAAAAAAAAAAAGTCATTGCCTCCCAGAGGGGTTGAGAGAGGAGGGCCTGGCCTGCTGTATCCCAAAAGACATAAGTACTCTCATCTGTATGGAGACAAAAGAGTGGTACAAGATGACAGAATTGTGCATCATTTCAATGGAAGCTGAGGGGTGAGTGGAGGAATGAAGGAGAAAGGAAAGAAGAACAAAGGAGAAAACTCAGGGAGCCAGAAGAAAACGATGATGTTGTGAGTCCTTTGAGCCTCTTAGAAACAAGATTCACAACAAAGCCAAAACCAATCGACAAAAACCTAGGGAATCCTCCTGTGCCGATGGACTTGAAGGCAGTCAAACCTAGGACCTGATCTGCATCTCTAGCCTCAAAATCGGTTTTTAAATGTAATTTTATTTCTCACCAGTTTGTTGGCATTTGAGCCATCATGTAATTTCAAGTGACTGCTTTGGACTGTACTGCAGGGCCTGAAAGTGTGTTTGAAAATCATCCCAAATTGCAGATTATGTCAACGATCCATTTTCCCCTTTTGGAGCAATGCTACAGTGACATTTGCTTATACCTGACCATGAATTTTCCCCTGAGCCCCTCTCCTGCTGCTTCCTCTGCCTCTTTAGACTTTGGGGAGTAGTTTGATTTGATTCAATTTTTTGAGACAACAGGGTAGGCTGGCCTCAAGCTACATAGCCAAGGATGACCTTGAACCCCAATCCTGCTTCCACCTACCAAATGCTCAGACACATGACACTGCCCCTGGCGTCATCTTTAGTTTTAGTTTTTATTTTATTTTTTATTATACTGGGTTGTAGAAGGCCATTTTTATGCAAGTATATACTATTCTTTGAATATACCTCTCCCAGACCTCACCATCCTCCCCATTCTTTCCCTTCCTGCTCCCACTAATCTCCCTTATCTGCCTTGACAGCTTTACCTCTACTGTAACATCATCTGTACACACATATCTGTGAATGATGTGTCTGTGTAAGATTTAGAACCCGCCAATGAGAGAAAGTTTTAAACAAATTATGGAAACACAAATTTACATTTAAGTATCTGCTTGTTGAGGCTGAGGGAAGGCTTTAGTGGCTAAAACTCTTGCCAAGCAGCTGTAAGGAGCAGAGTTCCCCTCCTCGGAACCCACTTACAGCTGAGCACAGTGGTGTGAGTCTGTTACCCCAGTGTTCCAACAGTGACACGGAGGGTGAAGACAGGAACCTCCCGGAAGTTTGTGGTTTAGTAGCCTGGCAGATACGATACTGTGGCAACCGACAAAGAGACTCTGCCTCAAACAAGGTCTTAGGCAAGACTGACACCCAAGACTGTCCTCTGACTGCCACACATCTTTAGTTTAATATAAATGGTATCCCCTTTTACATTTTTCTCTGTGTTTTTTTTTAAGTTCTTTGGCACCTAATACCACATTCTTTATCACTGTCATAGAACTGCACATCATTTGGATTACAGATGGCATGTATTTGGCTGTTTATTTTTTTTAATTTTTCACATGTATATTCATTGTATGTGGTACTGTGTTACACAAGGACCTTTTCATTCATGGATAGAATGTAGGTTGAATATATCCCACTCCAAATACACACACACACAAACACACACACACACACACACATATATATATATAAATTCTGTTAAATTTTAAATTCTATAATGGCTCCTGGGCTATGCAGTGTCAGACATGGCATGGATGCCTAGTAAATATTTGCTGAGTAAGGCTGCATGTGCAGAGGAAGGAATACAATAGGCTGGATACTGAAGGTTACATTCCTAAAATGATACTGATGGAGCAAAGGCCAAACTCTGTGGAAATTCTTACTTGCAAGCCTCCAATAAAGAGATTTCACAACACCATTTACACAATTGCTTCTGTCTCCTTCCAGCTGGCCAAAGAGTATGGGCCTGTTTACACTCTGTACTTTGGATCCTGGCCTACTGTAGTCCTCCATGGATATGAAGTGGTGAAGGAAGCTCTGCTCAATCAAGGTGATGATTTCCTTGGGAGAGGACCTCTTCCCATTATCGAAGACAGCAATAAGGGATACGGTATGTTTCAAACCAAAACGCAGGATAACTTCCCTTGACACTGGAATACTTCAGGGAAAGAGATCTGATGACTAACTTATTCCATGTCTGTTTGCACTTAGCAACTAACTACATGCTTGCAATGCTGCAACAGCTTTCAAAGCCAATGGGCTAGGGTTATCAAAGAGCTCTATGTCTTCATGTGAGAGGCATAGCTTCCAAGACCAGCCTCACCACAAATGCCAGACAGATACTTAGCAGCGCCAGGTCACTCACGCTTCTTATCAGCTGGCTCAACTTTAGGGGGCTCCCATGATGCTTCAGGTTCAATCATTGAAACAATAATTCATAGAACTAAGGAAAGTGCTAGGCTTGGAATTACAGTCTCATTACATACTAAGCAGGAATGTAGGGCAGATCTTGGAGGATCTCAAATGCAGAGATTTTAAAGAATGAAGCACGTCTGGGAAGCTCACCTTAGCCTTGATGTCCAGAGTGTAGCCTAAGGTCTCATTCCATGAGCCTGATTGGAGCCGTGTGTATTCGTGCATGTGTGTGCATGCTGTGTGTGTGTGTGTGTGCATGTAGAGGCCACAGTTCATGTGTCATCTATGCTTTTCACTTTATTCTTTTGAGCCAGCATCTTTCATGGAACCTGCAGCTTGACAGTTGGCTAGGCTGTCTGCTACAAGCCCCAAGAATCCTCCTGTCTCTGCCCCCTCCCACCCTTGTGCTGGAATTAGAGGTGTGCATGGCTACAGCCAGCTTGTATGTACTGGGGATCAAAGCTCAGACTCTCAGTTCTCATACTTGTGGGGAAGGCTCTCTCTCTCTCTTGCTCTCTTGCTCTCTCGCGCTCTCGCTCTCTCTCTCTCTCTCTCTCTCTCTGTCTCTCTCTCATATGAGTATCCGGTCACGTGTCTTAGCTCTGTCTGAAGAGCCTCCTACATTCTCTTGAGGTTGGAAGTTCAGGGTAGTGTCAAGTGACTCGAGCCTCTCAACTTACGTGGCTGGTCTTCTGGCACAGCTAGCCCTCATTTGGAACAGACGCTTTAGCTCCTTGAAGATGAGCATCAAGTCGGGCTAAGTTGGCTGTAGATCAGTTCTGTGAACATGACTGAGCCAAAACCAATAGGAGAAGCTTCTGTAGCGGAAGTTGACACGTAGAGGGCGGGGAGCGAGGCGCGGCGCTGAGGCAGCAGCAGCAAATGCTGACTAGATTGGCAGCTGCTAGGACTTGAGCAACAGCAGAAGGTGAGGGAGGGCGGAGGATGCGGGAGCAGCCTGAGTAGCCATGACAGTCCCAGCCCTGCCTCATTCTCAGTGGAGCACAGATGCGCAGAAAGTTCATTTTATTATTGTATTTTAAGACTCAGACATGCGTCACACATTTCTTTACGTGAATCAAACGTTACACAATAAAAGAGAAGACTCAGGTCTCTCTCAAGTCATGTACAGTTATAAGCTATGAATCCCAGATAAGTAGCAATAGTTCTTTTCATAGTATATTATGAGTTCCTAGCTAATATGGCATGCTAGTTGTATAAGGGGAGTGATTTCAGGCCATTCTAATTCAAGATCAAAGTACATTTGTCCAAGTAGAGTAGCTGCCAAGACTTCCTTTGGACAAAACAAGTTGATCACATTGACTGTCTGTGTACTTCTCTGTTAATATTTTTATTTTTTTGAGACCATAATATAATTATATCATTTTCCCCTTCCCTCCAAAGCCTCCCATATACTTTCCTTGCTCTTTTTCAAATCCATGGCCACTTTTCTCATTAATGGTTTCATACATCTGTGTGTGTGTGTATGTGTGTGTGTGTGTGTGCACCTGAATACATAAATACTACCTGTTCAGTTTGAATAATGTCACTTGTTTGTCTGGGTTTCCAGGGCTGCCTATTTGGTATCGGCTAACAGTTTGGCATGCTCTTCTTTGGGGAAGACGATTTCTCCAGTTCTCAGCCTTCCTTAGTTGCAGATGGTTCTTGAGACAGGCTTGAGGCCTCATGGGCTCTCCCCAGTGAGCGTTAGCATGTCTGTCGGTGCTGTCCTTGTCCAGGTCATGTTAATCAGCCATGTTGCTGAAACTCTGTGGGTGTAGATTCTGACATTCCTGGAGATAGAATCTCACAGAAAACTCCCCGTTCTTCCAAGATGATCCCTGAGTTTGCGGTACAGGATTGTGCTATAGGCATATCAGTTAGAGCTGGGCGCCACAACCTTGTGTGCTTTAGCTGGTTGTGGTTTTCTGCAGTGGTCTCTGTCTGATGCAAAGGAATTTCCTTGATAAGGGGTAAGGACTACACCTACCTATCTGTGGGTGTAAAGACAAATGTTTAAATTGTTGTTAGGGATTATGCTGACTTAGTAAAACACCAGTTGTACGTTCTCTTCCAGCATCCGTGATTTCTCTAGCCCCAAGCATCTGGCTAGGTTCCTAGTACCAGGCATGATTTCCCTCTTATTGACTAGGTCTTATTCCAATTAGAGAGCTGTTGGTTACCACCAAGGTATGTACGCCACTTAGGGTCATCGTTCCATGATGCTCATTGTTGTGCTTCATGCGTGCCATTGATGGACAGGACTATTGATCACTTCCTTCCATTGGAAGCTTGTGTGTACCTTCTGGTCCCGTGAAAGCCAGTCCTCAGGGAAGAAACCTTCAGATAGTTCCAGCTCAGGGGATTTGGGGATTTTCTGTTAACTTTTGACTGGATGTGGGAGCTTCTGGGCTGGGTTGAGCTGAGGTGGGGTAGAGTTAAAATATTCAGTTTTTGTAAGACTGACCTGCAAATTTCCTGTCAACTTCCCTCACTGCCCCTTACCTGAATGCAGTGCAAAGGAACCAATGACCCATTCCCTCTACAACCTTGTGTGTTCTGAAGAAAAATCTGACAGTCCAGCTATTAATAGTTTTCTTTTCCTCTGTCTCAGTTCCTACTTCTGCCCTAACAAAGCCTCAACGTTAGGGTGGCTTAAAACAAAAGAAACTTGTCCCACGGCAGAGATCAAGAATGTGAAATCAAGACGCTGCCAATGGCAATCTGGTTGCTTTTGTGAGCTGGGGAAGAGACTTGGTTTCATCCCTGCCCTCCAGCTCCTGATGGTTTTCTGACAGTAGCTATATCACCTTGGCTTGTAGCTACATCCCCTTTAACGTCTGCATTCATGTTCACATGACATCTTGTGTGTGTGTGTGCATATATGCAAATGTCCCCATTTTATAAGGATAGTTACATTGGGTTAGGAACGATCCAATGTGCATCGAGAATTTTTGGTTTCTTTAAAAATACAGAAATGTTAGGGAAATATGTTTTTGATGTAATCCCAGGTGTGAGATATGGAGCTGCTTCAAATTGTCCACAACAGCTGACTATGATTTGCCTCACACTCTAACAAGGAGCTTGATTTTTGCCAGCTGCAGATAGTTCCTGCAGGTGTATGACATTTGGAATTCTAGGGACTCTTGAGAGCGTATATAAATGTTAGAGCCTCAGAGGTGCTACGGTGGTTGCTTCTCCTCTTCCTCCTGCTCCATTTCCTCCTGCTCCACTTCCTCCTGCTCCACTTCCTCCTGCTGCTGCTGCCGCTGATGCCGCCACTGTTGCTGATTGCTGTTGGTTTGCAGTTTGCTGCGGTTTGTCAAGTGGTTATACACAAAAAGACCAAAAGAAATTGGATCAACAAAGATCAGCCCTGCCCTAAGGAACTCAATGCTTCTAATTAGCATTGAGTAGTAGTCTAAAAATAACAATGCCTACTTTCCCCTCTCTCCTCTCTCTTACCTGGTGTTGGGGTTTGGAAGAGGGGAGTAAGAATGGAGAAAGGTGGTAGATAAAAGAAACCAATAAATAGCCAAAAAGCCCAGCTATACTAATGACCTCATTCCAACTTGATTATCTCTGTAAAGATCCTGTCCAAGTCAGGTCACAATCACAGATACTAGGGGTTAGTTTACCAAAGTATTTGGAGGTAGGGGAACAATTCAGTGAATAATATTTTGTTAAATGGAATATCTGCTAAAATATGAACTGGCTTTCTGCTGCCTTTGAACAGCTGTAAGACTGCTGCAGTGTGTGCACAGCTAATCAGGCTGTTGAAGCAGTTCCTGGTAATTATCTACCCAATGTTTTCCCTACCTCCTTGATCTTTAAACATCTATATCATTGCTAGTGGCAACCGTTCAAACCTCCAGTTTATTCATCTGATCCCCAGAACTAGGTGCCATTGTTTATTCACCAAAACACGGAGTTAGGAGCCAGCAAGGTGGACCCTGTGATGCAATGCGCCCAAGCAAAACAAAGGAGGTTTGGACCTGTGATAGAAGGAGAGGACAGACTCCAGCATTATCCTTCCAGCATGTGCCGGCCATCCATAGCACACACGTGCCCGCACCCACCACACACACAACCACAGTAAAAATAAAAATAAATAAGTAAGTGAACAGCCTGAAATAAATGGCAGATTTGCAGGTCTCCCAAGGCTAGATCATATTCTGGTATTTAAAAAACACACCTTAAATCTTTTTAATTTAAATTTTGTTTTATGTGTATGTGTATTTTGCCTGCAGGTGTATCTGTGTACCACCTGTGGATAACATGTCTTTGCTGTATGGACATGCACTATGAGAATTTCCGGGGCCGTTCACATAGCTCATTGTTACGCTCAGTCCCTAGGAGTGGAGGTGCGCTGGCCTCTGCCTCTCTCCTGTTTCCTGGCATATGCTCCCAGACCAGGAGAATCCAACCCTCAGTCATTTGTGTGCTCAGACGTTAAACAGTGCTGGGAACCTCTCACAGCAATTAGACTGGGTCCCCTATGGTAATACGTTCAAACCGGCTGGAAACCAAATACACAAACAGAGCAGGAACAGAAGTGTAAGCCAGATGGGGAGGGTGAGAAAAATAAGGGTGCCAAGCAACACCGACGAGTTAGTGAGTCCAGAGACCAAATGGTGGAAAGGTTAAGCTTTCGTGTCAATATTACTCAAAGTTAGTTTTTGGATAATCTAGAAACTCTATAGATTTAGAGAAATGAGGAAAGAAACTGCTTTGGAGATGAATATGGTGTAGATGTGGTTTGTCCTCAAGGGCCTATGAGTTCCTGCTTGGCTCACAGATGAGCCAGGTGGGACTTTGAAGACGGCGTGGAGAAATCACTGCAGCAGTGGAGAGTGCCCCCAGGAAAGGATCACAGGCCTCAGCTTTCTTTGGCCTCCGGTTTGCAGAGGTGATTTCTCCCTCTAACATCCCTTCCTTGGGAACGTCGTACTCCTCAAGGCTGTCCCAGAGCTGAGCTGATGCTGGCACCATGCCCTGGAACCTTCAGAGCTCTGAGCTAAATAAACCCCACTTTCCCATTAAACAGCCTTTCTTTAGAGCCTGCATTAGTAAGGGGTGACTTTCTACTCCTTCCTACTCCCTCCTCCTGAGGGCTGGGGTTAAAGGCATTGTGTCACAGTGTCACCGAGTCCAGTTTCATGCGTTGCTGGTTATGTGTGGTGAAGGCAGAGAGGATATGAGGAGTTGGAGAGCCCTAGAACCTGGTGGTGCATTGAAAGAAGTAAGAAATCAGGATACATACCTGGCTTTATTTTACTTTTTTCGAAACAAGGTTTCTTTGTGTAGCCTTGGCTGTCCTGGAACCTGCTCTGTAGACCAGGCTGGCCTTGAACTCACAGAGATCTGCCTGCCTCTGTCCCAAGTGCTGAGAATAAAGTCATGAGCCACTACTGCCTGCCCATACCTGGGCTTTATGCAGAGGAAGAAATTGAAAAATTACTGCATGGACCACTCTGCATTCCATCTCCTTGTTTCTTATTTTTCAAATATTTACATACATATATATACATATATATATTGTGTATGCACATGCAAACATGCATGCCTGCATGACCTTTTGTATGATAGACATTGCAGTTGAACTCTGTGTGCTTTGAACTGCCAGTTCTCAGTCTACATAAGGAACACCCACACAGTCAGGACAGACAAGAGCAGAGCTGTGGGGAAGTTTGCCTCTGCGATACAAGACCCTTTCGGTTCTGTTTCTTTTCCCAGGACTCATTTTCAGTAATGGAGAGAGGTGGAAGCTCCTTCGACGCTTCTCCCTCATGACGCTGAGGAACTTTGGGATGGGGAAGAGAAGCCTGGAGGAGAGGGTGCAGGAGGAAGCCCGGTGCCTTGTGGAGGAATTACAAAAAACAAAAGGTGAGGCCTACTGCCTGCTCCTAATCCTTGCTCCTCCTCTAGGCGTCCCTTGCCCCAGGTCTGCAGTGTCTATGAAGACATCAACCAGAAAAGGAGCGTCATCCCCAAAGCTGGTAGTTAGGGCACCCCAATGCTTTCAACTAGATTGAATTTCTGACCATGGCACTTTACTAGATGTACATTTGGACAAATTACTAAACTTTTCTAAGATACATTTTCATTATTTGAAAAAAAAATCAGGCTGCAAATCAAACCCAATAGAAACATTTTCATAATATTTAATATATTACAAATACTCTATAATATTACTTGTTGCTATTATTATAACACAATGTGTTATCATTATAATACTATATAGAACATATATAACAAGATTAATGGGATATATTAACAGCATAGGTACTGTATATGCTAATCTATATATGTTTAATTAATATGACTAGAAGATGCTCACATCCAAATAAAGGAAGTTTAGAGGAATAAACCATATGTATAAATTTGAACAGAGACAAGTTCTTGAAATCCTGTTTAGGATGACTACAGTGTTCATTGTTTAGGCACTGGAACGGTAGCTTGGTGGGAGAGGCTTGCCTGGCATGGGCAAGGCAAACAACAAGTCTCAGGGTTGAAATTCTTTCCTCCATCAGCTCAGCCCTTTGACCCCACCTTCATCCTGGCCTGTGCTCCCTGCAACGTGATCTGCTCCATTCTCTTCAATGAGCGTTTCCAGTACAAGGACCAGACATTCCTCACCCTCATGGATCTTTTAAATAAAAATTTTCGTGAAGTGAACTCTATATGGTGCCAGGTAAGTAAGACCCAGGTTTTGCCTGTGTTTGTCACTCTCCTCATTGGTCTTCCTGAAGCCTACTGCGGAGTAAAAGGCCCTGGGGTCCCTTGACCTATGAGCACAGTGCCCTCCCTCTGTGTATGCTGAGTGAATGAGTAACATTTAGCCCAGCAGCTAGGGAGGTTTGCCCTCTGCTTGCTCCAACTGGTCTGATGGGGGTGTAGCTCAGTCATAGACACTTGGCTAATGTTTATGAGGGCATGGATTTGATGCCCTACACTTCAAATGGGAGGAAGGAAGGAAGAGAGAGAAAGAAAGAAAAGAACAGAAAGGAGGAAAGCAAAGGGAGGAAGGAAAAGAGAGAGGAAAGAAAGGGAGAAAGAAAAGGGAAGGAAGGAAGGAAGGAAGGAAGGAAGGAAGGAAGGAAGGAAGGAAGGAAAGAAGGAAGGAAGGAAGGATGGATGGAGATTCCCAGTCCTTCCACTGAAAGCTGCTCAGAGCCTTTTAGTCCCTGACTCTGAGGCTGAGCAGAGGTAGGCCAAGCCCTAGATGGGAGGGATACTCCTCTTTGTATCTACCCTCTGTTTGCTAGCCACACCACTCCTCACACATGAGTTTCTGACAGTTTTTGTGTTTGCTTGCTTTCATTTTTAGATGTACAATCTATGGCCAACATTCATGAAGTATATCCCTGGCAAGCACAAAGAATTCTCAAAAAGACTTGATGATGTTAAAAATTTCATTCTAGAAAAAGTGAAGGAGCACCAAGAGTCCCTGGACCCAGCTAACCCTCGGGACTACGTTGACTGTTTCCTTAGCAAGGTTGAGGAGGTACAGAACTGGGGAGGGGGAGGTTCCCTTATGTATCTCAGCCTCATGAAGATGCAGGAAGTGGTCGTACATGAAGGTAACTGGTGTAATTCCGGTACTGTATGGATTGCTGGATAAAGGATTGGATACAAATACACAATCAATGAGCCGTAAGTGACGTCATGCATATTTAACAGCAGCTGTTGCATAACTTTGGTCCTCGGAATGCCACTGAACATGAAACCCAGTGCGACTGGAAAAAAGCAGTTGGTTCTAGAGTCACATCCAGAGCTCCAAATCCTAAAGCCAGTCTCTGAGCTCCAAAAATTAGCACTGTCCACGTCAAAATTCCCCCAGCTGTATGGATGAGATGAAAACACTAGTCAGCTCTACCATATGTACACATATTTCCACAATAACCAGCTTTCCCCTCTGGGAGGGTTGACTTGTAGAGCCAGGTTCCAAAAAGATGTCTGAGAAAAGAATATGGTGTTCCTTCACTGCTCACTGATTTCCCTGGGTTAGTTGATGTATTTACACTTATTCCAGTTACGAAAGGCGTCCATTGCAGCAGCCTGTTCATCCTGATTAACGTTAGGAGGACCATGTGCTTCTCTAGGAAAAATAAAACTATCAGGGTGAGGTGCACACCTTTAATCTCAGCACTCAGGAGGCAAAGGCGGGTAAATCTCTGTGAGTCCGAGGCCAGCCTGGTCTACAGAGCAAACAAGCACCACTAGCAATAGTGAGTGTTTCAGAAGAGCTGGCAGAAAACCGGAGGCTGGCCAGTGGTGCACCAGCGACCTTCCTACTCTGGGCTCAAACAGAGCTTATCAACTAGCCTCTTTCCTTAAATATGGCACAAGAACTTATCAGTCGCCAAATGTTTGTGTATGTGAGCCATTGTTGTGGGCACTTCCTGCCCATTAACTCCCCAATCTCTGCTAAAGCGTTATGAGATGAAGGGGAGAGATCAAGGTACACATCAGGAGGACTTGTCGTCAGTATCTGGGCTAACCTGAGATCCGAGACCACTAGATTCAGCCCCGTGACTTACTGCTCTATTAACAGTAGTGTGCAAACAAAAGGGATCTTGTTAAGAGTCGAATCTTGGCCGGGCACTGTGGCTCATGCCTGTGATTCTACTTGGGGAGGCAGAGGCAGGAGGATCAGTATGAGGTCCAGGCCAGCCTGATCTACAGAGCGAGACCAGGACAGCCAGGGCCACACAGAGAAACCCTGTCTCGACAAACGAAAACAAACAAGAGTGACCAGAGTGGACCCTCGTGCTCGGGGGTTTTAAGAAGCCCCCTCTTGAGCTCACGAGCCCATCTCTCTACCACCTGCAGGAGAAGCACAACCAGAAGTCTGAATTTGATCTGGAGAACTTGGCAGTCTGTGGGTCTAACTTGTTTACAGCGGGCACCGAGACAACTAGCACCACCCTGAGATTTGGGCTTCTGCTCCTCATAAAGCACCCAGAGGTGCAAGGTACCCTGGATGAAGTGGCGGTGTTGGAAAACGGGGAGAGGGTACCGTGATTCGTGGGAAGGGCTTTGCTTTGGGGGAACAGATTATGTCTCATGGAAGAGAAGCATTTCATTTAAGAGAAGATTTTCATTTACGTTCAAAATAGGACTTATGAATCTCGAACTTTATCTGTTAGAAAAACAGACAAAAGGTGAGCCATGACTGAGCAAAAGATGTAATGGGCTCCATGCTGAAATTACACCTGGACCTGCCCGCACCAGGCCCTGTGACCTCACATGAGCTCTCCCGTCTTGCAAGCTTCCATTCTCCCACCTTAAAAACTCCCCAAACTCCCCAAGGGGGAATCTTAGTTCTGATGTAACCTTTATATTTCTTTTTATTAGCATATGCTAATTACATGTAATGATGGATTTCACTATGACTTTTACATGCATGTATATAATGTATTTAGATCCTATTCATTTCCCCCACTTCCTGCTCCTCACTGACCCCTTTCCTTTTCCCAGATAGTTCCCTTGTTTCTCTATTTTCATGTTTTGGTTTTGTGTGTGTGTGTGTGTGTGTGTGTGTGTGTGTGTGTGTGTGTGTGTGCAATGAGCTTAATTAGGGCTCTTTACAGGGCATGGGTGAGGGATTGCTGACAAGGGGTGGGTAACCCACCAGTAGATACCCCACTGAAGGAAATTCCAAGTATCTTGGTAACATAGGCCTGAGTAACCCTCGTGATGTCTCCACAGACAAAGTTCACGAGGAACTTGACCGTGTCGTTGGACGCCACCAACCCCCCAGCATGACGGACAAGGTGAAGCTGCCTTACACCGAAGCCGTGCTGCACGAGATTCAAAGATACATCACTCTCCTTCCTTCTAGTCTGCCCCATGCTGTGGTCCGGGACACAAAATTCAGACACTATGTCATCCCCAAGGTTAGATGTGTTTGGAAAAGATGACGGGAAAGGGAGGGACGCCATGGCAGCTGCTCGCGTCGGGGAGTGGCTCTCTCTCAGTCCTGTGACTGGAGGAGAGGAAAGTTAGAGTCACCCAAAAAAATCAGAGTCAGTGACACTGCCACCTCGGGGGCCTGGTCTCCGACCTTGCAGAATGCTGGTGGCTGTCTGGAAGCCTCCCCTGGCTCTTCCTGCTCTCAGAGGACTTGTACTAAATGGGCAGTGGCCTCGATGCTGAGAAGCTCACCTGATTCGTTCAGGTGGATTTAAAGCGGGCAATGCTGTGACGGCGTAGCAGTTCCAAAGCTGAGCCACATCGTTGCCTTTAGTCCCAATTTCCCACCACTCAAGCAGTTAGATCATTGCCGCCCCAACAGTCAGTCTGTGCAAGCCAGGGACGCGGCAAGACGTCTGAATTCACATTTAAACGGCTCCATAGCTCACAAGGTGGAGAAAAGATACCAAACGTGACCAAAACACTGCCAAACTCCAACCACCCTTCCTGACTTACAAAAATGCGTGCAAAAGCCTGCTGAAGTGGGAATCTACACAGCTGACATGGGACTATAAGCAGAACCGCTTCAGTGGTCTGAAACCAGGGTACACATGGTAAGAAAGTCAGAGGGGCTCAGGCAAGTGAGAGCACTTGATGCCTGCACACGGGTGCTGAGTGCAGATCCCAGCATCCATGTGAAAAGCCAGGCATGGCAAGCACCCGTAACCCAGCACTGTGGTGGGCAGAGGCAGGAGGCTTCCTGGGCCCCTCCTTCCTTTTTAATAGAACAAGTTCTCCCTCTGCCACCTAAACTGGCCTCCATTTTCCAGTCCTTCAGCCTTCATCCCTGGCTGCGATTGCAGATCTACACCACCAAACCAGCTGAGAAAAAGTACTTGGGGGTGAGCAGGAAGTTGGCAAGATTTTAAAGATTTAAAGGTATTTTCAGTTGTGAAAGAATTTTTTAAGTTTAGAATGCTAAATTACATAATTTTTTTAAAAATTAAAAGACTTATTTTATATTAGGCTAGGAAAACCAGTTATCTCCAAATAAAATTACCTGTTTGTATTACGTATATAAAAATAACCATATTTTTTCTGGGACAAAACTAACAGATTCTAATTTTGATACGGAATTTTAAAACGGTAAATGATAGGAGCTGGATGGTGGTGATGCACGCCTTTAATCCCAACACTCAGGAGGCAGAGACAGGGGGATCTCTGAGTTTGAGTCCAGCCTGATCTACAAAGGGAGTTCTAGGACAGCCAGGGCTACAGAGAAGACCTGTCTCAAAACAAAACAAAACAAAACAAAAGACACAACACAAATGTACAGTTCTTTTAATTTATTACATGTTTTATGTATGATTATGAATGGTTAATGAATATATAAAAATATACCCACAGAATGGAATAGACTAAAAATAAAAAAAATTATAAGGGTTCATGTTTTAACTTATCCTATATTGACAAGATGTTTAAGAATTTTTTTTTCTTTTTCTTTTTTTTTTTTTTTTTTGGAGACAGGGTTTCACTGTGACTGGCCTAGAACTCACTATGTGGTCCAGAATGGCCTGGTGGAGCCCTGTCTGAGGAATAGCATTCCTGCTGAGAGCAGAAACTAGGGTAACTGTTGCAGAAGGCTGTGTGACAACAGCAACAGAAATTCAAAGCACCCGAAAAGCACCCACTGCTAAGAACTTATCTGTTGTGTAGATTTTTCTCAAAATAAGATAGATATTAAAGCCAGATGTTGAGGCACACACTTACATCCTCAGTATTTGGCAGACAGAGGCAGGAAGATCAGGAGTTCAAGGCTAGGCTCAGTTACGTAATGAGTTTGAAACCCTGGCTCAAAGTACAAATATGGAAATAATGTATTTCCATATTTGAAGGTTAGAGAATTTCCATTTTAAAAGGTGCTCATTAAAATTGGAGATTTAAAAATTCTGCTATTTCTATAAAGTGTAACATTGTGCAAGCTACAGAACACCACAAGACCTGTATGGAAACAGTTGGGGGGGGGGCTATGTATGCCTTCTGTCACTTTAGAAGGTATCTTCCGGAGGACAGTTATAATCTGGTAACAGTGATCACATCAAGACAGAAGCCAGTGACAAGTCAGCGCAGGGAAAGGAGGGAGGGGCCCATGGGATGGCTCAGCAGGTAAAGGAGCTTGCTGCCAAGTGATGACCTAAGTCCAATCCTGGAGCCCACAGGGTAGGAGGAGAGAGCTGCCCTCTGGCCCCCATGTACACCCCATAGCATGAGGCTAAAAACAGATAAATGAATGTCGAAGCTAATTTAAGAGAACAGGCGAGAAACATTTTTACTTTACACTCTTCTGCGTGTTTTGGTATTGCATTATCATTTCTAATTCTTGCCCAAATGTTTAAAGAAACACAAAGAGAACAGCAGAAAGAGCCGACTAAGCTGAGTGCTCCATGACCACACAGAGCTTGGGTCAGACTCCGCTGTGCTGCTTGCCACAAGCAAGCATTTCTCCTGTCTGAACCTCAGCTTCCTTGTTTATATGATGTGAGCCAAAAAACATCCACGGTACTGTGTTGGCATGAGAGTTAAACGAGGTTTATAAACAGCTTAGCAGTGTCGGCAGACATGAGGCTTCTGGTGTGAACTGTGGTCACCGGTAACATTTTGTCACCTAAACTGGAGCTTCCTGAACACTCCCCATTCCCATCCCCTTTCTACCAGGGAAACTTTGTCCTCTGTATGTCGGTGTACAAAACACATATACACATTAAACATTTCCTGGTGATAAATCATAAATTTATTTAAAACCATTTTTGCTATATGTATGATTTTACAATGTAGTAAAGACAACAAAATTTGCATACTAATAAGATGGCTGTGCTTTTAGGTGCTGTTTTGTTTTGTTTTGTTTTGTTTGGCTTGGTTTTCCAAGACAAGGTTTCTCTGTGTAGCCTTGGCTGCCCTGGACTCGCATTGTAGACCAGACTGTGCTCAAACTCACAGAGATCCTCCTGCATCTGCCTCCCTGAGTGCTGGGACTGCAGCCATGTACCACCATGCCTGGCTGTACTTTTTTATATGAAGAATGATATGCGTGGACTACTTGCTCCTGTAGGTAGGAGAGCGTCTCTGGCGATTTCCAGAGTTAACTGATACTTCGATTTTGTAACTGTCGATCCTGAGGGTGCCACTTTGCATGAACGTACAGCACAAAAAAAAAGCAGCAGGATGCTTAGTGCCACCCCAGAAGTTACTGAAAATCCTGCCCTAATCCCAGACCTAAACTGCTTCAACAACGTCCTAACAGCACTCAAGTCAGTGACTCAAGTAGCAAGTTTTAAAGCCAAACATCCTTTCTGATTCAATACAATTTAAAAAGATGCATTACATTTTAGACTTGCAGGCTGGAGGAAGACAGAAGGAGGGAAAAAAAAAACCCGAAAAGCCTTTGTTTTCCATAACTAAACCATTGCTCCCATAAGAGCAGAAAACCGTGTGTGTACAGGAAGAACATAACAGTCCGTAGCATACAGTAGTCTTGGGTCTCCGCTGAGGTGTTCCGGGCCCTGTTCTTTGGTGGTGTGTGGTGTGCCAGCCTGCTCAGTGGAGTGCTGTGTTCAGAACAAGGGTGCAGTGAAGCCGCAGGACGGGACATACATAAGCATTGCTGGAAATGCCTCAGATTCTTTACACGTTTGGTTCCGATTATGTTTCTGGTCCTTGTGTATTCAGAAACTCTTTTTACTGCTGCTAGCTCATGTCCAGTTCCCACCCTCAGAGTTTGCTTTCTATTGCTGTGTTGGAAGATTGTGACCAAAAGCAATTTGAAGAGGGAAGGCTTTATTTATATTTAGCTTATATATCCCAGGTCCATTGAGAGAAGCTAAGGCAGGAACTGATGCATGGAAGAACACTGCTTATCGGCTTGTTCCTACTGCCTTGCCCAGTTTACAGTTTTATACACCCAGGACCACCTGCTCAGGGCTGGTGTGACCATAGTGGGTTGGGTACTCCCACATCAATCACTAATCAAGAAAATGCCCATAGGCTTGACTAGAGGGCAATCTGAAGAGAGTATTTTCTCTGCTTGAGTTTCTTCTCAGATGACACTAGCTTGTGTCAAGCTGACAAAAAAACTAACCAGGACACACACACTCTTAGACTCTGTGGGATTGAGACCCACAGTTTAAAAAGCTGGAATCTAAGTGTCACAAAAATCCTACACGGCCTGTTTTTATTACCCCATTTTACAAGTGAAGGAAATGAGGATTTGGTTGTATAGACCCAAGGCTCTGAATCCAGAAAGAAAAACAAACACAACAAAGTCAGTCTTTCGGCTTGAGGCAGAATCTCCAGAAAAGCTTATGTGTGGACAGGGTGGGTTCTCCAGTGAAGCGCATGTGTGGACAGTACAGCCTCAGATCTTCAGCAATTGACGCTTGCACCTGATCATCCATCTTACCACAAATCACTGTCATGTGGGTAGCCAAGAGTGTGTAGCAGCTATAACCTGAGATAGTCACAGGGGAAGCATGTGTCTCCCTCGTTTACTGTTGCTCCGTGGTTTCCTTACTTGTGAGCTAATGTGTGGCCAAGCACCCCTGTGCTCTCCATCTCTTGGTTCCAGGGCACCACTGTATTCCCGCTACTATCTTCTGTCTTGTTGGATCATAAGGAGTTTCCCAACCCAGAGAAGTTTGACCCAGGACACTTCCTGGATAAGAACGGCTGCTTCAAGAAGACAGACTACTTTGTTCCTTTCTCCCTTGGTAAATACATTTTGGGTAACTTTGAGCTTCTCTGAGTTATGTCATAAGTAAGTGACCCACTGATGTGAAGAATCAAACTGTCGTAACTTCCCAAGTTTAGATAGGGACATTCAAGTCTATATACCAGCTGTACCAGCTAACTCACCCCAGAACTATTTTGCTTTTTAAAGAAAACAAACATTAATCAAGTTCAGATGTCACCTGTTGCAATAAAGTACAGCATGGTTGCACATTTTGTCTGTTGATTTTCCTTTGTGATGTTAACTTTTCCAAAACACAGATATAAATGTCTTCATTTTTAACTGTTAACTATCATTAATCTTCTGGTTCTCAGAGCCAGAGTCCATCAAAGAATCTCCATCTTCTTTCTTCTCCAAATTTGGCCTCCAGTTGTATTTACTGTAAGGCCATAAAAATGACTTGACATTGCCAGCCTGTCTTCTTTCTCACTGTTAGTCTGTGTGTTTATTTGAGAGTGTAGTGTAAGCTGGTTGCCTACAGTATGTAAGGCCAGAGGTTTGATCTGTAGCCCTACAAAAATAAATCAAGAAATAAACAATTCAGTAATTTGTTTCTAATTACAACGATAATGAACATCCAACATAAAAACTCTACAAACAAGAATAAGGGAAGGAAATAAAAATAACCTGCAATCTCCCGTTACGGAGATAACCACTTACTGTCTTATCCAGATACTTTGAATAGTACCATGGTGTAGGGAATGTGTAGGGTGGTTTTTAATTAAATTTGGATTATTCTGTACAGTCCATAATAATCTGCTTTCACATATTTGCTGTGATAAAAGATATTAAATAATCTTCCACAAAAATGCTTTCCAGTTGCATTGTATAGTAGGTTCATAAGGATTTGCTTAACCAATCTTTAGAGAGCCAGGTCTAGGTGTCATTCAGTCTTAGAATATGATAAATAATGATCCAAGCACTGGCCTCAAAGCCTTGCTGACTCCTACAGATTACCCCTTAGAAGTGTTACTGCATTGAAGACGAATATTTCTTTAGAGTGTTTTTATAAATTTTTTATTTAAAAAAAATTATGTGTATGTGTATGGATGAGGAGGCCCGAAGAGAACATCAGATCCCTGTAACTGACGTTAGAACTGTTTGTGAGCCGCCGTGTTGGCACTGGGAAGCTGGGTCACCGCTGTAGCGCCTAGAGTGCTTTGATAAGTGCTAATTTACTGCCCTCCAGAGAGTTCTGACTGGCTCTCAGGCTTCATTTGAACATGAAGAGGGCTAATGGTATTTTCTCCTTGCAGGGAAGCGGTCCTGCGTGGGCGAGAGTTTGGCCCGGATGGAGCTGTTCCTGTTCTTCACCGCCATTCTACAAAAGTTTTCCCTGAAGTCTCTGGTGGAGCCGAGGGACCTCGATATCAAGCCTGTGGCTACTGGGCTTATCAATGTGCCCCCACCTTATAAGCTGTGTCTTGTTCCTAGATAAGAGTTCATCCTTTCAGACATTCAGAGCAAAGTAATTGTTTCTTTTTTCTATATACAGTCTCTGTATTCTAAGTACTGCCCAGGCCAAAAAATGTTATTCATTAAAACCACCATGGGCATTGTTTTGATCTAAAAATTCCTTGACATAAAGGTCTGGGTCTTGTAAGCTCCCAGGACACAAGCAATGTGTCTATGTCCCTCACCGGCTCTGTAAAGCAGGGCCCAGCAGAACCGACACCAGGCCCCAGAAATCCTTCATCAGACACCGCCAACAAGTAGCAGAGCATCTTCATCTGTAGCTTTGTAGATAAACTCATTTTCTGTCATTGTTCCAATAGAGAAATTAATGTAATGACCTACATACATTTTCCTGTTCTCACCTAAAATCATATGGTTTGTGTCACATTCACAAAATAAATTCTCACCCCAGAGATAGAGGTTTTTGTTTTTGTTTTGTTTTTTTGTATGTTTGACTTTATCTCAAGTCTCAAAAAATGAAAACATCCCCCTCCTTGGCCTGTCTGTAATCCACTAGAAGATAAGATGAAGAGGGAGAACTCAGTGGTGGTCCACTGTCACAGAGCTCTCCCTGTTCCCCCTTCTATCTGCATGTGGCCCAATGAGCATCCTTAGGACGTTAGACCACGTCCCGGACTAGGACTCTGACTTTCACGACTGGGCACTCTTGCCAGTTACAGGGATGGGACTGGGAGTGAAGAGCAAGAGGGCCAGTGCAGGAGATCAGGGGCTGCACAGGAGAACAGCAGTGGTGGCTGCCCTAGAAATGCCTGAGGCAAGTTCAGTGAGCAGCAGCTGCTGCCACTTGGGTCAAAAGCCAACGCCATACCTGAACAATCTGGGGACGGCAAATGCAAAGACTCTAAAGACAGAGCTGCAGCAGGGAATGAAAAGACAAGCCACAGACCGGAGAAAATGTCCTCGAAGGATGCATCTCATAAAGGACGATTGTGCCAAATAGTCAACTCTTGGAACTCAATTTGAAAGGGAAACACGTTAAAAATGGGGTTCAAGAGCTGAACAGATGCCTCACCCCAGAACACACAGCTGGCAAGGCAGAGAGAAGGTGTTCCACATCCTACCTCCTCAAAGAATTACAAGGAAAGAGAAATCCTGTCCACAGAAATGCTGAAATCTGGAACACAGACACGGAGAGGGAGCCTGGAGGGACAGGACCCTGCTGGCTGAAAGGCGGAAACACACAGCCGGCTCGGAAGAGGAAGACGCCTTAGCTGTTTCTTACAGAGATTAGCGTATGCCGGCCATGCGACCCAGCGTTGCTCTCTTTGCCTTTACCCAAACGATTTGAAGCTGTAGCTATCCCAACACCACACATGTAGGGCCAGGGAGTTGGCTCAGTGGTGAAGAGCGCACACTGAGCTTACGGAGATGTGAACCCACATCAGGCAACTCACAACCTTCTGTAACTCCAGCTTCAGGGAATCTGATGCCTTCTTCTGGTGTCTGTCCCATACCTGCACTTTCACGGACACACCCCCATACAGACATACAACACAGTTTCAAATAAATATCTACATGCGCATGCTTATAGCAGCTTTATGATTGTGAAAATTAAGATCAACAAAGCTGTTCCTTAGCACATGAATGAGTAAATCAACTTTGGTACATCCCCACAACAGGATACTATTTGATACTGACAAGAAACAAATAATAGTGCCTTGGAGAAGGTGAAAAGGTCATTGGTGGTGGAGGGGGGGGGCATAGAGCACTTTTCGAATAGTGAGAATGTTCTGTGTGATACGGAACCATGGAGCTATGACCTTACGAGTCTGCCCAGAACCAAGGGGTGTGCAGCACCCACAGTGAGCCCTAATGAACGCTTCTGGCTTTGGGTAATGGTGACATGTCAGTGAAGGTTCATCAGATGTGCTTGTCTGGTGAGTAACGTTGTGGGCAGGGATGAGCAACTGTGTGTGCATAGGAGGCGCAGGTGGCACACAGAAAAATGCTGTCCCTTCTGCTCAGTTCTGCTCAATCTTACTGTGAACCTGAGACCTCTGTGAAAACCCGAATATGGGGCTGAAGAGATGGCTCAGGGGTTGAAGGCGCTGGCTGCTCTTCAGAGAACCCACACTCAGTTCCAGCTCCCACATGAAGAATCACAGTTGCCTGTAACTCCAGGTATGCACACGGTACACCTTACATGCATGCAGATGCTCACACACACACACACCATTTTCACAAATCTAACAAGGAATCAATGACTTAAAAAGAAAATGAGACTCAGCTCTATCTTGGAGCTTATTTTTAAAAGTCTAGCTGAGCTCCTCGGCATATACGCAAAGGAGTTGAACCTGAGGAGAGACACTAACACACCCATGCACTTGACCGTTTGGAATCATTCATTATTCCCAACAGCAAAAGGCAGAAACAGCACAGATGTTCATCAGCGGAAATGCAGACAGGCACAATATTTCACATACATGCAATTGGTCACCCTCTGTCTTTAGAAGGGAACACAGTCTGACGCACACTACAGCACGGAAGACATTTAGTGTCCTCGAGGACACTAAAGAATAAGCCAGTTGCAAAAGGACAAACCTATGATTACCTGAGGTGCTTTAGCTATGGGTGTGTGGATTTGGGAACGGCACACGTTGGAGCTGATGATTACGGTGGCCTTGTGTGTATTTGTTTTGTTTGTTGAGATAGAGTCTGCTTAGCTAGAAGCTTCAAACTGGCAAATGATGTGACAATGACCTTGAACTCCCGAACCTCCTGTCTCCACCTGCCCCAAATGCTGGGATCTGCGGTTACCCCAAATGCGCCATGCCGGGCTATTACTGTGATTGACACATAAGCGTTCTTTACCCTCCTCCCACCCTCATGATTTTTTTTTTTTTGCAGCTACTGAGAATTTTGCTTCTTTTCATTCAGATTCTTCTCTTCCCAGTTACTTGAACATTTGTAATCAGCCCGCTGATCTCCCTGAGATCAAGTCCTTCATTTGCTTTAACTAGATCTCAGAGTTGCTATGCATAAAATGCTTATTCAGCCGGGTGTGTTGGCACACGCACTTAGTTCCAGCACTCAGGAGGCAGAGGCAGGCAGATCTCTATGAATTTGAGGCCAGCCTGGACTACATAATGAGTTCTAGGGCTTTATAGAGAGACACTGTCTCAAAACAGAACAAACAAGCACAAAACTTTTTTCCTTTTTTTGCTAATCAATCTCTAAATCAACAGAGTAAAAAGTCATACATGTTTTATGATATATAAATGATTTTTATGCATATTTTTTTCTTAAAGCACAAAATTTGCTTCAAAACACCAAAGAGTAGGTAGCCCCATTGGTAAAGTGCTGGCGATGCAAGCTTGAGGGCCTGAGTTTGAACTCAGGACCCATATAAAGAAACCCAGATTAGGCAGAGAAAGAGTGCCCAAATTGGAGGTCTCCATCAGGTCCTTTCTCTTGGAGCTTGGGGAACCCTGCAGAAGAGTTGGGGAGAGAATTGTAGGAGCTAGAGGGGTTGAGGACACCAGGAGAACATGGCCCTCAGAATCAGCTAAGCCAGGGCTCATGGAGACTGAACCTGCGTGGCTCTACCCTAGCTCCTCTGCAAATATGTTACGGTTCTTAGCTTGGTGGTTCTGTAGGACTCCTAATAGTGGGAGTGGGCGTGTCTCTGACTCTTTAACCTGCTCTTGGGACCCTTTTCCTCCTCCTGGTTGCCCTGCCCAGCCTTGATATGAGGGTTTGTGACTAGCCGTTTTGTATCTTGTGCTGTGTTCATTTGATATCCCCGGGAAGCCTGCTCTTCTCTGAAGGGAAATGGAGGAGGAGTGGATCTGAGGAGAGGGAAGGTGTGGGGAAAACTGGAGGAGTGGAAGGAGGGGAAGCTGTGGTGGAGTAATATTGTGTAAGAGAAGAAATAATAAAAAGAGAAGGCAGATGTGGTGGTAGGCTTGTAGTAGCAATACTGGAGAGGCAGAGTCGTGCAGAGCCCTCAAACTCGCTTGCCTGTCAGCCTAGCCTGAGTTAATGAGTTTCACGCTGGTGGGAGACCTCATCTCAAAAAATAAGTTGAATGGCACCTAAGAAATACACCTTACGTGGACCTCTGGCCTCCATGTGTGTGTTTGTGTGTGTGTGTGTGCAGTAGAAACTTTCACTGAAGATTCCTTGAGCATGTGGAAGGGAAGGATAACCAGACACATTGCAAAACTAAACCTCTATAAAAACCAAACAACCAACCAACAAACCTGTGGACATCTCTCATGGCCCAGAACTTTACCTCCCTCCATCCTCAAACTCTCTCTCTCTTTTCTTTCTCTGACTTGGAATCACTCCCACCCAGTTCCCTATTTCCAGTCTTTTGTTCCTGTCCCCTCTCCTTCTTCCCTTTTAGTTCAGGTGGTTTGGTTTCTTAGTTTCTATCTCTCCCAGTTACTCATGAAAAGACATCTCAGCAGAACAAAGAGGAGATGACAAAGCAGTACAAAAGATGAGTTCTCTAAACAAGTCAGGGATAATTATAAAGTTATATATAGTTACTTTTGTTACATAAACTTACAGTGTCTCTTAGCTCCAAAGAATGTCCTGTGACACAGCATGGCATTGTCAAGAGAGTCTGGAGACGTTCCCCACACAGGGAAGCGTGGCTCTATCAAAGATAGCATCTTCCCCACACTAAGCAGGTTGCTGTCATCCTGTTTACCCTGTGCACCCACCCCCTAGATGCCATGAGACATAGAAGGTTTAAAAGCCCGATGCTCAGAGGCTTAGAACAGGCTTACCCAGATCTCCGGCTTAACTCCCAGCCTGTGGGTCTTTCCACTCTGCCATCCAGCCCACCAGATAGGAAACCATTTCATCTATACAGCCAAGAGGACTTTGGTCCTAATCCATTGAATGCACTTCTGGAGATCCATTCCACAGATCTCAATTAATTCAAGAGACACTAGTCTCTCCTCTCTCTCTTTTCTCTCTTGCTCTCTCTCTCTCTCTCTCTCTGTGTGTGTGTGTGTGTGTGTGTGTTGAGTCTCCAGTCTCAGCTTTCTGGGTGTTGGGATTAAAGATGTGTGCCACCACATTCAGCTGGCATTAGTTCTCTAATTTTAAAGCACTAAATAACAATATGAGACCAAGTGGGATGGAAGTGACATGTCACCTTCAGGCCTCCTTTAGACATGTGTGGCCCTGCAGGATGCTACTTCTGACCCCTGAGTTTCCTTGGCATCCAATACCCTGAATCTAAGCTTGTGAACAAAAGCTAACATAGCTTGCAGGAGATGTCCTGCCTTAGAGGCCAGGACTCTTCAGGAAATTGCTACTAGTCTATATTAATGACCTATGTTGCTCTCTAATCTATCCCTCAACCACAGAGGCTTCTAGACAATTTCGGTCTCTGTTTTATCCTTTCTTATCCTGTATTTCTCAAAGCTAAGGGAGGGAACTATTTAAAGACACATCTCTGTTCCAGAGACATTAAAACGTCAAATAAACGGCATCTTAGAATCAACCAGAACCATTTACCTACTCTTGTTAATAGGATGACTCAGAGTCTGGTATGCAATGGGCCCTTCCTCTCACATGGCCAGGTCATTTAGAGCCATGGTCCTGCTTTCCAACTAACTTTCTGCCCGATACCCTGATAGTCTCACTGAGTCAGATCAGTAAAAATACATCACATCAGTTATCCCAAAGTCAGAAAGAAGCACTTTACTCCTGGCAGACAAGATTCCTGCAGTCCACACTGTTTACACATTAGCCAAGCCTGGTACACAGATAGATTCAGAGTCCACACCACACAAGCTTTCCGTTGACTGGAGAGCAGTCTGAGGCCACACACCACTGAACCAATGACCATAGCCTTGGGAAGTCGGGTTAGTGGAGGCAGGTGGAAGAGCCTTGGATTCTAAAATTCCACATAGTTGTTTTCCACCCTGTTGTAACGTCAGCATGATGTAAAGGCAGAGAGAAGTCCATTGCTGTTTATTGCTTTTCAACACGAGTATTTGTCACATGCTAGGTGTGGGAGCTAGGGATCCAGAAACAAAGTCCTGAAGCGCCTCATATCTTAACTGAGGGAGACAAGCAAGCCAGTAGTCACAGCTGAGGCTGGAATCTGTGAAGTATGCATAGAGTTCTATGCACGTGCCAGGGAAGGACACCAAAAGCCAATCAGGGAAGCAACAGGGTGCATATTCAGAAAATAATACTTGAGGTTTTTGTTCTGGTTTGGTTTTTGTTTTCTTGTTTTGCTTTTGTTTTCTTGAGACAGAGTTTCTTTGTATAGCCCTGGCTGTCCTGGAATTTCCGTTGTGGACCAGGTTGGCCCCAGACTCACAGAGATCCTCCTGTCTCTGCTTCCCGAGTGCTGGGATTACAGGCCTGCACCACCACCACCCGGCTTTTATTTTCTAACACGAATAATTATCTGGCGACCTCCAAGTGGAAAGACATGGGCAGTCCAAACACACAAGAGTCTTTAAAAGGCTTGCAAGGTGTTGGGTATTGCTGGGGAGCCAGGCTGTCTAACAGTGGAAAGGCAGCGTGGTGCGGGTCCTGGAAGGCCTGTCTGGGAAAGGATTAGGGACTCTGGAGAGTGAAGAGTCCAGGGTCTGCGTGGTGGAGACAGGTATAGGGAGGTGGGAGTGGAGCCCTGGGCACGAGGCAAGCAGGAGGCTGCTGCCATGATCTAGGCAAGGCTGAATCCGACAGAGTCAGTGCTCTTGACCGGGAGGGCAAATACCTCCAGACAGAACACACAGAGGGTTTGGGGACTGGAATGGTGCCAGTGTTTTCGACTTGGGCAACAGGTGGTGCCATTTCCCCAGAGGAGCAGCTCTAGAGGGAGAGATGGCACCTTCAGATTCAAACAGGTCCCAGCTGAGGTCCCCAAAGAACAAGCAAAAGGAAAACACCTCGGCCCCCACATGAAGACATGGTACTGACATATACACAGCATTCCACAGTTTACACAAAACCTCTGTCGAAGCCCAGACACAGGCAGTGTGGGGGCAGAGTGCTGAGGACTGTTATCTGGAGAGGAGCAAGCTGTTTAGAGAGAGCCTTGGAAACCCCCGCATGGAGGCTGGGCTGAATGCAACCCCCACCCCACCCCCATGGGCCCAGGATGTCACACAGGGAGACCAGCAAACAGTGAGCATTCAGAAGAAAGGGTGTGCAAGGATATTTTAGAGAATCCATGTTAAGTGTATATATATAGATATAGATATATATGACAAACATTTAGATTCCCCTTCAACTATTAAAACCAATTGAAAGCAAAATAGAAACTCAAAGGAAAAAGAAGTTTCTGCCTTCTATAAAACAAAAACAAAACGTTATTAAACAAAACCAAGGAAATGAATTCCAAATGAAGAGGATTTGATCCAAAATATGTGGGGACACAGAGCCAACCCATCCAAGTACAGACGCTGGGGGACAGATCATCCTTCCTAGCACAAAGTGTCACATTCCTAACAGTTTCCTGGAGTGGTCCTCTGGGGGGGGGGGATGGGTAGATGGGCATGTTAACAGATCCGACCAAGGATGGGGGGAGTTGGTGAATGTTCTGCATGATAGGATCTCCAACTGTTAACTGGGAACGTGGTCACCTGTACCATATAGTGCCATGACCATATTCATCTGCTTTCCTTGCATAGAGGCATGGCCATGTGACCAAGCTCAAGCCCGCAGGCTATAAGTAGAAACTGTGGGGTTTGTTCTTTTAAAAATTTCATTGAAATAGAATTTCTACACAATCCAGCCACTTAAACAAGCATGATTTTAGGGAGGCTTACCAGGCACGATAGCGTATGCATCCTAGCACTTGGGAAGGTGAGGCAGGAGGATTGCAAGTTCCCCAAGAATGTCTCAGAACAAACAAATTGTGCTTTTATTATATTCACGGAGTTAAACAACTACCAACACAATCTTAGATCATTTCTGTTACCTACAAAAGAAATGCTGAACCCCTTCTCTGTCATTCTCCACCCCCCAGTTCTAAATAACCCATTGTGCATCCTGGCTTTATGGAAGTGCTTATGTTGCCACTTCTGGTAAATAAAGCCATGCACTAAGTGTTCTCCTATGTCTGACTCCATTGCTCAGTTTGTTTTTGAGGTTCGCCCATGTTGTTGCTTGCAGTCAACTTCTTTTGTTGCTACTAATGATGCATTGTCTGGATTGGACCCATTATATTTACCCTTGCATTAGTGGGTGGACATTCATCTGAACTCAATTTTGGTGCTGTTTTTAATAATTCTACTTTGTCAGGTGCTGAGACTCATAGCCAAACTTTGGGCAGCATGCATGGAATCTTATGAAAGAAGGGGGAGATAGAAAGACCTGGAGGGGACAGGAGCTCCACAAGGAGAGCAACAGAACCAAGAAATCTGAGCACAGGGGTCTTTTCTGAGACTGATACTCCAACCAAGAACCATGCATGGAGATAACCTAGAACCCTTGCACAGATGTAGCCTATGCAGGTCAGTATCCAAGTGGGTTCCCTAGTAAGGGGAATAGGGACTGTCTCTGACATGAACTCTTTGGCTGGCTCCTTGATCACCTCCCCTTGATGGGGGAGCAGCCTTACCAGGCCACGGAGGAAGACAGTGCAGCCACTCCTGATGAGACCTGATAGGTTAGGATCAGATAGATGGAAGGGGAGGAGGACCTCCCCTATCAGTGGACTTGGAGAGAGGCATGGGAGGAGATGAAGGAGGTGAGGGTGGGATTGGGAGGGAATGAGGGACAGGGCTACAGCTAGGATACAAAGTGAATAAACTGTAATTAATATAAAAATAAAACTAAAAAAATAATTCTGCTTTGTTCGTGTACAGGTCTTTGAGTGGACATATTCGCATGGGTCTTGGGTAGATACCCAGAGGAAAACTGCTAGTTGGCGAGGTTATGATACAGTTCTGTGGTGAAGGCTGAGGAATTCTCAGAACTGTGCTGCCCACCTGTTCCATTTCTTTCGATGCACTAACTGTTCAAGAATGGGTATTTTCTTCTTAAAGAAAGCATCCTCCTTCCTAGTGGCAGAATGCAGATATAAGACACATTTGAAACTGTCTCGGAAAAGGAGAGAAATTCGCATTAAGCCTGGAGGAGTAGCAGGCTGACTGGAACCAGGGAAACGGAGGCTCCAGACTGCATCACAGTTCCCTGTCACTTGCAGCTGGATCTAATCCTGATGTCTATGGTTGTCATGGGTTTGGTGACATCTCTATAGAACCAAAGAATGTAGGGAAGCCACTCAGAAAGATGGAACCAATGCAGAACTGTTAAAGGAAGAGACAACGTGTGGGTATTGGCTATGCCTGTGCCTCAGGGCCCTCCATCCTGTCTCAGAGAGCAGCCTTGTCTTTCTAAAGGGTCTGTTTTTGTGAAGCTGGACAGGCAGGAATGAGGGATCACCAGATTACAATACAGAGTGGTGAGTAAAATGTGTCATCCTGAGCCACACTGTCATCCAGGCTCCGAGAAAAAATACTACAGCCCACGAGGGGAATGGAGCTGTGTGACATCACTGTGACATGGCAGCTGGGACAATGCATTCTCACATTCCCTAAATGTCTCTGCCCTATTTTTAAATAGCCCAGTCTGTTGAAACAAGAGTAAGAATCAGAAGGAGGTGCATCTGGAAATTATTAGAGAAACGTACAGCAGAAGCGAAACCATTCCAGACAACAGAGAGGGGTTCAGACAAATATCATCCAGAGGAGACGAGACAGAATCAGAACTGACTAGCCAGAAAACCACGAAAAGCAAAACTATTACAGAGATGTAGCCTAGCCTTGAGGTGCAAGGAGGGCAGGGATTTCATGCATATGAATCTCTCTTTGACAAATAATAAGTCCACGTGTATGTAGGCATCCTGGGGAGATGGTAGAAAGCTCTCAAACCTCAAGTCTGAAAGCCAACTATTTCCGGATTTGCCAAATACAATTATATGATCTAGGTAAATTGTTTAAACTTCAGTGGTGGGGCAAGTGAAGTGTCTCACAGGGTAAAAGCACCACTACCAGGCTAGATGACCTGACTTCAATCCCAGGAGCCCACATGATAGGAGAGAGCCAATTCACATGAGTTGCCTTCTGATCTTCACACACACACACTCCATAAATTTAGATGTAATAAAATTCAAAACACTAACAAATTTTAGTGGATCCCAGTTTTATTTCTGTTGCTGTAATAAAATGTCCCAAGAGAAAGCAACTTGGAGAGGAAAGGATTTCATTTGGCTACAATTTCAGGTTATAATCTGTCACAACAGGGAAACCAAGGCATCAGGAACTTCAAACAGCTACTGACATCATTTCCACAGTCAAAAGTGGAGAGAGATGGGGATTTACCAATGCTCAGATCACTTTCTCTCCTATAGAGTCCAAAGCCCAAACCCAGGGAACAGCACCAGCAGTCTAGAGATGGATTTTCTCACATTAATTAATGTGTAATCAAGACAACACACCCCAACACACACACACACACACACACACACACACACACACACAGAGAGAGAGAGAGAGAGAGAGAGAGAGAGAGAGAGAGAGAGTGCTATCTTCACAGGCAGAACTAATCTAGACATCCCTCACTGAGACTCTCTTTCCAGGTGATTCTAGGTTGTGTCAAGTTGACAACTGAAGTTCAGCATTAGACACACAGAAAAATGGGATGTAATGGTCTCTCAAGAAAGGCTGGCACAGCTTGTATCTTAAGGTTCTACTCTGTGTTTGGGGACTACAGCAGGGGTGGCAGGTAGGCATGGTACCATTGGCAATCTTAGTGGAGATGTGAAGTAGGCAGTTGGAAGTGCAGTTCTGAATTCAAAGAAGTAGAAGTAAGAAAGAAAAATGAGGGAATTTCCAACCTATTGGCGATGTCTTTAGATGAAACCATTTTCATCTAAGGGAGAGAGAGGTGATGATGAAGAAGCAATAAGGCCCCTCCCACTTACAGGTCCAACCTAATCTCCATCTCCTTTGTCTTATTAGCATCCATCACACTTAGATGCCAGATTTCATAACATGCTGATGTGAAATATAAATATATTTTAAAAATATCTAGCACATTTAAATATATGTAACACATTGCAAAGTGGTAAATGCTAGAATAAATTACTTTGTCCTTCAAGAAACTTATCTTCTCCTGGTAAGGACAGTAAACAAACACATAAATAAGGAAACTGATAAGCTAGATATTTGCAGACTAAATGCCAAACCCTGCCAGAAACATCCAGGGGAGGAAAGTCCTCACTCTGTAGCTAGCCATGGCAATAGCGTCAGAGGTAGAAGATGGAGTAAAGATGACTTTCTAGAGAAAGCGACTTGGAAAGGGTTTGATCTGTCTCCAGCACTGATCAGAGTCTTCAGATCTGCACTTTCACAATGCTCAAAACTCAAATGCTTCTCAAAAGAGTGACTGGGAGTTGACTAGAACAAAACTCCTTTTTGGGGGTGGGATAGAATCTTTTATTAACCACAGCAGTCAATGCTCTGATGATTTTTAGTGCACTCAAGGGCATGCAATGTATCAGCCTGTATGTCCCAGTTTAGAATAGGTTGTTATCATCATTATTATTAATGATTATTTGAGAATCTCACAACGTGTACCCTGGTTGCACTCATCTCCCAGCTCTCCTATGTCTGCTCACCCCTAAAAAGAAGAAGAAGAAGAAGAAGAAGAAGAAGAAGAAGGGAAGGAAGGAAGGAAGGAAGGAAGGAAGGAAGGAAGGAAGGAAGGAAGGAAGGAAGGAAACAAGTCCATTTTGTATTGTTCATATACTCACTGGAGCATGGTCAAATTCCTAGTACCCAGCCTCCAAGAAAGGCTGAGTCTTTCTCTGCCTGTGTCCGTGCCAGAAGCCATCAACTGAGGAGAGCCATTTGTTTACCCTGTGCCACCACTGGGCTGCCAGGAAGGGGCAGGGCCAGCTCTCCCTTGTCTTTGGACATCAACATAGCTTCAAGTACCAGACAACAGACATCCGCATGGGCTTCAGTGGTAACATGGGTCACAGACATCAACAAGGCCCCCAGCCATATGAGGACCACTGACCTACTCATGGCCCTCAGTGGCTGCACACACCACGGGCCTCAGTATGGTCCACACATGCCAGTTGCATCATCATGGCTCCTGAGGCAGCAAAACCCAAGGACATCACCATGGCATCAGGCAGTGGCATAGACAACAAAAGTCCACATGGATCTCAGGTTTCCCCAGACACAGAGTAGAACCTTACGATACAAACTGTGCCAGCCTTTCTTGAGAGACCATTGCATCCCATTTTACCATGGAACACAGACACTAACATGGTCTCCAGTGGCATTATGGACCATGGGAGTCCTTCAAGGAGATCCAATCCAGAAAGCGAGCCTCTCCTCATCACTGATGTTGCCCAGAGCCAGGGGAATCTCGGGGGCTAAGCCTGCATCTGCATCAGCTCCAGGTTGCTGCACATCATCCCACCGACCCTATTGGGCAATGACAGCCTGTCCACCTCAGCGCCTCCTGTCATCACTATCACATCTCCAGTTCCACCTCTCTCCCAACAGCATGCACTGCTCCATTTTTCTGTCTTTCCCACCCCTCTGTCACATATTAATTCATGGTCGCGGCAGCCGCCAACCTGTGCCACGAGGCACAAGACTCTTGATTCATTTACAGATCCAGTTGACTAATGTCCATGGAGCAGTGTTAAATCACATTGAGAATGCTCTGCAAGTCAGCATTGGAGGATGCAAAGAGAGATTTTAAAAGTAAGATGCCTTGAGGCTGATGAAGGAATATTGGCGTGAGAATTAGGCAAGGCTCATTTGTCAACATGATATATTTGGAAAGAGGGGCCCTCAATTGAAAAAATGGTCTCCATCAGGTTGGCCTCCGGACATGTCTGTGGTGCATTTTCTTGACTGCTAGTTGATGGAGGAGAGTGTTTTTCACTGTGGGTGGTACCATCCCTGATCTGGTGGTCCTGAGCTGTATAAGAAAGCAGGCTGAGCAAGCCATGAGAACAAACCAGAAACAAATCAGCGTTCCTCTGTGATTTCTGCTTCAGTTCCTGCTTCCCACTTCCTGTCTTCAGTTCCTTCCTTTGCTTCTCTCTCTCTTTTTAAATTTTTTTTACATTTTATTTACATTGGTTTTTTGCTTTCATATATGTTGTGTGAGGGTGTCGGATCCCTTGGAACTGCTACAGCCAGTTCTGAGCTGCCATGTGGGTGCTGGAGATTGAACCCCGGACCTCTGCAAGAGCAGCTGGTGTTCTTAACCACTGAGCCATTTCTCCAGCCCCTTCCTTGCTTCTTTTAAAGATAGACTAACACCTGCATGCTAAATAAACCATTTCCTCTCGAGGTAGCTTTTGATCATGGTATCACGACAGAAAAAGACCTCGGACAGTTTGTTAAGTTGTCTACATAGCTACCTCCCACAGGTCCTGTCTCTTTTGTAGACTCTAGGAAGGATGACAGAAGAAGATAATTGCCTCTGTCCTCTCCCCTTGACGGTAGGTGAGGTGATTTGAATAGGAATGGCCCCCATAGACTCATGTGCTTGAATGTTTGTTCCATAGGGAGTGGCACTGTTAGGAGGTGTGGCCTTCTTGGAGTAGGTGTGGCCTTATTGGAGGAAGTGTGTCACTCTGGGGGAGAGGCCTTGAGGTCTCCCATGCTTAAGCTAAGCCCAGTGTGGCACACAGTCTCCTGCTGCCTTTGGATCAAGATGTAGAACTCTCAGTTCCTTCTCCAGTACCATGTCTGCCTGCAAACTGCCAAGCCAATAATGAACTAAGTCTCTGAAACTGTAAGCCAACCCCAATTACATATTTTTCTTTATAAGAGTTGCTGCTGAGGTCTCAGCCCTGCCTCTACTGTTTACTACATATGTAACTCTGAGCAAATTCCTCCTCTAAAATGGGAAACACAGTGTCTTCTTTGCTGGGCTGAGGAATGTATGTGGAAGCGTTTACAAACCTATAAGGCAATGTGTGATGTGAGTCTAAGGTTGGCTGGAGAGTCAGTGGTCTAGTTAGGAGCAGCCTTGAGGACACGGAGAACGTAGAAAGAAGGTTATGTCTAGGCTCAGGGGGAGGAGAAGAGAATTCTGAAGAGGGCCATTTGGTTTGGGAACCCAACCATCCGAAGAGCTTGCTGCCCAAGATTTGAGCCAAGGCCCTGAGAAGATGTTAGGCAACCGATCTCTCTACTCAATCTCTCCATTAAGAGCTTGAATTCTAGCTCAGGCTTAAGATTTTGGGGGGAGATATTCATTTCCTGTTGATACAGTTAAAAAACATCTACAAACATAGTGGTTCTCTGTCCCATTTATAAGGACACTTGTAATTTCATGGCCCCCAGCTGGTTGACTCTATTAGGACAGTCTCCCTATCAACTGATTAGCAATCTTGATTTCATCTGCAAACTTCATTACCCTGCATGAAGCATCTGCACAGGTCAGGAATTTATGTTAGTACAACCAGGCACAGAGGTACACGACTTTAATCCCAACATTCAGGAGGTGGATCTGTGTGCATTTGAGGACAGCAAGGGACTACACAGTGAGACCCTGCCTTTTGTGTGAGTGAATGCATGAGTGTGTGTGTGTGTGTGTGTGTGTGTACAGGGTCAGTGGGATGGCTCAGTGGGTGAAGGAGCTGACTTCCAACATTTGAGTCTGATGCTGAAATTCATGTGGTGCAAGGAGAGACCCAACCCCTTCAGATTGTCCTTTGACCTCTTTTGAGCCATGGCATACAAGCATCCCTGCCCCTACTAAATAGATGAGTGCACCTAAATGTTAAAATACGTACTAGTATATTCCTAGTTGTACGGCTACCACCACTATTGCTATCTCTGGTTTTAGAACTTCTTATGACCCTAAAGAAATGTTGTGTAGAGTTACAGTTGCTCCTCACTCCCACGCCTAGCCGTGGGTAATTTCAAATCCACCGCCAATTTCTCTGCGTTGATGTTGGCCTCTTGTAGACAGCTCACGTGAAAGGCGTCATACAAATGGAGTCTTCTGTCTGTGTCTGGCCTCTCTCGTGGGCCATAGCATTTTACATGCATCCATGATGCACAAGGCGTCAGCGCTTCACTCCTTTTCATTGTCCAAGATCATCCTATGGTGTGTTAGGTTGAACTGCATCTCCGCTGAGCAGGGCTGTGTTGACATCGATGCTGGAGTTTTTGTTTCTCTTTTGCAGGTCCTGTTTCTCTTGAGTAAGTGCCCATGAGTAGGCTTGTGTGCTGAACGATTTTCTAAAACGTCTGTACTATCTGATTTTCCCATGAGCACTACGAAAGGGCCGTGCTCACCAGCTGCTCTTAGAACTATGATCATTCCAGGGGAGGTGAAGCGATAAGCCATCTGATCTTAACTTGGATTAATAACTAATATAAATAATTAATTTTGAGCATTTTGAAAAACTGGCCATTTGTACTATGGTGAAATGTCTATGTCAATCTTTTGACCATTTTTGCTAGTGTATACTAAGTGTAGGACACAATGGGTGACGCTATGAAACTTTCAGACACGCAGTATTTTCATTGTATTTAAGCGTCTGCTACCCACACTCACCTCCCTCCCACCTCCAGCTAGTTTCTTTCCTGTTTTCTTATATCCTCCTTCTACTTCATGTCCTAATATCTTCTACTTCATGCTCACACATGAGTTAAAAAAAAAAACATGCAACTGACTTTTGAGTCTGGCTTATTTCACTTAATGTCATATGATCTCCAATTCTGACTTCTTTATGGCTAAATAACACTCTACTGCGTGTATGTCTTATTTTGCCATCCCTCCATTGCTGAGCAGCTAGGCTGACTCCATGACCTTACTATTGTGAACAGAGTCATAATAAAGACAGCTGTAGAGGTTTCACTGTGTTGTGATGACATTCCCTGGGTCATAGATCCAAGGCTGTGATAACTGCGTCATATGGCAGGCCTAGTTTTAAAGAGTTATTTATTTTATTATTATTATTTAACAGTGTTCTGCCTGCATGTACACCTGATTGCCAGACACCAGATCTCATTATAGATGGTTGTGAGCCACCATGTGGCTCCTGGGAATTGAACTCAGGACCTCTGATAGAGCAACCAATGCTCTTAACCTCTGAGCCATCTCACCAGCCCCCTGGAAGTTCTATTTTTAATCAAAACACACACCAGCATTTGCTGTTTTCTTATGTTAGTCATTCTGATTGGAGCAAGACTGACTTTCAATCTTGTTTTCATTTGCATTTCCCTGAAGATTAAAGATGTGAACCATCCTGGTTGGAAAAGTGTCTACTCAACTCAGTCGTTGATTGGACTGTTTGTTCTTTTGTCTAGCAAGTTGCTGTTGTTTAAATTTTATGTGTACAGGTGTTCTGCTCACATGTCTGTCTGTGTATCGGGCATATGATTGGTGCCTGTGGAGGCCAGAAGAGGCTGTGAGATCCCCAGGAGCTGGAGTTACAGGCAGTTGTGAGCCCCATGCGGTGCAGGACTCAAACTCTGGAGTAGTCTTTGCTCCTAACAGCTAAACCATCTCTCCAGCCCCTGTTTAGTTTTTTGTTTGTTTGTTTGTTCTTTTTTTGAGACAAAGTCTAATCAGATAGCCCTGACTGGCCTGGATATCACTACATAGACCAGATTGACTTCAAACTTGCCACAATCCTCTAGCCACAACCCTCCGAGTACTAGAATTATAGGTGGGTATCAGTGCATTCTAGCCGGGGTTTAGTTTTTTGTTTTGTTGTGGGACAGGGTTTCTCTGTGTGGCCCTGGCTGTCCTGAACTCGCTCTGTAGACCAGGCTGGCCTCCAACTCACAGAGATCGCTTTACCTCGGTCTCCTGAGTGCTGGGATCAAAGGTGTGTGCCACCACTGTCTGGCTAATTTTTTGAATTCTTTAAATTCTGGATACGAATCTTCTATTGGATGAACATCTGGCAGTCATTTCTCCTGCTCTGTAGCTATACTCTTTACTATGCAGAGATGTTTTCCTTTCTGTAATCACACCTGCCAATTTTCATTCTAATTTCCTGAGCTATTGGATTCCTATTCAGAAAGCCACCATCTTTTGCCTGTGTTGAAACAGGTTCATCTTCCTATCACTGAGTTATAAAATATTTATTAATTACAGATACTGATCAAATATATGATTTCACATTGTTTGCCTCGGTTTCCCCTTCTGTTTGCCTTTAAGATCTTTGAGACAGAACAGTGCTTCAGAACCATTCAGGGCACGGGTTAAAAGGGACAGATAGTTCCTTTTGTAAGTTCTAACAAGCACATGCCAAGTCTCTTAAAAGCCCCCGGGAATCAAAGGGTTAGAAGTAGCTGTTTCTTGGGGCCTGTTTACCGTCCAGTTAATCAGTAAGCCAGAATCAGAGAGCTTCCCAAAGTGGGGATGCGCAGAACCCTTCCAAAAGGTTTTCCAGGCTCAGGCGAGGAAGAGAAATGAGCCCCGGGGGCATCGTGGCTATCCCAGGGCCTCAGAAATAATCCCCAGCGTCGCGGAGGCCGCTCCCCAGCCTCCTCGCAGGCTCGCGCGGTGCTCTCTAGGCTTGGGATCCTGACTGAGAGAGGGTTACTTGGAGAGGGGGCCACGTTTCCGAGTCGCCGCTGGGAAGCTCAGCGAGATGCCAAACCTGCCCTCAGCCTTCCTGCCCCTCCTCCTGCTCTCCAAGTTTGTTGCCCCGGTGACCTTTCGTCACCACCGCTACGACGACCTCGTGCGGACGCTGTACAAGGTGCACAACCAATGCCCGGACATCACGCGGCTCTACAACATCGGGCGCAGCGTGAAGGGGCGGTACCTCTACGTGCTGGAGTTCAGCGACCACCCTGGGATCCATGAGCCCTGTAAGTGCTGAGCGGTGCTGGGGTGTGCAGGCCACTAACTCCCTTCCCTTACAAATCCAGAGAAGGAAGGTGGCACCCCTTGGCTTAAAGCTTCCGTGGGCCCTGGGGTTGTAGCGCATTCCTCCTTGCTGGGTTCTGCTTGCTCAGAACTCCATGGTTAGAAGGATCTTCCTCCTGTTTCTCTCTTTTCCCCTCCCTTCCCTCTCACCCTTGGTCTTTTTCTCTTATTGTTTCTATCAGGATTCATTGATTGGGAACATAGCAGAAAGAGTTGACCTCCTAGTTCTCCCGCGAGGTCAGGCGGATCTCAGAACGGCAGTGATCCAACATGGTGTGGTAGAGAGAGTTTGGGGTTTGGGGATATTAGCTTGCTTTTTTGTTTGCTTCTGTTATCAAAGAAATCTGTGTTTGCTTCAAAAAATAGTTCATGACCAGCCTGGAAACATAAAAACCACCTGAAAAAAAAAAGCTAGAAATCAGAGAAGGAAAAACAAAATCACAAAACGGAAGCAATCCTAGTGCTCACAGATAGCTATCATTCCCGTAGATTGACATCTCTCCTTCCAGACGCGTTATTTGATCCTACATCTCAAATGCAAAATGGAATCACACCGTAACTGTTTTCCTGAGCTCATCGTCTGAGTCTATGAACACAGCTCCATGGTGTAATGTGCTATCGCCTGGTTTCCTCAGCTGCTCACACACTGATGAACACTGACGACGTCTCTCGTTGCTTTGTTTACAGCAGTGGTGACATTTGAGTTAAGTCACAGGCTGTATTTCAGACTGTCAACATTTACTTTTCCCCCTCTTAAACCCAGCTCCACTATAATCTACCTTAAGTTGTTGCGCAAAGCCCCCGCCCTAAGGTTGCCGTCCTCTGAACCACCTACTCCCAACTTGCAGGGAGATGCCAGGATCACTTCTCTCATTACTAATGCTATCTTCTTGCTCTTCTGCTTTAATGGTCCTGGGGATATTGACCAGGAGAGCTTCCAAATTTTATACAGAGAAGGTTCAAGAAGAGCCATGTGGTTCCCCCAGGATTAGAACCTGCTTTTACTCAGATCGAATGGGTGTTGTGGAGGCTTACGGCTATTGATGAGTTTTATGAGATTAGCCTCTTCAGGTCACATCCCCTTCTTGTGCTGCCTCTTTAGGCCACGCCCCCTCCTTGGTGTCTGGTCCTAGCATTCAAGGTCTTCCCTGAGGCTGTTGCAGACAAGGCAGCCTTACACTGACCCCTGTTTTCCCCTGAGTTAGCAGTTCTTCCATTTGCTCCTTACATTCCTTCATTCCACAAATATTTGCCCATCACCTACCAGATTTAAGAACTTTTGTTGGGGCCGTGGAGATGGCTCAGCAGTCACGAGAGCACTTGCTGTTCTTAGAGAGGCCCTAAGTTTGGTTCAAAGCACCCAGCATCTTACCTGTAACTCCAGTTCAGAGGGATCTGGTTCCATCTGGGCTCTGTGGAACACACAGACACACATACATGTAATTAAATAATAAACCCGAAGGAGAGAAAGAGACGGAGATCCTTATTTTAAAAAGAGCTTTCAGGCAGGCATGCTGTCACTTTCATAGGCTTTGGAAGTACAGCAAAGATTAATACAGACTTTGCCCTAGTATGGCTAATTAGAGCAGACTAAGCCCAGCAATAAATATGGCATTGGGTAAATGCTTGGTACATTGGATTGAGCAGGTTCTACAGCAAGAGCTTAAACAGGAAAGAGGTGGGCCTACAGTGCAGCAATCCAGAGAGAAGCAGAGGAGGTCACTCGTATCCCAAAGGTTTTTCTGGCTGAGGTGGTGTTGAGCAGGACATCTTAAGACTATCTGAGGGGGAGGGCATGACAGGCTAAGGGAAAAGAAAATGCAGTTTTCCAGGAACAGGAGAATGGTTGGCATATGTAGTTCATGCAGAGGCCCCGAGGTCAGAACCGGGTGGTTAGGAGCACTCGATACCATTGTCTTTTGGGGCTTACAAACAGGTGGACCCATCTTGGCCTTTACTTTGAGTCAAGTGAGTAGCCTCAGGAGAGCTTTAAAGATGACTCAGGATGGAAGCCAACAAGTGTGGCTCCAGGACCAGCCCGTCTGCTGTGGTGAATGAAGGTTTATGGAAGACCATCACACTCGTTTGTCCTCAAATCAGGTGGCTTCTGCTGAAAGAGTTGAAGCTCTGTGACAGAGATAACACCGTCCACAAAGATTCCAAGTCGGGCCCTTCCTTAGCCTTCACAGAAAAGCTTGGTTCACGCCTGACTGGGCAGCGTGGATGTTAAAGGAGCCGCACAGATGCGGGAAGTCTGAGTAGGAGATGAGCTGCAAAGACGAAGATGTGAAGGTGTGGGAGCTCGGGCCAAAATAACTGCCGGCGGGGCTTCGTATGAGACAGCTGTGTTCCGTCTCTACTGAAATCAGAAGCAGAGGGTTTGCTAACGAGCCCTTGCTGAACACAATGCCGTGTGAACCGGACCAGCGGCTCCTACAGCCGAGTCTCACAGAGTTAACATTGTGCTGGGTGGCTTAGAGGACAGAGGAGACTACACAAATTTTCCAAATTTTATTTCACTGAAGATAAATACCTATTTATTATCACCAATATTTAAAAAGAAAAAAGAAAGAAAGCTAAGAAATGGTCCAGGAGTATTGCTGCTTGTTGTTATTCTCAGCACTCAGGAAGCAGAAGCAAAGTCTCTGTGAGGCCAGCCTGGTCTACACTCCAAGTTCCAGGACAGTCCAGGGCTACTTAGAGAGACCCTGTCTCAAACGAAACCAAAACCAAAAGAAAGACTAAAAAAATAGAATAAAGAAAGAAATGCATACTTTGAGTCAGGTTTCTCTGTGTAGCGCTGGTTGGCCCGAAACTTGCTGTGCAGACCAGACTGGCCTCAAACTCGCAGAGATCTACCTATCTAAAACCCAAGTGCTGAGATTAAACACAAGTGCCACGATTCCATGCCTGCACGCCATGTTTTAAAAACCATGATCCTTTGTGCATCGAAAACATTCTCTTAGAGATGGGTGTTACAGTAATACTAAGATAAATAATGTTTGTTTTTTCCCCTAAAGATATGTTAAGATCATCTTCTTGGGTTGCACTAGGTCCTGTAAAGGAAGCAAGACATGCGTGAGCATAGGTAGAGCCCGGAGCAGTAAGTCCCATTAAAGGGGAGGCCGCAGAGGACTCCCTCCTGACAGGAAGAGCTCAAGGTGGTCGCTCGGACGGAACAGTGCTTGAACTGGGCCTGTGAGGACGGCAAGGAAACAGGGAGATGAAGAGGAAGAGAATCAGCAGGCCAGGGAAGGAGAGCTATGTTGTGTAGGAAAAAAAGGCAGCACTGGAGTTTTCCTTTAAAGGGAGCACAGCTGTCTCACATTAGTGACCTAGAGCAGCAGTTCTCAACCTGTGGGCTGCGACCCCCGTGGGGGCTGCCTATTGGGTATCCCACATATCAGATTTTTACATTACGATTCATAACAGTAGGAAAATTAACAGTCATGAAGTAGCAATGGGATGATTTCATGGTTGGGGGTCACGACAGCATGAGCCACTGTGTTAAAGGGTCACAGTGTTCGGAAGGCTGAGGACCACCGGTCTAGAGGTTTCTCCAGAACTTCACTTCTGACTTCCATTAACAGTTAACTCAGGGGCCGATGGGAAGAATAAAAAGCCAGGCAGAAGCAGATTCCTTCCCCTCCCATGCCTCAAGACACTCCTTTAGAGACATATTCCAGAGCCCCAAATGCCTAACAACTTACATCTTCAACTGCAAAGATTATACTAGGATGACGAGCACTTTATGAGAGAGGTTCTGGGGAAATGCCATCGTCCACAAAGACTGGTCTCTGAGCAGTGTGCTGGGTGTGTCTTCACGCATGTGCATTTCTCCGAATGGTTCAGTGTGCTCTCTGGGCTTTGACCTCCATTGCACACACTGCCAGGCAGCTCAGACAAGTTACTTGACATCTTCTGCCCCCCCCCCTTCTTCCCTCTGAGGTTACAGGACCCACTCCACAAGTGTTCTCTTAAGATTAGCAATAACGAACATGAACAGCTGGTACACTTGGGGGTTCAATAAATGGTGATCATTATTATCCTGGGTGTCTACAGATTTTCCTATTGCAATTTATCTAGAAGGGGCTTGGGGATTGCTGGGAAGGACCTAATGAAGACTGAGACTTTCTTTCCTTTTGGAGGGGCCTGGGGATGGGCGAGGTGGAGTGGGGCGAGTCTCAGGTTAGTCTGGAACTCACTATGCAGCCAACGCTGGCCTTGAACCCATGGTCCTCCTGCCCCTTCAAGCTGGGTTGCCTTTCTGTTTCCAGTGGAACCAGAAGTCAAGTATGTGGGGAACATGCATGGAAACGAGGTGCTGGGACGAGAGCTGCTCCTCCAGCTGTCCGAGTTCCTGTGCGAGGAGTTCCGGAACCGGAACCAGCGCATCCTGCGCCTCATCCAGGACACGCGCATTCACATCCTGCCTTCCATGAACCCTGACGGCTACGAGGTGGCTGCCGCCCAGGTATGCAGTCCTAAGGGAGACACATGAAGAGACTAAAGCCATCTTATGCAAGGAGTGCCAAAAAACAGTGTGTCCTATCAGTAAAAAGGAAGGAAGGAAGGAGGGAGGGAGGGAGGGAGGGAGGGAGGGAGGGAGGGAGGGAAGGAAGGAAGGAGAAAAGGCGGGAGGGAAAAAAGGAAGGAAAAGGAAAGGTAAAACAGCCGGGGAGCCGGGGGTAACTGTGGGCTCTGATGGAACCTGAATGGTCTTATGCCCATCCAGCTAAGCTTGAGATTGTGTTATGGAGACAGATGTGGAAATTCCTTGGCAACAGCTTGGAAAATACTGTGCGCATGTGAGGGTGTTACCAAGTCCCCACCTTTCTGTACTTTTAGCCGAAGAGCACAAACTTTCTCCAGATCTTGGGGTCAGGGAATTAATTCTAGATGATTCCTCTTCCTCCTGTTATTGTTGGTTTTAGGCCTATTGAGACTTTAAATTAAACATGCTAGCCAAGTACTCCACCACTGAACTATATTTCTGAGCCCCATCCCCCCCTTTTTTTTTACTTTTTTATTGTTGTTTGTATGTTTTTTGAGGTAGTTTTGTTGTTTTTGTTCTGTGTAGCCTTGGCTGCCCTGGACTCCCTTTGTAGGCCATGCTGTCCTTGAACTCACAGAGACCTGACTCAAGCTTCCAGATGGCTGGGTTCGTAGCCATGCTGCTAGGCCTAGCATCTGTTTCTCTAGAGAGAGAAGCATAAACCCAGCAGTGTGGATGGTTCCTGGAAGCCGTGGAAGTCAGGAAAAGATTCCCTTGGGTCTTGCTGGCGCCTCACTGTGACACCCATTTCATTCTCCTGGGCTCCAGATAAAGAGTTGCCACTGTGTTAGGCCACCAGGTCTGTGGGACTTGTTACAGCGGCAGCTGGAATCTGTTACACCATTTGCCGCATGTCTGGGAACCTGGGGACCTTCCGTTAGGTGATGTCCCTCCTCTCCTCTCCCTTTCCCTCCTCTCATTCCTCCTGTTCTTTACCACCACTGCCCTTCTTTTTTCTTTCCCTTTCTCTTTTTGGCTTTGCTGGAGATGAGATACAGAAGCCTCTCCCGTACCAAGCAAGCACTCTGACACCAAGCCACAAGCCCCAGTCCAGAGATCCCTTCCTTGCCAGCCTAACTCATGGCCACTTGTGTACAAAATCAACTGGGAAAGCCCGTTGCTGTTGATGCTGACAGTTAAAGCTACATGGCTAAATAAGAACAAGAAGCAGCGAGACAGCCCCTACTGTGGAGGTGCAGCGCAAACTCAAAGCTTGGATAAATGTTTGCACTGGGGCAGAAATCCTGTGGGTACCTCAAGAGAACTCTTTAAAATGTCATCTCTTCAGTGCAGCCCAAGAATAAAATAGGAGTGGGATGTCATATAAAAAGGGAAACCTCCGAGAACGATAAAGAGTCTTAGAGAAAATTTGAATGGCAGGGCATCTCTGAGCTTCCGGTAGGAAATGAGGTTCATTTACCTCACTTCCTGGAACAGCCAACAATTTGAGCTGTACCCACTTAGTCTATAGGGCTGTAGTGGACACCCCTCTTCTCCAATGTCACACAAAATAATTCTAATAGCTCCCCCCCCACACACACTCTAAAACAGGATATCATGCAGCCTAGGCTGGCCTTGAGAGGTTATAAAGTGTACAAAGTGTCCAAAATTTACAAGGAGTTCACTGTGAAGGCGGTAGACTGAAACAGAAAAAGTTGTCCTTATCATGGACCGCTCCCATGGCAGCGGCAGTAGGCATTCAGAGACAGGAAAAGTGTCCGGTTCCCATGACCTGAGGCAGGAGGAGTCACCATGGACAGCTCCCACTGCGACCAGTTGGCTTAGGCAACTCCCACTAGACAGCTTCCCAATGAGTAGGCTGAGGAGTTTCTGCCATTTTGTCTCCTGCCTCCACAGCCCCAGGGCAGGAAGGAGGGACTGACTTGCCCTGAGGTGGGATGGGGACTGGCCAGTGAGCCACTTGCTACTTGGTATTTAATTGGCCTCTAAACATAGCTCTTAGAGGGTGCAGTGGGCCATTCCGATTGCCCTCTGCCCGAAGCAGGGAGGGGTGGCGGTAGGTCACCACAGCTTGTGGGGCTTCAGGACCTGTCGGGGTAGCAGGCCACCTCAGCTTGCTGGGGCACCACATGCCTTGAGGTGGGTTGGAATGGCCAAGGCGTGGCATTGCCTCAGCCTGGCACTTCTGCTGCAGTGGGCTTGGAGTGGCGGGTTGCCTCGACTCCAGCCTTAAATTTGGGACCTTTAGGAGCCTTATTGGGGAAGTCTGTTACTGTAGGTGTGCTCTAAGGGTTAATATCCTTGCCTTATTTTCTGTTCTCTCCCACTGCTTTCTGTGTGTGATAAAAATGTGACCAGCCAGCCTCCTGCTTCTGTTATCATGTCCTGCCTTCTGGGCCATTATGAACTCCTTTTTCCTCCCTCCCTCCTTCTTCCCCTCCTCTGTCCCTTCTGCCCTCTGCCCCACCCAAGCCATAAGCTAAAATAAACGATTTTTTTCTTAAGTTGATTTTGGCCATGATATTTTATCACAGTTATAGAAAAGTATCTAATGCAGCTAGTATTTAAAAGTTACATTGCACTCTGGAAATATAAGCCGCTCTTAAACACTCCTTTTTCCTCTCTTCGTTTCCTGAGGGCCCAAACACGTCTGGGTATCTGGTTGGCAGGAACAATGCAAATGGAGTGGACCTGAACCGCAACTTCCCGGACCTCAACACCTATTTCTACTACAACCAGAAGTATGGCGGCCCCAACCACCACTTACCCCTGCCAGACAACTGGAAAAGTCAGGTAGGAAATGGGAATCCATACCAGAGGCCAGTGAAGCATCACCTGGGGTTGCTTGCAGGATGCTAAGCATTCTTCATAGCAGCAGAGTTACCAAGAGCTAAGCATCACCTCACTCCTTGTTAATTTCCCTAGAGGGATTATAGCTACTGAGCTTCTTTCTGTCCTTCCTGCCAGCAGCATAGAGCCTTTGAGGAAGCCAGTCCTGAATCCACACGGTGGAAGGAGAAAACTGACTCCTGCAAGTTGCCCTCTGGCCTCTGTACCAGGCTGATGTGTGCATGTGTTTATGCATACACACACACACACTCCAGCATGTACACACTCGTGTGCATGAGCACACACAGACCTTCTGATGCATACTCCAGTGTTCTTTCTGCTGATACTAGATCAATGATTTTCAACCTTCTTAATGCTATGACAATTTAATACAGTTCCTCATGTTGTGGTGACCCCAGCCATAAAATTATCTCTGTTGCTATTTCATAACTGTAATTTGCTAGTTATGAATTTTAATATAAATATTGGTGTTTTCCAGTGGTCTTAGATTGCCCCTGTAAAAGGGTCTGTCCACCCTAAAGAGGTCGAGACCCACAGGTTGAGAAACACTGTCCTACACTGTGGAGAGAGAGCCCCAGCGGTTTATAAACAAGTTTGCTACCAAGTGAGGCCCTGCTGTCTTACTCCTGACTTCTCCACTTTCCCTCTGTGTGACCCTCTGCGTTTTAGAGCTTCCCTTGTTCCCCGTGCTCTCTCAGAGGGAGCCAGCATTTGGCAAGCCGTAGGTGATGCGAACGATTCCATCTGCTGAGGGCCAGCTGCTGGGTGGGAAAAACTGCCAGCACTGTCCAGCCCTGACTTCTCTCCTGTGTGGGATGGTTCAAGACACTCCATTTATGACTAAGCTTAGAGACTGGGGGAGGGGGGCGCCTTTGCATTGGCCAATCGTGCGTGAACAGAGTCAGCACTTTCCCCTTGAAAGTGACGCCGCTGGCTGGCCCAGCGCTTAGGTGTGCCTGCCATTCTTCCCGAGAACTCCCACTGGGCAGCTCACAGTCGCATGTAACTCCAGTTCCCGGGATGTTTGAAGCCCTGCACACTTGTGGATGTGCACACACGCAGTCACACGCACCCACACAGAACGTAAAAGAAAACCTTTTTTAGAAAATGATGAAAAAGTCATATTGCCATCTTGGCTTTCTGGTTACAGCTGACCAGTTAGTTCCATTAAGTAACCTGAAAAGAACATGGTCCTCTTCAGTGTATCCAGCCAGAAGTGGTTTTTGTTTTGTTTTTTAATTTCCTGAGGCAAGGTATCACAGTAGCCTTGGCTGGCTTCAAACATGCTTACTGAGGACGACCTTGAAGTTCTTGTGTTCCTCAAGATGTAAAGTCTGCAGTTCTGCTGGTGTCTGCCCTCCGAGTTACAGCTTCCACGGTGTGGGTGGGTATGCTGGAGGTACCCATCACCATCTGGTGCAGAAGAGCGTCAGTAACCCGGAGGCTTGCTTCTTGTCTATTTTGTGCATTATCGTCCACACATTTTACTTTGGAAAGGGGTTCCCTACCCTTAATGTTGAAATCATCACCACAGAGGTCGAAGCTTCTCAGCTCCAGTTCTCATATCTGGGATGCACTGTCCCCACAGGCCCCTTCTGACCTGCTTCTCCAGGTGAGCCTTGGCTGCCGACCTCTCATCTCTCCACAGGTGGAACCCGAGACCCGCGCGGTGATCCAGTGGATCCGCTCCTTCAACTTCGTTCTCTCAGCCAATATGCACGGCGGGGCTGTGGTGGCCAATTACCCATATGACAAGTCACTCGAGCACCGGTTCCGAGGTCCCTATCGCACCTCCAGCTCCCCCACACCGGATGATGAGCTCTTCCAGACAGTATGCAGAACGGCAGCTCACCCCAGAGGCAGGGGCGTGGGGCTCTGGAGATGCAATTCATGTCCGAGGCACAGGACCCCATAGCAACAAGTCCATGGTTTCAGAAAACAGGGTCTTCGTGAGAGGGGCTGTCTACAAAGTTACACTTTATGGCCATGAGCCATAAATCCAGGAGTGACTAAATCCAAACATTTTATAGTTGCTATGATGGAAAGAACCCTTAAGCTGATGACAAATGAGAATAAGCCTGAAAAGTAATTACACCGTCCATGTGTCAGTGGTGTGAAATGTGAATTTTGAGAGAATCTAATTTACACTTTTATGATGATATGTCTATTTTAGTGAAAAATAGACCATGCAAATTAAGATTTAAATAAAACTACAAAACAGTAGAATGGGCTGGGGAGATGGCTCAGGAGCTAAGAGTTCTTGTGGCTCTTGTAGAGAACCCCAGTTCCGTGCCCACAGTCCATGTTTACCAGATCAAAACCACCGGTAACACCAGCTCCAGGGGATCTAACACTTCTGGTCTCCAGGGACACTCGCACCCACATTCACGTACCCACACAACAGACACACAGAAACACACATACAAATCTTTTTGAATATAGAACCGGTGGCGCACGCCTTTAATCCCAGCACTTGGGAGGCAAAGGCAGGTGGTAAGTTTGATGCCAGCCTGGTCTATAGAACCAGTTCCAGCCTAGGTAGGGCAAGATGTGTCAATTTTTTTTAATTATTAAAAAGTAATAGGGATTATAGAGAGTCTCAGCATGTGCCTCGGAACATTTCTACTTTAGTCAAGCTTTGGTTTCTTTCAGTAAACTCAGCTAGAAAAAAACTGTCAACTGAAATGGACCTCCTGGGCGGTCTGCTGTCACCCCTGACAGATTTATCCCTGAGGAAGTGGAAACACCAGAATACAGGGCTCCTAGCAGCATGTACAGCTTCTGGGAAGCTGAGGCAGGAGGATTGAGTTCAAAGCCAGCCTGGACAACAGAGTGAGACCCTGTCAGGAAAAAAAAAACAATGGAGACAGAGAACAAGAGGGAGGAAGTGGACAGAGTTTGAGAATGAATCCAGAACTCCCAACTGTAGTCCAAATCAATGCTCAGTTACCTGGTAAAATGCACACCCGTACCCACCCCCACACCTCCTCTGTCTCTGACACCCTTCCTTGCACTGAAGCATATAGTACACTTGTGTGTCACCGTGGTCTCTTGGCATCCCCCAGTTGGGTGCCTGAGCTGCCTCTATGGGAGTTGGGATTTCTCTCAGGCATCTTCTGCTTTTCCTCCAGCTGGCCAAGGTCTATTCGTACGCACACGGATGGATGCACCAAGGTTGGAACTGTGGGGACTACTTTCCAGACGGCATCACCAATGGGGCCTCCTGGTATTCTCTCAGCAAGGGTGAGTGGTCCTGGGAATGGCCAGGCCGAGGGGTGGACTGCCCGTTTCTCCTTCTCGGGGGCGTGATGGGGAAATAGAGAAGTAGAGAGCTTTCGAGAGGCCATTTGCTAGTCTGCTTGTGATCCTAAAAGACCAGGGAGGGGGTAATGTGTGGTTTTATGAAACTGATGTTTTGTGCCCTAATCTGCTGGGGCATAGAGAAAAATAATGAGGCTAAGTGGTGAAGGGCAGGGTCTCTGAGAGTAAATCGACTTGGACTTGAACTTGCTCCTGTGCCAGCTGTGTGGCTTTAGGCTGAGTGCTCTGTCTGTGCTTTGCCTCCCATCTCTAAGCCTGATAACATGCTTCACAATTTTGATGCTCTAAGTAAAGCAGTTAGAAACATCTGGCTTCTAAGTTCTCTTGTTTCCAAAAGCAGCGCAGGTGGGGTGTCACAGCCGGTGAGCAGAGGGCTGGTCCCCCTGAAGGCTCGGGACCCTGCTAACCCTCCCACAGCAGGGCCTGCCATGGGCATTGGTCATTCACCATGAAAACTCAGGGAGCTCTAGCAGTGGGTGCAGCCCGCCCCCTTCCCTGTACTTCTCCCCCCTCCTCCCTGCACCTCCTCTGCCCTATTCTCTGCACTCTGTCCTCCCCCACAACCCAACCTTACCCTCACCTGTCCTGTGTCCTTCACCTTGCCTGGGACTGGCTCCGGATAAACATCTGTCTTGAACCTTTCACTGTTAAGGACAGGGAAGAGGCTAGACCAGGGACCTGGGTTCTTTCAGGAGCTGTTCACACCTGTCTTTTTCCACACTCTCACATCTGAGCCATCCCTATTGCTGTTTGGTCCTGGGGAGAGAGGAGAGGAGAAAGCCAAGGAATCAGTGTGCACCGAGAAGTTAGACGTGTGGCCCCAAACCCACCTGAACACAAAGGTAGACTGATTTCTCTAACTGTGTGAGGAAGCCGGCCTCACATCCCCTTGATTGGAAGAATCAGATATGCGTTTCAAATCATGCTTGTTTGTTTTCTTTCTTCTTCTCTACCCTCCCTGTCCTCTGAGAAAGCATGGAGCATGCCTCCTCAGAGAATCTCCACTCTGAACCAAACTGGCACAGTCCCCAGATTAACAATGATTAATTAGGCCAGTTATGTGTGGTCTCTGACCTTATCCTGAGAAGTTGTTAGACACAGAAGCATGGGGCCCTTACCCTGTGCCTCCTGAATCAGAAACTCTGGGTTTAAGGTCCAATGATCTGTGTCTGGCTGGATGGCCCAGCCTTCCTTCCAGGGGACTCTAGTGCATGGGATGAAACTCACTTATTCACTTGTGGTGATTGGTCTCTGGATTAGTCAAGGTTCTCTAGAAGAACAGAGCCCATAGGTGAATATATGTTAAAAAGGATTCATTAGACTCACAGGAGAGAGTCTGGGTGGCCCAACAGTGGCTGTCCTCACTCTGAAGCCACCAAGGACCTGGCACCTGCACAGTCCTAAAAGCTGGGCCTCTCCCAGTCAGGCAGAAGGCCTGGAGGATTCCTGGGGAGCCCATGGCCTTCTGCCCAAAGACCAAAGACGCTGGATCTAATGCCAGGGGTAGGTGGCAGCAATGGCGACAGGGGCAGAAATGGAATAGATGAACTCAAGAACAGGGTAGATGAACATGCCAGCGAGACACAAAGACAAGCAGGCAAGGCTTCCCCTGAACCTCCTTTCATCTGGGTTTCTGCTCTAAGGATGTTGCCTGCAGTTAGGATGGGATTTCCCAGTATAGATGGCTGAAAGTTCCCCGTAAATGTTCCCAGCAGTGTATCTCTTAGTTGAGTCCAGGTCCAGTTAAGCCAACAACCAAGATTAGCCACCAGCTCCCAGCTTCCTCTAGTCTTTCTTATTTTATGTGTACAAGTGTTTGCTTGGGGCCTGAGGAGGCCAGAAGGCGTCAGCTCTCCTGGAACTGGACAGTTGAGAGCCACCGTATGGGGGTTGGGGTCTAACCTGGGTTCTCTGGAGGAGCAGCCCGTGCTCTTAACTGCTGAGCCATCTCTCCAGGCCCCTGCATTCTTTTTGTAACAGCTGCTTGCTCTCATCAACATAAAGAACAAGTGCAGGGAGCCTAACTATGTAGATAATTATTTTTCAATTTTTATTGTGGCAAAATACATTTACTACAGAACTTACCATCCTTTGGGTTTGTTTTGGTTTTGGTTTTTTTGGTTTTTTGTGACAGGGTTTCTCTGTGTAGCCTTGGCTGGCCTGGACTCACTTTGTAGACCAGGCTGGCCTCGAACTCACAGAGATCTTCCTTCTTCTGCCTCCCAAGTGCTGGGATTACAGGTGTGCACCACTATGCTTGCCTTCCTTTGGTTTTCCAGTAGTAAGCTTTACTGCTGCCCAAACACACACACACACACACACACGCACGCACGCACACACACACACACACACGCACGCACACACGCATGCAGGTTTGGAAGTATGCAGTGACTAACACACACTCCTTTTCCCACTTTGGTCTTTTGAGACAGGGTCCCTCTCTTTGTGTAGCCTTGGCTGGCCTAGCATTTACTCTGTAGTCTAGGCTAACCCTGACCTCTCATGAAGCCTCCAATCTCTCGAGGGCAGAGACTATCGGCATACACCACCACCAGCTTGCTGATCACATGCTTAACATTGCACAGCCAGCCCCGCCCCCGTCTCCAGACTCTTCCCACTGTCCCCAGTGCCCATGCTGCCTCTATGATTTGGACTAGCCTGGGCATTCTGTAATATTGGAATCATGCAGTATTTGTCTTTTGACTCTGGGCTACTTTATCGCAGTTAGTGTGGCATTCTCACAGCTCATCAAGGTATACGCTGGAAATCCCTTTCTTTGGAATCCCAATGTAGGCGTGCACCTCGTTTTGTTTGTATGCTGGTGGATATTGTATGGATGTACATTGGTGGATATCAATAGAAAATGGGCTCTGTCTACTTTCCGATTATTGAGAATAAGGCTATTGTGAGCATGGACGTAAAAATGTCTCTTTGAGATCTTGACTTCAGTGCATATCTAGGGCTCGAATTGTTGGATTAGATGGTAATTCTTTTCTGTAGTGGCTGTGTCATTTTATAATTTTATAATCAGGCTCTGATTTCCCTACACCTTTAGCATTGTTTTCTGTCCTCATCCCTTTCTCAGGTTGCCCAGTGAGTACAAGCTGGTCTCACGCAGCAGCTTGGTTTGCGCTCTCTAGAGATTAATTGATGTTGAACATCTTGTGTGCTTATCAGCCTTTTGCACGTTTTCTTTAGCTCAATATCTACTGAAGTCTCTGTGCATCCATTCTTTCATTTATTCATGTAGTTATTTTGAGAGTCCAGGGCTTTACTATGTAGACCAGGATCTGGAACTTGCTGTGTAGATCAGGCTGGCCTTAAATGCACGGAGCTCCTCCTGCCTCTGCCTCCCAGCTAAGCATTAACAGATGTCAAGAGGCCGAGGAGGTGGTGATGAAGATACGGTGGAGACGTCCTGACTAAAGGGAATGATGGGATGTGTCGATGGCGGGAGGTGTGTCCTTTGTGATTTCATATCATTTTAAGAGTATATGTCCAATAATACAGGCAGCTGTGCTGATTAAGCCGACTAAGAGAATAAGAATCCTTTCATTTTGGCCGGCTACCAAGAGCTGGCTCATACCTCAGAGTCTCTTGTTGCCAAAGAGATCAAATCCCCATCACCTTGGCACTGGGGGAGAGGAGACAGGAAAGTTATTGTCCTTGCTGGTGGTGAGCTTAGCTCCAGGTTCAGGGAAAGACCCTCTCTCGAGGGAGGAAGGCAGAGCATGATTGAAAGAGCAGGAGCAGGACACCTGAGCGTTCCTTGAACCTCTGTGTGCACATGTGTATGCACCTGCACATGTGCACACACACACACACACACAGAAGGGGAATTAAATCATGAAATAGAAGGAACAAAGGCTTCAGGTGACAAGATTAATAAAGAAAGAAAACTGGAGAGAGAGAGAGGCGCATGACCCGAGACTGGGGGAACAACTTTGTGTAGGGTAAGCGTTAACAGATGTCACGAGGCAGAGGAGGTGGTGAAGATGTGGGGGCGCCGTCGTGACTAAAGGGAACGAGGGGATGTGGCGTGGTGGGCGCTCGGCAGGAGGACATGCCACTGCCTCTTTCCCTAGGAATGCAAGACTTCAATTATCTCCACACCAACTGCTTTGAGATCACGCTGGAGCTGAGTTGCAACAAGTTTCCCCCCCAGGAGGAGCTGCAGCGGGAGTGGCTGGGGAACCGGGAAGCCTTAATCCAGTTCTTGGAACAGGTAAAGTCTCATCTTCTCTCTCTCGTGGTTGCTTCAGGGGCAGCTGGGGTTCCCACAGGCTCAGGCCTCCACCCAGCTCTGACTCAGTGCAAGGAGCACTCTACTCACGGGATTCCCCTCCCCGCCACCCCCCCCCTTCAGTGTCCTGGAGCACAGCTGTCTGTCAAAAGCTTTCCTATAAGCTGGGGATTCTGGGTAAACATGCCTATATCCCTGTCTGTGTAGAGCTGACGTTCTAATGAGGACAGACAATGAACAAAATAAGAAAGTGAGTTCTGTAAAGAGTTAAAAAAAGGAAGGGGGTGGGGGAAGGCTATTGAGAAAGCCTTATGGAGAAGGCGACTCTTAAACAGAGTCCCAGGAGCAGAGGGGCACAGTCAGGCCAGGCGTCAGGAGCAGGGGCAGGGCCTTCCAAACACAGGCCTTGAAGAACAGCCGAGCTCTGCCTCTGAAAGCCTCACATGCCCTGCAGTGACTTCTGCCAAAAACCAGGAAGACAAGGCTCAGGAGGAGGTGGAGAGACCTGTCTCCCAGGGCACTGTCGCTGGGAGTGGAAAGTCTCTCTGTGGGGCACGGTGTGACAGAGCTTCCGGAAAACCACAAACCAGCCTGAAGTTTAGCTCAGTGACAAAGCACTTGCTTAACGTGTGAGAGAGACAAAGTTGGGTCTCCTGACCCACAAAAGAAGCCATAATTAAGATAAAATTATCATATTACTCAGCACGGTTAAATTCCAAAGAAGTAGAATCAGATAGATAGACAGACAAGACAGGAAGGAAGGAAGGAAGGAAGGAAGGAAGGAAGGAAGGAAGGAAGGAAGGAAGGAGGGAAGGAGGGAAGGAGGGAAGGAGGGAAGGAAGGAAGGAAGGAAGGAGGGAAGGAGGGAAGGAGGGAAGGAGGGAAGGAAGATTATTCAGCCTTCAAAACACAGTAAGCGCCGACTCATGCCCTAGCATGGACGGACCTTGAGGACATTATGTTAAATGCGATAAGCCAGTTACAAACTCAGATATCGTGTGACTCCATTAGTTTAGACAGAGTTCCTACAGTCATAGAGACAGACTGTGGCATGGTGGCAGGGCTGGGAAAGCAGGAGGTGGGTAGAGAGGAGGAGGATGGAGAGTGCTAGTTTAAGGAGAGCGGTTTTGAGGCCGTCAGATGAAGAGAGTTCTAGCGATGAGTTGTTATGCTGGGCACACACTCAAAAATGTACTCAATAAACTGGACTGTACAATTTACAGTATGAGTGTTTCATCACAAGTTATTTTAAATTCTGTGTGTGTGTGAGTGTGTGTGTAGGTGCATCCATGCCATGGCATTCGTGTGCAAATCAGAAAGCAGCCTGTGGGAGGGAGTCTGTTCTCTTCCTCCTCCACTTGGGTCCCGGAATCAGACTCAGGTTTGTCATGCTCAGCAGCGAATGCCTTTATCCACTAAGCCATCTCTACAGCCCTGACCACAGTGTAAAGCTTTTAAATAAAATAAAATTCAAGATTAGACCAGTAGGGGCTGGAGAGGTGGCTCAGCGGTTGGGGGCACTGGCTGCTCTTTCAGAGGACCCCAAGTTTGGTTTCCAGCACACTCATGGTGGCTCACAACCATCTGAGAGTATAGTCCCCGGGGTTCTGAAGTCCTCTTCCGGCCTCTTCGGGTACCAGGCATGCACATGGTGCATAGGCACACATGCAGACAAAATACCCAAATGCAATAAATAGATAGATGGATGGATAGATAGATAGATAGATAGATAGATAGATAGATAGATAGATAAATGTGAGCAATTACATTAGCAGGGTGGCTAGGATGGAAACAGTCCTGAAGAACAAGGCAGAGGGTAACTGTCATGGGGCTGGGCAGGTAATGGACTGTGGCCTTCTAGACCAGCACAGAAGCCCGGGGCCTTGCTGGGCTTTGGGAAGAAAGGTAGTCTGGTCTGACCGTGTCTCCAACAGGATCCATCCCTCTGTTGAGGAGGGGTTAAGGGGCTGCAGAGCAGTGAAGAGCCGTGGTGTCAATGAAGGTGGCCTGCAAGGAGCCTTGGGGGGGGGGCTCTCCAACTGTCCAGGCGTTGTGTGATTCTCACTCTCCGTGGCTGCTGTCCCCTGCAGGTTCACCAGGGCATCAAGGGAATGGTGCTTGACGAAAACTCTAACAACCTCACAGGGGCTGTTATTTCTGTCACCGGCGTCAATCACGACGTCACTTCAGGTAGGCAGGAAGGGAGTTTCTGCTCCTTGTGTCCTTCAGAAGAACTGGACCAGTTTGCAAGCCAGGAAGACCAGCAGGGATATCAGGGACACTGGAGGTAAGGCACGGAAGCAAGCAAGGAAGGAAGGAAGGAAGGAAGGAAGGAAGGAAGGCAGGAAGGAAGGAAGGACGGACGGACGGAAGGGTGCCGAGTATGGAGCCAAAGGGAAGCACTGCTTGGAGAAGCCAGGATACAGAAACTCTTCCTTCCGGAGTGAGCAGGCTCTGAGTGCAAAGAGCTCCTGGTCAGAGCCGGCGGATCGCTGTGTAGACAGTCTTGTTAGGAATATTTCTGGGCTTGACACTATTAGTGATGATGGAGTGGAATAGGCCAAGAAGGACGATAACAGGCAGGCTTGGCCTTCCCTCAGGCATCTCCCACCTGTCCGTTCAGGAGAAGCTAATAGATTCCTCCTCCAGGCTGGATCTGAGGCAAGGTGTGAGCTCTGGCGCACAGTCTGGGGACTCCCTATAGCCTGCTGGAAGGGTGCTGGCTTGGTTTCTTTTGCTGTTGCTATGGTGAAGCACTCTGAAAAAAGCAACTTAGGGGAGAAAGGGTTGTTCTGGCTCATAGTTCCACCATAGTCGGGAGTCAGGATGACAGGAGCTTGAAGCATCTGGGGAACTCACACCCACAGTCAGGAAACAGAGCAATGAGTGTGTGCATGCTAGAACTCAGAGCCTTTTCTCAGCTTCCACTCTGATGACATTGACTGTGCACCTGGCATTGCTGACAGGTGGAGACAGCCAAAGCCCCCTTTGAAGAAACATCTAGAAATGGAGCTTTTGTAACACAATTGCTAGTTACCCCTGACCGTAAGCTCCCAATTAAAACAATAACAGTTTCCGGATATAATCTAAACAGTCCAATATGTGCATAATGACACATTGCATTGCTAAAGGATTTTTAAATTACAGGGCTGGGGGAGGGCCTGGTAAAGCACTGGCCTAACATGCAGGAAGCACAGAGTCAGCTAGGCACGGTGGCACACACCTGTAATCCTAGCATTCGACAGCGCTCAAGGTCATGCTAGGCTACATAATGAGGTTGAGACCAGACTGGAAGGCCTGAGATCCTATCATGTGTCCCGAAAGAGAGAGAGATAATAGTAACAGAAAAAAAAAAATGGCCTCACTACTGCCTGTATCGTTCTTTGTTTTGTTTCTCACTATATAGTGCTGGCTGGCCTGGAACTCCCTGTGTGGACCAGGTTGACCTTGAACTCACAGAGATCCCAACCTTAGCCTCCAAAGTACTGGGATTAAAGGCATGTACCATCACACCCAGTTGCCTGTATCCTTCCCTATTGAATTTATTTCTGGTACTCATTAACTTCTCATTAATTTATTCATTTTGTGCGTGTATCTGTTTGGGCACACTTGTGCCACAGAGTGTGAGTTCCAGGGATCCCACCCAGGCCCTCAGCTTGGTGCTCTCTTTTTGTTCATTTGTTTCCTGAGGCAGGCTCTGATTGAGGCTGACCTTGAACTCCCAGTTCTCCTGCTGGTCCAGCATGCTCAGCTACTAAAGAAAATGTTATTGATTTTTAAAGATTTTATTTATTTTCAATGTGTGTATGGGTATTTCACCTGCATGTAAGTGTGCCATGTGCATGCAGTGCCTGAGGAGGCCAGAAGGGGGCATCAGAACCCTCTAGAAGATTTATGTGAGCTGTCCTGTAGGAGGCAGGAACCAAACCCAGGTCCTCTGCAAGAGCAGCCAGTGCTCTTAACTGCCAAGCCGCCTCTCCAGACACCCTCACAATTGATTTTAAAGGGATGAAGAATCATTAGCCGAAATTCTACCACCCTGTCCTAAAACAATAAGTTCCTTTTCATTTTTGTTTTCTCTTTAACGTTCTTTTGAAGGTGACGGAAGAGATGATAAACAGTAAGGGCTGGAGTCGTGAAGCCCTGGCTTCGGTCCCAGCACCACGGAAGTTAAGCATGCAGTCCACATAATCCCAGAACTGGAGAGGTTGGGGCAGAAAGATCGTACATTTTAGGGCCACCCTCAGGCAAAATAACTAGTTTGAGGTTATATAAAATATAATATAGCCTGTCTTAAAAATGAAATCCGTATCTTTTCTGGCTGACATGGTGGTACACTCCTGTAATCCCAACACTCAGGAGGCTGAGGTAGGAAGAACATGAATGTAAACCAGCCTGCATGGTGGCTTTGACAGTAGTTTGGGTCAGAAAAGAGAGGAGAGGTGGGGGAGTTTCTCAGGCCAGACCATCAGTGATCATTTAGTATAACATTCCTGTAGCTTGTCCAGGGTCTTGATTCAGTCTCTTGAGTGCCCACAGTTCTATCCAAGAATCCATTTCTTTCTTTGACAGCTGCTTATCACAGTAGTTTCTGCTTTTCTCTGGCAGAATCTGCCTTTCTACAGCGTTAGACTCAGGGTAGTCTGTTTATCAACCATCCTTTTCTTCTGAATGCTTTAGTTGTTTATAGGTTTCATCACACTACAAGAAAAAAACAAAACGAACAGACGAAAAACAGGCTTGTGGCCACCTGGAGCCTCCAGTTCACTTTCATAGCCAGGTTCTGTCTGAAGTGGGTTTGAAGTCAGCTGACTGAGTTCCATCCTTCTGTGTGTAGGTGAACACGGGGATTACTTCCGGCTGCTGCTTCCTGGTACTTACTCTGTCACAGCCAAGGCACCAGGGTACGACCCAAAAACAGTGACCGTGACCGTGGGGCCTGCAGGACCAACACCGGTGAGTCACCCCGAGCCTTAGACGTCCCATTGCTGGATCCCCGCCTGACTTCTCCTGGTTCATCTCTTTGACTTAGCCTCTCTCATCCTCCTCCTCTGTAAATTTAGTGCTAACACTTTGTCGCGTTTAGGGTTTCTATGGCTGAGATGAAACACCATGACTACAAAGCAAGTTGGGGAGAAAAGGGTTTATTTGGTCTGCACTTCCACATTGCTGTTCATTATTGAAGGAAGTAGGGACAGGAGCTCATACAGGGCAGGATCCTGGAGGCAGGAGCTGATGAGGAGGCCATGGAGGGGTGAAGGGGTGCTCCTCATGGCTTCCTCAGCCTGCTTTCTTATAGAACCCAGGACCACCAGCCCGGGGACGGCACCATCCACAATTGGCTGGGCCCTCCCCCATCAATCACTAATTGAGAAAATGCCCTACAGCTGGATCTCATGGAGGCATTTTCTCAACTGAGGCTCCATCCTCTCTGATGACACTAGCTTGTGTTGAGTTGACACACAAAACCAGCCAGTACACACTTCCTCCTGAAGGACTGCACAGAGAAAGCCCAGGTCCACAGAGGGTGCGCAACACAGGCTGCTTTCACGGCCACGGACAGGGGCTACCACTAGGTGGCGCTCTGCAAGCCGTCTGTGCCTTGTGGTCTCAGGCTCTCTTTCCCAGGGCTGCCACCAAGGACCAGCCACCTCCAGCCTCAACTCCCCACAACTCTCCTTTATAGATAGGACAAGAAACAAAGAACCATTGGCTTACACGGATGTCAACCCATCATGCAATCAGGCAGAGCATCTTTTTACACGAAGTACCTTTTGAGCAGCTCCTGGGCATCAGATACTGTATGAGAGCTTTCCAGAATTGCCCATTTTAACCTTCACAGGCCCCTGTAAGTACCACACAGTGAGAGGATGGTAGGAGTGGGACTCACTTCCTAACGTGTCGCCGGGACAGACACTACCCTCTCTGCCTGTTCACAGAACCCTGGAAGCCAACAAAGCAAAGAGAACTTCAGAGCTTAAAAAAAAAAAATTTCCTCTAAAATTTAAGATCATCGCCCCGCCCCTGCCCTCCACATTGTCTCTCTCTGTCTGTGTGTGCGGGGTGTATATATGTGTGAGCATGCGTTGTGAGAATGCGGCGTGGCCATGCCATGATGGAGGTCAGAGGACTTCAGGTGCCTTATTGGAAGCACTGTCTCCCTGCTCTGTGCTGCAGCACACAGTGTGTACGCTCTAGGCCAGTAGGCCTGGGAGCTGCCAGCGATGGGATTACAGAGGCACACATTCTTTAGGTGGGGTTTCGGGAGTTCACACTCAGGTCTTTGCACTTGTATGGAAAGAGCTTTATACTGGGGCCGGGGGGCGAGAAGGCAACCCTCCATCATGCAGGAGGGTTTCCTGTTTCTCAGCCAGCCAATCCCCTTTCTTCCCTGTTCCACCCTAAAATCCAATGCCCAGCAGCAGCCACATACATAAATGGTGCACTATGGGCAAGCCAATTGACTTACGTCTATTTCAGAGTAACACCCTCCCCCATATCCTTTAAATAAACGAGCATAACCTTTCATTGTGTCAAGTATAACTGAGAGCCACAGTCTGTCATTTGGACGTAATATTCAGAGACAGTAGCGGCTGCTAGGCTGCTTACTGATTGCACGACTGTCTACTTGGCTTCCATTTTTATTTTGGAGCAGTTAGCCACTTGCTTGAGAAAAGAAAACAGATATTTACTAACGGGGCTTTGTGTTACAGTGAAGAGGATTAAAATGGCTCCCGGAGCCCAGCGCTGTCTCCTGTCTCCGGATGGGAGCCTTTCCTTTTCCCTGTCTGCGCCTCCTCTTGTTGCCAGTCTCCTCTCTTTTCTCGCTTTCCTTGGTTTATGTGTTTACTAAATGGGGAGTAGGAAGTGGTTGGCTCTGACTCCCTCCACACCCCTTTACAGAACTAGCCAAAAAAGTCTGGCCAGGGATTTTTATGGAAGAGGCAGGAAGCTCAGCGGGGTGTTTGCAACTCCCTGCTGCTTCCCTGGTTGGAGCTGTTACAGGGAGGGGCTGCCAGGGAGGCCCAGGGGAGTGGAGTTAGGACTTGGCGTCGCTCCCGCCTCCTTTGCTGCCACACCCAGCGCCCCACACCCAGCCCGCAGCCTCTGTCCATTTGTGTTCCGTGCTAGAGGACAGCTGTGCACAGCCCTTGGAAGATCACACAGATGCCCGTGTAATATTGGGCTCGAGAATGCAGGGGACTGTGGTGGCACACCCCCTCAATCCCAGCACTCTGGAGACAGAGGCAGGTGGATCTCTGTGAGTTTGAGGCCAGCCTGGCCTACAAAGCAAATTCTAAGTAGCCAGGGCTATGTAGTGAGACCTGGTCTCATAAAGAAAAAAAAAAAGTCCATCCAGGCAATTTCTGTCGTCTTTTCTATCCTCTGTTGCCAAGCAGAGTGGCAGAAGGTTGAGACACTCATTGGCATGCATGGGAATGGTACGTGATTCACATGGCCAGCAGGCAGGAGAAGGAGAGTAAGACCCCTTCACTAAGCAGGGTTTCCGTAAAAACGTGGCTGGAGGTACAGAAAGAAGTTTTTGCTAATATATGTATTTTAAAACCATACATTTAGTTCATCCAGCTGCACACACTTCCCACCACTAGTGACTCCCACTCTTTTGGGACATAATTGCCAAGTCTTTGGGACCCCACCATTAGAACCTGGTGCAATGGGGAGAAGTCCAGACAGGATCTTAGCTTCTGCCTTGCCCTTGCAGGTCAACTTCCAACTCAAGCGAAGCGCATCTCAGGTGTCTCCCGTGCAGAGGGCTCCCGGCCGAGGACAGGGAAGCAGGGCAAAGCAGTCCCGGATATCTAGAAAGAAAGACCTGGCAACAAAGCGACATCGAGGCCCTGCCTGAAGCCCAGCACCCAGCGCCCCACACAGCAAGGCCGGGTCCCTGCTCTCCAGCCTGTGGCCACCATGTCTTATTATCTGGGACATGGTTAGACATAGGCACATAGAGAACAGTCCCAAGCGTTTGTCTCTGTCCCAGGAGCAAGCCTTCCGTGGGCCAGCATTAAAGGAGTCAGAACCTTTTGGAAAGTGGTGCCACTGTACATGACTCCAGGGTTCTGGAGACCTTCTTTCTGGGAGTTTGGTTTGGGTCCCATGCCAGTGTGTACTGCATGCTGAGACAAGTTCCAGCTGGTCGCCCTTCTGTCTCCAGAGTCTCACGTGGAGCTGGTGACAGCGTGGTGCTGCGTAAGCTGTCCAAATGACTGCAGTGCTGAGGTGACCAGAATTGCCTGGGACCATTTCCACAGCCACCAGTGGTTTCCTAGTAAGGAGAGGATGTAACCCGCAGGGCCCAGATCCCTGTCCCTCACCCGTGAGCACTGCCAACAGTTTACTTTCTGGGTATGGAGGAGACATGGCACTCCTATAGCCTGGGAATGTGTCTTGCAGGGAAATGTTCTGGGCCTCACTGAGTCCCAGCTGAACCCACTAGTCCAGAAAATTAGATGTTTCCCAAGACTTGTGTCATCTTCCATCTCATGTCTAGAGTGTGCAAGGTCATGCACCCTCGTCAGGCTGGTGTCCCTGGTCTTCTGTCCCTGAGGCTGGCTGTTGGGGAGCTGTCTGAGTTTCCACAGCTGTCTCATAGTGAGCCAGCTTTTTCCTCTGGGTGAGCAGTTCCCCTCTCAGGTCTCAGGGCACAGCTTCACACACATCAGCAGCCGTGAGGACTGCTGTCTTCCGTGACCTTACACACTCTTTCTTGATCTATACCTGAGCCATCCCACTCTGTGGCCAGAAGGAAAAGAGATGAAGATGCATCGTCTTCTCTCTTAGAGAAGTCTCTCATCGGGCTCAAAGGTTAATGCTTTCTTTCTAGTTCCCCAGTTTGCATTCCTTGGGTCCCTTCTTCTAATGACACAGCTTTGAGAGGGCACAATGCAGCTCAGTGGCATGTGACACCTTTACTTGTCGTGAATGCTACATTTTTCTAGGTTGTCTGAATATCGCTTACTTTGTCTTCAGGTTCCCCAGTACTAAGACATTTGACAAGCTGAGGTTTACAAGATGGGGTCACAGGGTGCTCGCTGCCACGCCCACAGACTTGCCTTCCTTCCTTCATGCTAGGGATCTTTATTGAGTCCCTGCTCACACAGAATGCAGAGGATACAAAGAGGAAGGAAGCATGGCACATGGTCTTGGTGCAGCCATGTAGCTGAAAAGGCCCATGAAATGGTGAAATGATTGTCATAATTGCTGTGGCCCAGTATGTCTGAGGTGGTGCTGGGTGGCCATGAGAGGAGCCTGTTCCAGCCTGAGTTGAGACTTACTAAAGTCAGACAGAGCAGATGTAAAGGCGCTGGGGTGTGGGGGTCAAGGGGGATGTCAATCTGAGAAGTGCAGGCATCTGACAGGTGCAGACACCTGGAGCTTCTGGGAAGGTCCAGGTCTTGTCAGGGTTCTACAGGGAACACAGCATCCAGGATTGTGGGGCTGAGTGAGACACTGAGGCAGGGATGTCTGGGAGGGACTAGTACACGGGGTAATTTGGACTTTATCCCCAGAAGACCCAGGAGCCTCTGAAGGGTTCTGCTGAGGGCTGGGCGTGGCCATGGCTGCCGCCTGAAGAGCTGGCCCCCATGGGAGGCTGCAGGGAGCCAGGTGGGAAGATGGCCTCAGCCTTGGAGAGGCAATGGCAGAGACACTTGCAGACCCAAAGCACTTCCCATCGGCTCCTTGTGACTTCCCTCCTCGCTCAGATCTCTTCTGTCTGCCACCCTGAGGCTGAAACACTCAAGCTTCACCCCAACCGGAAAGCCTAGCCCAAGTCCAAAGCTGTGAGATCAAAGTGCAACTTTGTACAGAACACCCAGGCTCTGGCCAAGGCCTGAAAACTCCATGTGTCCTGAAGGAAAGCTGTGCCTCGTAAACAGCTGCACATCTTCCCTACAGCTTCGTGCACTGGAAGCTTGGTCCCCGGGCTTGTGGCGGCACTAGGGCAATGGACACTGTAAGGGGTGGGGCTTAATGCAAGATAATTAGGTCATGAGCCCCTTGCCCCCCCCCAATAAATCAGTGCTGGTGTCCTAGAGTAATGAGCTTGAGTGGGTCACTTCCAAACACCCCTCTGCCTCTGGGTGATTCCTTCCCACTTCTCCATGTTGGGAGCATAAGGCCTTTGCCCGGATGTAGGTGCCATGGTGTTAGGACTCTCCAGCCGCTGGAATCAGAAGTCAAGTAAACCTTTTTACTTTGTAGGTTATCCAGCCTCAGGGATTGTGTTAAAGCAATGTGAAACAGAGAAAGGCTGATGTGAAGTCACGGGGTAGGAGCGGGCACGGCAAGAAAGAAGGTCCTCCGGCTTTGACCCAGCAGCTGCCTGACTGCTTTTAGAACGGAGCCGCTTAAAGAGGGACTCCTCCATACAGGAGGCCAGCCTGAAAGGCTGCTGCCGGATGACGTCACAGTGGGTGGCATGGGTTTTGAACCCTGACGGGCCTGAGTTTCAGTTGTAACTCTGATCTTTATTTTCCATGTTAAAACCACAACAACCCGCCTTACTTCTCCAAGTGAATTACTCATCAGAACAGCAACAGGAACGACAACAACAAAACCGGGGGAATATTGTCTGCCTAACCCGGATTTCGTGGAGACCGAAAGCGAGCCTCTCATAAAACAGCGAAGGGGGAAAGCAGCCCCTGCCCATCCTTCCTCGGAGGGCCGTGACTCTTCAGGCCAGCCACCTGCCAGCCACCGTAGCAGCACCAGCATCTGCACGCCGGGCTTGGTGACGGATGATCTTGGAAGCCGCAGTTTCCTGAGAGGCTGCGCTGGGACCGTCCTGCCCCTGAAGCAGCTGCCGGCCTCATGCGCTAGAGTCCCGAGTGATTTCTGGGTCTTTGTGGCACTGTCCGTCCTAAACTGAGTGTTTGATGGTGAAGTGATTCCTCTTCTTACTTGAGGCAGCAGGACACCTGCTTTTCAGACGGGCTAACACCCCAGTGCCGCAGCTACCCCAAAAGATCACAGAAAACGAAATACACAGCATTTAAGAAAATATTGAGTTACCATTGTGTGTGCACATACCAATGGCATGTGGGGGTCAGAGGACAGCTTTCAGGAGCTGGTTCACTGTTTCAGCCTGATGACCTGAGACTTGAACCCAGGTCATCAGGCTTGTCAGCAAGCTGCCTTTACTCAGAGCCATCTCAACAGCACTGTACAACAGGGTTTAAGAGACCAGGTGTAGTGGACTTTACCTGAAGTTAGCGGTGACTTCAGCCTTTGAACAGCTGTTATTTGCTCACCGTATGCAACAGGCTGCCTGGCAGGGGCTGTGGACGTCATGGGTTCACGGCTGTGGGTACTGAGTGTGCCAAGCCTGGGCGGTATTGCATGGCTTCCAACAGGAGCTCTTCTTGTTCCCCAAAGAGTCAAGCTCACTAACACGTAGAAGAAAAAGTGGAGCGAGAGTGCAGAATTGCCCAACGGCCTCTCACGGCTTGAAAATCAGTTCTAACCCATAACATCCTGGTACTGCGGTGTCAGCTCACTCCAGTTAGATCCCGGATATGAATCCAGCATGGAATTCTGACCCAATAAATGTGCACCTGGCCTTGCTCTCCTGGCCGCAAGGTTTCTAAACCCACCCAACTTTGAGTGACGGGTGTGTCAATGCAAAATCTTATCCCTACGAGTGAGATAATTGAGCTGTGTTCCTGAGTCGTGGATTCACATCATCTGAAATGGAGTGTTCCAGCATAGAAAGGGTTACAAGAACAAAACAAGGGAAAGGTGGTCACAAAACTATGAAAAGGCACTTTCTGAATACACTGGTAAGACATCAGGCAGGTGAAGGGGAGAACATTTCTTTAGGTTTCCAGTGATCGCTGATGGTGTTTTTGGCTTTTGGGTTGGTGGAAGCTAATGTTCTGTTAATACGTCTTGATTGTTTGATTTTTTTTTTTTTGAGACAGGGTTTTTCTGTGTAGTCCTATATGCCCTGAAGCTCACTATGCAGACCAGGCTGGCCTTGAACTCACTGAAATCCTCCTGCTCCTGCCTCTCAGGTACTGGGATTAAAGGCATGCACCACTGTGCCTGGCCTGCTAATACGTCTTAAATGTTTTACCTACAGTTGAAAGGATTTCATATTAGACTGTGTGTGTGTGCACGTGTGTGGTGTGTATGTGTACACATGACAGTAGTGTCCGTGAAAGCCAAAGCCATCATATCCCCAAAAGTAAAGTTACAGGTAATTGTGAACCACCGCTGGGAACTGAATTCTAGTGATAGCTATGTGCTCTTGCCTGCTGAACTATCTTTTTAATCCCATAAGTGTGACCTTTTGCTCCAGGGTACGGCAAGGAATGAGTGTCTTCATTTATTTTCCTGTTTCTATGATTAAAAAAAAGAGGAGAAGAAGAGGAAGAAGAAGAAGAGGAAGAAGAGGAAGAAGAAACCTCTCACAAAAGCAGTTTGGGGAGAACGGCCTTATTCTGACTCACAGTTCAAGTCCCAGCAGCCAGTGCTTGAGACAGCCACTCCGATCTATAGCCAAGGAGCAGAGAGCAATGAATGTGTGTGTACTCAACACCCACCTTTTCATTCAGTCCAGAAGCAGCCAGAGAGACAGCTTAATGATTAAAAGAGTTTGCTGCTTTTCCAGGGACTCTAATTCAGTTCCTCGGAAGTAGTTAGTCTCATAACAGAATCAAATTATTGGGGAGCCTGTCAGAGGGCTGAAGAACCGGTTGTTAGTGTGGGGGGAAAACGTGTGCCGTCAGAAGTGCTCAGGGGATCAGTTGGGTGGTGATTGTCCTAAGGTTAAGAGCACTTACTGCACTTCCAGAGGACCCGAGTTTGGTGGCCAGCACCCACTTGGCGACCGCAGTCATCCAGATGCTCTGATACCCTGTCTGGTCTCTGTGGGTGCTGCATGTACATGGTGTTCAGACAGATAGACAGACAGACACACACACACACACACGGGCAAAACCACCCATAAGCATACAAGTAAATCAATCTTTTTTAAAAGTGTGCGGAAGGTCCACACACTTTTTTTTTTTTTGTACAGATCATAGTAAAACAGTATTTGTTCATCTGGTAGAGAGTTGAGTATCACACATGGATGGCACCCTGTTTGAATGGTGGGCAGACAGTGGGCAAACCATAGAGGCATGGTTTCTACCTTCTTGGAGTTGGACAAATTTGGAGGCGGAAACAAAGACTAAAACATAAAAACATACAAAAGAATTTGTATCTGAAAAGAGACGCTGGGAGACCGAAAGCAGGGAAGTGTAGCAACAGGATGGTTAAAGAGGAGGGCCAAAGGAGTGACAAATCCGAGGGTCCCGTAGCAGGGAACGGCCTGTCCCTGTCTCCAGTGGCTGCATCTAAAGGTACACCTGCTATGTAAAGGCCTGTGTGCTCTCACTTTCCCCACCTACCTATCAACAGGCTATAGGTCTAACCCAGCGTGGGACAGCACCACAGAGTCTGGTCAGCAGCGAGCTGGTAAAACTCACTTTTTCCGTGGCAACAGAAAACACCGGTGAACTTGACCAACCATCCCCAAAACAAGGTTCTGCAAAGTGGGGCTGTCTGGCTCTGGCAAATCTGGCATCAGCCGTGGAGAAGCTGAAGTCCCTGTGTGGAGAGGATTGTGTTTGATGATCTGACCTACTATGTTCCCAGCACGCAGCCTGCACTCTAGTGGTCCTCTCCCCCACGGAGTCTGGCTTCAGGGCTGCTGAAACACTGGCTTCATTCAGACTCTTTTTAACCTTGAGCATTGCTGGGCAGATGCCTAAGCAAACACCAGTCCCCTCCCTCCTCCTAAAAGTTAAATTCCACCATTTGGAAAGGCTTCCCCTCACCTGTCAGCCATGTAATTGATGGTCCACACCACACCCCTTCCCTTCCTGGGTCTTTCCCCCACTTTTCTTTTCCTCTGACTCTGGCCAAGTTTCTGTGTGGCTGGCTGGGTTTCAGGTAGAGTCTGCTGAGACCTGGACACTGGCAGCCTGGGCTCAGAAAGCAGAGAGCATCTTCAGGGTGGGCTGTTGCTTGTTCCTGCTGACAAGCTGCTGGCCTTCTACATGCAGTCCTGGGAACAGACAAATAAAACTGTTCTTTGGCTCCATGTTCCCCTCATGGGGAGGGAAAAGGCCTCTTTGACTTCCCTTAGACTATCCCCAGCCAGGCCCTGGGCCTGGAGACACCATGCTGAGCTTGAGATCAAAGGAGTTGATGAATCTCTTTAAATCCTCTCTGAAATCAGATCAAGCCAAAACAGGCTAAGAAACAAGAGAACCACAACTGTATTCCTTATTCAAAATACCTAAATGTTTATATACACTGTAGCTTATAGCTAACCAATAAAATTATTTTATTATTCCACAGACCAATAAATGATTTTAATGGCACGTTAAAGGACCCACTAACTATTTTGGAGTAACTTATTTTCTAATAAGGCCAATTAGAAGAAATATTCCTGCCATCCTCCACCATCGAGAACTCGTAACTGTTCTTCATATCCCAAGTTAGGAAATCTTAACATTAAAAGTCATGAGCCAGGACTGGAGAGCTTGCTCAACAGTTAGGAGACCTGGGACTAGCTCTCAGCATTCACCTTGGGTAGCTTGTAACTCCAGATCCAGAACACACACACATACACACACACAATACAGATAAACACATAAAAATAAAATGTTTTGTCTGGACATGGTGTTGCATGCTCCTTTAATCCCAGCAATTGAGAGGCGGGAGGATCTCTGTGAGTTTGATGCAGCCTGGTCTTCATAGTGAGACCTTGTCTCAAATGAGAAACAAATATAAATAAAGTATAATCTTTAAAGGTGTACTAAATTCTTTTTCTCATGCTATAGTAACTTTCATTTCTGATTAGCATCTGCATCGTAGATAACTAAATCTTCACACACAGTTGGATCCAGGTACCCTACTCTGTAGTCTAAAAATCTCTCTCCACTTTTTCTTTCGTTGTCTTTGGGGATAATCTCTTTCTCACAGTCTCTCCCAAGAGAGGGCCAGGTGACTAACAGGTCTACAGGCTTGTGCTCTCCCAGCCTAGGAGCAGACTAGCTGTGACTCTTGGGTCACATATATATTTGGGTGTTGACTTTCAATAACACAAATTGGGAAACTATCGTAGTGCCTGGTTGATCAGTCTGGGGCTATCTACCAATCCTGGAAGATGGAGGCTGAGGGTGTGTGTGTGTGTGTGTGTAAAATATTGGTTATCATTAAACAATAACACAAGTTCTTTTATTCCAATATTCCAATTATTTATTAGTATTAATGTTCAGGTCACACTTCATTTTTCTTCATTCAGTAAGTACATGTATATCCAGATGCATGTATGTGACTGCAGAATGGCCGTAAAGCGCTAAGCGGCCACAGCCAAGTTCAGGAGGTTTGTGAAGCACTGTACAGCAAGGAAGCAGAGAGACACTAAAACAGAGCTTCAGTGAAGAAGACGATGCAGTGGCTGCAGGTCACAGCAAAGCTGAGCCCAGCTGGAGAGGCAACAGGGCCGGGTGAGGCCCAGATAAAGGAATGGGCAGACAGATGAAGCCAGTCCAGTCTGACAGACTGGAGGATAAGCACACAGCAGCTGAGTACCCGCTTCCAGCGCACTGATAGATCCGAGCTCCAGGCCCTGAGAGAGCTGAGCATTCCGTCCTGGTAGGTCCTTGACACACTCCAGATGGTCAGAGCTCTGCCATCTCCAAGCTTAAATATCTACCTCTTTATGGGTACAAGGGAGGAAGTTTACATTCTTTCCTTGGTATGGTGTCTTGGCTGAGTCCGTGGGCCTGATTTCCCTGATACACCCAAGCCTACAGTCTCAACCCAACCAGACAACTTTACAAGGTCTACACTTTCCACTCTTGGGAATAAGTCATTTGCCAGTCTGTGGTGTGTGGCTGGTCCATCCGAGTGCAGAAACATCCTCCTCGCTCCAAACTAGTCACATGCTGCTTCTATTCCGGAGCCCAGGGGCATCTGAATCACCAGTTTTACACAAAATGGAATACACTGGCAGGGTAGCCTGGCCTCCAACACTGGATAGCTTAGTGCTTCCTAGTTATTTATTTACTTAACACAGGAAAGAGTGGCCCTCACTCTCAGAATCAGAGTTTAGTATCAGCCTTGTTTCTTTTGTATTTATTCTGATGATAACGTGCAGTGATCACTACCCAGTTTCACACTTAGAGATGTCGTACAAATTTTCCCTTCCAAAAGAAAGCAAGTGAATTTAAGTAAACACTGAATCAAAAAGCAGAAAGACAGTATGCCTCATATCAGCAGTTATTGGGCTGGCATGTAGCTCTGTTGGCAGATTGCTTGCGTAGCATGCAGGGCTTTGATCCATACAATTCGAGTGCTCAGGAGATGGAAGCAAGAGGCTCAGAAGTCCAAGGGCCTCTTTAGCAACATAGTGAGTTCAAGGCTAGCCTGGGATGCATGGCACCTTGCCTCATATATATAATGGTTTTTTGACACAAACAGTAAAAGAATGATCAAGTTGTGGAAAGGTCAGGGAAGATGAGGCAAGCCAACCTCATGGAGCCTTGGCTCTTCATTTATAAGCTAAGGGTGATAATGACCACCTTTATGGGTCATTATGACACATGCCAAAGAGAACAACCAATGTTATTTATGGAGAAAAACATAAACTGTATTATGTCGCTCCATTAATGAGAACAACCATGACAAGAAAACAGACGGTGTGTTTGTTTTTCATTTTGTTTTGCCAGTGTCCTATTATGCAGTATTAAACTCAAGACCCTCTTGTTTCAGCCAGCGTTCCAAGGGCTAAGCTGACAGTGGGGAGTCACTGTTCGCAGCTTCATTACATTTTTTAAAATCACTTCTAGGAGCCAGCAAGATGGCGCCGTGAGTACAGGAGCTCCTGCCAAGCCTGAAGGCCAGAGTTCCATCCCTGGAATTCACATGGTGGAAGGAGAGAACTGATTCTTGTAAGTTGGTCTCTGGCTCTACAGGAGCTCTGTGGCACACACAGACACGCATAAAGTCACACACACAAAAGAAATAACCATTAAGATAGTTTTAAGAAAAAATAATTCCATTCAAATGAGGAATCTTGGTTCTGTACCTTGGAGAAATGTTTTTGTTTTTTTTTTTCCTTTTCTTACTGATAAGGAGGAAAAACTTAAGATGTAAATATATGCTGTGTCCTTACATAAGGCCAGGTTATAATAAACATTTTCTATAAAATTGTCTCCAGGGTTGGAGAAATGGCTCAGTGATCCTGGCTGCTCTCTCAGAGGACCTGAGTTCAATTCCCAGAACCCACACGGCAGCTCACAACCATCTGTAACTCCAGGCTTAAGGGATCTAGTGTCCTCTTCTGGTCTCCTCAAATTGTGCACAGACATACATGCATAAAAAACACTCATACACACAAAATAAGAACAAAATTGTCTTCAGTACTGCATTGTCAGCTTCCTAGTTCATTCCTTCTTTCAGACCCCAAATATCTCTTCCCTTGCTTATCTCTTTATGGAAACAGGAAGAGATGTATCTTTGGCAGGTACATAAAATGGGGGGGGGGGATTAAAGAAATGCTACTTCTGGGACTGGAGAGATGGCTTAGTTAAGAGCTCTGGCTACCTTCCAGAGGGACCTGGGTTCGATTCCCAGCACTCACATGGCAGCTCGCAACTGTCTAACTCGAGTTTCAGGGGATCTGATGTCTCCTGTTAGCCCTCACAGCATCAGGTACATATGTGGTACCTACATAGGCTTGCAGACAAAACACCCATACACATAAAAAGAAGACAGAAAAATTAAATTTAAAACTGTTACTTGAGTTCAGCACCTCTCTGTTGAGACAGGCTTGGTGTGTTGTGGTGGGTATTGGTAATAAAGGAGATTTGTTTGTTCGACTATTTTGGTTTTTTTTTTTTTTTTTTCCACTTGCTTTGTTTCCTCACTACGTAGCTGAGGCTGCCTGGAATTCCTCTTGGTTTAGACTAGGCCCGACTCACACTCACAAAGATCCACCTGCCTCTACTTCTTGAGTGCTGGAATTACAGGTATGAGCTGCCACCACGCCTGGCTTTTTTTTTTTTTTTTTTGACTGAAATGGACAGCCAGTCGAAGCACAAGGTAGATGAGAAGAAAAGCAGCCCTTCTGCACATCACCAGGCGGCCCTAAAAAGAAACTGGATAGTTATGGTTTGCTTTGTTTTCTATAACTCAAAACTTCCTCACAGGGAACTTTTCTAAGAACAAACAGGAATTGGCTTTACTCAGGGTTCCTGTGGAGTCTGTCATGTTTCTCTAGGACAGTGGCTCTCACCCTTCCTAACGCTGCGACCCTTTAATACAGCTCCCGTATTGTGGTGAACCCCCAACCACAAATTATTTTGTTGCTCCTATATAACTGTAATTTTGCTACTGTTATGAATCGTAATGTTAATATTTTTGGAGCTAGAGCTTTGTCGGTGGACTTCTGACCCACAGGTTGGGAACCACTGCTAGGAGCCGGCCCTGCGTTTGCACAAGCCCTGCAAACAGGTGTGGCTCTGTCAAAACTGTCCTAGACTCCCCCATTCTCCAAGGGAGCACAGCCCTCCCTGGCTATCCATCCCAGTTGGCTGCTGGTCTTTCAGTGTCTCTCTCCGGGGACCCCAGATGTGTTCTGACCCCCCCTTTTATGACTAGTTCTCAAAAATCTCCGTACGATGCCTCTTCCTTCACAGCATTTTGAATCGCAAGCCTGCATCTTCTGTTTGCGACCACTAAGCTCTGGACCACTTCTTCCTCAGTCGTACGAGTAAGAACGGGTGTTTAGCTGTACTTCTGACCCTCGGCTGGGCCCCTGGCTGCTCTGGGATTAAAGCCTGGCTGCGCCCTGTGTGAGGCCAGCTTCAGTCAGCAGCCTGATACTCTAATGAGCTTATGGCTGCGGCATGGCACATTCAAGGGAAGAGCTGATGTGGGGCCGAGCCGCGAACCGGCTGCTGCTTTTCAGCGCTGTCCATGATGACAGCGAAAGTTCAGACCTGGAGCATCCTGGCAGGCAGGGCTCCCTCTAGAACTGAGGCCCAAGGTCGACACACCCAGATAGTTTAAACAGGTGAGTCACCAAAACTGGCTAGAATCCTGTGTTTTGGTTTATTGAAAATTGCTGGAAGTGGAAGGAAGCATATATTTATAAATTAAAAAATTATTTTATTTTATTTTTTTATTTTATTATGTGTATGAGTGTCTTCCCGGTAGGTATGTCTGTGCACCATGTATGTGTCAGCGTTGAGCAGGGGCCAGAAGGAGATGTCAGATGCCCTGGAACTAGAGTTAGAGACTGATTGTGAGCTGCCATGTGGGTGCTGGGAATCTTCCTCTGGAAGAGTCAGCGCTCTTATCTGCTGAGCCATCTCTGCAGTCTCTATAAGCTTTGCTGTGTTCTGGTGGTAGTATTTTTATTTTTATTTATTTAGTTATTTTGACAGAGTTTCTCTGTGTAGCCTTGGCTGTCCTGGACTCACTCTGTAGACCAGGCTGGCCTTGTAACTCCCAGAGAGCTGGGATTACAGGGGTGGGCCACCATTTGGGGCTCTATTTATACGTTTTAATGTTACATACTAACCTTATGTCTTACAAGGCAGTCCCCTCCACCCTCTCGATCCACCCCACTCCCACTTTCCAGGAGAGTCTGGTGTACACGAGGCTGGCTTTGAACTCATTCTATAGCCAGAGGTGGTCTTGAAGTCCTGATCCTCCACCTCCCGAGTGCTGAGATTGCAGGTGTGTGCCAGCTTGGCCAGCTTCTGTGCTATTCGGCCGTGAACCCGAGGCTTCATGCATTGCTAGGAAGCACTCTACCAACTGAGCTAGATGGGCTATATCCCAGCCCCACTGAGATCTCTTCCGATTACATCTCCTTATTCTGGTCCTCTCAGCCAGCATGCTGATATAAACTCAGCCCGTCGTGGCCCACTAGACTCTGGGTGATCCTCACACCCTTTGCTTTCTAGTGTCTGTGTGCACGTGTAAAGGTGAGAGGGTAACTCTCTAGAGCTGATTCTCTTCTTCCACCATGTGGGAACCCTGCAGCAAACCCAGGTCCTCAGACGCCGAGCCATCTTTGCTGGCCTCGGTGTGCTTTCTAGTCTCACATCACGAGTCTCTAGTTGCTTGCTCTCAGCAGCTCCTCTGGTGGGTCTGAAACTTGCCGAGTTGCTTTTGGTTCCACAGCTTTGCAGTTTCTTCTACCTGATATCACTGCCTTTAGCTCTTTGCACCGCTAATTCCTTTTCCTCAGTTTGGCCTCAGGAAACATTAACTTCGAAGAGAGACCTCCCCACCGCCTTTACAGTCAAAGAAACCTGTCACCGTCTATTTTGGCTAGATTCTTCACCTGAGCCACCAAACAGGAAAAGAAAAACACACTGAGTAACTGCTTTTCCATCCCTTCAAGGACTGTTGTACAGCCCCTATCAACCCTGACGTTTATGAGAGAGGTTAATTCTTAGAAACAACACGTGGCCAGGGCCTTAGGAGTTAATTCTTCACCATTCATCTACTGTGTCCCTGGCTTGTTTTCCTCACAGTGCTGCCTGGCATATAATTTAGTTCCTCTCACATCTCTGTGGAGTTTGACCTCCACGATGGGGAGAGCCTGTTCTCTTCCGAATGCCCAGCACAGCTCCATTTTGTGTCAAGAGTGTGGTGACTTCCCTTGTTCAGAGGACAAGTTACCGTGGACAGGTGTTTCAGCGTTCACAACCTGTTAGCCAAAGGGCTCACGTGGATGTGCAAAAGAAGCAAGATAACTTTACTCAGAGCCGAGTGAGAATAGGGACTCTGGAGGGCCACATTGTCAGCGCGCCCCAGGAGAGAGGACCTAAGGACTCCACGTGGCAACTGAGTTCTCCACGTGGCCTAAAGGAGGGAGGGGCTGGTCACTAAAGGGCATATTTTGGGTGTTTTGTGTGGTGCTCTATTCTAACTGATAGATTAGGTTATTCATTTTTCTTACTGTGCATGTCTGTCTCTTCTTGGAATGCATCTGATTTTAATCATATGTGCACCCAATATGTGTAAACACAAGTTAGTAAATAGAAGAGTCTCTCTAAAAGGGAGGACGTTACTTTCCCTGCTGGAAATACATACAAAAAGAGGTCAGGCCAGATCGGCTGTTTTTTCCTTTTGTATGTGGGTACCTTGGGAATATACTATTTGATTGTTACCGGTCTGGTTACCCGTTCCAGGTCTGGAAATGAACACTCTTGCTGAGAGTTGGAATCATGTGCGCGTCGTTACAGGAGGGTGCTGTGCAGCCCCAACCATTGGGCAGTAAACTGTTTCTATGCTTGCCTGCCTCAGAGGAGCGGCCTTACACCAGTCATGATTTAGAAACTTGGTGATGCCTTCAGGCAATGAGTGGCCCCACCAAAGAACCTCCTTCTGAGTAGAGTTCATATCCTGGCTATTCCGGGACTGACTCGAGTGAAAGAAAAGTGTTTAGATTAGATGCTGGAGAAATGGCTCAAATTGAAAAACACTTGCTGGCAAGCCTGCCGGCTACATGGCAGGAGAGAACTGACTCCAAGGAGTTGCCCTCTGACCTCTTTGTAAGACTCCTGCCTCAGATGTCCCCTACCCCAGTAAGTAAGTAAGTAAACACATGTTTAAAAAAATAAGAAGTTTAGATAGAACTGAGTTATGTTAAGACCTTCCAGTGTTGTTGTTTCAGTTTCAAAACGAAATCTTTGCTTTCAGCTCATCTGGCTTTCATAAGGATTACTTGGCTCCAAACCACATTAAAAAAGTATACACACAGAAAACAAAATTGTGGTTAGATGGTGGTAACAACCATTGACAGCCAGGCGTGGTAGCACCTTTAGTCCCAGCACCCTGAGGCAGAGGCAGAGGCAAGTGGGTCTGGGACTTTAAGGCCAGCCTGGTGTAAAAAAAAGCCTGACGGTTATTATGTGGGTAATAGGTTGTGAGTGTTACTTGAAAAGGGGAAGGGACACTCTGTAGCACAGACAACTGGAACATCTGCTGGCTTTTTTAAAAAAATAAAAACCTGGAATATTTATGTTTTAGTGAAAAAAAAAAAAACTTCCATCAGTGTTCCAACGCAAAGAAGGAGAACAGTACAGGTGACTCAGCAGTTTCACTTCTAGATCCCCAGCCCCAGAGAACTGGAAGCGAGGACTGCAGTAGATACGCGTGCACTTCTGCTCATAGCCTCATCTACTGCAGCCAGAAGGGAAGCTCCACGGCGATGCGCGGCGAGGACAGTTGCATAAACAGAATGTAGCACATGTAGACAATGGGATGTTATTTAGCAGTAAAAAGGAAGGAAATTCTGACAGTGATCCAAACGATACACTTTAAGCCATGTCTTGTTTACGATTTAAAAAGAGTAGAGGAATCAAGAAACAACACAGCTAACGAAAAGTAGAAGTGAAGGTTTATCTCTGCTATGTGTGCATAGTGATAAGATTCCTGCATCCCTGAAATCTGCCAAGTAGGTTCCCTGGCAGTGAAACCCAGCAACTCCAGCAGATCTTTCAACAAGCAGAAATCCTAAAGGGACTCTGAGAAACTGGGGCCCCTGGCTTCTGTCCTTCCTTGCTTTTAAATTCTCAAAATTGTCTTGCGAGACTTTGCTCAGGAAGAAGGGGTCAAAAATCGACGGGGTAGTGGAGAGAGACCCGGGTGTGTTGGCGAGCTCCTGGAATCCAGCATTTGGGGAGTGGAGGAGGATCAGAGGTTCGAGACCAGCCTCCCCGCGGAGTGCGTTCCTCGCGCAGCGGAGATTTTGAGTTTTCTAGGTTGGCGGTGGTGGGGATGCGCGGGTGCGAGGAGCTGGATCCTAGCCGGAGCAATGTGCAGCGCTGAGCCGCCCGCACGGCCCGTGCCTCAGTTTCCCGGAGAGGCCCCGGGAGCGCCGGCCCTGACGTGGCGGGGCGGCGGGCTGGGCGGCCGGCAGGGGGCGCTAGCGCGGGGCGCGGAGCACCGAGCCGCCGGGCGGAAGCGGCGCGGAGGGAGGCGGGGCGGCGCGGAGTCACCCGGATCGGCCCGCCCGCCGCCGCCGCCGCCGAGGGGAGGTGACCGCGGCCGGGCCGGGCCACCAGCGGCCGCGCGCGGAGGGGACGCGGGGCGCAGATCGCAGGTCGGTGCGGGGCTGGGCGCCGGCGGGGTGGCGGGACGGCGGGACGATCGCCTGCGGGGCGCTGCTCCCGGGCGCGCTGCGCTCGGCGGGACGTGAGGCTGGGGGCCGCGGGCCCGCGCTGTCCTCACGCACGGCCGCGGGATCCCCGCGGTCCCCCGCGGCCCTCGAGGCCGTCCCGGGGCGCGGACGCGGGGACGAGGTGCGCAGCCGGGGCGCTGTCACCGCGCCGCCCCGCCTCTGGGCTTGGGCTGAAGAGCTCGCTGCTGCACTGGTGGGCACGCGAGGCCGGGATTCCGTGACGCACAGGCAGGGGAGCTTTCCCAAACAAGCCCACGGACTGTTGTTTAGCCGGAGACGCAGCTTTGCTTTAGTGCAGTTCCCAGGCACCCGGGACGGCTGCGCTGAGGCCAGGCATCCGTGTCACTCGGATGAAGGGAGATTGGGATGGCCAAGCAGGCCGGCGTCTGATGGGTATTGAGAGTCGCGAGTGTTTGAGGCACAGGGTTGTATTTTTAAAAAACCAGCTTGGAAAGCAGCATCGTGTGCAGAATAATGGACGGTAAATTCTGTAACTTGCCTTTAGGTCTGTCTTTTTACAGTCATGGGAGCACCTCGTGAAACTTCCTAATTAGCAGTGGTGTGGTATGTGACACGCTAGTGCTGACACCGATCAGGCTGGAGCATAGTTTAAACTCCACTGCACTCAGACGAGTTCCACGACGCGAGCATTGCTGACTAACCCACAGTCAGATTTTGCAGCCCAGCAGACCTAATTTCTCGGTTAGGGTTGCGTTTGGGAAACAGCTGGAAGGAAAAGCAGAGTCGAGGTAAAATGTTCAAATTAGTGTGTCCATCGGAACTCAGTCCCCTAAAGTACTGTCCGACGTGATTTCGCAGGCCGCTTCCACCGCCGAAGCCTTTCATTTTGTGTGCTGACTTGAAAAGGATCTCTCCTGGTGACAGCGCCGATTTGTAAAGAGAAAACATTAGTCGGACATGTCCTCCGGCAGATGTTCAGCTTCGTTGTTGCTCACAACTCTCACACTCACAGTATTACTATCCAGCTGAAATGAGCAAAACCTGATTTTTTTTTCATGTTACTGACGTTCCTGTGTTAACCCCCTCCCTCCACTCCCCAATCCTGAGTCTAGACCGAGTGCACGGTCTGTCGTGGAGAACTGCTAAGTTTGGCATGGGGTGGCATCCATGTTGCCACAGGTAATTTTTCCGATCAGCAGAGAACCTGCTGACTCAAACTGTGATAACTTTTATGCCGCATTCACTTTGTGTATGCTTTTGGATGACATGTGATAATAATCTTTATAGATGCTGTTCAAATATGTATGAGTTATTTGGCTTTTAACCCACAAAGCCAGGGCCTACCAGCCTCCTCCTCCCACCCATCTCCCCCCTTCCGGCCCCGTTCTGCTCAGAGCACCCCCTTTTGCCTGGGGAAACCCTCTTCACATTCCTCCTTCACCCACGTGGGAGGGCAGGGCCCAGAGTGCCCTTTGAGCTGGTACTACTTTCTCCTGTCAGGGACAGGGTAGTCCTGCATCCGAAGATACCATTTAGGATCTAAAAACCAATGGGAGCTCTCCTCCTGCCGAAGGGTTGAGCTTTTATCTCCTCGCTTCCAGGCTGTGGTAAAGGTTGTGTCCAAGGCAGAGCTCCTTCCCTCTGCCTTAGAAGGAAACCTCTTCTGCACGGTGCGTTCCAATGCTTCAGATTCATCACTGTTCCCAGCCCCCTGGGTTGTTTTGATCTGTACTCGGCTAAAGTAAATGCAGGGTGGTACTTCAGATTGCTTAGTCTTAAATTTGGGAGCAGATTTAAAAAAATGATTCAAAGAGCGCAAGCGGAGGCTTGCTACCTATTGGTGGATACAAAGGTTGGCTCATCTTTTCAGGATTATTATTCTCCTTTGAAACAGAATACAAGTCAGTTAACATATTAACTATAATCTGTCACTATTACAGGGTCATTTTCAGTGCATTACCTATAACTTGTCACTACTGCAGGGTCATCTTGAATGCAAATCTCAAGCTTTGTTGTTGTTAAGACAGTCAGTCTTAGCATTCACTTAGAATACTTCTTAGAAGTTCCACACCAGTGAATATGGAATAGTTTCTTATGATACCCAGACATAGAAGCATCTGAATAAAATAAATTTCAAGACTAAATAATTCAGTCGTGCTGTTGGGGGTTCCTTCTGAGGTCTCCTCTCACCTGGGGAGCAGGGAGGTGAAAGTCCCAGTCACAGCCAGACCAACGCGCCCTGAAAGAGCTATTATATACATAGGTGCTTCATCCTTGGTGTTAAAACGAAAGCTGTGAGCATGGCGGCGCATGCCTTTAATCCCCGTACTTGGGAGGCAGAGGCAGGCTGATCCCCGAGTTTGAAGCCAGCCTGGTCTACAAAGTGAGTTCCAGGACAACCAGGGCTACACAGACAAACCCTGTCTGGAAAAGAAAGAAAAGAAAGCAAAAGAGAAGCCATGTTGTCTCCTGGGTGTGGGGTGGCTGGCGACTCAGGTGGATTCCGGTGAGTTTGAGGCCACCCTCTACATAAAGAGTTTCAGGCCAGCCAAGGCTACACAGGGAGACCTTGTCTTCAAAGAAGACCAGTAGACCGTGCAGCTACAAATGAATCATTTTATCTTTGGATTTGTAAGTCTTTTCTGCAGGCTGAAGATATGTGGCAACCAAGAACTGACGGCAAAGGAGGAGCTGTGCGAGGAGTTTGAGTGCAGGGCTTGTGTCCTGATTCTGAGTGGTTCATTCATCCATCCATTCATTTATTCGTTCATTCAGCACATTTTTTTCCCGAGCACTTGCATGAGCCAGGCACTGCTGTAGGAGTTAGGGCGGAAGCGTGAGCAAAGCGGGCAAAGGCCTGACAAAGTACATATTCTAGTAGGATCCTGAGAGACGGTGGGTGTGTGTAGCAGAGCCAGTCATCGGAATACAATGGAAAGTTCTAAGCAGTGTAGATAGGAAGCAGTGTGTGTGTGTGTGTGGGGGGGGGGTGATGTTACTTTTTATACAGTGATGGAGGGAGGCCTCTACTGAGGACTGAGAAGGAGGTGGAGGCGGAGGCGGAGCTGGCCCCAGGAGCATGCTTGGTAGGTGGGAGGGCTGACAAGGTTGCGGAGGCCAGGCCCTTCCGACATGACGTGAAGAGGTGTCGGGAGTGGGAAAGGGCACCTTGGTGTAGGCCA
>CM053762.1:54623513-54644199 GCA_028658305.1 Pachyuromys duprasi | reverse complement strand
GCCCCATGCACCGTTGGGTGTGTGCCTGCTTCTCCATCTTGATGTACTGCCTCACATGCCCCAGTTACCTGTCCTCTGTGTAGCAGGCAGACTCCTCAGCACCACACATCACCACAGCAGCGGACACCTTCTTCTGCCTTCTATGTCAGCGTGTAAAGCTGTGCCACATCACTGGGGGGGGGGATGGGAGGTGGACTTAGGAGGACACCTTTGCATTACGGGCTTTCAAGGCCTGAGGTTGAGTAAAAGGCCTCAGACTCATTCCTGTGGTAGCTGGGCCATCTCTGTCCCCCCAGAATTGCCTGTGCCCTCATGCCTTCAGCTTTGTGCACTTTTTCTGATCTTGTAAGTACTGAAGGACAGCTCGTTATTTCAGTTTGTGTTTCTGTATTACTAGTCCTTTTGTGCGCCCCTTAGACGTACAGCTTCTTGTAAATGTGCGCCCTTTCTGTTGAAGTCTGTGGTGTCACTAATCCACAGAAAGATTAGAACGTAGACGCTCTTTGGTGCCTTTATACATTTATATGAGAAGACGCTGGCTTCTCATCTGGCCTGTCCTAGTTTCATTTGTTTTTTTCTTGGTCAAAATAAACCATCACAAATTTTGTTTGTTTTGTTTTGTTTTGAATCCATCCTGGGGCTGGAGAGATGGCTCAGTGGTGAGGAGCACTGGCTGCTCTTTCAGAGGTCCCAAGTTCGGATCCCAGGACCCACATCAGATGGCTCAGGTGATCTGATGCCTTCTCTGGCCTCTGCAGAAAGTGCACTCACATGCACACACACACTCACATACACATTCACACACATGTACTCACACACACAAGCACAGAAAGAGAATTAAAAATTAAAAAACTCCATCTCTGAGTCTTATCTGACTTTAATTCTTACAGAAATTTAATCCACATTGCATCCATCCCTGACCTGTCTTCCTCCATTTGATGAGCCAAGTTGTCTGGTAATGTCTCAGGGCAGAAAGGAGGGAGAATGTGGTGGTGGGGGGGAACAGAAGAAGAAAATGCCATGTTTTTCTTTATTGAATCAGGGTGCCCTTTCCCCTCCTCTGTGATTTCCATGGCACACTGTTCTGTAGCTTAGTGCCTGGCTGGCTGGTGTTGAACGCCACGCCTGTTTTGTCCCGCTGGTCTGTAGCTCTTGCTTCAGGTCTTCTCTCTCAGCTTTTTATTACAGTGACACCCTAGTCATCTTGTGATCATCAACATGATGTCATTAGTTTTAAAGTTTACATAACTGTTCCTGGATCAGAGTTTACTTTTCCTTATAAAATTTGGAGTACATTTATTAAGTTGCTCAGAAATTATATTTTGAGAGGTTGTTTTTTTTTAACTGGGATTATACTAAATTTATAAAATTATTTTGAGTAGGCTTGACCTCTTTTTAATGGTAACAGGTTCTACCCAAAAGCATTTTAAGATGTCTTTCCACTTATTCACCTTATTTTTCTAGCTTTTTTTAGAGCTTGGAAATAATTTAAAACTAACAGCAGAGTCCTAAGGACAGTACAAAGGGCTCCTGTGCGTTTCTTCTCTGGACTCCCTGAATGTTAGCATCCGTCACCGTTGCTTTATGGTGGCCTTGTGCATTTCTACATGTTTCTGTGATCCTTCAGAGTTGGGCTTTTACCTCTAGGCACTCCATCGCCTCGTTTTTAAGTCCTTTATCCCTGCCCCTGCCCCCATCCCAGTGTTTGGGGTCAAACCCCAGCTCTTGCAGTATTGGGCGAGCGCTCTACCTTAGAGCTGTCCTAAGCTTGGTTAGACCTTAAATTTCTCTGTGAAAGCCTAGAAGCATGACCTTGGTACTTCATTGTCCTGATCCCATTGTGAATCAGATTTCTTTTTGTTCTTTTCTAGGTCTTATTAGCAGTGTAAGATACTTAGCATGGTCTTTTCTCTCATCCTCTGTACAGCTATTAAATTCTGCCTCTCTGGTATTCTGAGGCAGAGTGCAAGGCCCTGTGAAGATATTTCCTTAGAAAAATGTGTGAATATTTTTATTAGCTTAAATATCTATGTTTTTTTTTAATGCTGAACCTTGGCCTACTTTTTGTTGCTACAAAATGGACAAGTCAGGAAATTGATATTTCTCAGTTCTGGTTTTTCTTTCTTTCTTTTTAAGCCAACAGCACCCAGTCTGTCTCCCCTTCAAGTATGAACTAAGGCCAACCCTGCTTAGCTTCCCCAGTCAGATTGGGGGAAACATTTCTAAGGTGATACTGTTGTAGACAATTGTGCATTTCTTGAAATGTGTATTAGTGTTCTATACACTATGCATTATCAATCTTTTGTAAAAAGAAATTTAAAGGATTTCATCAAAGCCAGAATTGAAATGTATTTGCAGTTGATGCAAATTATGTGTTAATATTGTGAATAGGATTCTAGTCAGGCTTGGTGCCGTTTTGATCAGGGAATGATGTGCCTTCAAATGCCCCTCTGTGTGCTGTGCAGGGAGCCCATGTGGGAAAGTAGAACGACTGCTTGACCAAGCCTATGAACAACACTTTAATAATAATAAAAAGGCTGATATCACAGAAGCCATTTCTCTGGTCCTGAGGTTCCTGATTGTTCTAAGCAGACCTTGTGTGTGTCAGCCTTGCGTCAGTGTGTCACTCGGTGTTTCTTCTACACTTTTTCCCCAAACAATTAATTATATCCTTAAAACAGTGGTGGTTTTATAGCTTCTTTCCATCCTGGTATCTTCTTTCTTTCTTTTTTTTTTCTCCTTATAGTCTTGGTCAGGATTTCTAGGACTGTGTAAAAAATGTTACGCTAGAGGCATCCTTGACAAGTTAAAGAATGAGTCTAAATTTTTCTAATTTTGTGTGGCGTTTGTTTTTGTTCATTTCCTTAATACTTGGTGGGTTTTGTTTAGTTTTAGACAGGATGCTGCTGTGAAGCCTTGACTGGTCTGGAACTCTGTGTGGACAAGGCTAGCCTGAAACTCACAGAGGTCCGTCTGTTCTGCCTCCCAATGCTGTGATGAAGGTGTGTGGTTTGTGTGTGCGCGCCCTTCATCAGAGCGAGGAGTTTCTATGCCTGTAATTTATTAGGCTGTTCCCTCATGGACAGCTAGATAGCCCTTACTCCTTGTGGAAAACTTGGCAGAATCTGTCTGCCAGGAAACAAGATGGCTTCACTCCAGCTGCAAGCCCAAATCCTCAGCCTTACGGAGAGCATAAATAAGAGGCCTCACTCCTATCAATGTATGGTCAAACCCCAAGAGTCTAATATAAACTTATTTCACAATGACGCTTCATCTTCCCTTCTGCTATTGAGAGTCAAATTTTAAATAGCAGCAGGAGGCTGGAGAGATGGCTCAGAGGTTGAGAGCACTGGCTGCTCTTCCAGAGGTCCTGAGTTCAATTCCCAGCAACCACATGGCTAACCATCTATAATGAAATCTGGTGCCCTCTTCTGTCGTGCAGGTGCACATGCAGACACAACATTGTATAAATAATAAATCTTAAAACAAAACATTCTAAATACCCGTGTGAAGGAGAGATAGTCGTGTTCAGCATCATCTCAATAAAGACACAAAGGAACTAGTCCTCTGGCTCTGAGTCAGTTTCTACTCTGGGTGTCAATCTTAAGGATATTCCAAGAAATACCGTAGTTATTTGACAGGTGGAGACATAGGTGGCTCTTCAGTGACAGTCGCACTAGTTGGTGGGCTGCTGGGCGCTTAGTTGCTGTTGCCCTCCTCTCCCACTTTAGACCAGCATCCCCCCACCCCATTATAAAAAAAGTATATGTATTAAACATAGAAAGTTTGTAAAATATAGAAAAGCAAACCTCTAATCTGGCTTTGGGGTCAACAGGTTAAAGGATTATTTCTCTTGTTGTGGAGAGGGGGGAGCTTAACACCATGGTTGCAGAGCCTTCCTCCTTTTTCAGGGGGGAGCCATCAGCTTGCCGGGATCTTACCTTGGTGCTCTGGGAAGGATTGAGGAGGGTAACAGGCTGTGACTAGCTTTGGTCTTCGGGAAAAGCGTACTGGACCCTGGGACCAAGCTGAGCCTGAAGGAGCCACAGTGCACTGTGCATCAAGTCTAGAATCAGAGTTGAACACGGAGCATTCGTGGACCTGATCCCAATGGATCCGGGCGGGTGTGTGATGATTTAGTGATTGATGATTTAGTGATTAAACTTTAGCATCAGTTTAGTCCCTCATTGTTCTTCCTCTTCAGATCATATTTTCCCTTTTCACAAACTAAACAGAATGAAGGAAATGGTCTTTTTTAAAGTAAAGATCTCAGTGTATAGCCCTGGCCTCTGGCCTGGAACTTGCTATGTAGACCAGGCTGGCCTGGAACTTTCAAGGATCCTCCTGCCTCAGCCTAACAGGTGTTGGAGTGATAAGTGTGCAGTATCCACACCTGGCCCTTTTATTTTCCTTTTGACTCTGAATTAACCTCCCCCTCCCCCACACAGACATACACAATCATTTGTTTCCCTAATCTCTGCCTTGTGCTATGTCCTGTATGGACACATGACCATATAAATAGCAGGAAGTGAACAAATTCCTAAGTTAACATGCTACCATCAGCAAGTTCAATTCCAGCACAACTGCACTTCCTCCTTATGCCCACCCTTTATCCTGATTTGCTGGAGTGCTTGTCCCCCGTTTGTATTAACCCTTGCCGCCTTCTGGAATACAGCTGACACCTTGCTCATCCTTCAATAGAAAGTGCTCCAAGGACAAGAGTTTTGTTTTTTGTTTTTTTTTCTGCCAAGGTACCCCAGGTACCCCTGTCTGTGCCCCTTCCAGTGAATCCTTCAGGTGATCCGGACAGGTGGGGGATGAGGAAACACAGTTCTCAGCGTCCCTCTAGTCCCTCTAATGAGAGCGTCGGGCGAGGCAGAGGAATCCCATTTCCTCCTTGACAGTGTGAGCAGAGCCAACCACACTGTCTACCCAGAGGGGCGCTGCCTTTGTGTCAGGCTCTGCTGGGGGCAGGGTGGGCGGGCTGCACTTTCCTGAAAGCGGAGTAAGGCTCTGTGATGCTGACAGCCATGGTCGGAGTGGGACCTGGAGAGAATGGCTGGTGCTGACGCTCCAGCCATGGGGTCTGGGCCCCGTGCACACTGGCCGTGCATTGTTCTCACGAGGCGATTCTTTTAGCATAAACGAGCCTGCCCTGTCAGCAGAAAAAGTCGCAATGGATGTGCCGAGTTGTACTTCACTCCCCAGCCTCAGACCCCATGACCTCCCCTTTCTAGTTCGTTCTTTCCTCCCATCCCTAGTAAAATAGACACTTTTTTGCATTTTCTGAACAATAAGTAGTGTTCTGGATCTCCGTCTGAGCTGTTGTGCCTTATAGACCAGAACTCATACTCATGGCACAGTGTGGGAGAGTTAGCAGACGGCCTCTGTGAAGACATGATGGTGCGGTCCTGAGGCCGGTGAGGGTATGGCCCAGGCCTAGTGCTCAGCACTGATGGCTGCTCTGTCTGTGTCAGGTCTCAAGCCGCTTCTGTACACGCATTCCCTCTTATGTCTTCACTTTCTCCCAATCAACCGGCCCTTTCCCTTCTACATTGGTAAATGTAGCAAGAAGTGTCTTACTCTAGTTATTGGCATATCATCTGTCCACTTTACTGAGTTTCATTAACTGTCCAGATTCAAAAGGATGCTAGAACTGAGGGAGGTGCACACTTGTAAGGAGGCTTGCAAGTTCAAGGCTAGCCTGGCTTAAGTGGGGAGACCTTATCTGTAACATAACATAACCATATCATACATCACATCATATCATATCATACCATACCATATATCATATCATATCATATCATATCATACCATATATCATATCATATACCAGAAATGAGCTTCTTAGCCATTTACATGAATGCCTAGCTCATTTAATCTTCAGAATGATTGTATCTGGAAGGTAATGCTTTGGCCCTCATGTTTATTTTATGTACATTGGTGTTCTGCCTGCTTGTATGTGTAAGTGAGGGTGTCGGATCTCCTGGAACAGATGTTACAGACAGTTGTGAGCTGCTATGTGGATGCTGGGAATTGAACCCTGGTCCTCTGGAAGGGCAGCCAGTGCACTTAACCCCTGGGCCATCTCTGCAGCCGCTTGGTCCTCAGTTTAATGCACAGAAGCTTGATGTATATTGGTAAGGAACCGTCTGTAAAGTTCTATTGCTGACCAAAACTGAACTCTGCCTGGTCAGACATGGACTAGTCTCAAAGTCATGGTGGCTTTTCTGTCTCAGCTTCCCGGGTGCTAGACTTACAGACACACCATCATTTCTTTATTAATTAGTTAAGTGTATTATTTATTTGTATTCGTGTGTCTCTGTGGAGACCTGAGGACAATCTTCGGGTCCTGGCACTGCCGTCTTCTTTGAGGCGGTTTCCTTGTCTCCACACAAACCAGGCTCGTTGGCCTGCGGCCTCTGGAGAGTCGCCTGTCCCTGCCTTCTGCCTCTCTGTTGGGCCATGATGGGGGATAGCTGTGTGTACTACTGAGTCCAGTTTTTGTGTGCGCTCTGGGAATCCAAGCTCAGTCATTAGGCTTGTGCAGCTTAAACCATGTTCCCCCAGCCCCCTTATTTTTAAGAATAATCCACTTAAAAAAATAGATCCAAGGAAATTACGTAGTTTGCATTTCACATATGTCTTAAACTGTTTAAATTTGTTCTGAGTTTAAATTCAAATCTTTTGTTTACAATTTATTTGTTGAAGAAATTGGTCATTCTAAAGTTTCCTGCCATATGAAATTTTTTTTTTCAAAGAGCTTGGTCGACACAATTTCACTCTTGTTTCTATAGTGAGTTAGCTTAGTTTGATGGCTACTGCAGAAGGTTCCAGATTACTCAATCACTATAAATAGAATTCACTGGCCCATACAGTCTGGTCTTTCCTTGAGGTCGTCTCTGTGGAGCCTTCTAGAGTGTGCCAGGTGTCAGAGAGTGACATTATCTACACCAACACATGGTGCCTTGAAAGGATTTTGTAACCATCTGGCAAGGCAGCTTCCATGTTTCCTAGAGCTGGGGGATGGGTTTTGGAGACAGGACTGGGGTCTCTAGTTCTCATCTTTTAGGGACTGTGTGCTGCTTTGAGGATTCCCAGAGCTCAGTACCAGAACCTCCCTGGGATGTTATTATCTAACAGTGTAGATCTGTTATCAGGGAGCACACAAGATCCCCAAAGGAGAGGGCAGGGGGAGTGAGTTTGCTTTGGATCCAGACTCTGCAGGTGTGTGCTGTGGTCCTGGAGACAGGAGCAGCTCACAGGACCATGTGTTATGCTGCTAATACAGAAGGTTCTGAGCCCACAGTTTTCGTTAGCCCAAGTTCTTGCTGCCAGCGGCTAGATCCAGTAATCTCAATATCTGGATCGCTATGGGCACAAAGAGATCCAGGTTCATTTTCTTTATTTGGGTGTGTGTTTGTGTTGCATTTGCCTGTCTATCACCTGGTGGTTCTGCAAGATAAGAAACCAGTGTTAAAGTCAGACGGATGAGGGCTGTGAAGTTTGCTGTGCTTGATCTGTCACTGATTCAGGGGTTCTAAGAAGAAAATATCTCGGTGTCAGTATTTTCTTCTAGTTTTAAAGCCAAATAGTTAATAAAGTAAGACAGAGAAAGATATTCAATGAACTGATTGTAGCCCTAAGAAGGCTGGTCATTTTAGTAAGAGGTTTGCTTTGATTAAAGCATTAATTAACAGTAAATCACTGAAAAGCTTCCTAGTGAATTTGACCAGTATGCTCAAAGTTTATTCTTATATTCCATAGATGAAATTCAAACTGGATCAGTTGTCTCATATTATGACTTGAAATGCTTAAAAACTACAATTAATTACTTGCAAGTCAAGTGTTAATCAGAGGTGATCTGTTGCCTCACTTCAGCACTTCAGATGGGCACGGTGGCAAATTCTTGTAAATTATAGAACTTAGGAGTCTGGGGCAGGAGGATTGCCCTGAGTTTGAGGCCAGTTTGGGCTACACAGTGGGTTCCTGGCTAGCTCAGGGGCACAGTGTAAGTCCCTTTCTCAAATAACCTAAAAATCAAAGTCCAAAGACTGAAAAATACTCACTATCCACGCCTAAGCAAGGAAAGCAACGGTGCATACAGTAGGTGCCGAAGCTGAAAAGCGGCCCACAGTTGCCGCTAGCGCTGTGTTCTCCAGTGCTGCGCTGTATTCTGGATGACAGTGAAGACTGTTGCTTGCCTGGTCTCAGTGCTCTCCCCGTAGTGTTTTCACTTGGGCAGAGGGACAAGCAGGTGCACAGGTCCGTGTGGCCCTGCAGAGAGCTGCTGGCATGGTGTTTGATTTGGCTAGAGATTGGGGTGCGTGGTTAGAAGGGGGTGACAGGAAATAAAGTCAAACCTGTGGTGAGGACTTTATACTAGGTTCATCTGCCCAGCGGAGGAGGTTTAGTGCAAGTGATGGGCGGAAGAACTCCGGGCACAGGAGTGTGAGGTTTGCTTTTTCCCAGCCACAGCTTGGCTAACAAGGCCGAGGGAGGTGAAACGTGTGGGCAGCGCACAGGAGCCCACCCCAGAAGGTCCTCAGACAAGACGGACGGAGTCAGACTGCTCTGGTTCGTGGCTTAACTGCAATGCCAGTGTTTCTTCCTAGAAGTGCAGTTGTGTTTTTTTTATGAAAGTAAGTAAATTAATTTCATATCCTCCTTTTATCACCAGAAGGTATTTGGCAAAGGTTCTCTTGGGCCCTTGCGTAGGGATCTCCTTTGTAGTTGACTGCCAAGTCTATGTGGGTCTGTTATGAACACACTGCTCATGCACAGCCTAGCAGAAGAGAATGTCCGTAACCACAAGAGCTGCATTTTTCCCCTGCTCAAGAACACAGTGGCGGCCTAGAGAAGTTAGCTCCACCCAGGGATGCTGCCTCATCTGGATTACTTATGCTGCAGTTATCTGGATGATGGTGTTCCGCCTCCCCCCCCCCCACCCCCCCACCCCCGCTCCTCTGTCCTTACCCTGCCGCCATGACTGTCATCATCACAGCCAGCATGTTTGGGCACCTGCCTTTTGTTAGGAGGTGGTCCAGATGTTTACCAACATTTTAGATTTGATCCTTGTCATACGATGAAGAAGTAAGGTCCTGGGGAGTTGATTTTCCCAAGGTCACAGAGTTAAACAAGTGGAATCAGAAACTGAAACTAGGGCTGGGGATGTGGCTCAGTCTGAGCCCTGGTTAGGATCACATCACCCCTGCGCACCAGGGATGGTGGCACAGGCCAGTCATCTCGGCACGTGCACACACACACATTTACACAGAAGAAAAAGAAGGAGGAAATTGAAACTAATGTTCTCTCACTTCAGGGCCAGATCCTGTTATTTATGTAGTTATTAATTCAATTCAGGAGTAAATATGATTTCCCATTTAAAATTTTCTCATTATTTCATGGCATATGCATAGATTGCATAAGGCTCTGGGATGAGTAATTAGCAACACACATTGTTCTTTTTTAAATGTTTATGTGTGTGTACATATATGTGTAATTGTGTGGGTAGCCATCTGTCTGTCTGTCCGTCTGTCTCTGTGTGTTGCTATAACACATGTGTAGAGGTCAGAAAAAACCCTGCAGTAATCAGTTTTCTCCCACCATGTGGGTGCCCAGGGATTGAACTCAGGTCATTAGTCAAAAGCTTTTTTTCTGCTGAGATCGTTCACTTGCCCAACAAATTGTTCTTCAGTGTCTCCCCAGCTAGTGAATGGAAATAACTCCCACCCTAGAGCAGGTCTAAGTTGCAGAAGTAAAATACTTATTAAAATATGAAGCTCAGGAAACCTTCAGAGGTGGGGCTGATTGACCTATTTAGATAGCTGCCGTTTTCAGACGAGTATTTGAGTAAGCCTTTGCCAGTTGAGTAAATGAAGTACTTAGACTGTTGAAACAGAAGAGACATACATTTTTTAAAAAATTAATCATATATCATTTTTTTACTCCCAGCATATGAGTCAGTAGCTTCCACGTGTTCCCAACCATGCCACCCCTAATCCCGGAACATTTTCACTCCCCAGGGGAACGCAGCACTTCTTAGCTCCTCCACATTCCCGCCTTCTTAGGTTCTTGCATTTTATTTTAGAGATTTGTCTTCTTTTTTTCTTTTAATTTTACCTTATGTGGATGCAATACCCAAGAAGGCCAGAAGAGGACTTTGGATCCCCTGGGACTCCAGTTAAAGATGGTTGTGCGCTGACACAGGGGTGCTGGGAATTCTCTTGTCCTTTGCAAGAGAAGTGAGTGCTTTTTGAGAGGCCTCTTCAGCCCCAGAATCTTTCATTTCAAAACCTTATAACACCTCAGTGCCATGAAAACGATTTTGAGGGCCAGGTATGGTGGCACACACCTTTAATCCTAGTACCAGGGAGGCAAAAGCAGGTAAGAGTTGGAGGCCAGCTGGGTCTATAGAGTGAGTACCACTTGGTAAGACCCAGTGTTTAAAAAGAACTGACTCTCTTCAGTGCAGATAGCCATATTTAGATGAGGCACTGGTCTGAGTGTGTCACATATATTAAGTCATTTAAATATCACTGCTGCTATGAGCATATTCTAGTAAATCTGTCGTACATATGGAAAAGTTAAAACACAGCTAAGTTAAGTGGCTTGTTTTAAATCCCGTGACTCTAGTGAGGGGTGGGGCTGGGATACAGATCCTGCTGAGCCAGCTCTGTGATCTGTGCATAGTGGTCCTGTGGGCCTTAAACTGATGTTTAATGACACAACGACCTTGGAAACCCTGTGCTCAGAGAATGACACCAAGACCTCATATGGTGTCTACTGAGCTTGAAATGTCCAGAAGAGACAAATCTGTACAGAAAGTAGAATAATAGTGTTTGCCAGGGGACAGAGGGGACAGAGTCTGCAGAGTGGAAGGAAGGGAAAAGAGAGGAGAAAGATAAGATACATTTCCCGGTTCATTTTATGAGAGTAGCCAGGCTCTTATCTGTTAAGTCTGATAAGTTCTTTTACAAGGAAAGAGCGTGTAGGCAGGGGACGTACCTCGGTAATGTGTTAGCCTTGAGTATTCAAGTGTATTTCAGTATTGTGGGAGGAAAGGGTGAGAGTTGGTGTTATAGGTTGTCATCAGTTGGGAGCATAGTATAGAAATGTCTAAATAGTTGCAACTCAAAACTTTCAGCTTAAAAGGGGTTAGCATCCAACCCAAGAATACAAAATGTTTAATGTTTGAAAATGTAATTACCACATTAACAGAATAAAGGAGGGCAAGGGCTCGTCTTGATAGATACAGGAAAAAAAAATTGCTAAATATCAACTATTTGTTCATTTTTATTTTTTAAAGTTTTCTTGAAAGAATTATTTATTGTTTTTATTTTGTGTATATGAGTGTTTTGCTTTCATGCAGGTATGTGCACCACATGCGTGCCTATGCCTTTGGCAGTCACGAGAGACCTATGGATCTCCTGGAGCTGAGTCAAGGACTATTATGAGCCATCACGTAGATGCTGGGAACTCAGTGAGCCCTGGTCCTCTGCAGGAAGTGCTTAGCCTCTGGGTCATCTCTCCAGCCCCCTTACTGTTTTTGTAAAAGCAAAACAAAACAGTGTCCAGAACTAGACAGAAGACAATACTGAGCTCTGACCCCCAGTGTTCTTGGCCTAGAACAGGACTCTGGAGTCCTTAAGACAGAGATTCTCAACCTCTGGGTTGTGACACCTTTGAGGGGTCAAATGATGGTATCACAGGGGTTGCCTAAGACCATTAGAAAACACAGATAGTTACATAATGATTATAACAGTAGCAAAATTACAGTTGTGAAGTAGCAACAAAAATAATTATTTTATGGTTTGGGGTCACCACAACATGAGGAACTGTAGTGTTAGGAATGTTGAGAGCCACCGCTCTGGGGCATAGTTAATTAGTTGGCCAATGATTGTATGCATTTTCTATTTGTAAGGCAATTAGCTTTCCAGCTTAGGTCAACTGCCAGACATTACCATTTGTATTTGTTTCATAATTAAAGCCCTTTTTTGTTTTTGTTCTCTCATGGAAGTCTGTGATATACATCTTTCCCTCTTTCTTTCTGGCTTGATCTTATCCCAACTGCTATTAAGATAATGTGGTAGGTGGAAAGGTGGCTCGGCAGTGAAGAGCACTACCTCCCCTTCCCTTCTGGCCCATCTGGGTTAGATTCCCAGCACCGACATGGCAGCTCACAACAGTTTGCAAGGGATCCGCCACCCTCTCCTGGCCTCTGTAGGCAGCATGCTTGTGGTACACAGACCTACATGCAGGCAAGACACCCAAACACATGAAATAAAAAAATAAACATTAAAAATCTGCCCCAGATTGATCAGCTTCTTGCATATTGTTGCCCTCTTCCAAATAGCCATGTGTGTGAGGTGACCCTGCCCTCCCCATCCCCCAGAAGGGTTAGATTTTGTCTTCTGGGGTTTTTGGGGTTTTGTGGATTGTTTTTGTGTCTGTGTTTGTTTGTTTTTGAGCTGGGAAGAGTGTGGATTGTGGATTGAAACAGGATATTGCTATGTAGCCTTAGCTGGTCTGGACCTCACAATGTGAACCAGGCTGGTTTTGTACTCATTCCTCCTGACTGGCAGGATAAAAGGTTCATGCCACCATGCGTGGCACACTTTGCTGCTCACCCTCCAGGCCTTGTTACTCTGTGAGTGTGAAGCCCACGTGCTGTGTTTTCTGTTTCCTTCTCCATCAGATGACCCCCTGTGTGCTGTCTGATCTTTCGGTTCTCTATAGCATCCCTTTTCTAACTAAAATTTATCTTAAAGTAATGATAACCATTTCTCCTTCTTTACTCTTGTGGGAAGCAGCACCCCTTACCAAATTGTATCATGTGGTTTATTCAGTGTTTTATTCAGTTATTACTAACAGCTAAGACTTAAGTCAAAATTGTAGTGCATGAATGTGAGCCAAGACTTAAATAGACTTAAGTGGACATAAATAGCTCTACTTCCTCACTTTCCCATACACTTTTGTGACAAGGTGTGGTCCCTTTGTGCTTGGGAGAAGGGGAGGGCTGAGCATCCTGTGTTAGGACAACCCTTGTTCAGCCATCTAACCACTCACTGGGTATGTTGCCCCTTGTATTTCCTTGTTCACCTTGAAAAGGAGCTACCAGAAGACTCCACGCTTCTGTCTAGTGTGGTGACTTATGCTTTTGTAAGAGAGCAGTCATTCTTGCTGTTTGTGAAAAGCTGTAAGCCTACTTTCCATGGTACTTGGATATTGGTACTCCTACCCTGGGAATAGGTGCGGATATTTTTAACTCCAGCCAGTTTTCTCCATGTTCTTGCTCCCCGAATCTACAGTTTTCTTAATTCCTTCCTTTATTATTTCTTCTGAAACATCAAGAATACTTCATAGGCTAAAGTGGGCTAGAGGGTAAAGAAATTCCTTTGTGTCTTTTTCAGTCTTCCGAGGCTGAAAGGCTAGCTCCTCCTTGAACCAATAGATAAGAAAAGGAACACGATGCCTGTGTCCCAGATCTCTGTTGCGGTGTCCTCCTTGCTGGGAGCACTCTGGGAAGATGTTCTGAGAGCCTCCCCTGAACAGTGTCTCCAGGATGCCTGTTTTCACTTGTCCGCTGTGCTCTTATCTGTAGCCGCACCCTGAAGTTCCACCTTACAGTTTCACCTTAATCTTGACTTTTGAGCAACTCCTACCGTATAGATTTCTGTGTGTGTTACATCTGTGCCGTAGCGGAGCTCTTGATTATAATGTGTCATTATAAGCTGCCTAGCTCAGACATGTTCCAATTATATAGTTATGAGTCAGTGGTTTTAAAATTTCTATTCATAAATAAGATTCATGCATGCTTTAAGAAATGCAAGGCTGAGAGCATACTTAAGGAACTCCCAAGTCAAGCCACTTGAAAAAAAAATCCCCACAAATGTCCTAAAGCGTTGAAGGTCTCAAAACATTAATCACGGGGCCTCGCTCCGTTAACATAGTTTTGCTCAAAAGACGAAACTGATGCAAAGGTATAGGGGCAGTTTCTTTTTCAAAAAGACTTTAAAGCTAGGAAGAGAGGGGAGAGTCAGCTCCCTGGGTGTGGGGCTGAAGCCTGCCATGACAGTGTTCAGGGGACCTGGGTGTCTTCTGGCATGACGTTCACTTCAGACCTGAGGACCAAAGGACCCTTCAGTGGTTGACAGACACTCAGCCATGTACCCCGTCCCATGGGCTGGGAACGCTGCCTTTTTCCCTGGGGCAAGTTGAGATGTGACGTCTGTTGCAGTTGAATTGTTATGGCAGGTTGTTGCCACAAATTCTTTTAAAATTTCTTTAATCCAAGCCAGAGTGTGGTTCCTTCATTACCCAACATCCCACTGGCTGTAGAGCCTGAGTTCACTAGAGGTGGGGTGGTGTTGAGGAAAAGCAGTGTGGCCCCTGCGAGTGGGGCCCATGGTTTGTAGCATTTACTCTTCCTGCTCATCCTTGGGTGGTTTCCTCGAGGAATCGCACGGCGGCCTCGTCCAACTCCTGTGACACAGAACAGTGGAGGAAATGCCGTCTTCCTAGCTTCTCTCATTTCCTTCCTTCCTGAAGCTGATCTAGACTTCATTTTCTGACACCTCCAATCCCACACAGAGGAGAAACTACACAGCCTGTGTTGTCAGGAAAGACAAACGCAATGCGGCTTGTGAGGCCCGACCTTCCTCACTGTGGGCGCTGACATCTTAAAAATGGATTCCCTGAAGGTCATATTTCCTGGAGAATTGAGTTATAAAAGTTGGTAAATCTTAAGATCTCCCTCCATAAAGCATTCCCAGACTGGGGGTGGGAGGTGGGGGGAGGACCAGCAGGCTTCTGCTTCCAGTCAAGGAGACTACTTCAGAGAATTTGCTCTCTGTGTAGATGGTGTCACCATGCTTCCTGAGAGAATATACAGGCTCATTCTCAGGAGAGTGAGGAAGGGCCTAGGCACTGATACATATTTTTTAAAGTTTGTCTGTTTTAAATTTTGTGCTCTGGAGTGTTTCTCCTGGTATGTGTATGAACCATGTGCATGTGTGCCATCTATGGAGGCCAGAAGAGGGCGTTGGATCTCCTGGACCTAGAGTTACTGGTAGCTATGACACTGTGTGGGAGCTGGGAACCAAGCGTGTGTCTTCTGCAAGAGCAGCGAATGCTCTTAACCGCCGAGCCACCTCTCCAGACCTCTAATGTGTCATGGTGTTCTCTCTCTCTCACTTGGATTTACAGTGGTAGAAGTGTGAAATGACCTCATTCTTTCCCATGTATGGTCTCCATGCAGAGAGCTCTAGGAATCCTTTGGGCCTGTGTTGCCCTGGAGCCCAGCAGAAGCAGAGAGCATGCTCCAGTCTGAGGATCTGAGGAAGTCCACCTCAGAACGGGCTGGTGTAGGGAAATAAAGCTTGTGCTTTACACCAAGGCTAACGGGGAGCCACCCTCTCCAGGGCCAGGGGTTGGAACAGTTACTTGACTGGCACGAGGTGCTGTTTGGAGAAGGTCTCCTGGCTACAGCCTTTGATGGGGGCTGCATCATCATCTCAGCCCAGCAGGGAGGGAACCCCAACTTCTCCTGCCTGCTGTGCCTGTAGATCTCTGCTGTCCTATCCCATTGATTTGAAGCCAGCAGGAATCCAGCAGCAAGCACATGGATTTGGTTCGTGAGGTTGTGTAGGGGCAGAGAGTAGACTGGAGGACAGAATTGGAAGGGCTGCTGCTCTGTATCCACAGTGTGTACCCAGTCAGACCTTTACCCCAGAGGCCATCTGGGAAATTACTCATTAAGCTGGTTGATATCAGCATCTATCAGGGTAAAGTTTACAGCTCATGAGCTCAGATTTTTAAGAGTGTGTCCAAACTTGTGGATATGCTGTTTATTAAAAATAATCAGTCTCCCAGGTCTTCTTTTGCATTCAGTCATGTTTTATAACATGTTAAACATGTTTGATTTTTTTTATTGTAGTAAATGATTACAACCTAAACTTTACCATTTGAACATTTTAAATGTACAGTTTTGTTTTATTAATTCACTACTATTCACCCCCAGAACTTTCTCATGTTCCCAGTCAGAACGGTGGTACCCACTTAATGCTGGCTCTCTGGCCATTTCCTTCTTCTCCCCGCCCTGGACACTGCCATTCTTTCTGTCTCTATGGCTCTGTCTGCTCCTAGAACTTCATTCATCTAAGTGAATCCTGCAGACTTTGTCCCTGTGTCAGCTTTTTTCACTTAGCATAATATCTTCAAGTTTCATCCATGCTGTGGTATGTGTTACTATTTTTTCCCTTTAAAAAATGTTGAATAATTACATATGTTTAGCACATTTTGTCTATCCATCTGCTGAGGGATACTTGAATTGCATGGCATGTTGTTAAATCTTATTCCTGAATATTTTCATTATTTTCTTTTTATAGCTTTAATTTTCACATGTCCTGGGCTGGAGAGATGGATCAGTGCTTAGGTGCACTGGCTGCTCATCTAGAGGACCTGGGTTCACTTTCCAGTGTCCTCAGAGCAGCCACAACCATCTGTAAGTCCAGTCCCAGGGAATTTACTTTCCTCTGGGCTCTGGTGCACACATGATACATACAAGCAAGGAAAACATCCACACACATAAAACAAAGACTTAAGAATGTTTTCCATTCCCTTGACTATTAGAGTCACACACAGGAGTGCAGTATTTAGTCCATTGTTTTTATCCAGTAGGACAAGGTAGCCTTGAGTAATTCTTGTCTTCCTAAAACACTATTATGCCTTTGTACCTTTAAAAACAAAGCCTTGCATACATTTTTTCTGCCTCATCCCTAAATAATTGCCTTTTAGTGCTATAACAATGAAATCCTACAGTATAACCAATAACTTGAGTATAAAGTAAAAAGGAACATTGTGGAAGGATGCGAATTCTTTTATTGATTGAAGATCAATGTATTTTTTCCCCAGTTTTACCCTTAAACTGGTTTTTCAAACAATAGGAAAGTGTTTTTCTTTGTTACAATTTAGTGTGTGTCTGGCTTATACATGGAAGACTAAAATGTTTATTTGCTGATTGCGGTATTTGCCAACTAAATCGAAGATGCCGGATTTAGAACCTGACACATTGATGTTTTTCTGTAGTATTGTCTGCTGTGTTTTAAGTAAAGTCACGATCAGTGTGCATTTGAAAAAAAAATGTTTACATGCCCAATCTAATGTCACACAATCTTTAAGATGATGTACAAACAAGGTCTGTGGGAGTGGAAATGTAGGTGCTGGGAGGACTTACATAGGAGAGATAGGCATCATTTGGAGGAAATAGTGGTGGGAAGTATTTAAATGTGTGCGATGCATAAAAGAAATGGAAACAAAGGAGTGAGTCTAGGCAGGGCCCTGTGTGCTCTCACTGACCAACACCCCTCACCCCAGTTAGATTGTTCTGATTGGCTAGGACTACTAAGTGTCCTAAGCAGGGTGGAACAAACTTAAATAAATAAATAAATGTATGTGGCCAAACAAGGGTCCTGTTGTTTTGGTTTATTTTTGTTTTTCGGCCATAGAGATGGCTCAGTGGTTAAAAAAACACCGGCTTCTCTTCCAGAGGACCTGGGTTCAATCCCCCGGGCTTACTTTGTGAATTGCAACCTACTATAAATCTAGTTCCGAGTGGTCTGATCCCTTCTTCTATCCTCTGTGTGCACGAGACTTACACGTGGCACACAGGCATACCATGCAGGAAAAAAAAAAAAAACCCATGCACTTAAAAAAAAAAAAAACTAAGTTATTTTTGTTTTTCTGAGACAGGGTTTCTCTGTGTAGCCGTGACTGTCCCAGAACTCACTGTGTAGATCAGGTTGACCTCAAACTCAGAGATCCGCCTACTGCTGCCTCACTGAGTGCTGGGATTAAAGGTCCAAATTTATTTGTGTGTATGTGTTTGTTTGTATGTATGTGTGCATACACGCTCATAGGTGTCTAAGAGGCCAAAAGAATGTATGGCATCTTCTGGGTCTGAGTTACAGGTGCCTGTGAGCCACCTGACAGGGTGCTGGCGTTTTAACTTTGACACCAGCAGCCAGTGGCCTCAACCGCTGAACCTTTTCTCCAGCCCCCAGACAAGTTTAAAGACATATGATTAAAGATGCTTCTTGCTCAACTGCCATGGTCATGTGCCAGTATACTGACGGCATATGCTTCAGAGCCATCCTTGAACGCATAATGACTGCAGTGCACTGTGCTTTGAATCACCAAGATCAGCGTCCTTAGGGCATGTTAGGGACGGGACAGCTAGGGGCGACTAGACTAAGCTTTTTGGGTTCGAGGAGCAGCCATCTCCTACACATTTTGACTATCCTGGCAATACCATTAGAGCCAACTTGAGTTAAGAGGGCTTGACCCAGGATAAATGTTAAAACACGCACAGGCATCAAGGTTCAGTCAGTGAAGGGCCTGTCACACAGGCATGAGGGCTGAGTCCTGACCCCATCAACCACCTAAAAACCAAGGTGGTGGTGTGCGTGTGTGACGCCACCCACAAGTTGAGAACCAGTGCTAGGTGTCTGAGGCTGGTGCTTAGGTTGTTCTCAGTGGGAAGAATATCTGAGATGGAGGTTGGGTTGCTCACCACAGCAGAGAGGAGTCTAGACGCTCTGCTCAGCCCCACCACGGTCTGAGGAGCACCGTTTCAGGAACTGTGTTAAAAGGCTGTGTCGTGACTAGTCTGCCCGCCGGGGCCAAGTTTTTGTCTTGCTTGGGAATTGACTGACTCTGTTTAGCTAGATAAATATTTGTTGACCATGTTAATAAATTAGAGAAAACAAGAAGATTTTTAAATTCTAAGCAACTAATATAAAAATTGACATTTAGGAAAAGATTAATCACTGACGTCTTAGTGGGCAGAAAAGAATTGTGATTTTGGCTGAGAGGAAAAGGTTCTTAAGAAAAAAAGCAATAAGCAAGCATAGATCTGGGTGTGGTGGCATGCACCTGTAACCCCAGCACTGGGAGGCTGAGGCTAAAGGATTGCCATGAGTTCAAGACCAGCCTAGGCTACAAAGTAAGATCTTTTTGTACCTAAAACAACAATAACAATAATTTAAAAAATTAAAAATAACAACAGCAAAGAATTCTGGTTAAGACGCCTATGCTCAAGTTTGGTGGGCATTTTATTTTTATTTTATTTTTGCAATATATATAAAATAACAAATGATAAATGGATAAGAGCCAGAGAGTATATGGTAAAGACCCTGTGTTCAGATGTTACAGTATAACCTTGGCAGTGAGTGTAAACTTCTTCCTACCTCAGTGCCTGACAACTTTCCTAACAAAATGTTGAAGAAACGAAAAAGGAGTGATGGTTTGGTGGGTTTTGAAGGAAAGACAGATATAATTTAAGGAAAGCAATGTTTTTAGTACAAAGACCATGCAGCCCACAGGCGCAAACTCTGGTTCTAGGTTAGCTGTTTGTTAGCTGAGGAGTCTGGGTGAATTGCTAGGAGGTGGCGCTGGGATCTGAGCCTTGCTGCCCACGGTGCAGTGGACGGTGCGGGCTCCTGGCTCGGGCTGGTGGCATTCAGATGGTAGCCGAAATCTTAGTGTTGTTTGGGCTATTCTGGACGAGGAAGCCTGGGGTATCCACACTTGACCTGGAGGGCTCACATTTCCCACCACTTACCCTTCACACACACACACACACACACACACACACACACCTAGGCACACCTAGACAAACTGGAGACTGAAGCTATTTGGGGCAGAGATGGTTGGTTTACCTTCAGGGGAGTGGAGCTACAGGCTGAGGTGTGAGTGGTTTTAGATACACACGCCAGCTTTCCCACGCACTCATTGCTGTGGACCCACAGACAAACAGGAAAAACCGCTTCCTTCACAAACTCCTTGGGAGTTTACCTTCCAAAAGGGTTTGGAGAATCATCCTTTTGAGGATATTTATCTTTCAAATGCAAAGCAACTCTTCAGAGGAGGAAAAAGTGTTCACTGGTAAGAAGACTGGGGTGCTGCATCTGTCCCATGTCCCTGCCATCTTGTTTATTGGACAGTGGTTTTCCCAGCTTCCCCTCTGCCCATCTGTCCTTTAGCTGCTTCTGCAAACTTCATCTGGAGTCAGAACAGCTCACAGAAGGCACGATGATTACGTTTTGAAACAAACTTTCAGGCTTCTAGAATGGCCCCAGGATGGGTGACAGTAGGAGCTTCATAGGGTGTGTACAGGACCAGGACAACCCCAGAGACTCCTTCACCTAGGTACAGTCAGAGACGTCAAGCCCCACCCGGGTGACTCACGGAGGCTGTGACTTCTGTGCCCCTCTAGGGTGTGTGTCTCTTGGGGTTACACACTCATTCCTGCAGAGTGGAAGGTCTGGCTCAGAAAGGCTTTATTGAGCCAGATTCTCCTCTGCCTGTGAGTCATTTCCCCCTAGTGTGAAAAAGTGCCCAGAGGCATGCTTAACTCTTTCAGCTTACAGGACTCGCGTGCAAGAAGTCAGCGGCTTGGAGGACGAGCCTCCTGTTTAGTCAGACCGTGAGAACGTTGAGAAAACATACTGGAAAATTATGTCCATCGTGGCCCAATCCTGGGCACTTGTTTTAATAACATCGATGGCTAAGAGATTTGCCAGACATCATGCTTGGTTTTCTGTTTTTAAAAAATGGTTAGACACTACCCTTCTGCAGACTGATGACTTCAGATACCTCGAAGACAGCCAGAAAATAAGAAAGGGGC
>CM053762.1:54573669-54623013 GCA_028658305.1 Pachyuromys duprasi | reverse complement strand
TTTTTTTTTTTTTATACAGGGTCTGACTACAAAGCTCAGGCTTGTCTAGGTCTCAGAATCCCCCTGCCTCAGCCTCTAGGGTGCTGGGATTTATACCCATGTGCCTATTTTTAAACATGGTCAAAATTTGATTGACCATGTTGAAATAGGAAGTTTTGAAGTGTTTATTCTCTAGTGATCAGTGGCACAGATTTGAACTTGTAGTTAGTTATGGAAATGGCTTATAAGCAGCACTAATGTTTATTGAGAAGCCGCTATTTATTACTATTTGTATAGTGTTCATTGAGAAGCTGGTCATGTCCGCTACACCTTCAAAGCATACTGTGTAAGGCTTTGGTGACAGATTTGGATTCCCACTCTGTCTCTGACTTGTACAGAGTTTATCACTTCTTTGAACCTGTGTCCTCATCTGCCAAGTGGGAACCAATAGTGCAGAGGCAGGGTCACTGTGACTCAGCGGTGTGGAACCCAGGACGGCGCAGGGCATGAGGAAGCACTGTGTAAATACTGGTCGTGGATCTTTATCATTACAGTCATCCTTGCCCTCTCGGCGATCACTGCCGAAGGATTAGCAGCTTCCTTTCTCAGGTCATGGAGACTAATGTGATGTGTCCGGGTGAGTAAGCTAGTGGACAGGAACACTGGGCACTTTGCTCTTTGTCATTGTAGAAGCCTAGTGTTTTACATGCACACTGTGCTACCTCTTCAGAGTATATTTATATAAATATTAGATTTGCTTTTTGTTTTTTGTTTGTTTGTTTGCTTGCTTGCTTTTGAAATAGGTTTGCATTATGTATCCTTGGCTTACCTAGAGCTCACTCTGTAGACCAGTCTGGCCTCTTAACTGAGAGATCTGCCTTCCTCTCGGCCCCTTGAGTGCTGGGATTAAAAGTGTGCACCACCAGGCACAGCTAAGTAGATGTTTTATTTTTTTTTGTTTTTTTAAAGATTTGTTTATTTTATGTATATTAGTGCTCTATTTGCATATGCGCCTACACTCCAGGAAAGGGCATCAGATCACATTATAGATGGTTGTGAGCCACCATGTGGTTGCTGGGGATTGAACTCAGAACCTCTGGAAGAACAGCCAGTCTTCTGAACCACTGAGTCATCTCGGCAGCCCCTTACTAGATGTTTTTAATACATACTCAGTAGTAGAGCTCTTGTCTAGCATGCATGAGGCCCTGGGTTCTCTCCAGAGTACCAAAAAAAAAAAAAAAAAAGGAAAAGGAAAAGAAAAGCGAAAGTGGAAAGCCTGTGGTAAGAAGGGGGCAGGGAATACAGTAGCCACTTCTCCTTTTTGTTGTGTTGTTAGTCATCTCATTATTGAAAAAACCCGTAAGACAAGAATAAGCTACTTTGACTCACAGTACAAATCAAGTGTGTAATATTTAATTGTGTAGCGTGGTTAAAATATCAATATACTGCACTATTTGTTAGATGCTTCCTACATTTTTTTTCACACCAGTGAAAGTTACAAACAACAGTTACAACTATCTTATTGTTTTCTTTCCATTAGACATTTGGTTCTTTTGAAATATTTATGTATACATTGTGTATGGGTGTAAGCAAGTCAGAAGACAGCGTGCAGGAATTGGGTCTCTCTTTTTTTAAGGTGTGCATGCATGTGCTTGTGTGTTTGGGTGTGGCTGTGTGGGTATACTATGTGTATGGTACTCCAGAGGCCAGAAGAAAGTTTTGGATTCCCTGGAGCTAGAATTACAGGCAGTTTTAAGTCACCTGACAAGGATGTTGGGAACCAACCCTTATCTGCTGAGCTATCCCTCCAGCCCCTGGCTCTCTCTTCTAAGACTCTAACTCAGGTTGCCATGCTTGGTGACAGCCACCTTCATCAGCTGAGCCACTCTCTGGCCTAACTTGGTGCGTTTTGGTGAGGTTAGTCATATGTGAGATGAAAAAAAAAAATCTCCCATCTTCAGCAACACCCAGTGAGTTTTTGAGGAGAATAAAGAAACGCTTGGGCCCTGGCCAGCCTGGAGAGATTGAGCTGCCCCCTGGACACTGCTGGGAAGACATTTGTAGAATGTTGGTCTGATTATGGCTGAGTATTCCCAGGTAAACACATACAAGCCCCTTGTGCCCTTATTTTTCTAGTGTGTAGACACATTACCTTAGCTTGCCAGTCCCTCCCTCTCCCCCCACACACAGAGCAATGGACCCATCATCCACTGCGACAGTGCCGGGTGGGCCACAGCCATTTTCAAACCAGAAACAAAAGCTTGGTCTGCTGGTACTAAGTGACCCCTGGAGACGCCAGCTTTAGCCCCTTCTCATCCTCTTCATGGACTTCCTTTTCTCTGTGGCTTTTAAGTTGTGGTGTGTGAGTCCTGACCTGCTGGCATCAGACTGTGCTATGCTGTTTTGCATGGAATGCCCCAGTGAATTCCGTTCCTGCTGCCGACTCTGTGTCCTTGGACAAATTCGATTATCTAAACTTGCGGAGCCTTGTGGTCCTGCTCTTAAGGTTATCATGGGAAATGGGTGAGATGCTGTATGTGAAGTCTTTGGTTTTTAAATACTGTATCTTAAAAGTATCACATCACCTAGAACTTGAAACATGTTAAAATGCCAGTTTCCTTCCCTCCCTTCCTCCTCTGGCACTTTGAAAACCAGAGTTCCCTGACTTGGATCTTTTCTGTTTCTATACTTTGGGCTTGTTGTTAGTTTTTTGGTTGTTATTGTTGTTTGTTTCCAATTCTAGAGTTACACTGAGAATCAAGTGAAAATATATGAAGATATTTTATTATTATTATTATTATTACTATTATTATTTTGTTTTGTTTTTCGAGACAGGGTTTCCTCTGTATAGCCCTAGCTGTCCTTGCTCTATAGACCAGGCTGGCCTCGACTCTGCCTGCCTCTGCCTCCCAAGTGCTGGGATTAAAGGCTCCCAGCTGTGAAATTATTCTTCTTAAAGAAACAACTTTATATTTTTATACTTTATATTATATTTATATTACCTTTACATTTTAAGTTTTAGATTTTCAAGAAACAGGTTAAAAATATGTCTTAAGTATTGATGTTCAAAAATATGTCTTAAGTATTGATGTTCTCTCATGCTTTGGCCTTCCCTTCCCAGGCTGGGAATCATGGAGGCTGGTTCTGTGGTCCGAGCCATCTTTGACTTCTGTCCGAGCGTCTCAGAGGAACTGCCACTCTTTGTGGGGGACATTATCGAGGTGTTGGCCGTGGTGGATGAATTTTGGCTTCTAGGAAAGAAGGAAGATGTTACAGGTAAGAGGCGTGCAATGAATGGCAGACCTTTTCATCACATGACACACAGTTTTATTAACTTAGTCCTCGATGGACACATGTTGTGTGCACCTGGGTTGGAGCATATGATGCTGTCCTGGGAGCAGGTGCCATGAACACTCACCAACTTTGGGGAAATACATAGATTGTATTCTAGTAGACTTGACGCTTCTGTTCAGATGAAACCTATGAGTGAGTGTTAGAGGGAATTGCTTGCCCAGTGGCCCTGACATGGAAGGGGACACTGAGGAAATAGCACCAGTGGTTGAGAGGTCCAGGGGGGCTGCAGAGGACAGAGCTGTGCAAGGTAAGGTGGTGGGGAGGCCAGAGACTAGCGCTTTCCACACGTTAGGTCTGCTGTTGCTTTGAGAATGGTGGGGTGGGGGACTTGAGCAATGACTAGGCAGTCAAGAGCACCCTCTGCCCTTCAGAGAACCCGGCCCTGTCCGTGTGCCCGCCGAACCACCTCACTGGCCCAGTAAATGGCTTTGGGTTGCATTCTCTGTCCTCTGCATACATCTCGTTTTGTATCTTGTACTTTTTCCACAGGAAATCCTCTCATTCTTAGCATTAAGTCAGTTTTCGATTCAGGATTTGTAAATGGACGAAGAAGAGAAATGAATGGACACGGACGGAGATGAAAAGAACACTCTGTGTTTAACCAGTATGTTTCCACTTTTTCAGGACAGTTTCCCAGCAGTTTTGTGGAGATTGTGACAATTCCCAGTCTGAAAGAAGGAGAGAGGCTGTTTGTTTGCATCAGCGAATTCACGTCTCGAGAGTTGAATAGTCTTTCCCTCCATCGAGGTAAGCAGGGCATCATAGATTTGCAGAACCTTGCAGACAGGGTCTGTTAGAGATGTTAACGCTGCAGTTAATCTCTGCAGAGTCCTCCACAGCACAGCGTGATGAGGGTCAGGGTGAGGCCTTATGCTGCTAGCGTTGGATAATTTCCATAGTGTTTTCTCAGAAAAGCATTCTCACTATATATCCCTAGCTTGGAACTTTATATGTAGACCAGGATGTCCTCAGACTCACAGAGATCCACCTGCTTCTGCCTACTGGATGCTGGAATTAAAGGCATGAGCCACCACCCCATCTATTTTTATTTTTAATTATGAGAGAAGAATATAAATATGTGCTCCTGAGTGCAGGTACCTGGGGAGGGGAGAAGAGGGCGTGGGTGCTGCCTGGTGTAGAAGCACTCCTGTCCTCTGCAGTAGCAGCGTACGCTCTGAGCTGCTGAGCCGTCTCTTCAGCCCCTGCAACAGGATTTGTATCTGATCTTCAACACCGAGAGTGCTAGTAACTGTTCACTATACATAACAGTGCAGTCTGAAGGCTATCAGCTACAGGTGAGAAGTGTGGCCTCAGGAGAGCAACTTGTCAGTGTATCCCGAGCTCAGTGTTATTTCTTTACTACCCTGTCTATAGACACTTTAGACAGTGTTAATCTCTTTTCCATAAGTACTTCCATGGATGATTTTTTTTTTTTTGCGGACAATTATGCTACTTACTATAGGGCCTATTTTTAAGTCTGTTTTATTTGGGGTTCCTTAAGCTTCTACCTCTCTTCCAACCTCCCACCCTAGGTAGGAAAGAAAGAAGGTTAGAACTGAACGGGGGGAGGGGGGATGTAGACCTCTTTAGACTTAGTTCTGGCTGGTTAGGCTCATCGGGTTCTTTTGGGAAAATACCAATCTCAGTTGTCAGGATATCTAACAGTTTAGCAACAGGAATAGCAAACAGCAGCAGTGGAATGAACAAGCAGCCTCTTCCTCCTCCATCTCCTCGAAGCCCCTCTCTGGGCTCTCGTATTTATATCCTCTCAGAGTCCTTAGAATTCCACTATCTGAAGCTGGCAAAGACGATGCACTCTTGAGTTACATGAGGCTGTTACCAGCTGGCAAAGACCATGCCCCACACAAGGCAATTATCAGCTGCGGATAAACTAAGGCAGTCCCATCTCCCATACTTGGGACTTAAAAAAGATCATATTTACATAACATAACTGAGCTTTTAAAGGAACCAAAACTCCCAGTACAACGAACTAATATACAATAGGGAAACAGTAATTTTGATATGACAAATAAGAGTTAAATGCATGACTGTGCCTTCATGGGCTAATGTGAAAGTTCTCGTGAGAACCAGTTTTTTAAACAGATGGAACTGGCCCACACCCCCAGGGTGGTTCAAGTATTTCTCACATTGTGCTCCAATAGGCATGGACTTCCAAAGTAGGACAGGAAGCCATTTCCACACATCCACTTGGTTAAGTCCACACTGTTCTACGCAAACACTAGTTTGCCCTAGTGTGCAGACTGAGGCTTGAGATCCACCAGTTTTGTGATGACTCAATTATATCAAGATAGAGGGTCTTGCAAGCTGGGGTGTTTGTAACTGTTCCTTTAGTGTGATGCTGAAGGCATAGGCCTAATTCCTTTTGTTTGTTTATTTTGGTTTTTGATTTTTTTTAATCTATTATTTATACAGTATTTTGCCTGCGTGTTCACCTGCAGGCAAGAAGAGGGAACCAGATCTCATTATAGATGGTTATTTATGAGCCACAGTGTGGGTGCTGGTATTTGAACTCAGGACCTCTGGAAGAACAGACAGTGCTCTTACCCTCTGAGCCATCTCTCCCACCCTGGTTTTTGATTTTTCAAGACAAGGTTTCTCTGTGTAACCTTGGCTGTCTTGAACTTGCTTTGTAGACCTTGAATTCACAGAGATCTGCCTCCCTAAGGGCTGGAATTACAGGCATGCACCACCAACCCTGGCTTATGGGCCTAATTCTTTTACACACATACACACAGAGTGGAGAATGGAGATCTGGTAAACTTCTCTATCCCCTAGTCAGAGAGGAAAAGCATATTGGAATTTTTTTATTTGTTTGTTTGTTTGTGTTCATCCTCAGGACCTGTCTCGGGAGTCTCGTGCCTGTTCAGGCTGCACTGGCTCACCCTTTGTTCTGTAGACTTCTTGGTAATCAGTGCTGGGAAGTCAGTGCGGAGCCTGAGGTCTTTGTTCGCCACATAGCTAGCTCAGGGGAGGTCTGGAGTCCAGGGGGGCCTCCCCAGGTAGGCTGAAAAAGGACAGGAGCCTGTTGGCAGCTCTCTGAACCATGCACAGGATGTGAGCAGCATGGCCTTGTTTGTTTCAGCGTTGGAGCTGAACCCAGGGCCATGAGCACACTAGGCAGTGGAGTGAGCACTCTGCCACCAAGTCACAACTCTACCTCTAGCGTGGACGTTTTCTGTCCTAATTCTGGCTCCTAGTGAAAAAGCAGGTCGAGGGATGTGTTACGTGGAAAGAAACAGTGTGTAGTTAATATTATGAAGAATTTGAGTGCTTAGCTGCTAGAATTAGTTTTGCTTTGACATTGTATGTTGTATGGTCAAGTGTTAGGATTCAAAAATTTAAAAAGCAAGATTTTTCCTGCTGAAGCCAGTTCTGAGAAGACTCATCGAGGTGTTCTGAAGTGGCTTTGAAATTAAAATCTGCCTGAGGAATTCCAGGCCCTCTTAGAGATTCTCCAGGAGACACAGACCTTTTAGCCAGGAGTCACCTGAAACAAGAGTAAGTTAGGACAGGTGCCCCGAATCAGCGTGTCACTTGTGTGTCTGTGTCTGTGGGCATGTGTACAGGTGCCTGTGAAGGTCAGAAGAGGATGTCGGTTCCCCTGGGAACAGAACTCTGATCCTCTGTATGAGCAGCAAGCGCTCTTAACCAATGAGCTTTTTCCAGCCCTGAATCTGTAGGGGTTTGTTTGGTTGTTTGGTTAGTTTTTCAAGACAGGGTTTCTCTGTGTAGCCTTGACTGTCCTAGACTCACTTTGTAGACCAGACTGGCATCAAACTCACAGAGATCCACCTGCCTCTGCCTTGCTGAGTGCTGGGATTTCAGGCTTGCACCACTTTGCCCAGCTGAATCTGTACATCTTAATTTAAAAGACAAACAAACGAAGGCATACCTGTGTGGGTGTTTCGCCTGTGTCTGTGCACCATGTGAACGCCTGGTGCCTGCAGAGGCCAGAAGAGGGCATTGTGTCCCCTGGAGCTGGAGTTACAGATGTTGTGTGCTGCCCTGTGGGTGCTGGGAGCCAAACTGTAGTCTTCTGTGGGAGTAGAATGTGTTCTCAGCTGATGAGCTGGAGCCTTAGCCTAAGAGTCTGTAGGTTTTATCTTGATTCCTTGTGACCTATTAACCCTAAAAAGCTTAATCTGGAGTCCAGGAAGAAGATGCAGGGATGAAAATACACAGGGGAAAGGGCTGGGAGATGAGCTGATGCCCAGCTCTTCCATCCCACACCTGGCGTATCTGAAGGTTTACTGTGGCTTCTGATTTGAAAAGGCAAGCTTCCTTGGATGAGGAGGTTAAATCGAACCTTGTCCCTTGCTGTGAAGCTTGACACACTGAGGTTATGTATATATAGCACATCACATCAGTAAGAATTAATTTTGCTACTTGGAAGCAAAGTTACTACAAAATGAAGTATTGTTTTATACCACACACAGTTTATCAGATACAAGTCTAAGGCTCACTGATTTTTTGAGCCTAGGCCTTGAGCCGGCCCTTCTGCTTCATTAAACCTAAAGAGAATTTGCCATGGAATCAACTCATGAGTAAAATATGCATTCCTTTAACCCTGCACTCTATTACTGTTAATCCAGATCCCTGTGGTATCTTTTAGATCTGTCCCTGGGAACTGAACCTTCAGTGTAGTTGTCTTAGTCAGGGTCACTGCTGCTGTGACAAAGCACCATGACCAAAAAGCATGTTGGGAGGAGAGGGCTTATTCGGCCTACACTTCCGCATCACTGTTTATCAGTGAAGGGTGTGAGGACAAGGAGCCAAACAGGGCAGGAACCTGGAGGCAGGAGCTGAGGCAGAGGCCATGGAGGAGTGCCACTTACTGGCTTGTTCCTTGTGGCTCGCTCAGCCTGCTCTCTTAGAGAACCCAGGACCACCAGGGACAGCACCACCCACCTGGGCTGGCCCCTCCCCCACCAGTCACTAATTAAGAACATGCCTTCAGCCAGCTCTCATGAGACATTTTCTCACTCATTCCCTCCCTCAGATAACTCTAGTTTGAGTGCCATGTTGACAGGAAACAAGTCGTGGTGTGGCTTCTCCTCTGTGTATTGAAAACTTTGGAGACCCGGAGACTGAAGAGTACTGGGGTGCTGAGAGTGTAGTTTAGTTGGTAGAGTGCTTGGTTCAGTCACTAATCCCAGCGTTTAGGAAGCAGAGGCAGAAAGACCTGAAGTTCAGCCATCTTCAGCTATACTGCCAGCCTGGGCTATGTGAGAGCCCTGTTGTATTTTATCACATTGCTTTTTTAGTTGTTATTACATTTACGAAGTATTGCTAAGCAGCAGGAGAGATGGCTCAGTGGTCAAGAGCACTGGCTGCTCTTCCAGAGGACCCGGGTTCAATTCCCAGAACGCACGTGGAGGCTCACAACTTGTACCTCCAACTGTAAAGAATCCAGCTCCCTCTTCTAGCCTCTTTGAGACTGTCCACACATGGTACCCAGGCAAGCAATAATACATCCACACACACAAAAGAAGAGTAAAAATCGCCAAAAGAGAAAAGTTGTGTTTGTGTGTGTGATGAGCAGTATGTTAAAAGCAGGTGATCTGCCTAGAGGGTAGGGCTGCTGATGGCCCTAGGTAGAAATCCATCTTTGCTGCACGGTCATTGTGATGCTGGGCTAGTTATTTGAAACTTTCTTTGTGTAAAAGCTGGAGATGATGCTACATCTCCCTCAGAGCATCTGTTAGGACCGATGGAGATATAACCAGGCAGAGAGACGCATCCTGTGGCTCCGCAGTTTTGACCTGTCTGGGCCCATTTGCTCCATCTTCCTGTTGGAGTGCGCAGGAATCTACCTGGAATCAGAGTGCCAGTAATTCTTCCAGCAGGTGTCACCCTTTCCCCCTTTCCTGAAGCTACTCAGGTGTTTTGGACTGTTCTTTGTTTTGAGTTCAGAAACAAAACTATCTTCTAGAAGAGTCAGCATGAGTGCCTGGAGTCACCAGCTGTCAAAGAAAGGAAGAAAGAGAAAGAAAGAAAGAGAAAGAAGAAAGGAAGAAAGAAAACAAAAAGTAAAGCAGAAAAAGAAAAGAAAGGAAAGGAAAAAATAATATGGCAAGGAAAAGATAAATGATCAGGAGATTAAGACAAAACTGTATATTGTGGGATACCACCCATCATTTCCTTATATAACAGAATGTGTTAATCCTTGGATTTGCCAGAAAAGCCAACTCCACCATTTTTGACCAAACTTAAAGCAAGTTTTATTAAATAGTAAGTACTGAAAAAGAGATGGACTTTGGTCAAGACCATTCCCCAGAATTTCCCAGCTGGAATGGCCTTGAACCATGTGTTATTGGAGCTTATAAGGACAAACCTATAGGCCACAGTATTTTCCCATTAGGCTAGGTTATTTCCCAGGAACTACAATTCCCAGCATTCCAGGAAGTTACCTGGTTTCTGGGCACGAGGGGCTTACAGGTTGATTTTGGGCATTAAAATGCTTAGGAATGTCTAAAGCTTGCACTTCTAGGCTGCCTCCTCTCAAAAGGCTGATTAAAGTGATAAGTTATAAATAAGTTGCTGGCTGACCTTTATCAGTTAAAGCAGAAGAACCCTAAATTTTAATGCCATGAGTTGAAGTGTTCAGACATTAGGTTCCTATAGGAACCTAAATAAAATATGTGGTCTGCACAAAGCACACAGCCCCCTGGGCAGTTAGTGCCACAAGTGGAGTCAAGGAAGAAGCTGACCCTGCAGAGCTGGACTGCGTGTATCAGAGCCTAACAAGACCCACATTCTTCCCTATAATCCACTTCTTAGTCAAAGAAAAACTGTAACCAGAGAATCAAGCAATAAGGCCGATGGTGATCACATTTGAGCCAAAGGCCACACTGACCCTGAGGGTCACCACAGTTTCCCCTCCCCTGTTCCCAAACCTGGTCTCACCAGTCCAGAAAATTTTTATATTGGTGTTTTCCAAGTCTAGAACCACTGAGCATCTTCTATTCCTAAAGAATTACCCAGGCAGGACTCCTGGGGCATAGCTTGATTGACTAATTAAAACAAGATTTTTAAAAACAAAATCCAAACAGAAATTAAACCAACCAACCAAGCAACAGCGAAACCCCCAAAACCCACCCAAGTCACAGTTAGGCCTATAAAATAATGGCGGTTACCAGGTAGGAGGGTAAAAATCAACAAAATCAAAACTGTAAGGTGGAGGGTGTTGAACTAAAGTAAAACAGCATCTGAACTGTGCGTTGGGGGTGGGGAGTGGGACGTTGTCTTGTTTTGTTTCGAAAATCCACCTTTATTATCTGTGAATAACCAGCAGAGTGACAGTCTGCCCGGAAATGAAGCTCATCAAAACTGCTCTGTTGGAACAGAGAGAGGAAAACAAGCCCTATTGTCCAAGTTCATGGAGGTCTGGCCAAACAGAGAGCACTGTCACCCCCGCGCAAGCGAGCCAGACCTTTCAAAGCCAGCAGCGTGGGAGTTGTGGCATGCTTTGATTTTCCTATTCACCAAGAGACCTATTGTGTCTGAGCAGTCAAGTCACCAGTGACTTTCCTCTGTGGCCCGGATGGCAGGCCTTAGGGCCACTCGGGGAAGGGGAGGGGCACTTGTAATTCCCAGGACTCAAGGTTTTGGCCAGTGGGTATGGGCTCATAAATTAAGGACAGCAGAAACATGGGGTCAGGACACTGTTTTTTAGGTGTCTCTAAAACTCCAAGCACAGCATGATGAAGTGTCTCCCTCTAAGTCTAAAATGTTAGGTTGGATGTGACCCTATGCCAGTGAACAAATGGCAGGACTGAGGAGAGAAGTGGAGATTTCTTTGGCCACCATGCTGACGTGAGCTCCTAAGGTGCTTTAAGGAAGACTGCTGAGGTTTCAGGTGGAGAGAAACAATAGAAATGATTTGGAGTTCAGTAGTGTGTGGGGGTACACGCTTTTAATCCAAGCACTTAGAAGGCTGAGGCAGGAGGATTGCAGCCTGGAATAGCCTATCTCAAAAACAAAACAAAATAACCTCCTCCCCACCCCTTATGTGAGACTGGGTCTTCCGTCATGGGTGAGATCGGGAAGGATTGTTGTAGAGTGGAAGGTTATGACTGAAACCCGAGCCCCAGCTCAGATGGAGCGAAAACAGAATAGTGGCCTGTTGGTGTGCTGGTAAAGAAACTTCTTCAGAGTATGCACAGAACAAATATGTTTTATTGATTTCAGACAATAAGAATAAGATTATTCCTAGCACCTGGGAGTCTGAGGCAGGAGAATTGACACAAGTTTCAGGCCAGCCCATGCTCTGGAGTGAGACACTATCTTAGAAAACAAGATTTTATTAGGAAAGAAATTGGTGAGCAACAGGCTGTCATGTCTCATGGCTAAAGTCTGAGCAAAAGGATATGGTAAAGTTGGCGTAAAGAATTAAAATGATTTACAATCATTCTATAAGTTGAAAGAGATAATGTTTGGGATAAAATTTAAAAGGGAAGATAGTGGGAACTAGACTAGGCTAGGGTATTAGTAGAGAGAATTAATAAATAGAAGAAATATTTTGAGAGAAGAAATTAGAGGCTACAAGGAAGCTATGGGAGCCAGTTTTAGATGCAGGAGAATGTGGATGAGTTTGGGAGTTGAGGCTAAAGAATAATCATTAGTAGCAAATGGATACCGAGTGCTCACTATGCAAAAGGCAACATCTCAGACCCTTGAGATACAAAAGAGAAGGGCTAGTCACTAAAGCACTAATGCACTTGGGAAGGTAGTACACACATTTTTTTTCAATCAAGAAGAAGCTGAGAGCTGCCTGAAGGGGGTAAGAACACTGACTGCCCTTAGAGGACCTGGGTTCAGTTCCCAGCACCTACATTATGACTCACAACTTCCTGTAATTCTAGTTTTAAGGGATCTGACCCCCTCTTCTGGCCTTCTCAGGCACTGCATGCATCTGGTGCATAGGCATTCATGCAGGCGAACACCAATGCATATAAAATAAAGAAACCTCTTTAAAGGCTCAGGAGCATATAGAAGTCCAGAACTTAACAGATAGCTCACTCTCCAACGTACTTGACTGGGAGCCATGCACTGCTGTCCCTGTCCTTCCCTCAAGCAGCTCTGTGCAGAGCTGACCCATGCACTGGCCGGGACGGGGGGGGGGGGGCGGGGGGGTGAGTTAAAATTAAGATTAACATTAGTAATCTGCAAAACGAATGTCCATAATTACATAATCAAACATTTGTTATAAAGCGATTGATTATCGACTCATGGAATATGTTTTTAAAACTGTGGTTAAATCTAAACACTAAGACGAATGTAACTTTTGGTTTCTGTTTTGTGACGACAACCTGAAATACTGGTTATTTGCAAAAACGGAAGAGCTGGTTACTGCAACTTTTTTTAAAGGTCTTATTATAGGGCCAGCGAGACGGCTCAGTAGGTAAGGGTACTTGCTGCCAAGCCCAGCAACCCGAGCGCTATAGCCTTGGGGACCCGTGTGGCAGAAGGAGAGAATCCTCACGATTACACGTGCAAGCCTAGTGCGCAGGCGGCTGAGGCATGAGGACTGTGGCGGCAGCCTGGGCCACACAGTACAGTCCTGTCTCTACAGTGACGAAGAGGCGGCTGCGCTACTTCTCATAGAGTTGCTCCCTGGGGTTCGGGCCAAGGCCCTGACTTCTGCTTCTCTTTCCTCAGGAGACCTGGTGATTCTTGATGGCACTCCCACGGCAGGATGGCTGCAGGGCCGGAGCTGCTGGGGCGCGCGGGGCTTCTTCCCCTCCTCCTGTGTGCGTGAGCTCTGCCTGTCCTCCCAGAGCCGACAGTGGCACTCACAGGGCTCTCCGCTTCAAGCTCCAGAATACTCCATGGGGCAAGCCCGGGCCCTCATGGGCCTTTCTGCCCAGCTGGATGAGGAGTTAGATTTCAGGGAAGGAGATGTGATCACCATTATCGGAGTTCCCGAGCCAGGCTGGTTTGAAGGAGAGTTAGAGGGCCGAAGGGGCATTTTCCCAGAAGGTTTTGTAGAGCTGTTGGGGCCCCTAAGGACTGTGGGCGAGCCGGCAGATTCCGGAAGTGGAGACGGCTGCATTGGTAACGGTGAAGTAGACATCTCTCCCGAGGCAGAGAGCGGGGCAGAGGAGGACCACCACCCGACAGGGACCTATGGGATTGCCCTCTACAGATTCGAAGCCCTGGAGCCGAATGAGTTGGATTTTGACATAGGCGATAAAATTCGAATTCTGGGGACCTTGGAGGATGGATGGCTGGAAGGACATCTGAAGGGCAGGACAGGCATCTTTCCCCATCGCTTCGTGAAGTTATGTCCTAGCTCCGGGACAGAGGAAGCCGCCGCTCTGCCCCAGGAAGGCAGCCCCTGCAAGAACTCTGAAGGCTCTGTGAACTCAGAGGTGGAGGAAGCAAGACACGAACCACAGGGCTGTGAAGCAGAAAGGCCTGACTATGGTCTCTCTGAGCAAACCCCTTTTCCCCTAGATTACATGGCCCCTGACTGTGTTGTGGGTAAGAACTCCGGTCAGGATGGAGATGTCTCAGGAAGCCCCCCAGGTGTGGATCTTGAAAGGCCTCTTGCTGAAGACCCTTCTGTACCTGATGCCTCAGAAATAGTCAATGGTGTTTCTTCCCAGCCTCAGGAACCTTTTCATCCCAAGGTGCAGAGGAACCAGTATTATTTAACAACCGGAGGGAGCCACCGACGCTCAGACCTGTTCTCTGAGCTCCTCCCTCTGGAAGCCAGGCCTCGAGACTACTCCAGCCTGCCTCCTCAAAGGACGTATGCTCAGTGTAGGTCTCTCCAGAAGCCAGCGCCCCACCTTCACAGGGCCTCCTCTCTCACAGCCTCCAGGATAGCCAGACCTAGCCACTTTTGCCACCCAGTCATAGCCAGCTATGCTCGGAAGCACCAGACCTCTGCAGAAAACGCCTCCAGCCTCCACCCTGAGCCAGAGACGCCAGAGCGGAGGCCTGGGCTTCCGGACAAGGGGCCTGCCGCAGAAACAACGACGGGGCCCCAGGGGGACAGCACTGACCTGGACTCCAAGTTGACCCAGCAGCTGATAGAGTTTGAGAAGAGCCTGTCAGGGCCCAGCATGGAGCCAGATAAAATTGTGCGCCGCTTTTCAATCCTGGACTTCAACTCAGAGAAGGATATAGTCAGAGGTTCCTCAAAGTCAGCACCCTCACAGGATCTCCCCGAGAAGAGAAAGGCCCTGAGGCCACCACCACCCAGACCCTGTATCCCAACCCCCATTTCTCCCCACTGGGTGGTTGACCAGAGACCAAAACCTGCACCCCCCTTGGCTGTGAGGCCCTCTCGCCCAGCTCCCCTGCCTCCTTCTGCACAGCAGAGGATGAGCACAGCCTCCCCCAAGCCCCCAGCCTCCTCCTGTGCCCATCTGGGTTGGGAGACCCCGGAGGAGGGCTCTGAGCAGGGGGAGAAGAGCCCAGCGTCTCTGTGCCCCTCTGTGCTGGCGAGGGTTCAGGACGTGGAACACGACTTGGACATGTACACCAGGGCTCAGGGAGAGCTGAACATAATGTTAGAGGAAAAGCAAGATGAATCGTTGAGGGCAGAGATGCTTGAGAACCTCAGGTTCTACGAGAGCACCATTCAGAGCCTGACCCTGGAGCTCCAGCAGCTGAGGGGTAAGTGACCCTGATTCCTGGCACCTCATTCAGTCACCTGATTAGGCTGCCCTGTCATGCCATATCGATGACCGCGGTGTCCTCTGACTTAATTTGCTGCTCAGAGAAACCAGCCTCAGAGACGTGTGCGCTCGGTTGACACAGTACCCCCTCTATGGCTGTGGTGTCCATGGTGCACTGCACACAGGAAGTCCCTAACAAGTCATTCTTAACGAGTTTTAAAAAGAAGTTTTCCAAGCCAAGTCTCCTGAGAAAACTAGAGCTTGGATTTGTATGATCAGGGACCATATTTCAGTAGTAATAGCTTGTTTTTCGTACCTGTTAGTAAACATTTGTTATCACCATTTGTTTGCACAGAGGCTTCACAGCCCTCTTAGTACATATAGGATGTGTTTAACTGGCCACTTTATATAGAGGGAGAAATTAAGACCTGGAGCCATTAAATACCCTGCCAAGAGAGCGGAGGTGTAAGCTGTTGTTTTTCACTACTATAGCTTCTTGCTTCCCACCTTGTACATTCAAAAATGTGTATGCTGTGGCTAGTCTCCAAAGATGTGTGTGTGCATGTGTGTGGTGTACCTGCAGGCATGTACACATATATGTGTAGGTATGAATGCATGTGTGCTTACGTATGTATAGGTCAGAGGTTGACTTTGGGTATTATTACTCAACTGCTGTCACCTTGTGTATTTTGAGACAGGGTCTTTCATTGGCCTAGAGCAGTGGTCCTCAACCTTCCTAAAGCTGCCATCCTTTAATACAGCTCCTCACGTTGTACCATAAAATTATTTTCGTTGCTACTTCAAAACTGTATTTTTGCTGTTGTTATGAATCATAATCTAAGTATCTGGTGCATAGGATATTTGGGTATCTTTTCATGACCCACAGATTGAAAACCACTTGTGAAGCGCTTGCAAGTTAGGCTGGGCTGCCTGGCCAGTGAGCCCCACCTGCCTGTACCTCCCCAGGGCCGAGGTTATAGGCACGTGCTCCGGCACCTGACTTTTTACCTGGGTGCTAGGGATTGAGGTCCTATGCTTATGCAGCAAGCCCTTCAAGCCATCTCCCCTCCCCTTCTGGAGACTTCTTATTCATCAGACTCACAGGGGAATATTATATACAGTGGGGCCAGCACAGTGGTATGTGCCTTTAATCTGAGCACTCATGAGGCTGAGGCAGGAGAATTGCCACAAGTTCAGTGCTAATCTTGGCTACATAACTAGGCCCTGTCTCGGGGAAAAAAGGAGGAAAGCAGAAGAATGGTTAAGACAGCCTGGGTTAAGAACACAGACCTGTCTCCCTTTCAACCTTAGACCTCTCACAGAGTGCAGAAAGTATAATTTTAAAATTCCATTAAAGGCTGGAGAGATGGCTCAGTGCTTACAAGCACTTGTTGCTCTTACAGGGGACCTGGGTTTGGTTGCTGGCATCCACATTGTGGCTCAGAACTGTTTGTAACTCCATTTCCAGGAAATTCAGCACCCTCTTCTGGTGTTCAAGGCCACTAGGCATGCACAAATACACATACATGCATGCAAGCAAAATAGTTGATGGATGGATGAAGAGATAGATTGGATGGATAGATAGACAGATGATACATACATAGATAGATGGATGATACATACATACATTTTTTAAAGGAGTCATTAAGAAAAAGTATTAATGGAAGACCTGAAATTGAGTCATTTTCCGAAAGAAAAAGCAGAGGATACTGAGAAAGTAAGGAAACCTCTGTCCAAAATATGCCAAGGAATGAAGCCCAGCTCCAAGATGAGGCAACAAGAAGGGTCCCAGGGCAAGTTCACTTGTGCTGAAGAGAGCATTTGTCCAAAAGCCACAGAACAGGTGCTTCGTCATCTCTCAGCCACTTGAGTGCTAGGAATTCCAGCCACCTTGGTGACTCGATTCTGTCATTTTGAGCTTGGACTCCTAGGTCCTGAGGACTTCCAATGCAGAGCTGTCTTGCTGCTTGCCAAACAGTTAATGCAGCAAAATGTCCAGCCCTGTGCAGACCACACAACTCTCCTTCGGATGTTGTTCCTGGGATCCTGGATTATGACGTCATGAGGGCGCTCCCTAGCAGCTTTGGCTCTTTGTTCCGTTTTGTTTTCATATCTGATTCTACCCATCCATAGTTCTCAAGGCCTCAGGATTTCTTTAATCTCAGCACTTGGGATGCAGAGGCAGGTCGATCTCTGTGAGTTCAAGGCCAGCCTGGTCTATAGAGTGAGTTCCAGGACAGCCAGGGCTGTTACTCGATGAAACCGGTCTTGAAAAACAAACAAAAAAAAGTTTTTCTTTTCATATGGTAACATCATTGTTTGCTAGTTGGTAAATGGTTCAAAGATGCTGAGACTTAATGGAACTATTTTTTAAGATGTATTTTTATTTCTGTTTCTGTGTGCTTGTGTGTGTGAGAGAGAGAGAGACTATGTCATTATGCCATGATTGTGAGTGCCCTTAGAGGCCAGAGGAAGGCTTTAGATCTCCTGGAGCTGTAGTTACAGGCAGTTGTGAGATTCCAGTTACAAAGTTTGCATAAACCATAAATAAGCTTGCTATTATGTGTTGTATTTCTAGGTGTGAATTGCTGTTATGAGCATGCAGGGCCATGAGCATATGTGCTCACAAATGCACACTTTCAAATTATCATACGGAGTTAGAGAAGTAGTTACAGACTGTCATGTGTCAGGGAAGGGCCCTGTCATTTGTTATGGACTCAGGTCAAGCCAGTGTCACCTGGAAAAACTTGTTTAGTTTTAGCATTTTGCTGAGAGCAGGGTATAGAGTGATGAACGTTCTAGAAGTGTTGTTTGCCTTATGGAGTATCTAGTCAAACAGGTTGAGGGTGAACAAATCGGGGACCGTATCTAAAGCACCGTGCCTTTAAATGTGTTGACTCTCTAGGCAGCAGACACAGAAAAATCAGTCCTCAAACTTTTGGGGGGTTTTCTTTGTTTTGGTGTTTTTTTGAGACAGGGTGTTTCACTGTGTAACCCCCACGGTTCTGGAACTCACTCTGTAGACCAGGCTGGCCTCGAACCTAGAGTTCCACCTATCTCTGCCTCCAGAGTTCTGGGACTAAAGGTGTGTGCCAACATGCTGACTTTGGGTTTCTTAGAGCTTGTTACATTTAGAAGTTCCTGTCAGAGCCCCTGAGTGCCCTGGGAGAGGCTCGTTCTAGTATTCATGGTCCTTTTCCATCTCTCCGTGAGGCTCACATACCTGAATTTGACACATCGTCTCCGTGAACATGCATTCTTTATTCATCAAATGCTGGCGTTTGGTATGAACCAAGCACGGGCTCACATTGATTAGTAAGAAAGGCACATTCATGGTATCGCTCACGTGTGGCTGTCAGAAACTCTAGTGAGCCTTCTGACACTGGTCTCTAGTTAATCACACTTCCCATCCTGCATCCTTTGAATCACTCCTACAGGGTTCTCTCAGTGTGGGTCAGTGCCAGAACCCCACTGTTCGCCCTCATTGCAGAATGAGTCAGTGGCCCGCATGTCACAAACCTTGCTTCCAGCTAGTCATTCTAGTCGTTAACATAATATCAGAAAAGAGATCAACAAGAGCCATTCACAGGGTTGATTTGAGATGCAGTCTCACTGTATAATCCAGGCTGGCTGTGGACGTGTGTGTGTGTGTGTGTGTGTGTGTGTGTGTGTACTTGTGTATGCACACGCATGTGCCCAGGCACATGCATTCCAAGATCAGAGGAGGTGTCAGGTGGCTCTGCCTACCACTTCCTGCTTTATCTTACTGAACCTGGAGCTCACTGTTGTTTGGCTAGGCCAGCTGGCCAGCAAGTCCCAGCAATCCTCCTGCCTCAGCCTACCCACCTCCCTCAACTCCCAATCACACATATACACAAGCTGCAGTGCTAGTGCTACGGGCCCATGTGACTAGGCCGGGCGCATTTGTTTGTTTAATGTGGGTGTTGAGGACTGGAACTCAGGTCCTTACGTTTGGGCAGCAAGCCCTCTTCCCAACTGGACCGCCTCCCCAGCCCCTGACCTTCAACTTTTGAGTCTCCTGCTTTAGCCTCCCTGCGTGCTACCACACCCAATTCTCAGAGTGATTTTTTAATGATGACTTGTAAATGAGGTCAGAGTATGTCTTTAAGGAAAGTAATATTTTCATCAAAACATTGGGTGTGATCTAAGGCTCACTGAAGAAAGCCAACAGATTAACGATTGGAAGATTGCTGAAAACGAACCACAATGTACTTGCTACACTAAAGTGATCTATGATATTCTAGACAGATAGTCAAAATATGAAATTTAGGTTTCATCTCTCTAAAACAACCTTCTTATTCTGAAAATTCCCTGAAATGTTTCGGGTATAGTATTTCTGGTTTTTCTCTAAATAGTAGGATAGGGGAAAATTGCAAAACCTGGGCCAATTGTGTTGGCACATGCATGTACCTTCAGCACATGGGAGGCAGAGGCAATGGGGTCTCTGTGAGTTCCAGGCCAGCCAGGCCTCCATGGTGAGACCCTGCCTCAAGAATGAATGAATGAATGAATGAATGAATGAATGAATGAACGAACAAATGGATGAATGAGACAATCAAATCAATTTGTGCTCTCTCTTTTTTTAAAAGGTAGTGAAGGTTTGTGTAGAGCCAGGCTGGGATGTAAGTCAGTGAAAACTGGATGGTTAGGCTGTACAAGGCTCGTCATTCAATCCTAGTACCCCTCCACCAAGGTCTGACTGTAAGACAATAACAATCTCTTCTTTTTTCTAGTCTGTCAGTTTGTAGGGGAAAAAAGCAATATCCTTAACCCACGTGACATCTACTTCAGGGCGTTGGCCCAGTACAAATGACCCTGGTTAATTCAGCTGGATTTTATCCAGGTACAAAACAGCAACCAGAGTCTGAACCTGTGAATAGTCTGTGAAGTCAGAATAGTAACTAGTGTTTCCTTTTAGGGCCAACGGTTTAGGACTGTTTTCTTGTTTATGATTGACCTGTGAGTCACCATTCTTTGCAGTTCATAGGGTGACTTTGCAGACATTTATTTCCTCATGCTCAGGGCACGGGGTGGGAAACTGCAGTAGGCCCAGGTACTTCAGAGTTGGCAAGCTGTGCAGGATGGAGCAAAAGAGCTTGAGCTGGCATGAGACCCCAGGCACGTCATCACTCGTTAAGTGTGCTCTCTCCCTTGTCCTTTGCTGAACATTGGAGGCCTAAAAGGCAGGACAGCCTTCCTTCATCCACTGAGTCTGTGCTAGTCAGCATGGTTTCCTGAAGTGACAGCAGTGTGTCTCTGCCCTTACCGTTAGAGAGGCTAACAATAACTGAATAAATGTATAGCGTTTCAGAAGGGAAAGGAGCCCAGGGAGAAAAGAGACCAGACAGGACGCCCTGGAAGGTGACAGTTGCACGCTGGGTAGGGAGCCAGCCAGGCTGTTTGTGGGGATGAGGGATGAGATGGAGCTGAAGCTGCAGGAAGGTTGTGCTGGCTCAGGTAGGAGCGGGCTTGGCAGTTCTTCACCCAGAGTAAGGGAAGCCCCCTTCCCCTCCCCCTCCCCGGCGCTTTGGCTAGACGGGCAGTGTGCTTAGACTTAACTTGGAGTCAGAGACGCTAGACAGAGAAACCAGTTATGAGGTCACTGCTGTGATCCAGAGAAGAAATGCCAGCCACCCGGGCCGGGGTGGAGCAGTGGGGTGAAATAGCTCAGTCCAGCTGGACTTGCTGGTGGGCTGGGCATGAGAAGCAAGAGAATGAGAATCCGGTGACTTGAGAGTGAGCTGCTGCAGGGGCTGAGTTGCCGTTGATCGAGACAGTGAAGGCTCCAGGTGGGGCTGGATGGTGTGGGGGAGGGGGAAGGGGGGATGTCCTGGTTCTCTTTCTGCTGCTGTTGCAGACACCAAGACTCTTTGGGGTACAAAGAGTTTATTTCAGCTTTCAGGTCGCCCTCCATTATCACAGGATGCCCCAGCAGAACTGAGAGGCCATGGAGGAACAATGCTCACTGGCTTGCCCTCCCTTGGCCGTCTTCCCTGCTGGTTTATACATCCCAGGCTCACCTGCCAGGGCATGGCACTGCCCACCATGGGTTGAGCCCTCCTATATCAGTGGACATGCCCACGGGCCAATCTGGTGGAGGAAATTTCCCTACGGAGATCCCTCTTCCCACATGCATTTAGGTGCATGTCAAGTTGACAGACACTGAAGGTGCAGAGGTCAGGGCCTCAGTTTTGGTTCAATGCCTAAGGTGCCCCAGTTAAAGTACTGCTTAGGTTATCTGAGTTCAAGGCCTCAGTTAGGGCTAGAGCCATGAGTAGGCAGCATGAGCACAGAGAGATTACAGGAGCAGACCTGTAATCCTAGCTACATGGGAGACCGAGGCAGGAGGATTGCAAGTCTAAAACCTACTGTAGGGTTTCAGCCGCACAGGGGCGATATTTAAAGCCACGCCCTTTGGTCAGGTTTGGCGGGGGAAGAGAGCATTCTGTGAATGAATGTGAACACACAGAGAATGTACAAGTAAAGAGAAAAGAGATCTAGTAAGAACCAAGCCTTCGAATTAGCAGATTAGCTGTTCGGTTACATAGAAACTAAGAGTAGGTGATGGTTGTAGTTACCACTAACTGTGTTCTCATCACTTTAAAACACAGGCAGGATAGTTTCAGACACTTACCTAGTCTTCTGAACTGTCCATGATTGACAGATGAGAAAACAAAGGTTTGCCCAGCATCACAAAGAGCAAGTTGTAGGGCTGGAATTCAAGTCCTAAAGTACTGCTTCATTGTATCCACAGTAATGATAATGTTGTCAGACATGCTTTCTGAGATTTGGTGAAAAGCAATAATTGAAACATTACATGTTTTCTACCGCTTACTTGGGCTGCTCACAACAGCCCATAACTCCAGGTCTAGGGCATCTGACATCTCTTCTGACCTCCGCAGACAGGCACCTGCACACATGTGTAGCACATACATATGTACACACAGCCTCACAGTCTTCTTACGTCCCAATGCACCCAGACTTTCCTTTTCTGTCCTCCCCATTCCCAGTCAGCAGTCTTTACCAGAGCTGAGGCTCTTCCATTTGATAAGTACCTTTCTGCCCCTTCAGTCCCAGGTCCCGGCTCAGGCAGCCGGGGTTCAAGTTAACCATACAGCAGGATCTGCTTTTCAAGTTTCCTTACTAGCCTTAGCCTAGAGGCAGCCATGCTGAACAAGAGTAGGAACCACACTGCTGATAGTGTCCATCTTGTACGTGTGCCTGGGGGGCGGGGCGGGGGGCGAGGCGGGGGGCGGGGCGGGGGGCGGTGCTGACACACAAGGTGTTGTGCTTTCCAGTCAGGCTAGGCTGGCAGGTTAAGAAGCCCCAGGCTCCACCCATATCTACCTCCCCATGCTGATTGTAGAAACATGCACCACAGCACCCAGCTTTTGACGTGTGTTCTGGGGGTCAACCTCAGTCCTCATGCTCCCTTGGCAAGCACTTTCCTGGCTGTGGCTACAACCCCTAGCTCTGTCTTTCTTGAATCGAAACCATGTGCCAACTAACTGGGGTTAGAGAAGATCATGACCCAGAGCATCCATTGTCGAGAGAGTGGGACCAGCACAGGAGAGGGAATGGAGTGGAAGGAAAGCCAAGTAAAGGAAGAGTTTCCAAAGGAGAAATTTACCCAGCTACTCTGGGTTCTGGGCTAGCCTGGTCTATATAGTGAGTTCCAGGCCAGCCACGGCTACATATTGACACCCTGTCTCATAAAAATGGGCGGGGGAGCAGAAGAGCGGGTGAGGGATGCCCATCCCAGGCTTCAGCCGCAGCAGTCCCAGCCACAAAACCTGTGTGCTGTTCTTCCCTTCCCTCTTTTTTTGTAGCCTGTCAGTCTGGAAGCTTCGGTGTTGAAGAAGGGTAGGAAAGCCCCGGTTCTTTACATCCTCCTGTAAACTGTATCCTTAAAGTGCATCTGGCATGGTGGTGCACTCCTGTGATCCCAGCCCTCGGGGAGGCAGAGGCAGGTGGATCGCAGTGAGTTTGAGGCCAGCCCGGTCTGGGCTCTGCAGCATATGTGTGTAATCCCAGTTGCTGGTGAGGCTGAAGCAGGGGCATCACTAGCTCCTGGCTTGCCTAGGTTGTTTGTTACAGAGGAAGTTCAAGGCCAGCCTAGGTTAACTTAGCAAGACCCTGTCTCAGAAACAAAAAGTGATGAGCAGGGCTGGGGTGTAGACAGCTCGATGGTAGCGTGGTCGCCTAGCGTGTGGGATGCCCTGGTTCAGTCCACAGCACAAACCGCAAACAGCAGCTCACCTCACTCACCCAGTGATAGTTCCCCTCAGTTCTCATCGTGTCTTCCTCTGATCGTTCATGTGTGGTGTCTCCTTACCTGTAATTTAGTTTTCTCTTTTTATCTTTTCTCTTGGCAGACTTACCAGGTGTGCTCTTTCTTATCATGCTTGCTTTATCAAAGATACAGTTGCTAGAGAACTTTGTTTTCCAAAACAGTCTCTCTCTCTCTCTCTCTCTCTCTCTCTCTCTCTCTCTCTCTCTCTCTCTCGTGTGTGTGTGTGTGTGTGTGTGTGTGTGTGTGTGTGTGTGTTTCTGCTTGTAGAGGTCAGAGGACAAGCACAACTTGCAGAAGTTGTTTTTCTCCTTCCCTCGTGGGTTTGGGAGTTTGAGCCCAGGCTATCAGGTGGCAAGCACCTTTACAGATGAGCTAGCTCACCAGACCCCCCAACTCCGTTTTTCTGAAATGTAAACATTACATTCATGTGTGTACCCTGGCATGTGGGTGGAGTCAGAGGACAACTTCCGGGACTGAGTGTTCTCCTTCAGCCATGCAGGGTTGAGCTCGGCTTACAGGTTTGATGGCAAATGCTTTTACCTGAGATAGCTCACTGCCCCTCCCCATTTTAAAATAGTATCTCATATATATCTCTAGCTGGTCTCAAATTTGAGATCCCCTCCCATCTCCACTAACTAGAATTATTATAGGTGTATAGCGCAGTGCCCAACTAGGGTGATTAATCTTTTTGTTGTTTTGGTTTATTTTTGAGACAGTCCTACTATGTAGCCCAGGCTGGCCTAAAATTTGCTCTGTAGACCAGGCTGCCACAAACTTCTGAAGGCTGGGATTAAAGACATGTGCCTTCCTGAACACGGAAAATTAATGTTTGTTTTCAGTTGGATTAGAAATAAGCAACATCATCGAATTTTAGACTTGAAAGCAGGGAGACATTAACTTCCTCATTTCACAGGAAAGAAAGTAACAGCCAGGGCTAAAGGGATGGCTTAGCAGTTAGGAACATGGATTGCTCTGGAAGAAGATACAGGCTCTGCTTTTGGCACCCACACGGAGGCTCGAAACATGGGTACCTACGCTTATGTACACATATTCACATACAGATACACATGAATATAAAGAATTTAACAAATGAAGAGAATCTTTAAGAAAGAAAGAAACAAGAGAAAGGAAGGAAGGAAGGAAGGAAGGAAGGAAGGAAGGAAGGAAGGAAGGAAGGAAGGAAGGAAGGAAGAAATTAGCCAGGTGTGGTAGCACATTCCTTTAATCCCAGGACCCAGGAGGCAGAGGCAGGTGGATCTCTATGAGTTTCAGACTAGCTTGGTCTATGTAGCAAGACCCTGTCTCAAAAATGAAAACAGCTTCATCCTCTGGTGAGTTCTCTATAGATTTTGATGTTGTTTTGCATAAAGCTGTTCTTCCAAATACCGTTGCCTATTTGTTAGGTGGGCAAGTCACAGTCTTCATAGATTACTGACTTGGTCAGCACAGTCTTGTGTGCTCCTGTGGGGATCTGGATGTTGGTATGTGTGTGTGTGGGGAGCTGCCCTGTGCGGGGAGGTCTGTAAGTCAGGACTGGAGATGAGGGAATGGTGGGCCTCTGTGGACATCCATTTCTGTAACAGCGTGCTAGCGTGGAAACATGGTAGAATGTAAACATTAGCTGTAACTGTGTTTTCCTCTGGTACCATGAAGACAAGCAGACCTGCGCTCGCTAGTATAGCAGACAAGTTATTCCAACACCAAGAGCCTCGTGGAGCTCACACTGGCTTTGAACTTGCTTTTTATCCAGGATGACCTTGAGCTCCCAATGCTGGAATTAGAGGCATTCCTTACCACACCCAAATGGATTATTTTTTTTATCTATGGTAAAATAATTACTCACTAACTTTGAAGGATAGTGAAGATCAAACAGGACATTTTTTTTGACTTGTAGCAACAATCATAGCTTGCAAGCACTCATGTATACACACATATGTGCTCATACACAGATACATGTTCTCACAGACACATGTGAACACAATCATACACATACATGCATACATGGACACAGTCACACATACACAAACACACACTGAAGTCAGAATGGCTGGGACTGTCCCTGCTGCTGCTGATTGAAAGATTCATGAGAAGAGAATACATGGGCTGAATCTCAGGAAAAGATCAGAAGTTTTGACCAGCTAACGAGGATCCCAGAGTAGACAAAATCCAAGCATGGTGGCACAGGCCTGAAAGCTCAGCTAACTCAAGAGGGTGAGGAAGGAGGCTCGCACATTCAAAGTCTGTCTGAGCTACAGCATGAGTTCAAGACCGGCTTGGGCAACTTAGTGATCCCCTTTCTCAAGATAAAAAGAGAGGAGGCAAGGTGATGTGCACATCTTTCACCCCAGGAGGTGGGGCCAGGACTTCCTGTGAGTTCAAAGCCAGCCTGGTCTACAGACGGAGTTCCGAGACAGCCAAGGCCACACAGAGACCTGTCTCAAACAACAACAGCAACAAAAGCCAAGGGAAGAGAGGACTAGAGATACAGCTCAGGGATAGCATGCTTGCCTGGAGCGCATGCCCCACAGCCATCAACAGAACACACACTGTTTTCAAGAGCCCATCCAGGAAGTTGTGAGGGAAAAGTAGAACCGAGGACTATTAGGGCTGAGATATTAGAGGAGTCACTGAAGCCATCTTGTCGATGGGCCAGTTGAGTCCTGGAGAGAACGTACAGTTTATAAGTAGGAGGTAAACACTGAATTATGGACAGGGACTATTACTCCCGTCTCTCCAAGTTCTTTACACTACTCCAAAACTATGAGTTAGATACAAGGTGAAGAGATTATTCTTGTCTCTCTAATGGCTGAACAGGCAGCTGAAAGCGATCCAATTGAGGCCCGTGTGAAACCTCTCGCAGCGTATGAGGGTATTGCTATTGCTGATTGCGTTTGTTGTGTAGCACTTGTCACTGTGTGTGGCTTTTGTGATGTCTCATGTGAGCATCCTTTTGTTTATCTTTTCCTCAGCGTTCATGTATAAGATCTATTCTCTGTCTGTCTATCTATCTGAAACTTGCTGAATTCCCATAGGCACTTTCTAGCCAGATTCTCTAGTTCTTAAATATAGTGTATAAATTGAATAGAAAATATTTTCAGAAAATGGATGGTTTAGCTGGACATGGTGGCACAGGCCTGTAATCCCAGCACTCGGGGAGGCAGAGGCAGGTGGATCTCTGTGAGTTTGAGGACAGTCTAGTCTACAAAGCGAGCCCAGGATAGCCAGGGCTACACAGAGAAACCCTATCTCGAAAAGAAAAAAAGAGAAAGAAAGAAAAAGAAAATGGATGGTTTGATGCTTTCTGATCAGAAGAGTCTCTAAGGGAACAAAACTGTTTCTCTAAACAAGAGATTGCACCCTATGATTGCCGTGACAGAGAGAGCAATAGGAATACCTATTCCTTCTTCCTTGGGATGGCTTCCAGCAGCTGGAGCCTGAGGGCCAGGGGTTTGAGTGTGCACTGCCTGGTCGCTGCACTCTTACAGCAGAACGCTCGGGGCAGGGGAGCCGTATTTTTTGGAGAACAGTTTCAGAGGTCCAAGGCTTAGAAAACTTGGCTTCCAGTGGGGTCCAGAGCACCAGTTTGAATTGCCCATGTAAGCATTTGTTCCCATCCCAGTGGCTTCAAGACTGACATAAGACCCTGGCCTGGGCTTTGAAAGGGAGCTCTTTCTCTTTCACACTGCCTTCTTTTCTACAAGACCTTGAGGGCATCAGAATGCCTGTACCTTCAGTGCATAAAGCAGCCGAGCCAGTCTAACCAGCTCAGGGAAACACCAACAATGCTGCCAACACCAATCACATGGATTCTGGTTACTAATTATCTCCTGGCCTCCGAGGAGAAGATAGAGTAGCTCACTGATTGGATCCTGAAGTTGAAATGACTCCACATCGCCCTGCACTCCAGCCACAGCAACAGGAAGACTCTGGTGCTCCGGAAGACATTTTAAGGACAGATCCAGCCTTGGGCTAGACTGCACCTGTTCTGAGCTTCAGCCTGACCCAGGCCCATGGAACAGAGAAAAACCCGTGATCATATCGAACATGAGTGAAGCACATGAGATTGGGAAGGAAAGAAGAGCGGGGCAGAGAGGGCTTTGGGACTCGACCTGGGAGTATGAAGATTGTAGGAGCCTCCGGAAAAGGAACTTGGCTGAGCCGGTTGGGCTCCACGCAGAAAATGACCTGGACTCCACTTGCTGGGCCAAGAGGCGGAATCGGCCCTACAGAAAAAGGGATTGTGGGTACTGGGATTTTGAGCAGAGTGAACCAAACTATATGGACTCTGGGGAAACAAATGGAAGCAGAAAGGACAGCCCCTTCTCAGAGGACTGTGCTGGCTACAGGAATGGAGAAGACACAGACGGTGCGAATCTCAGGCCTGGGACAGAGGAGCGTTTGCTTCTGGGAAGCCCAGCTGGGTGCCTGGAAGCTGGAGGGCATGGGAAGGTGAATGGCTGTGTGGATTGTGAGGATCTGATTTATAATCCCGAAGACCTGCAGAAAGCCAAAAGGAATGGCTACCGGGACTTGGGTGACCCTTTGGGGAATTTACATCAACCTCAGAACTGCTCCGTGGGCCTGGGGAATTTTAATTACAGTCTTGAGGCTTGTAAAGGGATTAACTTAGATCATAGCACTGCATGTCACCTTCCTGGGCCTTATACCAATGGTGAGTCTCTGGAGCTTCCAGATTTGAATGGGATCCATAGAGGTGAAGAATTTGTTCAGTACGATGAAGAAGACAGGAAGGTTTGCCAAAGTAATAAAATCTATCCCAAAGCAAAGACCTTTCCCGTGGATCTGGCTAATTCGGACACAGAAAATAAAGGCTACGATACTTTCCCCACGAACCCTGACACTCACCATTACAGACGAGTTGACTCTTCCCATCGAGGAGATGATCTGGACTACGATGACTTTGACCGACTGGGGATGAGAGCAGCTAGAAGCAGAGGAGTCGTCACTGACGGTCCACAGCGGCATCCCGGGGGAGAGCAGGGAAACCGGCCCTTTGGGGCTGCTGGGGGTCCTGCCTTAGAAAGCACCTGGCACTTGGGGGAGATGAGAGCCTTAACTGGTTCCGAGACTTGGGCAAGGAATAGCTGCTTCCGCCGCACGGCTCCTGGCACCCTGAGACGCTCAGAGTTTGTGCAGAGAAGGAAGAAGCCCCAAGGTAGGAATCCAGCCGGCCTTCTGGCAGATTAAAGATGAATCCAGGAACTAGGTGTCATGGATGGCGGCAGCATCACTAGGTGTGCTGCTGTATGCTCAGAACCTTGGCCCCTAAGTGTGTTTGCATCAGTCCAATCTGGAGGCATCATGGTGGGGAGGGGTATTTTGCATAGGAACAGTTTTACAAGTGGTGTCACAAATGATGTGCTGTGGCCCTCAAGCAAGACAGCCTCTCGTGGGAGCTCTGTTTCTCTTGGTGGTCAGCTGCCCCGGTTGCAAACCCCTTTCCATCCTTATGCTGATGTTCTTGTTCTTGCAAGGACAGCATGGTTGCTTTTGTGGCAGAGTGCTAAAAATTCTCTTGCTGGCAAGTTTTTCTCAGTCCCTAAACTTCTTTCCACCCCCGTGGAAAAGAAGTGCTGCCTTGCGTCGCAGCTCTTTTCTTGGTAATAGTCTAATCGGGAGCCCTGGCGCTCCTGTGCAGTGCAGAAGTGGCCTTCAGTTGGTCACCATGCTTTGCACCTGCTAGGTTAGCTGTAATCCATTTCATCCCCACAGCCTCCCCTTAGCGATCCGCCAAGCGGGACTGTCAGGAGTCCGGGCTCGCGGACTCTTTCTTGCTTTGTGTCTTCAGCACTTTATTTGATGAACTTCTTTATATTTGTGTTCTCCACAGGCTAACCAGCCAGATGTGGGCCCAAGGGCCCAGGTTATGGAGAGATAGGGGATGGAACTGGATAAGACATGAGTGGTCTGGAGGACCCCCCCATACCCTCCATCCAGGAGGGTTTTCTCTCCTAGGGCTCCCACAGAATGGCTGCCTGCTTAGGTTTCTACTTGGGCATTCAAAAGAGATAAACTCCCATTGCAACCCCAGGTGTGCCAGCATTTTATCCTGTGCTCCTCAAAAGTTCCAGGCCACTATTTAGACAAAGCGGCTCCATGTACCTGCACTTACGAAGATAAAAATGAGATCAAACCTGGCTTCAGCTGGGAGCCTGAGGAATTTGGCAGCTAATCTTTCTTCTTTTCTTTCTGTGAATTCATTTTCTGTCTGAAGCGATTGGGATTAGGTGACCAGCTCAAAGAGAAATGTCTGGTTGTGATTCCTGGTGTGGGTTTGGCTACGGCTCCTCTTCCCTCCCCCACATCTGTTCCTGCTGAACTTTGTTTCCTACCCACAGCTCCTTATCACTGGAAGCTCCCTAACCAGCATCAGACTGTTTATTCTGGTTGGTGTGTTGTAATGTGCCCTGTGATCTCTCTGAAACCAGCTTCGCTCCTCACAGCTCACAGCTCCTCACAGCTCCTCACAGCTCCTCACAGCTCCTCACAGCTCCTCACAGCTTTGCATTCTCACAGCTCTCTTCATCTGACCATGAGGAGTCCTCTCAGAGCTGCCGCCATTCGCTCTTGTACCCTTGATACCCCTGTGACCAGTCGAAAACTCGAGAAATCTCTAGGCTTCCTAGGGAGCTGGTCTTTGAGTACCAGCTGTGACTTTTACTGCGCATTACCCAGCAACAGCACGCACTGCAGAAGGAAACAAGTGTTTAGTTCCAAGCACTATCATGGCTCACCATCTCCTATAACTCCCTTTTCTGGCCTTTGTGAGCACCAAGCGTGTATGTGGGACTGTGGGGCACTGTATACATGCAAGCAAAACACTCACACACACATTAAAAAATCTTTTTAAAAAGATATTGCTCACGTGTCTGGAATAAATACAGTAAGTGCTTGTACCTTACTGTGTGTGTGTGTGTGTGTGTTTTATCTACCGACTCCCTTTCCCTTTACAAATTGCCCTCCAGACTGTCACTCCGTGGTTCCCTGGGGCATAGGCTTACAGACACTGTTCCTGTTGGACATTTGTGAACACTTCAGCTTCAAGGGTGAAACATCCCTTTCTCCCTCTGTCCATCCCTCCCACCCATCCACCAGGGCAGTTGCCCTCCCCAAGCCAGAGGCCACGCCTTTCCCAGCTCTCTTTTCCTCCCTTCTTTCACTGGCCTCTCGGGTTCTTTCTCTGTGTCCGCCTGTCTTGGGGTGGTTCCGACGAGTCTGTTACAGTTTTGGACCTTGGCCCCAAGGAGTGGTCAGTGGACCTAGGACGCCTTCACTCCTAAAGTGTCAGGTTTCTGTGAAAACTGGAAATGCTAAGTGTGACCCTCCTCGCTGGAAGACTCGCTAATTTGAGTGTGTTCCCAGCCCTCCTCAGGTGCCGACTGTCTCGGGGCTCTTCAGCTCTGCTTGCTGTTTTCTTGGGGCTTTGTGGAGCCTCGTTGCTGGCATGTATGGGCTATGGGCTGTTCAGGGATTTGAGGGGAATTTCTCTGTAGATGTTGGGCTCTTCCCTTGCAAGGCTCTCTCCCTCAGCCCTTTCCTGGCTTCTCAGCCCAGGCTGGCTACCTGCTGGCTGTCTCCTTGTCACTTTATTCTGTTCCTAGTCTAAAGGCTAGAAATTGCTTCAGGGAGAAAGTGGGTAAACACGAATGTGGCCTAATTGTACTCTCTTGTTCGAGTCACATCCTCTTCAGTTTCTGTTGCTTTTGATTGTTTCGTAATGTCTACATATAATTATCATTTTAATGCCATGTCTGGAGTTGTTAATTAGTTGTCAGTAGAAAGGTCAGCACTTCAGAAGCATTAAGGTTGTTGGTTTTTGTTTGTTTTTTTTTTTTTTTATGTTTGCTAAGGATGGTTATGACAGGAGGGACCCAGAGTCTTGAATTCCATGTTACTTGTGTTGAATGTGAATGCTATTATGGTCTGGAGAGGGAGAATTCTTACAGAGAAGAATCTAAACATAGAATTCTGTAAGAGCCAAGGCTAAGGGTTCCGGGCTGGGAAGGCCACACCAGAGTCTTTTTATATTAATTCTAGGAGGAACCTTTCATGCCAGTAGATCTAACGTTTTTAATAAGTGATGGGCAAGTCTCATAACTGGGTCTTCTTACGAAATTAATTTATCTTGCTGTTTTGTGTGTTTGAGTGTTCTGCTTGCATGTATGCCTGTGACCTACCTGCATGCCTGGTGTCCATGAAGGTCAGAGAGGATGTCAGATCTCCAGGGACTGGAGTCACAGATGGTTGGGAGCCACGATGCAGGTGCTGGGAGTCAAACCTGGGTCCTCTGCAAGAGCAGCAAGTTTTCTTCACCGCTGAGCTGCTCTCCAGATAGGCTCTTAAAGAATGTTCAGTGAGCTGCAACAACAGTTCTGAAAAATGCAAGTTGTCACCTTCCCCCTTTTCTTATTTGCTGTTTGTTTGTTTGTGACAGGGTCTTTCTGTGTAGCCATGGCTGGCCTGGAACTGGCTATGTAGCCGAGGCTGGCTCCTCAAACTGACTCATTTTCCTGCCCCTGCCTCCCAAGTACTAGGATTAAGTTTGTGCCTCTATGCCCAGCTTATTGTTATTGTTGCTTCTTTATTGTTGTTGTTTTGAGACAGTTTCTGACTCTCAAGCCAGGTTGGCCCTAGAACTCATCGTATACGCTCTGCCTCACTCCCCTAACCCACAAGTGCTGCGGTCACCGGTATGAACCACTACATCTGATTACAATAAATGTTGATGGCAAATTAAAAAATATATATACATATAGTTTAGTCAAAAAGCATGTTTATGTATACTTGAGAATACACACACATATATGCGCACATTTTGTAAATATATATACAGGCATGGAGTAAAATGTGGGTCACATTTTTAAAAGTTTGAAAAGCACTTAAATTCAAACTACTTAATTTATGAGTGAGGAGAGCACATGAAGAAACTGACCAATGCCCAGGGCAACTGAGACAAGCCGAGGTCAGAAGGAAATCACAGCCTTACTGCCCCAACCAGCTACATCAGCAGAGCTGAAGCCAGAAGGCTGCGCCCTCATTCTGCCTAAAGGAACAGAGCAGAGCGGGAAGAGCGGGGAGAGGGGCTGCAAACAGAGGCACAGACCACAGGACATGGAGGCTGGAAAGGATGAGGGCTGAGCAAGACCCACCTTTGGTAGTAGGTAGGGTACATAGCAGTAGAGGCGTGGCATATGTTACAGGGAACATGAGTTTCCTCTCCTCTTACTGGGATAAAATACCTTCACAAAGCAACTTAAGAAAGAAAAGGTTTATTTTAGCTGAAAGCTACCAACATAGGGAAATCAAGGCAGCAAGGAGCTTGAAGATGATCGTATTTTATCTAGTCCACAGTCAGAAGTGAGACATACACACACACACACACACACACACACACACACACACACACACACACACACACGATACAATGCTTAGCTCACCTTCCCCCTATTACACAGTGCTGAATTCCCAGTCCAAGGAATGGTCCTATCCACAGTTAAGACGGTCTGCCATATCAGTTAGTAAGATTAAGATGCCAGAGGCCTGTTCGCCCAGGACAGTGTACTGTCAAGTTGACGGTCACAGTCCCACCCCTTGTCAACACAACACCCACATATAGCACTTCTCTTTAAAGGTTAATAACCTATCTAATTTATTTATTTATTATTGGGGTGGTATGTGGAGGTCAGAGAGGAGTTGGCTGTCTCCTGCCACCTCTGCGGAGCCCAGGAATAAAACTCAGGTTTCAGGCGCATATCATAAATGCTTTTACTCACCGAGCCGGTTCTAGCCTATAACATATAAACCTTTTTAGCTAAAACTTCCCACCCCTGGCTCCCACGGCCTCGAGACCATGTTGTCCTGTACACTGTACTCATCTTCTCTATTTCCTGATTGTGGGTGTGGTGTGACTAGCGGCTTTAAGCTTGCACTGCCTGGATATCCCCACCATGGGGTAGACTGTTAAAAAAGACACATACCTTTATGAGACCAAGTGGAAAGAATAGGAAAAAGTGTGGGTTCACTAAGTAGTATGGAAACTAGCCAGAAGCCAGGTGTCACCCCCAACAAAGTTGGATAACTGTGGCGCATGCCTATAGTCTCAGTACTTCTGAGACTGAAGCAGGAAGAATGCTGAGCACCAGGCCAGTATGGGCTACATAACAATATTATTCATGAAAAGTTTTATTTAGCTGAGCAGAGAGCCACATGCCTGTAGTCCCTGTACTTGGAAGGTAAGCGCAAGAGGATCAGGAGTTCAAAGCCAGTCTCAGTAACTTAGTAAGCTCAAGGCCAGCCTCGGCTCCATGAGACTTGGTCAAAGAAAACGAAGGACAAACAAAAACCAAAATAATAAAAAGAAAGGTTTGGCTGATGCAAAAATTCTCTCTTAAGAAAAAAGGTTTTCGTCATATTTTTTTAATTATATGCATATGTGTGTGGGTTTGTATGAGTGACCTCAGTACCCACAGAGGCCAAAGCGAGTAAAAGGAGCTGGAAGCTAGCAGAAGTGAGTGCTGGGAACTGAATTCCGGTCCTTAAATGAGCTGTGTGTACCCTTTCTCTTAGTGAAGCAGCCTTCCTGCCCTCTAAAGTCCTCTTATTAAGCAGTGGTAATATATTTCAAGTTACTTATCTATCATTGCCTTAATATTTTACTTTTTCCTAAAGGCTAAAACATAACAACAGCTGAGCCTGAAACCTCCAGTGACATCCTCTGCCAGGCTTTATCTTTATCTGCTGTGTCAGAACTGCTGTCTCAGTTGCCCCTTGCATTCTTTGGTATGATAAATCGCAGACTAGGCTCTGAATTCTGTGTAGGAACTTGGATAAAAGTGCCTGGAGAAGAAAGTGGAGAGAGGGGAGTGGCTTCTAGCTGGTTCTAAGACACTGTCCAGGCAGGAATTTTCTCCCAGCTAAAGGCCAAAGCAGGCCGCCCTGAACAAAGGTGGCGGAGGAAATTTGCTCCAATGCTGCTGGGATTTAGGGTCCTGAGAGCACTGAAGCTCAGCGATCTAAACCATTTCCCATGATCCCCAAAGAAGACAGTGTGTCCAGTCTGAGAGTTTCACGGAGAAAGGGCAAACTGTCCCCAAACAGAAGTACAGTGAGTGCTGGAGGAAAAGGGTGGGGGCTGGGTAAGTGGGCTGGAGGTGACGGTCCGGGAATACAGAAAACCAGGATTTATGAGTCCTCCCGCCGGTCTGGGGTGTGGAAGAGCAGATTCCTTCCGAGGCTGCCTCCTCTGGGGGCTTGCCGCATAGGCTAGCTCTCCACAGAAGCTAAGGCAGCCAGGCCTGGATAGCCAGCGTGGACCAAATCGCTGCTGTCTTTTCACTCTTGCAGGGTGTCATTTCAGCATTTTATTGCCTGGGTTTTGTCATTTTAAAGGTGTCAGAAAAGACACCTCAGGTTGTTTAGTGGAGAGAGCGTTTGAAATAGATTTGCAAAGTAATGGAAAGCTGACTGTTAGCGTGACAGCAGCTAACCTTTCTCCATGTTATTGTGTGTGTGTGTACACACACGTGGGCACAAACTTGTCCCTGTGTTTGTTAGAGAGAGGTATTAATGTTAGACACACAGCAAAAAGTCAGTGTCTACACCTTCAACATTTTTTCAAATATGTGCATTTAAGGTACCTTTCCTGGGAGCTGGAGGGATGGCTCTGTGGTTATGAGCACAAGGGATCCAGGTTTGGTTTCCAGCACCCACACTGTAGGGTTCACAGCCACCTGTAACCCAGTTTCTGAGGTTCTGACACTCTCCTATGGTTTCATACACTTGCATGCAGGTGGTGAACCTGTAGACCAACAGAGACACCCATATAGATAAATCAACAAAATTAAATTAAGAAACTGCCAACTTTCCCTTTTAAACAAAGCCACAGTTCTCTTGTAAATTGGTTTGTACGCTGATTGTTTTCCACCACACACATTAAATACCACTGCATATTAGTATATCCCTTTTGAAATCAAATCTCATGGCTAGCTGCAGATTCACTGTGCGGCTGAGGATGGCCCCAAACTTCTGGTTCTCCACTCTCTGCCTGCTGAGTGTTGGGATTTTGCACCTGGGGTTGTGAAGCGCTGAGGATCAAACTCAAGGCGCGTGATGTTGCAGTGATGTTTTTGTGCACTGTGTAAAGATTATCCCTCAGATGCTGACTCTGTTCCAGCAGAGATCTGATTACAGTCTGGACTTCGGCATTGCCACTGTTATGAAGCATCTCCACGTTCAGATAGCACTCACCGGAGCCTCATTCCATCCGTACACATAAATCTTAATGACTGTAATAGTTTGTTACGTGGACATGCCATCACATAGTTATTCAGGCTGCTGCGGAGGTACATTTGGTTGTTTCTGTGTAGATGATGTCTAAGCTTTTTTAAAGCGTTGTTTTTTATTTAGTAAAATAAAGTGAATGTATGTGAGTGCTTTGCTTCCTTGTGTGTGTCTGCATCCCTTGCATGCAGGGAACCGAATATGGGTACTGTGTAAGAGCAGCAAATGCTCTTAACTGCTTAAATCTCTGGTTAAATCTCTGATTCCACATGTGTGTGCACTTGTCCAATTACTTACATAGTGAATTCCTAAAAGCGACCCCCAGTGTTAAAAGGTCTGTTTGGGGACTGTCGGGTTTGGAAGTAGAGTTTGAGGTCCTCGGTTCAGTTCCTTGTACTTCTGTAAATACACAAATAAACAAAAAGCCTTTTAAAAGTAAGAACTGCAGAAAGGTCAAAAGTTTAATCTACTGTCCATGTTTCTTTTTGTTGGTCTTCTAATTTTTAAAATGATCGGCCTCTCCCTTTGGGCCTTCTCTATCATTCCTGCCGTAATCTCTGGAATGCCACTGAATATTCAGGTCTTATCTGATGGATTTTTAATTTGCTCTGTACTCAGGTTTAATAGGCAGTCATTTGAATTCAGCCTTCGTACCAAGTGGGTCACCAAAGACTGCAGAACTGTACTTTAAACCTGCCCTCCTTCGCCATTAGCCACCAGACGGCTACCGGAATCCAAGTGGAGCATCTGGGTCCCAGTGGTCAGCAAAGTCGCCAGCGGTAGAAACAAGACCTCACGGGAGCCCTCCCACGCCTGCAGTCAGCCACTTCATTTCTCTACCGCAGTAAAATGGGGGTGGCCGCAGGGTCGTTAGGAGGAGGCGAGTGTCAGGGGCAGTGTTTCCATAGACCCTAAGTGCCACACACATCTGTTCAACTAAATTTAAAAACTCAAAGGTGCTCCTTCAGGGGTGGAGGGAAGCCGCAGCTAGTCCTGCAGATCACCCTGCAGCCGCCGGAAGCCGAGGTCTTTTCAGCTCTGGGAAAGGTCACACCAAAGATAGTTCAGTTGCTCTTACTGACTTAGAGTTATCCCTGGAATGTCACTTTTTATTTTCTTAAAAATTTCATTATATTCTTTCGTAACACCAAAAAATGTCGACTGGGAGCTGGAGGTGGAGCTGCGTGACGGAGCCCTTAGCTAGTGCGCCAGACCCTGGTTCCATCCCCAACACTCAGCAAAATTTCAGAAGTACGGGTTGGACAAATCCCCTTTGATCTCAGGTTCCCTGGGCTGCCTCAACGATGAAATTGGTGTGTTCCCTTTCCAGAACGTTCTCTGCATGCTTGCATTTTAGACATGTGCGTTTAGAAATATATGGCAATGTTTCCAGCTTTTCCTTTCATTTCCCCCTTTTTCTTTCTTTTCGTGTATTTACAGAGTGACACATTGAAGGTTTCCTCTCCCTAGAGCCCTGTAAGTGTGGATGTTTGCAATATGTGAAGGGCCTCTAGGCGCAACGCACACCTAGTTCTGGATTCTGCCTGTCCTGAAACCAGCGCCCCTCAGCCCTCTCTGCCTTCTGAGGGCAGGACCTATGGTCCTCTTGGCAAGCCGGGCCATCACCCGGCAGACAGAGCTGCTCACTTCAGTGGCGTGTGTCACTGGGCAGAGGACAGCCTCCCCAAACGAAGTTTAGCAGACGGCTGAAAATGCAAGAGCTAATAGTGTCCCGAGGTGGGATTTCGAGCGGATTAGTTAGGACTAGGCAAAACTAGCAAGGAAAGGGAAGTGCGCAGGCGCAGGCGGTTGGTCCAGCAGGGGAAAGAGTCCGGCTCCATCCTTTACCACCAGCCCCGCGGTGGTGCCTGCGTGCCCCGGGCGATTCAGAGCGAAACTCGGGGAGCCGGGGATGGGCCGACCCTCCTCGGCCCCTGGGGGCCTATGGGTGCTTTTTGGGCCGTGGGAAGGTTCGGCTCGTCTGCAGATCCTTGCCTAGCGACGCGTGGGGCCTCGGGGCTGCAGGTATGGTGTGAGCTGTGGGTGCAGAGAGCAGGCTGTGGGACCCGGGGCGGGGGCGGGGGCGGGGTTGCGGTTGCTGGGCTTTCGCTCCCGCGCTCAGCAGCCCTCTGCCCAGGCAGGGGAACAGGCCTGGCTTTGCATCTGACATTGCTAGTTGGACGAAGCTTTGGTGGACATGAATCTGGGGTAATGCACTGACCAGCGGAGAACTGGCCGTGGTTTGGGGAGCAGCAGGAAGCGGAGCGACTACCCTCAAGCCCTGCAAATACTTTGTTATGTTTTGCTTTAAATCACGAAATTCGTGCATCTTCCCAATACCTGTAAGGTGAAAGTGCCTGCTGGTCTGCATAGGTTATTTGTTGGTAGGCGGATTCGGAGCCTCAGTTTCTCCGGTGTGCGTGCTCATCTTCAGATTTTGTTCGTATAGGAAAGCAGGGTTTCCTGAACCAATGCCCTTTAAGTACCGCGCCCTCATCTGGTGCTGAGGGCAGTGTCTCACCCACCGTGGGAAAAAGACTGCCTTTTGTTGAGTCCCCGAGTTTAATTCCCCGAAGGACTTGGCAAAGCAGGTGTTCTCATTTTACAGATGAGGAATTTGCCCAGAGGTGAACTTTGTGGGGCTTCCAGGGTGAGAGACAGCCCGTCACCGCTGCCTCTAGTTGAAAGTGAAGGTTTTTCTCATTTGATTTTCGAATACTAACATTTTTGTTTCTTCCTTTTGTGGCCTTGCTCAATCTCTGGCCCCCAGCGTTCTCGGCCGGAGCTTTACCCCTGAGTGACATCTCCAACACTCTAAAATGTGTATCAGACTTTTTCAGAGCAGGTGTGTGGGTTAAAGGGGAGCAGCTTTACATTTGGAGTGATTTCAAGCCAGACATTTTTTTGTCCAGAGAGTGGTCATCAGGGGAGCAGAAAGGTCACTGGTGGCTTCGGAAACACCTGAAGATCTGTTAAAATTCAGATTCCTGAGTCCCACCCAGGTTTGCTGAGTCAGATTCTCAGGATAGATACCCAGGAAACTGTAGCTTTGCAAACAGTACCCTATAGAGGGCCTTTCTTTTATCTTATTAAATAACAGGTTTGGGTTTTTTTTGTTGTTGTTGTTTTGTTTTGACAAGCAAAGAGCCTATCTGCAGAAAATAAAATAATAAAAATGCATTCTGGAAGTTTGGGGGAAAGTGTGTCATAACCATTACCTAAGTTTGGGGAAAAAAATGGCTAGGATACATTTTTCTCACTTTTAATATAAATAAAATGAAATCTGCTGGCATGGGCAGCATGGCCTGGGCCTCTACTGATGGCCTCTTGGTTGGTGAGTAAGACCTTGCCTGTTGCTTTGTGCTTCCAGTCACTGTTGTTAATAGATCTTTGATTCCCAGGAGAGAACGTTTCCAGGGCATGTTTAAAGACTTGAAGCAGAAAGGCCCCGGCCTTCTCCACTGAGAACCCAGGCAAAGGGGCAGGCATCATGGCGCCGGACTAAAAGCACAGCATTTGGACTTGATCTTTTTAGGCTCTCCTCAGAGCCACTGTTTCCACAGAACCTGTGGAAGTCAGCCAGCCCCTCCAGTCTTAGGTTTTTGATCTGTTAGGTAAGAATGATCACTGTCATACAAGTTTGGGGATATAATCTGTAAGTTAGCTCGATACAGTTGGAATCAGTAAATGTTCCTTTTATAGTTTATATTAATGAGCTTCTCTTGTCAGTTTGCAAGATCTAAGATACTTGGAAGTAAGAATCTATCACCTCGAAGCTAGGCAATGATAGTCCATGCTTTTAAAGAGGATCTCTGAGTCTGAGGCCAGCTTGGTCTACAGATCGAGTTCCAGGACAACCAGGACTACACACGCAAGCACGCACACACAGCCCTGTCTCGAAAACAAAAGAAAATCTATCATTTAAAATTAGTGTGGGTTTTGTTGTTCTGGGTTAGTTGTATTTGGGGAGAGGCTCTCATGTGGCTTAGGCTAGTTTAGAACTCACTGTGTAGTGGACTCCTGAACTCCCGATCCTTCTGCCCCCTCTGAAGTGGCATTATAGACAAGTACCAACAAGTGTGGCCACAAAGGGAAACTCAAACAAACAGTTGCGTTAAGAAGGTTTTCTTACAAGGTTAGGGATGAAGAAGTATTTTTCTAACCTGTGCCAGGTCCTGGGCTCCATTCCCAACACAGCAGTAAATAAATAAGCTATCTGTAGGGCACCACTGATTTCTGAATCAAACTTTAGCCCTGTGATGAATGAGAAGGATGTTTGAAATGTATTGTGTCATGAAGAAAGAAAATAATGTTCAGTTTATAGAGGGAGGATTGTCTTGATACCAGGAACCCTCTGTGCACTCTTTTGGTTTCTCTGTGTAGTCCTGGCTGTCCTGGAACCCAGAGATTCGCCTGCCTCTGCCTCCTGGGTGCTGGGATTAAAGGCATGGGCTACCACTGTTCCAGCTTCCCTGAAGTTTAACGTTTGCAATGTTTTACTTGTCGTTCTTTCTGTTACTAGTTTTTTCTTCCTTGTCTGTCTGAGAGTTTATGGCATGTGCCATGCCCCTAGTAAGCTCCCGGGTGTGTTTTGTTTTGCTGGGGATAAAACTGTGGGTGGGCCTGGCACCAGTGGACCATAAGCCTCGCAAGGAGATTTTACAAATCTAATCTGCCACCAACCGCCCTCCGGCCCCGTCCTAGCCGTGTTTGAAGCTTTCCTTTCTCAGATTGTAACCCAGTGCAGAATAGCCACTTTTGTTTGAGGGCTATTCTCCGAATCTTTTTTCCTATGACAATGGCTTTTTTTTGAGAACATAAATTCTCAGTTTGAGTTTGGTGTTTCCTCAAGATTCACTTCAAAACCAACATTTGCAACGAGGATGCATGATGTTTTCAGGCATGTTTGTCCCTCACTGGTGACCCTGATTTTGATTATGGGATCAGGGTGTCCTTTCTCCACTGTGTGGTCACTTTTTTCCCTTTCATTTTTGTAATTAACGTTTAATGTAAATAACTTAAAATTGTGCAGATGCCCTGATCTTCTCAACTCCACCATTACTACTAGTATAATCTGCTGGCACTGAGATTTTTTTGTTTGGGCCTAGAATTCTCTGTGTAGACCATCCTGGGGTTAGAGAGGCATGCACACCTCACCTCTACTGATGGTTGATGGTTTAAAAATACTGTGCTCAGTCTCATTCTTTTTTTTCTATTTTTTGTCTCTGTTATTTTTCTGGTTCTTACATCTGCCCCACAGAGACAACTTTAACTTCTGAGCCCTCGAGGGTGTTAGGGGCGTGGGCTCCCGGTTCCTCCTTGATTCCTGGGTTATTGTGCATTGGCCCGCTGACATTAATTTTGATACTGAAGTTGGCTCCCTCGTCTTTGTTAGCACCCCCCTCTCTCCCTCCCCCTCATCCAGGACCTCCTTGATTTGCAATGTAAAAGGTCTCCCGCCCCCTCCGCAAACACTGACATTCCAAACGCTTTAGGATTAGCAGCAACAGAAAAGATTTTTGGAGATTCAAGTCTGTTGAAAGACCGGCCGTGAGAAAACTGTTTTTGTTGCTTTGAATTGTGCTCAGGCCTCACACGGTATTCACTTAGCAAACTTGTAATTTTTAAGAAGGCCTTCACGTTTAAAGGAACCTTGGTGGGGCTGGCTTCACTTGCATTTCTTCAATTTGTTTTTATTTCCGTTTGTTTAAATGAGCAAATGCTTCCTTATTGCCTCATGAGTCTCATTGTGTGGGTCCAGGTACCAGGGATTGTAAGCTCTAATGACAAGGGTTATTTTCTTCTTCGGGAAAGGTCTCACTGTGGATAGCCGTGGGACTGGCACTTGCCCTCTAGACCAACCGCTGTCTCTGGGCAAGCAGAGAGGCCCCTGCTTTGTCTCTGGGGTGCTGGGACCAAGGGCCTGGGCAGCCAGGATTTTAACACCGACATTTGATTAAAGACCTTCATGTCTGTAGTGTTCTGTATCTGTCCTTAGGACCATGCGAAGTGACCGACTTCGCGCTGGCTGGGAGACATCTTTTACATCCTTAATGCTGTCCCGACGCAAATCCCAGTAGTTGCCCCCATCTCAAGTAGACATTCCTTTCTGTATGTGTCCCTCATAATATTATTTTTTTAAAGAGTTATTTTTTATGTATATAGTGTTCTGCCTGCATGTGTGCCTGCAAGACAGAAAGAGGGCACCAGATCTCTTTATAGATGGTGGTGAGCCACCATGTGGTTGTTGAGATTTGAACTCAGGACCTCTGGAAGAGCAGGCAGTGCTCTTAACCTCTGAGCTGTCTCTCCAGCCCCCTCTTATTTTTTTAAAATTAACTTTTTTGCATGTAATTTTTTTCATAATGTTGAAAACATCTTGTTACATTTATTTATCTGCTTTGTATGTGGTGTGTGTGGTGTGCCAGAGCATCAAACATAGAGCGGTCTGAAGATGACTTGAAGAGTCAAGTCTGCCTTGTGGCCCAGGGACTGAGCTGGGGTCCTCGGGCTTGGAGTGAGTTTACCAGCTGAGCCCTCTCATTGCCCCAGATTCATATTCTCAATGTGCTGGAGTGATGGCCTCATTTCCCAGCTTGGTCTTTTTGCTGCAGCGGTGATGGAGCAAGTTTCATATCTGATTAAATAAAATTAGTTCTTGATAAGGCTGGCGTTCCTTTCAACTTCCCCAAGAGGAGATACAAAGAGAATTGCCCTCTTTAGCGCAGTCCGGCTTCTCGGGGGGGCCCCTCTTCATACAGCTGCTGATGGCCCTCTCGGGGGCCCCTCTTCATACAGCTGCTGATGGCCCTCTCGGGGGGCCCCCTCTTCATACAGCTGCTGATGGCCCTCTCGGGGGCCCCCTCTTCATACAGCTGCTGATGGCCCTCTCGGGGCCCCCTCTTCATACAGCTGCTGATGGCCCTCTCGGGGTCCCCTCTTCATACAGCTGCTGATGGCCCTCCTTTCCCTTCCAGACGTGACCCTCCTCTCTCCTCAGTCTTCATCCCTGGCGGCCCCCTCTGGGTCTGTGTCCACTGAAAAGCCGGAGCAGAGGATGCTGGAGAAGAGAGCCAAGGTGGTGGCTGAACTTATCCAGACGGAAAAAGACTACATCCGGGATCTGGAGATGTGCACTGAGCGGGTCATGGTGCCCCTGCAGCAGGCACAGGTGGGGGATGGAGGCAGCCAGAGCCAGTGTGGTCCTTCCAGGCTGGAGCAAGGCTGTGTCTTCTGTGGTACTGTAATTGCAGGTGGAGTGGCTCAGGGGTGAAGGAATGAAAAACTGACAGAAGGTGGACAGACTTAACTGCGGCGCAGTTTCAGGTTTTAGCCTGTGGCTGATTGGCGCTGTTGCTTTTGAGCCCGTGGCAAAGCAGCGGATCATGGCAGGAATAGTGCAGGAGAGCAAAGCCGCTCCATCCTGGCATCCAGGAGGCACAGAGTGAGAAGGGGCGGGGCCTCAGCCAGCTCCTCAGTGATGTAACTTCCTCCAAGTAGTCCCCACTTGCTGAAAGACCCACCTCCTGGTACTCCACAGGGGTACACTCTGGAGCCAAACCACACCTTAGTTAGGGACAAAGGATGACACCAAAGATGGTGCTGGATGCCTCTGTTCTGGGACTGAGGCAGAAGTGAAGCAGATGACCTTGGAGAGATGGTCCTGATGTGAGTGACGTCATTAACTTCATCTCCGTGTATCTTGATGCTTTGTTTCTCTTGCTCAGGTACCAAACGTTGACTTTGAGGGACTTTTTGGAAATATGCAGACAGTGATTAAAGTGTCAAAGCAGTTGTTGGCGGCCTTGGAAATCAGCGATGCTGTAGGTATGAGCTCATGCAGTTGCTTCATTCACGGGTGTGGTGGGAGAGGGTCCCCTTCTGAGGCCAGGAGATAACATATTACATGGTGCGGAGGTTGTATGGTCCCTGTTTTCTTTTTAACTTCAGCTTTGATGTAGTTAGTGTACTAGCAATAAAAGCTTTCGGTGTCACAGGGAATGGTGGTCTTCAGGCTGGAGGGTTATGAGATCAACTTAGTGAGTCACATTCAGCATTTCTTTTTTAATAAAATAAATAGGAAATATCAGAATATACTATAGTAACAGGTCCTTTTTTTTTTTTAAAGAAACTTTTATTTCCGTTCTATGTGTGTGTCTCCCAAGTGGTGATTTACAAGGAATTTGTTGCTAGGATGTTGTACCCAGGTGATAGTAGCAAGAAGATCAGAAGTTCAAAGTCATTGTAAGCTACATAGCAAGTTTGAGGCCAGCGTGGGCTATGTGAGACCCTGCCTCAAAGTTTTAAATCTTTTATGAATAATTGTAAAAAAAAATATTCAAAGCGCATTCCTCTAATTCTTATAACCTAGGAGGCTTATCCTTTACCTTAGCAACTTCAGGCCGTAAACAGACCTCTCACAGGTTCTGTGGCTGGGAAGGCGGCTAAGATGGTGGCCCTAGCTTAGTGTTCTCTTGGGGTCAGAGCTGGGCTGTTGGTCTGGCCTGCTGTCTTCCGTTCCTTGTCAGGAGAGCCTCTCTCTCAGTGGACTCTTCTCATTATGGGTTAGTCCAGAGTCAGCAGAGTGAGGCAAGGGTGGGAGAAGATCTGGAACAGGAGTGTGTCTTTTAGGACCTGATCTCAGAGTTGGCCCTGCATCCCTCTGCCATGCTCTGTTGGGATGTCGTGACAGGGGACTTACTATAATATTGCTATTTTAGTGGAAACAGCAAGCCCTGCCCAGTTGGAGCCGTCCCATTAAAGTCGACAGCATCTAGCCTGTGTCGTTTTAGCTGGTCACGGCTTACATGCCTACAGTCCTAGCACTTGGAGGCGCAGGCAGGAGGATTGAAGCAGCTTTTGGCTAGCCTGGTCTACATAGTGAGTTTCAGGCTAGCAACAGCTACATAGGGAGACCCTGTTCCAAACAGATAAAAGGATGTCATTTTAAGTTTGCAAACCCTTTCCAGAACCCCCTCTGGTTTCTCTGTGCTGGCCTGGTGGTAGTTGCCATGCCTGTGTCTAGAACCAAGTACGAGAAAGAGAACGGGTCGCCATGCTGCCGGCTTAGATGAGGCCCCTTTTACATGATTCCTAAGGTGGAGGTCAGAGCAGTCAGGGCCTGCCTTCCTCAAGGCTTGCGGTGAAACCGGTGCAAGGCGACCTGCCTGGCTCTCAGAGGGTCCCTGCAACAGCCGTGTGCGGTCAGGCATTCTAACCTTGTTTTCCACATGAGAAACAGGCAGTGAGGAGGGAAATTTACCTGTGCTTGCGTGACTCATTTCCACAGCCTGCTGTTCACACTCGGGTCTTTGCCATCGAGGCTCCGTCACAGGGAGTACGGCTGTGTGCTAGCTTAGCACTGAGGTGGGACGGGAACACATGTTGGAGTCAGGGTGACCCAGCATAGACTGGGCCATGTGGCACCCAGGCTGGTGTGTAAGATCGCGTTTTATTGAAGTTGGGAAAACGTGAGACATTTAGTTGACATCTAAAGAGGATTAATCACTCATTTTTCTCCCATTACGTTATGTTTGGGCCCTCGGGTGGTCCGAGTTAGCAGGCTTCACCAAAGTGACTTCCCCCTCTGCTCCCATTTATGTCAAAGACGTGTCTTAGGTACCAGCTGGATTGGGGACTTGAGGGTCATCTTAGCAAATAGGGAAGGGAGCATGTGGTGGCATGCGCAGACACAGTCACGACTCAGATGGCCACGTGACCTAGAGGGTCCCCATACAAGTAGCATCTCAGGGTGTGGAGAGTCTTCCCACTTCCTGGCTGCATTCACTTGAGGAGAGTGAAGTGTTCCTCCCATGAATTGGGGATTTTAAGGAGTACTTGCAAAGGGGAGCTTTGTTTTAGAGTTTGTGAGAGTTACTTGCGGCTTGAGGTGGTTTTGTCTCCTAGAACTTTCCAGGTCAGGATGTCATCCTGTTAAATGACAGGTCTTGACCCACAAGGTGTTTGAGCGTGCCTCTCAGCTACTGTGAGTCTAAGAGCTACAGCAACAAAGCGGGGAATTCCAGTAGCCACAGCCCCACCTTCACGGTGGTGTCTGTGTGTGTTTTTAACTCTTCCTTCATTCTTGTTGTAAGTCAGACAAGTTAGGGCTTAGCTGTGAGGAAGGCATTAATGGGAAAGTTGCATGGCCTTAGGAACTGAAAGGCTCAGATCCAGGCCAGAGGTTCAGCCTTAGGAAGAGGCTCAGCAGACAGCAGCAGTGATGTGGGAAGTAGCCAGGAGCATGAGAGCAGCTCCAGCTGCACACAGCCTTCAGGATGACCTCAAGCCTGTGTCTTCCATAATGAGTAAGTGAACAAGAGACTGAGCATCCGAATACGGAAGGGTCTGCAGATGGAGAGAATTAAAGCCTTGTGAAGCCACTAGCAAATTACACAGCAAGAAGGAATAGAGGAAAGAATAGTCTTTCCCAAGTAAGGCAGAGACTTGAGGCCTCTGCTCTAAAAGAAACTCTGTGGGCTGGAGACTCTGCAGTCAAGAACATTCGCTGAGCTGGGAAGTGGTGGCGCACGCCTTTGATCCCAGCTCTCAGGAGGCAGAGCTGGGCAGATCTCTGTGAGTTCAAGGCCAGCCTGGTTTACAAATCGAGTTCCAGGACATCTAGGGCTACACACAGAGAAACCCTGTCTCAAAAAAACCAAACCAAACCAAACAACACTTGCTGTGTAACTCCAGCTCTGGGGGATCTACAATCTCTCCTGCCCTCTGGGAGCACCAAAACATGCACACACACATGAATAAAGTAAAACCAATAAATCAATGTATAGAAATTTACTTAGGAGTCAGTGCTATGCCTAACTGGCTGTAGACTACTTGCCCTATGAATAGATTTCTTAGAGTCTCTGAATTCAAATAGAAAAAACATTGCATATTTGTTTGTTTGTTTGTTTTTCCTGATTTCTAGTTGAAATTTAGCATTCACTTAAAGTGTGATATAGGGAAAGCAGTAACCTGTGATTTTTGTCACTTGACTGACTCATCTGTTCATTTCATGTTAGACTATTTCATTTGCCTTTAGTTTCGGTTCCACTCAGCCAGACATAAATGCTGTTTTCTAGTTGCATATCTCTGTCTTATGGTGAAACGGCCAAGCTCATTTCTGCAGCCTCTTACATATAACAAAGCGCATGTGAGGGTTGGAGTGGCAGCTCAGGGGTACAGAACACTTGATTTTGTAGAAATAGAACGTGGGTTCAATTCTTAGCATCCACATGATGATTCACAGTGTAAGACTTGTGAGAGCCCTTCGTTACTGGGAAGGCCCCAGAGTGAGGCATGGAGATCAGGATTGATACAAACAGCAAGAGGTTTATTGAAACCAACATGTTGGGGTCTCCTGCACTTTAAGGAGAGGAGACCCAGAGGAACAAAAGCTTTGGGTTTTTAAAGGGGGAAAAAAAAAAAAAACTCGCGAGCCGGGAATTACATGTCTTGGCATAACAGGATTGGGTTAAAGGGTCTATGGGGAAGTTGACTTTTAAAATGATTGGTCTGCTTTAGGTGCCAAGACCAATCGGTCCTGGCCGCCCATCTGGAGGATATCTGATCATGAGCAATGCCTGGAATGTCCTGGGGAGGGAGAGCAATTAGCACATCTTGTGGTTTTTTCTTGGTAGCCTGACTCCTTCACACAACTGTCGTAACTCCAATTTCAGGAGATCCGATGCCCTCTGCTGGCATCCATGGGCACCAGGCACACACATGGTACATGCATACATGCAGCCAAACACGAAGTTTTAAAAAATAAAAAGAATCTAAAAATGTGAAAAGTAAAATCATATTACAGATGGCGGCCTTTTATCACAGACATTTAAAATAGGGTAGTAAATTGTGTTTGTACATTATGCTACCACAAAGTTAGAAGCCACTGCTCTGGAGGGATTTTTTTTTTTTTTTTATGTTCTTGGAGAGTAGAGAGCAAGAGGCTCCTGTGGCCTGGTCACGTGACCACTTGGAGAGTGTTTGCGGGTACTATTCTCAATCTTCATAGAAAGGGCTGGAAGGTATATCAAGACAGTTTGTAAATACAGATTCTGAAATAGAAATACATGGGTGACATAACTTCTCATTTGTGGCTTGAAGGATTTCTAATTTAAGCTATTGCAGGAGTATTTATTTATGGATTATCTACTTGTTTCTTGTAGCAGGTGAACTTGAATGGCCATAGTGTCTGTTGAGCTACCTTGTAGTTAAGATACTAAGCATAATCCTGACATTAGTGTTTTTGTTTGTGTATGCTCCAAAGGACCCGTGTTTCTTGACCACCGGGATGAACTTGAAGGAACGTACAGGGTTTACTGCCAGAACCATGATGAAGCCATTTCACTGCTAGAAATCTATGAGAAGGATGAGAAGATCCAGAAGCATCTTCAGGACTCCTTGGCAGATCTTAAGTAGGAGATGTGATGGCCTCACCCCTGCCTTTTAGATGCTCCCCATGCTATGTCTGTACTTTGTGTGATAACTGCCTACCAACATAATTTCCCACATGAGTGATTCATTGTCATGTGTCCTGTGCTGTAGCTTGCTCCTTTCCGTTATGTCATGGAAATCTTAGGTGACTTCCCGATTATATGGCTTATATAGCAAGCCAGGAATAGTGGCACACGCCCGTAGTTTCAGCGCCAAGAGTATGAGTTGGGACTGCATTGTGATCAAATCTAAGGTGGTCTCCACAGTGAGTTTCAGATCCCCCAGGCTACATAGTGAGACCTTGCCTGAATGAGTAATATTTGTCCCAAACTGAGTCAGCATTTTTAGGCACAAAACAGCCAGGAAGATGGTGGTTCACCGTCTAGACAGGGGCAGGTGGGGTGTACCCCACCATTGGTGTCCATAGTTTTCTTCTATACCATGTGGCTTTTATCTGCTCAGTAGACTTGTGAGAACAGTGAGAAGATCAGTGCTGTCTCTAATGCCCTCTCTCTTTCTCCCCCTCATGCCTCCACCCTGTAGGAGCCTGTACAACGAATGGTAAGTCCCGGGCACTTGGTGCCTGATGCACACACCACTTACTCAGTGAATTTCTTCAGCCCTTAGAAGGATGCTTTCATTTCTTTACAGAGATCTAGACATACTTTGCCATATTTTTTCATAGAACTTACCACCAAATACCATTTTATATTTTAATTTTTTTAGTGCTTATTTTCTTCCACCACAACAAGGGTATCTTCTGGTCTCTGCTCAGCACCCATAGTAGGGATTAATGGTTATTAGGTGCCCAGTGACTACAGCCACACACTATGTAGTAACTTTTCAGGCACTGGTTAGCCACCTGTATGGCAGTGTGGTCCCCGAAGCTCCTACTCCTAGGCTACCATGGCTGCCTCACCGTGTGTGCTGATTCTGTAGGACCAGCACAGTCCCTTAACATTGCGTGTCTCAGAGCACAGCCATTACTATGCGGTTCAGGACTGTAGTTATTTGTTTAATGAATGAAACACAAACGCAGAGTCAAAAGCTGTCTTTAGGGATAGCAGACGATTAGCCATCGAGTGAAGTCCTTTTCTGCTCGCTTTCACAGGGGATGCACCAATTACATCAACCTGGGCTCCTTCCTCATCAAGCCCGTACAGAGGATAATGCGTTACCCACTGCTGCTGATGGAGTTGCTGAATTCCACCCCAGAATCCCACCCGGATAAAGTGCCTTTAGCCAGCGCAGTCCTTGCCGTTAAGGAAATCAACGTTAACATCAACGAATACAAGCGTCGGAAAGATCTAGGTG
>CM053762.1:54554030-54573169 GCA_028658305.1 Pachyuromys duprasi | reverse complement strand
TCTACCTCCAGCATATCCGGGTGAGTGTCAGCTTTGATGTAGTTAGAAACAGTCCTCTTCCTTTGCACCTCAGTGCCCACCCAGCTCCTTGTTCAATGAAGGTAACCTGAACTCAAGTGGCCACTTTTCCATGATGGACTCTTTACTGAGTTATTCACTAGTTTTAGAAGACAAGCAGTTTATTCTTTGTCTTCTATTGAAAATAGATTTTTTTTCCCCATATGAATATATTCTGATTACAGTTTCCCCTTCCCCACCCCCCTCCCATCTGGATCCACTCCCTTTCTGTCTCTCATTAGAAAACAACAGGCATCTAAGGGATAATAATAAAATATAATAATGTATAACAAATCCAGACAAATCAGATTAGGACAAAGGAAACAGAAAAAGGCACAAGAAACAGAGACACAGAGAAATACTTGTTCCCACATTCAGGAATCCCATAAAAGTGGAAAACCCATAGGGTTTGAAAAACAACAACCACAAAAAAGCTAGGTAGTGGTGATGCAACCTTTAATCCCAGCACTCTGAGGCAAAGGCAGGCAGATCTCTGTGAGGCCAGCCTGGTCTACAGGACAGCCAGGGCTACACAGAGAAACCCTGTCTTGAAAAACCAAAAAATAAAGTAAAAAAAAATTAAATTAAATAACTTAATAATAACAAAAGCCCTGACATGACTTAATAAGATGAGGAACCACCAAAGAAGCCACTTAGCTTATTTCTGCTGGCCATCTGTGGCTGAGACTCCCTTGGAGTCTTGGAGTTTTTCGTTTGTAGGTTATCAGTTGGGGATAGCTTCTGGGTCAGGAATGGGTCCTGTGTCCTCTTTAGGGCCCCATCTGGTACAGACCTGGTCCAAGATGAGGCGCTCTGTCTCACTCTCCGTGAGTTCATACGTGCTTAGGCCCTGTTGTGCTTACTGGACCTTGTTTCCTCGGTGTCCCCCATCTGCTGCAGGAGGAAGCTTCTCTGAAGAGGGATGAGCAAGGCACTTACCTATGAGTTTAGGAGACTGTCACTAGGACTGTCATTGCTATGTCAGTGTTGTAGAACAGTAGTGTTTGGCTTTACCCTAGTTTTAGCTCTTGATCACCCAGACAGCATCAGGTATGTGTTCCATCTCACAGAGTGGGCCTTAAATCAAAGCAGATATTGGTTGCTTACTCCCACGGGCTTCGTGCCATCATTGCACTCAGGAGACCACTGTAGATCAGAGGGTTTGTAGCTGGGTTGGTCTTCATGTCTCTCCTTTGGTAGCATGCAGAGAACCCTCCAGTACGGAGCGCACTAGCCAGTAGGTGTGAAGGCTCTAGGCAGGCACCAGCTCAGCTTCCCCACATCAGTGAGCAGTGCAGGGGTTATTTTCAGCAGTGAAGTCTTAGCATCGGTTTGTGGAGAGCCTTTCAACAGCCTGGGTTGTGTTGGGGTTCCCACGGGACCCCTTTGACCAACAACTCGGTTAGCTGTAACCCATTCCCAGTACTGAAGCCTCACTTGGTGATGAGAGACAGCCAGTTGGGGCTCTGTCACCTCCTCACTTGGCGATTTCATTCAGATTGCCTTCATCGTACATACATAGTTTAGGAAGCTCCTCCCGTATTCGGGTTCCATGCAACCCAAGTGACCCTTAATCTTAGCCGCCCCTCCCTTGTCCCCTCCTCCCTCTCCCTCCTTGTTTGATCTTCCCATTCCAGTCCCTCCCCTTGTTCCCCTCCCCCCAGCCCAGTCCATCCATATTTTTTTTCCCCTTTCCAGGAAGATCTGTCCCTCCCCCAGTCCCTGACGCTACACCTAACCTGTGCAGCTCACTTCTCTGACTTAGCATACAAGCAAACACATATCATATGTGTCTTTCTGGGTTACTTCACTCGGAATGGTTTTTTTTTGTTTTGTTTTTTTGTTTGTTTTGTTTTGTTTTCTAGTTCCATTCATTCACCTGTGAATTTCATGATTTCTTTTTTCTAACACTGGAGTAATATTCCATTGTGTAAATGTACCACATTTTCTTTTCTCATTCATCTGTTGGTTGGCAGCTAGATTATTTCCAGTTCCTGGCTGTTAGGAATAGAGCAGCAATGAATATTTGGCAGGGCACGTGTCCCTGTGGCAGGATGAAGCATCCTTTGTGTAGATGGCCAGGAGTGGTGTACCTCCATCTGTGCTCATCTTTCTGATGAACTGCCACACTGATCTTCGTAATGACTTTGCATTTGCACTCCCACCAGCAACAGATGAGTGTTCCTTTTGCTCCACATCCTCCCCAGCGTGAGCTGTCATTTGTTTTACTGATCTTAGCCATTCTGACTAGTGCAAGATAAAAGTGCAAAGTTTTGATTTGCACATCCCTGATGGCTAAGGATGTTGAACATTTCTTTAAGTGGTTCTCAGCCATTTGAGTCTCTGTGTAACAGCCCTGTCTGGCCTGGAACTCTCTTTGTAAACCAGACTGGCCTCGAACTCACAAGATTTGCCTGCCTCTGCCTCCCAAGTCCTGGGATTAAAGGCATGAACCACCACACCCAGTGGGTTATTATTTTTTTTAATCACATTTTATTCAGTTTGTATCCTGGCTGTAGCCCCCTCCCTCATCTCCCAGTCCCATCATCCCTCCCTCTCCCCCCCCCACCCCTCCCCTAGCCCACTGATAGGGGAGGCCCTCCTTCCCTATTGTCTGACCCCAGCCTATCAGCTCTCATCAGGACTATCTGGATATTCTTCCTCTGTGGCCTGGGAAAGCCATCTCACCAGGGGGAGGTGATCAACGAGCCAGCCACTGATCCTCTCACTAGGGAACCACCCTGGAGACTGAGCTGCCATGTGCTACATCTGAGCAGGGGGTCCTCTGCATGTATGGTCCTTGGTTGGAGTATTGGTCTCTACAGGTCCCCCTGTGCCAAAATTTTTTGGCTCTGTTGGTCTCCTTATAGAGCTCCTGCCCCTTCCAGGTCTTTCTATCTCTCCCTTCTTTCATAAGGCTTCCTGCACTCTGCCCAAAGTTTGACTGTGAGTCTCAGCATAGGGGTCGTATGGAACCCTAATACAGTATCTGCTTCCATACCCCTGGGTAGAGTCTTTCAAAGGCCCTTTGTGGAAGGCTCCTATCCTGTTCCCCGTTGTCTCCGCTTCCGATGTCTATCCTGTTTTCCCTTCTGAATGAGGATTAAGCCTCTTCCCCAGGGTCCTCCTTGTTGTTTAGCTTCTTTAGGACTATAGATTTTAGTATATTTATCCTATGTAATATAGCTAATATCCACTTATAAGTGAGTATATACCATATGTGTCTTTCTGCTTCTGGGTTACCTCACTCAGTGTGATCTTTTACAGTTCTATCCATTTGCCTGCAGATTTCATTATTTCCTTGTTTTTAATTGCTGAGTAGTATTCAGGACCCGGAGAGATGGCTCAGGTTAAGAGCGCTCACTGGCTGCTCTTCCAGAGATCTTGAATTCAGTTCCAACCAACCACATGGTGGTTCACAGCCATCTATAATGAGATCTGGTGCCCTCTTCTGGTGTGAAGACATACATGCAAGCAGAATATTGTATACGTATTTGTGGTTTTTGTTTTGTTTTGTTTTGGGTTGGGTTTTGATACCCAGTTTTTGGAGTTCTTTGTATATTTTGGATAATAGCCCTCTATCAGATGTGTAGTTGGTAAAATTCATTTCCCATTCTGTAGGCTGCCAGTTTGTCATAATGGTGTCCTTTGACATGCAGAAGTTTCTCAGTTTCTTTCTGTTTTGTTTTGTTTGGGGCAGGGGGTCAGTTGAGACAGGGTTTTTTATGTAGCCTTGGCTGTCCTGTACTCACTTTGTAGACCAGGCTGGCTTCGAACTCACAGAGATCTGCCTGCCTCTGTTTCCCAGAGTGCTGGGATGGTTTCTCAGTTTCTTGAGGATCCCATTTATTAATTTTTAATCTTAGTGCCTGTGTAATGTTGCTCAGTTCAGAAAGTCTTCTCCTGTGCCAGAGTTCAGAGCTATTCCCTACTTTCTCTTCTTTCAGATTCAGTGTGTCTTCTCTAATGTTGATGTCTTTTGATACATTTGGAGTTGAGTTTTGCATAAAATATAAATATGGATCTCCTTGCATTCTTCTACATGTGGCCATACAGTTTGACCAGTGCCATCTGTTGAAAATGCTTTCTTTTTCCAGTGTGTATTTCTAGTTTCTTTATCAAAAATCAGGTATGCATAGGTGTGTGCATGTATGTCTGGGTCTTCAATTTGACTCCATTGATCATGTCTGGTTTTTGCCAGTGCACTGTTTTTAATTCCTGAAGCTTTGTAGCACTGCTTGAAATTGGGAATGGTGATCCCGCCAGTACTTCCTTGATTATTCAAGATTGTTTTAGCTGAAAATTGCCCTTTTATGGTCTGTGAAGAGTTGTGTTAGAATTTTGATGGGTATTTCACTGAGTCTGTGGAATGGTAGGATGGTCATTTTTCCTGTGTTCACCCTGCTGATCCATGAGCATGGGAGATCTGTGCATCTCCTGATATCTTCCTCAATCTCTTTCTTCAATGTCTTAAAGGTTTTAGTCATACAAGTCTTTCACTTACTTGGTTAGATTTACCCCAAGTTATTTTACATTTTTTTGAGGGTATTGTGAAGGGTGTTGTTTCCCTGATTTCCTTTTCAGTCTGTTTGTCATTTTTATATAGGTGGGCTGTTGACTTTTGTGAGTTGATTTTGTATCCAGCCACTTCACTGAAAATGTTTATCAGCTGTAGAGTTTCTCAGTGAAACTTTTAGGATCACTTACATATACACTATCATCTCTGTACGAAGATGCTTTGACTTCTTCCTTTCCACTTTGCATCCTCTTGATGTCCTTCATTTGTTTCATTGCTCTAGCTGAGATTTCAAGTACTACATTGGATGGGTATGGAGAGTGGGCAAGCTTGTCTTGTTCCTGATTTTAGCAGAATTGCTTGCATTTCTCTTCACTTAAGTTGATGTTGACTGTGGGCTGCTACAAACTGCTTTTATTATATTGAGGTGTGTCCCTTGTGTCACTAATCTCCAGGAATTTTATCATGAAGGGTTGTCAGATTTTTCCAAAGGACTTTGCCATGATCATGTGGTTTTTGTCTTTCAGTTTGTTTATATGGTAGATTACGTTTATCAATTTACATATATTGCCCCATCCTTGCATTTCTGGCATGAAACTTCCTTGATTATGGTAGATCATCTTTTTGATGTGTTCTTGCATTCTGTTTGCAAGTATTTTATTGAGAACTTTCACTTCTGTGTTCATAAGGGAAATTGATTTGGAATTCTGATTGTTGGGTCTTTATGTATCAGGTTTAGGTATCAGAGTAACTATGGCCTTATAAAACAAATTGGGGAAATATTTCTTATGTTTGTATTTTGTGGAATAATTTGAGAAGTCTTGTCATTAACTCTTCTGTGAAAGTCTGGTAGAATTCTGCACTAAAACCATCTGGCCTTGAGCTAGTTTTGTTTGGGAAACTTTTAATGACTGCTTCTATCTCACTTGGGCTTATCAATCGGTTTAAATTGCCTATCTGATCTTGTTTTAACCTTGGTAACTGGTATGCTTCAAGAAAATTTTCCATTTCTTTTAGATTTTCCAAGTTGGTGGAGTATAGATTTTTAAAGTATGCCTTTATGATTCTCTGGATTTCCTCTGTATCTGTTGTTATGTCTACCTTTTCATTTCTACTTTTGTTTATTTGGCTCTTCTCCACCTTCTAATAAATTTGGATAAGGGTTTGTCATCTTATTGATTCTCAAAGAACCAAAGTGTTGGTTTCATTGATTCTCTGTATTTTTGTTTGTTTGTTTGTATTTTACTGATTTCAGACCTGAATTTGATTATTTCTTGACATCTGTTCTTTCTGGTATGATTTCTTCTTTTTCTTCTAGATCTTTTGGATGTTCTGTTACTAGGATGTGATCTCCAATTTCTTAGTAGGCACTTAGTGCAATGAATTTGCCTCTTAGAACTGCCTTCATTGTATCCCATAACTTTAAGTATGTTGTGTTTTAATTTTCATTCAGTTTTGGAAAGTTTTTCTTTCTTAATTTCTGCTTGACCCATGTTTCATTCGGCAGTGAGTTGTTCAGTTTCCATGAGTTTGTAAGCTTCCTGTTGTTTCTGTTGTTGACATCCAGCATTAACCTATGGTGGTCAGAGAGGATGCAGGGTGTTGTTTTAATTTTCTTGTAGCTCTGGAGACTTGCTTTGTGTCTAAGTATGTAATCAGTTTCAGAGAAAGTTCTATGATGTGCTGAGAAGAAGGTGTATTCTTTTGTGTGTGGGTGAAATGGTCTACAGATATCTGTTAGGTCCGATTGGTTTGTAGCATCTGTTAGCTCCCATATTTCTCAGTTTAGTTTTTGTCTGGATGACCTGTCCGTTGGTGAGAGTGGGGAACTGAAGTCTCCCACTATCATTGTGTGAGGGTCAGTACGTGATTTAAGCTGTAGTAGTGTTTGTTCCTTTTATGAACTTGGGTGTCCTTATGTTTAGTGCATTGGTGCACTAAATTTGGGTGTCTTCCTGTTGGATTTTTCCTTTGAGTATGGCGTGTCCTTCCCCGTCTCTTCTGATTAGTTTTGGTTTGAAGTCTATTTTGTCAGATACTAAAATGGCCACACCAGCTTGCTTCTTCGGTCCACTTGTTTAGAATCTTTTTTCATCCTTTTACCTTGAGGTAATGTCTATCCTTGATGTTAAGGTGTGTTTTTTGGTTTCAGTAGAAGGATGATTCTTACTTTTACATCCATTTTGTTAGTCTGTGCCTTTTTATGGGGTATTGAGATGAGACCACTAATGTTGAGAGTTATTGATGAGCAGTGTTTGTTGATTCCTGTTATTTGGTTCTTGTGCTATCTTTTTCTCCCCCTATTTTGTTTTACTGGCCTGGGATTATTTATTCCTTATGTTTTCTTAGGTATCGTTAACCTCTTCAGGTTACAGTTTTCTTTCTAGCACCTTCTGTACAGTTGTATTTATATATATATATATATATATATAATATATATATATAATATATATATATATATATATATATATTACTGCTTACATTTGGTTTCATCTTGGAAAGTCCTTCTCCATCTATTGTGATTGAAAGTTTTGCTGTATGCAATAGTCTGGGCTGAGATCCTAGAATTTGTAGAACACCTGTCCAGGCTCTTCTGGCTTTTAGAGTCTCCATTAAGAATTCAGGTATTTTTGGGCAGTGGTGGCATACACTACTCCCAAGTCCCAGCTCTTGGGAGGCAGAGACAGGAGGTTCTCTGAGTTTGAGACCAGCCTGGTCTACAGAGTGAGTTACAAGATCAGGGTTACATCGAGAAACCCTGTCTTGAAAAACTGAGGCAAGGTCAGGGGGGAGCAGTTATAAGTGCTATTATTATTCTAATAGGTCTGCCTTTATATGTTATTTTGTCTTTTTCCCATATAGTTTTTCATGTTCTATCATTGTTCTGTACATTTAGTGTTTTGATTGTTATGTGCTGAGCAGGATTTCTCTTCTGGTCTGGTCTATTTGGTGTTCTGTATGTTTCTTATACCTTGATAGGCAGGCATCTCCTTCTTTAGGTTAGGGAAATTTTCTGTGATTTTGTTGAAAATATTTTCTGTGCCTTTGACCTGAGTTTCTTCTTCCTCTGATTCTTTTATTTTTAGATTTGGTCTTTTTACAGTGTCCCAGATTTCCTAGATGTTTTGAGCCTACAGTCTTTTAGATTTAACTTTGTCTTTGACCAAGGTATCTTGTCTTCAGTGCCTGAGAATCTTTTCTCTCTTGTATTCTGTTGGTGAGGCTTCCTCTGAGGTTCCTGTTCAAATTCCTAAATTTTCCATTTCCACATTTCCCTCAGTTTGGGTTTTCTTTATTGGTTGTTTCCACTTTCAGGTTTTGAACTGTTTTCCTCATTTCCTTCCACTGTTTTCGTAGATTTAAGGGATTTATTCATTTCCTCTTTAAGGATTTCTGTCCTCTCCATAGACTATTTTAATGTCATTGTCTTGTGCTACAGCTGTGTTGTCTTTCTCAGGACCTGAGAAAGGGGTCCTGGCTGTTACTGTGTTTTCATGCCTGCACCTGGTCATCTGGGTTTGGGCTAATTGTAGCTCTAGGTGCTTAGATCGGCTATCTTCCCTTTGTTGGGTAGGTGTCTTGTTCCTTGGTTTCTCTTGCCCTCTCTGGTTTAGGAGAGTGCAGCAGGTGTGGGTCACCTGGTAGAGACTGCTTCTGCCAGGTGTGGCCAGTGGGTGTTTCTGGGTACAATGTGTTCCTAGGTATTTGGAGCAGATACTTTGGAATGGGAATGGACTAGGGGACGTCACAAGAGGAAGGAAATCAGGATGTTCCACCAGAATCTGTTTACAATCCCCTGGGAATGGGGGCAGAAAGTCAGGAGAGGCCCACAGCAGGTGGGGGGATTGGGTTTGGAGGAAGAGGGGTAAAGAAGGCCTGCTTCTCACCTACCTACCTCACTGGCCTGCTTGCTTTTCTGGCAGCCTGGCTGGTGGGCTCCTACAGGATGAGGTGGTAAATGGGGGGAGGAGCAAAGGTGGGAGATCTGTGGTGGTTCCCTTCTGAGCCCTCTGAGCCAGGGTTTGGTGTAGCCCAGGCTGGTCTCAGATTTGCTGTGTTTATGTATTGTAAGGTGGCCTTAAACTTTTTTCCTACGCCTTATTTCATTAATTACTTGTGTGTCTGTGTGCATACATTCATGCTGGTGCCTGCCAAGAGGGTCAGCTCTTCTGGAGCTGGAGTTACGGGCGGTTGTGAGCTGCCTCACATGGTGCTGGGAACTGAACTCAGTCCTTTGGAAGAGCTCCAAGTGCTCCGAACCACTGGGCCATTTCTCCAGCCCGGGCCTTGAACTTTTGGTTCTCCTGCCTGCATCTTCTGAGTGTGAGCCACCGTGAGACCATCTCAAAAACCTTTCCAAGTAAAAATGACAGCAGGGGTAAGGCAGGGCCCGTGTGACAGCAGCAGCCATTCCACAGGTGGGTCGGTCTGCCTCTGAACCCTGGCAGCGCAGGTTAGGGACACTTCTGTCACTGACATGAACTGGAAGGCCCCTCCCAAGGACAGACAGACGGACTAGAAGGGGAGCAGTGGCACGTGTGGAGGCTTGCGGGCTCATTGCACCTGGGGTGGTACTTCAGCTTCACGATGTGTTTGTTTGTTCCTTTTTTGAGGTAAAATCATATGTAGTCCAGCTGGCCTCAAGGTCACTACAGAGCCAAGGATAACCATGAGCTGCCCCTCTCGTCTCCAGCTCTTGAATGCTGGGATTCTACTCTTGCCCCATCACACCCTCCGTCCGGTTATGTAAGAGAAAATAAGAAAACAGTCACCTTTTATGTCAGTTCTCTACTTGAGAAGAATTAGGGAGACCCCTCAGTTCATTCTGCTGACAAAGTATGGGCTTTTATTTATACATATGGCCCCCATATGTGTATGATTTTAAGTAAAATATCTAAAAATGTTATAAACTATTAATGTGTGAAACAGAGATGGTTTTTGCTATGGGGATTTTTGTTGACCCTTGGAATGTACTCGTGGAGATTTTATGAATTTGCATTACATTTGCATTAATATAAAACCCAGTAGGCGTTCCCCAAATTTCAAATGTCAGTCATTGTGCGAAGTAGACAAAAAAAAAAAAAAAACAACCTAGCTCAAGACGGAAAACCAGTCACGAAGGGTCAGGGGGCTCTCCTGTGCAGTTCACTTCAGCACATGTGAAGTGAGCCAGCAAACAGCGACTCTCTGCCTTCTTGGGGCTCACACCTCGGGCGGGCGTGGATAAGGGAGCACGTCTCTGCTGGAAGATGGTTTTTGCAGTGGTGGAAGCCATGTGGGAGGCCAGAGTCAGTATGGAAAGCAGGACAGTTTGTCAAGAGAGTGTTTGAAGCTGCTGTCCTCGGGAAGGGGCAGTGTGAGCCGGGACTGAGCAGAGAGCCCATTACCCTCCAGGAATCATGTGGCTCTGAGTTGATTCACTTACGGTGAATGAAGAAGCTGTTGGTTGCATGGTGTGACAGTACATACACTTAAAATCAAGACAGGACAGAAAAGCTGAGCGTGGGCCGCTCAAGGGTGACACACAAATTCGTGACGCTTCCCATATTAAAAAGAAAAACTGTCTTGAGTTCATGCTTTTCTGAAGAATTTAAGTTTGGTTCCCAGCCACACTGAACAGGCAGCTCCCAATCTGTAGCTATCTTATAACGCTCTCTGTAGACCAGGCTGGCCCCGAACTCACAGAGATCTACCTGCCTCTGCCTCTTGAGTCCTGGGATTAAAAGTGTGTGCCACCATTGCCCAGCTTTTTAAAAATTCTTATTGAAAAAGACAACTTCCTGCGGGGGTATCCAGAAACTGCTAAGCTGATAAATTCATCAGTGTTTCTGTAACTACAGTTCTTCTGTCTGTGCCCCATACATCAACTATAAAGGCGTGCTTGGAGTTTGTATGGTGGGCTGGTCACCACAGGCTGCTGCTCAGGGACTAGTGAAGGCCAGGAAGTTGTTTGTGGTCTTACGCGGTCTCTCTCGTGGGCTCCAGGAATCTGCGTGTGTAAAAGTGGTGGCAGCCATGAGCATGTGGGACCTGTGCATGGAGAGGGGACACCATGACCTGGAGCAGTTCGAGAAGGTACACCGCTACATCAGCGACCAGCTCTTCACACGCTTTGTAAGTGACTTTGTCCAGGCTTCTTTCAAGGCTTGGCTTCCTTCCCAGGGTCCTCGCAAAGGGCAGCTCACTCAGAAGTCCCTTCGTCAGAAGCCAGAGTCAGGAGGCCTCAGAACCTCCAAAGAGGGGTGGGGTTGTTTAGTAGTGATTATGTGGGCCTGGGGTTTGTTAGGGCTCTCTGCAGGGAGAAGGCTAAAGTAGGCTGGGGCTTCCAGGGGCTCCAGAAGGGAATTCTCTTAACAGTGTTACCAGGGCAGGGGTGGCTCCTCTGGTAAAGTTGTTGAGGGGCCAAGTTCTTTCTTTTTCTCCTCTTTGGTTTTTTGAGACAGGGTCTTTATCCCTGTTTGTCCTGGAATGCTCTCTGTAGACCGGGCTGACCTCAAACTCACAGAGGTGGTCCTGCCTCTGCCTCCCGAGTGCTGGGTTTAAAGCCGTGCCTGTCTTGTCCCCACAGAAGGAGAGGACTGAGCGGCTCGTCATCAGCCCCTTGAACCAGCTGCTGAGCATGTTCACGGGACCCCACAAGCTGGTGCAGAAACGCTTTGACAAGCTCCTGGACTTCTACAACTGTACGGAGCGAGCGGAGAAGCTTAAGGACAAGAAGACGCTGGAGGAGCTCCAGTCCGCCCGCAACAACTACGAGGCCCTGAACGCCCAGCTGCTGGATGAGCTGCCCAAGTTCCAGCAGTATGCCCAGAGCCTCTTCACCAACTGCGTTCACGGCTACGCCGAGGCCCAGTGTGACTTCGTGCAGCAGGCACTGGGGCAGCTGCAGCCCCTGCTGTCGGTGAGTCCCTCGCTCTGCAGGCCGCGTCGGCTCTGAAACACGCTTGGTAATGTTCTGGAATCTGGTATAGGGTCACTGGGTCCTGCCTGTCGGGGACTGGAGCCTGAGGTTGTTCCAACACCTCTTTCCATCTTGAGCAGTCTCTGGGAGAGCTGGCTCGGAGGAGGTGACGCTGCGGCTTGTCTTCTGCACCAGCTGCCATTTGATACTTAGTTCAGCCAACTACAGCTGCCATGGTGTGCTCTAAAGCAGTGGCTCTCAGCCTGTGGGTCATGACCCCGTGAGGTGGGGTCGAACAACGCTTTCACAGGGGTCACCTGAGACCATCGGAAAACACAGATATTTATGATTCAGAACAGTAGCAAAACTCCAGTGATGAAGTGGCAACGAAAATAATTTATGGTTCACCACAACGCGTCAGCCATATTGAAGGCTCACGGCGTTAGCAGGGCTGAGAACCACTGCTCTACAGGCTTCGTCAGGTCCGGGATGTTTCATCTCTGTTCTCCCTTTTTCTGCCTTGCCTCCATGGTCTGCAGTTACTGAGAGCCACCGACCGGGAAGGCAACCTGATCGCCATCTTCCAGGAGGAGCACAGCCGCGTCCTGCAGCAGCTCCAGGTCTTCGCCTTCTTCCCTGAGTCCCTCCCCGCCCCCAGGAAGCCCTTTGAGAGGAAAACCACAGACCGCCAGTCGGCGCGGAAGCCGCCTCTGGGCATGGTGAGTGGCCCCTGGTGTGGCTCCCAGGACTGACCTGAGTGCACCGGGCATCCGAGCACCCTTGTCTCTAAGCCCGGTGGTAGTTGGTCTTACGCTGCAGGGCCATTACCAGGCTTAGCTGAGCTGAGGGGTGGCGTTGCCCAGCACGTAAGCTCTGTGCAGGTGGACATTAATATCGAGGAGCCTATGAACAGCCTAGCAGGAGTTTTGACTATGAAATGGAGAACCTGAGGTTGTCGGTCAGGCCTGTTCCAACCCAGACTATATTTCCTGAGCATCATGGTGTGGCTGCTGGTGCTCGACTGGGACCACCAGGAGGCTTGATGTGAGTTTCAAGCTGCCTCGAAATCATTCTCGGATCTGAGTAAAGCCTTGATGAGTGAGTTAAGGGGGATGAGTTAGAGACTCATTCTGTCGGGCCTGTTTCTGATCATGCCTTCGGAAAGCTAACACAGCAAAACTATTAAGGACTTCTTTGCCTGGAGTAGCATTGTGGCTTTTGTTCTTCTTAACATAGGTCTTCTATATTTTAGAATTAGGAGTAGCAGATGCCAGATCATGTGGGCGTCTAGCCAGAAGGACCAGTGATCTTCCCTTCTTAGGCATTTGCTCCACAGAGTCCCAGGGTATTCATTTACTTTACAAGGAAGGATTGACTTTATTGATACCTTTAGTTTTGGTTTTTTTTTGTTTTTGTTTTTATTTTTTGATTTTTGTTTTACATTATGAGTGTAGGTGCCTGTGGGATACAAAAGAGGGCGTGGGGTTCTCGGGGGCGCCACCTGATATGGGCGCTCAGGCCTTCTGTAAGAGCAGTGACCACTCTTGACCTCTGAACCAGCTCTCTAGCCCCAACTTTTAATTCTCATTATTTAGGTTTGTCTAGCAATATATAAAACCTAGTGATATCCTTGGTATTTGGATTTTTTTTCCCCATTTTAAATTTCATTTTATGGTGGTACTAGAAACTGAACCCAAGGCCTTGTGCATGTTAAAAAATACGCTCTGCTACTGGGCTACAGCGCCCTTCCGCAGCCCCAGAATTTTGACTGGTTGGTAGCATTTTAATCATGCTCTTGTTTGTTTTTGCATAAAATAAGGGTATTAGCTTGCCTCAGAGCTTCAGAGACATCAAAACATTGTTAAAGGACCATGGTTTTTTTACCTGACACAGCCTAACTCAGTTATAAGTCTTTCGTAGGTTGTCGGTGGCTCAGGGTCGGTGGCTAGGGTGAAGGCCGGCCTCTCACTGGGCCTGTTCTCCCTTTCAGCCAAGCTACATGCTGCAGTCGGAAGAGCTGCGGAGCTCTCTGCTGGCAAGGTACCCACCTGACAAGCTCTTCCAGGTCGAGCGGAACTTCAATGCGGCTCAGGATCTGGATGTCTCCCTTCTGGAAGGCGACCTGGTGGGTGTGATCAAAAAGAAGGACCCCATGGGCAGTCAGAACCGCTGGCTCATTGACAATGGAGGTGAGGATTGCAGGCACTGGGCCAGTGGGACCCTGAGTGAGGAAAAGGACTTGTGAGCCTTTGATTAAAGCGGGAATGACGCAGAACATTCCTGATTTCTAGAGTGTGGGTGCGCCCAGGTTGGTACTGATGCCACCTGCCTCAGATTGCTTTTGTTTTGGCAACTTTCAGAAACAATTCATTTGTTTATATCCTGAAGATGTTGCCATGTTTTCTTCTTGCCCTCTTATTCTGTAAACCCTGTATGAATTAAAGGCTTGCGGCTTTTGTTCGCTTTCCCTTGTAACAGTGTTGCTTCACAGCTGGTTAGAGAGTGAGTGGAGATGGAACAGTCCATAGCTATCCTTTATTGGGGGGGATCACGCACTTTAGTATAATCCTTTTCCCCACAATTCCCAAATCTAACACGTTGAGAAAAACAGGGCTTTTTCAGAACCCTCCTGACAAAACCTGAGTGGAGCAACAGGAACAAGTTTGTGATTTACCCTCCCCAGGGAGAATCATTGTATCCTCTACCATAGGGGGTTATAAAATACCTAAGTATTTAACATTCCTCAAATCAAAAAACTATGAGTTCCAAAGCTCCTGGCTTAAGTGTTCTCGATACTTGAGGGCCTAGACTTGGGGTTTCTTTAAAAGCATCTTATGGCTGGGATGGTGTCTCAGTCGATAATGCTTGACTAGTCCGAGGTTAGAGTTCGAACCCAGAATCCATGTAAAAGCCAGGTGACATACCTCACATTGCATCCAAAGGCACTGTGCCATGTGGGGGACCCAGGAGAGTCAGTCCTTTGCTCAGCTCTAGCAGAGACCTGGGACCGAAACCAAAAAATGTGATAAACTAAAGTACTACTGGCATTTAATTAAAAACCATGAGGGATTCACTCCCCATGGAGTTACATGCCCAGGGTCTGTGCGCCTCAGATTCCAAACTTTTGTGTTTGAAGTATGTGGCTGAGGGCCCTCTGCCATCATCGTGGGCTGTTTGTTGACGAAAGCACGTGCTGAACACAGCTGTGTGCTGGACCCGAGTCAGCATCCTGTGTGGGGATGCTCACAGCCGTCTGCGGCATTCCCTGACCCCTGACATGGTTCTGCTGTGTGGAGGGGATGGTAGGCAGGTGGCCTTTCTAAGCGGCTGAGGTTACAACTGTGAGCCACTCAAGTTTTTGTGTTGTTTTGTTGCTTTTAAACAAATGTGATTTCTTTTTAGTTTTGCTTTTTCACTGTCCTGGCAGTTGTCCACAGACATCCTTATCATTTAAGTGTTGTGGAGCTGTAGGAATAGCCTGGAAGGGAGCCATGGATATGGGGCATCTTCAGGTGTTGCAAGCTGTTGCATCACCAAGCATTTGATTTCTTGTCACTCTTGACGTAGCTTTTTCTTTCCCCCTCACTGGGCTGCGTGCATGTCTGTGTACCACGTATGACTGGTGCCTGTGGAAGCCAGAGGTGGGGTTGGACCTCTTAGAACTGGAGTTATGGATGGATGTGGGGTGCTGGGAATCAAACTCGGGTCCCTGGAAGAGCAGCTGGTGCTCATAACTGCCCAGCCATTGTCCAGCCCCACTGACCTAAATTTCCTGATCCCTGCCCACACCTACCCCTCCCCACCGCGCGCGCGCGCGCGCACACACACACACACACACACTCCCCTTGCTCCAGGCTGTAGCTGTTTCTTTCCTTTTGCAGTCACCAAAGGCTTTGTGTACAGCTCCTTCCTGAAGCCTTACAATCCTCGGCGCAGCCATTCAGACGCCTCTGTGGGCAGCCACTCCTCCACAGAGTCGGAGCACAGCGGCTCATCCCCCAGCATCCATCGACAGAACAGCAACAGTGCCTTGACCTTCAACTCCAACAACATGACTGTGTCCTTCACCTCAGGACTTTCCCCAAAGCAGCCTCAGGACACACCTTCGCTGAAGGGATGTGACCCAGGAAATCTCGGTGTGCCCTTGAACTCGGGGAGTCCAGAAACTGGACCTTTCAGGTGCTCTTCAGACCCAGACTCTACCTGCCAGCACAGGCCGGGGGACGCCGCAGACGGCACCAGAGAAATGAGCCAATCCACCTCAAGCTTGAGGGGCTGCCAGCGGAGCTCCCGGCATCCGGAGGTGGCCGGTTACTCCGCACCAGGGCGAAACGAACAAGGCGGTGACTCCATGAAAGGAAGCACACGCGCCTGTCAGACTCTGGAAGACAGAAACAGAGGGCCTGGGGGCAGTGAGGCAGAAGGCAACCAGGTAGGCCAGCCCCACCCCAGTGTGGCTCCAGAGCGTGGACAGGTGTGAGTGAGCACAGGGGAGGGCCTAGAGGGGTGTGACCCCATCCTGTCCTCGGGAGCAATGCCCCTCCCCCGAACACTGCGCACCGCCATCCTCAGGCCCTTCTGCTTTATCACTGGGCATTTAAGAGAGGCCGAGATGAAACCTGTTTTTATTCTTCAAACCCATGAATGCTTCCAGCGTGGCGGCTGCTTTCAGTTTTCCTGGTTTTGTGTGGCAGGCTCCTGCCTGTGAGTCAGGCGTCACCTTTCGCCCCACACTTTGGTCCCCCACATTGAGTCGAGGCCCTCGAGGTAGCGGGTTTCCTCACCCGGGTTAGATGTGGTCTGTGTTTGTTGCCTCCACTGGGGGCCAGAGTCCGAAGGCCAGTCCCCAACTTGCATTTCTGGCTTTCCTGCCAAGCTGAGAGTGGCACCTGCTGCCGTCTGTCTGGTGGTTCCTCTGCCGACTGCCTAGGGCGATAACCCAGTGGACAGTATGTCCTGACATATTGACGGGGTACTCTGTTCTAGTCTCATCAACTCCTGCGCCTGATCCATCTTGAAGCAGGTAGCTCTTGGGTGTGTATCTGGCCCGTGGGCCCTCATGGTTCCCCCATCACCGAGCACCTTCCACCGCCGTGTTGGGCACTGTACCCTCATTGTGGTACCTACAGATCGACCTTTCTTGCTTTGAGATGAATCGTGTGCTATTACTTTGGTTTGGGGTTTCTTTATCCTGTCCTGGGAGTGGAGCCTAGAGTTTGGGGCATGTTAGGCCGGTGCTCTGAGCTACCCTGATTGATAATTTCCAGATGGAATACAGAACCAGGGCAGAGGCTCATCCATCTTCCATACTGACCGAAGGCTCCTGCTGTTCTTTAAGGCTGATCTGAACCAATGGAGAGTCTGTATTTCTTGAGACCCTGTCTCACTGTGTCCCGCTTACCCTGGCCTCCAGCAGGTGCCCCTCCTCTGCCTCCTGAGTCCTGGGATAACAGCATTGGCCACCATACCCAGGGAGTTTGAGTTTTCTTTTCCTCTGCCCTGTGGAGACTCCAATCATGTAGAGCTATTGAAACCCGAAGTTAAATCAGATTAGGAATTCCGTTTTTAGCCAGGCAGAGGTGGCTGACGCCTTTAATCCAGCGCTCTGGAGGCAAAGGCAGGCGGAGCTTTTGAGTTTGAGGCCAGCTAGGGCTACGCAGAGAAACCCTGTCTTGAAAAACCAAAAAGAAAAAAAATCTGCTTTCAGGGCCACGGGTGCTCAGCATAACACTCGACACAGACTGTTGCCCTCGGCATTGCTGCGGGCAGGTTCCTAATCCTCTCTCTGCTTCCCACAGGTCTACTTTGCCGTCTATACCTTCAAGGCCCGAAATCCAAATGAACTGAGTGTGTCTGCCAATCAGAGACTCCGGATCCTTGAGTTTAAAGACGTCACGGGCAATGCAGAGTGGTGGTTGGCTGAAGTGAATGGGAAGAAGGGCTACGTCCCGTCCAATTACATCAGAAAAGCTGAGTACACCTGAGTCCAGTTGCCTCCCGAGCGCTGCCTCCAGGCCGCTGAAAGGTTCCGGTGGGCTCCAGGCCCCTGAGTAGGCCCCACCCACCACACTGCCTGTCCATAACAAGGATCGTAAGATAAGCTTTGTTCTGGTTGGGGTTGTACACTTTGATGCTCGCTAGAATTTGAAGTGGGTGGACCCCAGGCTTGCCACCGAGTCAGTGCCCGCAAGAAGCAGGCCAAGTGCTGGTGTGAGCTCTGGGAAATGAGAAGTTCCCCATCAGAGAAGCAGTATTGTATGTGGGAAGCTGTGCCGGCCATGAGAAGACACCGGCACTGGTCCTTGCATACTCCCCGGTCACCTGAGCAGCCACAGGATGGAGAGGAGCTGACAGCCCTCCGTGCTGTCTCCATGCCTGGTAACGGTTTTGTCGCAATCACACTAGACCTGGTGCATCAAAGCGTCAGACACCTCTGGTGCCCTGCAGCCTTTGCTCTCTGACGCATGCTTCTTGCTCTGAGGTGTTAAAACGCCAGCCTGGTTGATTTCACTGCTTCCCCGTTAAGTGTTTACGATCTACCTTTGCTTTTGACCTTGCGTCTGGAAGGTTCACTTACCTTGTCCGGCGTGGTCATCTGCCTCCTTCCCATACCTATGTCAACTTTATGTGGTGTCTTTGTGGTGCCTCCTAACCTCTCTCCCTGTACACAGTAACTGACAGACTTTCCTGGACTGGCGGGGTCCGCCAGCCACCGGCAGTATTAATTCTGCCGAGCAGAAGCCTGGACGCCTTCCCGTTCCCCTTCCCCCTTGCCCCCATACTCTGCTGCCATCTGGTCACATCCACATCTGCTCAGGACGACCCACGTGGCTGAGGGAGGTAGGGTCAGTGGCCTCACAGAAGCTCGCCTTAGACTTGGACAGCTTGTCTTAGCCCACCGACTGCCACATACTTCAGAGACAATGTTCAAAGCCAAACAGATGCTAAAGTGCCTGAGGAGACCTCACATTCAAGGCCGGAAGGTGTTCCCTGACCCCTTGAGTGAAGAACTGGCCCCAGAGATTTGTGTCGCCGTGCTTCTTGCGCTCCGGATCTTCCCAGAGTGCGGCCCACCACGGAGCAGCCTTCCAGCCATTGCTCCTGCAGCCACACCTTTGGCCTTAAAATCCTGGTGGATCAGGACTCGCCTGTGAACCCCCAAGCCGAGGTTTCTGCACCACTGGCCGGGGCTTCTTATGAAGTGTTTCTATTTAGAGACGTTTATATTTAAGTAGCTATTTTATAAATAAAAGCATTTCTATTGACCGTGTGTTTTCTTCATCTTGAATCTGAGCCTTTCATCCTTGCCCAGCTGAGTCAAAGAGGACCCCGATTTCTTCCAATACTTCTATAGTTTCTGGTCAGATATTTGAGTCATTGGTTCAGTTTGAGGCTTTTTTTTTTTCTTTTTGGGGGTGGTGTGTTATTTTTAAAATACCAGTTGCTAAGGTGAAAACCTGCCAGCTCAGACAGGCAGAGAAAGCACCCAGCTGACCTTCCTTCTCAGGTCATGTCCCAGAAGGAAAAGGCTCTTCTCCACTGCCTTACATACCTTCAATTCCATGTCCCTCCTTTCTGTTTACTTATGTTCACTCCCTGTCATCCAGTTACTTTACTCTGCCTCTTGACCTAGGGTTAACTTTATTTAATCCTGTCTACAGAAAG
>CM053762.1:54509064-54553530 GCA_028658305.1 Pachyuromys duprasi | reverse complement strand
CGTGGATGGACCTGCTAAATGCACATGTCGAACTGTCTTCTAGGTTCCTACCCACCCCCGAGTTAGTGTAGCTCAGGCCTCCCCAGGGAAGTTTGTCCCTGCACGGTGGTTAGCACAGAAACTCACAACTGGTCAGAGTGCAGGGAGGAGTACAGGGCCCAGCCACAAAGGAAACATGTTACAGATGGTCCATTGCAGAGACCATCAAAGATGTTCAAGCAGAAGGATCTCAAAAGCAGAGGTCAGGGAGTGCCGGAGTGAGACGCTAGACATGACAGGAAAAATGCCTCCGTGATAAGACCAAGCCAGTCAGCGGTCTAACATGGAGTAGGAAGGGGTTCGAAGCCCCCGCCCTAATCAAGGAGCTGCGGACAGTGACTTCTGGGGGAGGGAGTCTGTTTTCTTAAAAATTCTAGGAAGCTTGACCACACTCCAGTGATGGCCCCTACCTCATGAGTATATGGACAGCACAAATTAGTTTAGAGTTATTAAAAGCCAGGAAGTTGGGGGCCTGGGGGTGATCCAAGACTGAATATGATCAAATACATTATATGTAACTCAACAAAAAATTTAAGATAATTACATGGGGCAATTCATGCATTGGGCATTCTGCATTATGTTCATGCTTTAAAATATTGCTCATGATAAACAATTTTTGTCAAGGGACAAGTGAAGGCTAAGACATCGACACAGTGTAAACAGTCTTAACTGACTTAGGCAAAAGATTTACTGAGAATGGGAAAGAGAAGTGTCCTCTAAAGACTATGAAACTGAAGAACTAAAAGGGTAACAATTGGGCTAGTAGCAAATTTAGCCTTTGTCTCTGCTAGGTGCTTTGTAGGCCTCTTACCTAAGATGGCATCTGCAGGGTCAGCAGGGCCACACCACCACGGCCAAGAGCTGTGGGCAAGGCTGGTGCCAGGACACTCGGCTGGACACAATCTGACCTAACGAGTCCCCCAGGTGATTTGTGTGTGCAGTAATGATGGGTAAATGTGTCGACCTTCGGGGTTCTATGGCTGAGATGAAACACTAGGACCAAAACAACTTGGGGGAGAAAAAGGTTTATTTCACTCACATATCCTGAGTCACAGTCCACTGAGAGAAGCCAAGGCAGGAAGTCAGCAGAACCTAGAAGGTGGCGCTGATGCAGAGGTCATGGCGGGGTGCTGCTTACTGGCTTGCTCCTCACAGCTTGCTCAGCCTGCTTTCAGCCCAGGGAATTCCCTCCTCTTGTGTCAAGTTGACATAAAACTAGCCAGCACAGTGTCTGTCTAGGTAATTTTTAAAAGCTGAAATTAATTTTTTAAATGTAAATTTTTAAATTATTTTTTGTGTCCCTAGGAAAGTATGTCCTGTGGTCCCCTGGAGCTAGAGTTCCAGGAAGTTGTTCAGTGTAGGTGCTGGGACAGGACCCCAGTCCTCTGCAAGAGCAGCAAGTGCTCCTAACCACTGAGCCACCTCTCCGGCCTCAAAAGCTGAACTTTTGAAACAGAGCATGTGTAGCCCAGACACGCCCCAAATACATGATCCTCCCAAATCAGTCTCTTGAGTTGCACCGTACTCAGCTAAGAAATTAATTTTTAATTGAACTTTTGCTTTTACTTTTGTTTTTGTTTTTTGTTTGTCTGTTTTGAGACAGGGTTTCCCTGTGTAGCCCTGGCTGCCTTATAACTCACTATGTAAACCAGACTGGCCTCAAACTCACAGAGATCCACCTGCCTCTGCCTCCTGAGTACTGGGATTAAAGGCCATCTTACTAGAACTTTACTGACTGCCAGAAAAGTAGACTTTGGAAAGAGGCTCCCGCTGTTCAAACACTAGAAAGGAAGTCACTGAAAGCTCCCACACCCAGCGTCTGCCTACTTTCTGACTCAGGCTCTCTCCATCTGTCTGAAGCAGCTCTTCATTTATTCTTTCATCTGCTGCGTCACTAGAACAGGGACGGATGTGAGGAATCTACCTCTAGGCAATGAAGATTGCTATACCCTCTTCCTAAATTCCTTCAAGAGTGTAATGAGAATCACCTGAGCTGATGTTTGCAAATACAAGCAATGTGAACTGAAGCTCACGGCTCCAGAGGAGGACTGCATTTTCTGTCCCGTTTTAACTAATTTTGAAGCTGGGACTCTGATCATTCGGCTTTCCAGGGCCAGGAGCTGGTCCTAAGAACACAGCCAAGAAATGCACTTGATTTGAAGCCCTTTTTCCAGGCTCTCCCCAGCTCACATGCAGAGTTTTCAGCTCTCCCTGTAGTCAGCAGCACCTCAGACCAACAGATCCTCACTGTTCCCTTTGGAAGGAGGGAGCAGAATGTGGTGCCAGGCAGGATGGTCACCGACAATCTCCCCGCTGGCCTGGGCTCCAGTGTGCTGGGATTACAGGCATAAACCACCACACCTGACTCAGGTTAAAACTTTTGCTAAGTACTTGGGTGCCTAGGCCACAACACTTTATTCTCTCTCTCTCTCGTGACAGGGTTTCTCTGTGTAACCTTGGCTGTTGCTTTGTAGAGCAGGCTGGCCTCGAACTCATAGTGATATACCTGCCTCTGCCCTCCCGAGTGCTGGGATCAAAGGTGTGCACCACCAGGCTTGGCTGTGCCTCAGCACTTAATGTGATGTGCTTTATTTTATTGATTTGTTGTTGTTGTTTTGTTCTTGAGACAGGGTTTCATGATGAAGCCCTCTGGCTGTCTGGGAAGTCACTCTGTAGACCAGGCTGGCCTTGAACTCAGAGGAGATCCACCTGCTGGAATTAAGGGTGTGTGCCACCAACACACAGCCTAAGAGATGTCCTTTAAAAAGAAACAGACACAGTGCTTTCCTGGTGTCGTTGTGACCTGGTGGCAGGAGGGAGAACGTGAGGAGAGCACCCTAGCTCTGGAAACACCAGGAGCACACAGGCCGGGAGGACCTGCCTCCGACCAGGAGAGGCTGAAGACTCGTGCAGGCCATGCCACGGAGCTCTGCCTGTGCACGCGCATGCCCAAGCATCCATGAGGGAGGAGAAGTCAGGTCCCAAGCACTTTCTATCCTGGCCACACCTTACACACAGGAGCAGGAAAGCTAAGCATGATGGGCTTACTTCAGCGGATGCTTTCACTACAGCCTCTCAGCTGAGAGCAAGACACGCTCAACCCCAAACAGGATCCAGCTGAGTAGGACCCTTGCACTTTAGTTGGAAACCGGTATGTGTTGGTTCAGTTTGACCCGACTACACTGGACTTTCATCACATTCACCACAGATGTCCCTGACAATAATCCTGGTTGCTTATAGCTGCAGCTTCCCAGCATGCTACACAGACAAACCCTGCTAAATCTTTTGCCTAACTCAACCAGTGGATTCTTTTCTCGCTGGCGAGTTTTGAGAGCGCTGTGTATTTTCTGAGTACCTACCACCCCTCGAAAGGACAGCATATGCTGGGCCTCTTCCCCCCAGCCCTGGAAGCTGCTTTTGTCTTTCCCCTGCTCCTTGTAGAGATTTTAGAATGCCCAGGACAGCACTTCTGTTGGCTGGTCCTCTCAAACCATGCCCTGTGGAATTCTGGGATCTGTCAGACACTTTCCTTTAGTCTCACAGCACCTTAGAAGAAACAGTTCTCATACACCAGGACCAAATGTCCTGGAACATTGGTGCCAGGCATGAGTGTTACAAGCAACTTTCATGGGAGGTGAAAAACAGTAAGATACTTCAGATCCCAACCACGGCAGGATTTGGATGAGACAAAAACATCTCGGTAAATTCTTTGGGAAACCTTGTCGGTTCTATCAGAGTTCCCTATTCATTGGAGCCCCCCATTCTTAGTTGCCTCTAGCCCACCAACCAAAATCATGAATTAAAGCAAGCATTTGAAATTCATGTACATAGGCTGTTTCCCCCTAAGGTGGGCTTCAAGAGTTCAGCTTTGGACATGGGAAAGATAAGGAAGGGTTAGGTAGTTTCCAAATTTGGGGGAGAGGGCTGGCAGGCAAATAGCTGGGTTACAGAAACCTTTTTATGTGGTAACAACATGTGGTTATAATAACCTTTTGAAACAAAGGTAAGTTGCAAGGTGGTCATAACAATTTTTTAAAACAAAGATGTGATTGCCGTTTCCTGGAACAGGCAACACAGGACTGTTTGTATTTGAGGGCCAAGGTGGAGCATACCAGGCCCAGTCTTTGAGAAGCACGGATTTAATCATAAACAGGAATGAACCTAGTTTGTTATCTGTAAGATGGCTTTCAAGCCTGAGAGGGAGGCTGGCTCATCACTCACTACCGTAACAAATCGCCGTGAATTTTGTGGCTTAAAGCCTTTCAGCATTTCAAGATCAAGGACTTGTTCTTTCTGGAGGGTCCAGGAGAGAGTGTCCCCTTCCCTTTTCTGACTTTGTTCCTCAGCTTGGACCTCCTTCCCCTAATTCCAAAACCAGTTCCCTAGTGTCTTCCTATGCCTCAGCGTCCACCACCACCTTCTTCTGGCTCAGAATTCCTTTTGTGTCACTCGGGCCTCACTAGTTCCCAGCAAACTCCCCCAGCCACCAGGCTCTCTTTTATAAAGATGCTTGCCTACACTGGGCTCTCTCAACCCACAATCTACTCTTTGCATCCCCAATCCCTTAATCACAATGGCAACCCCCCCCCTTTTAATGGAATGTGACATATCAGATTCTGTGGATTTGATTGAACAATTCTATCATAGGAATATTTCTGAGCCAAATCACTATTTTTATCATGGAGATATTGAGCCTGAAAAGCTTTTCTTCAACGATCTAGAGGGTGCATATTTTAAGGAGGGAAGGCCTCAAAATCTGTTATGACTTAACTTTGCATTGCAATAAGAAAACAAGCATGGATAATATAAAAACAAGGGAACGTATGTGCCTCCTACCAAAGCAGAGCTGGATATGCCAATCTATTTTTAAAAATTAAAGGTTCAAAGGCGTCTGTAATTTTTATCTTCTTTTTAAAGGTCTATTTTTACCTGAAAGAGATATTGCCTAGTATACATTCTTTTATCTCCACTTTTCTACCTTTTCCCTAAATGTTTTTTCCCCCTATAAGAACTGTACTCTAGGGCTAGAGCAATTGCTCAGAGGTTGAGAGCACTGGCTGCTCTTCCAGAGGTCCTGAGTTCAATTCCCAGCAACCACATGGTGGCTAGAATGAGACCTGGTGCCCTCTTCTGGCATGTAGATGGACATGCAGGCAGAACACTGTATACATAATAAATAATCTTACAAAAATTGAACTCTATAGCATAATAATTACTTATATAGAGAGTAAAAGAGGAAGGCTGTGAAAATGGAGTGATTCTTACATTTTATTTTTTGAAAAAAAATTATAGTCTTTTGCTTGTGTTATTTTCAAATACTGTGAAAACTTTGTTTAAAGTTCATCGTTATAAAACATAATGCGGTGAGGGGAGAACCATTGGCCCCTGGGAAATTACGCCATGCAACAGATCTGGTGTAAAAGGGGTTTATTTGGGGAGGGAAGCAGAGAGAGAACCTGAGGAAGAGCTACAGGCAGGCAAGTGGCCATGTAGATAGACAAACAGACGGGGAACAGAGCCGTGAAGGCAGAGAGGGGGAATGGAGGGAGAGAAAGGGGTATGCACCAAGAGAGGGGGGAATGGAGGTTCTGAAAAGGGGTACACACAGGGAGAGGGGGAAACAGAGGGAGAGAAAAAGGATGTGCAAAGAGAGAGGGAATGCTAAGAATGGAGAGAATGCTGGGGTGGTGGGTGGGTCACTTTATTCACTGCACTCCTGGAGCACCTGGCAGCGGAGGCAGCCGCAGTGAGGTCGTTACCTAAGCAGCTGCTGGGTCCCTGAGAGCAGGCCAGTGGAATTGCCTATTGCTAACCGAGAGTCTAAATGGAAGCCTAACCAACACTTACAGGTAGAGTACGGTCTTTGTTATGTAAATCTAAGCTGTGTCAGTTTAAATTCATGCCTTCATAGACTGCTTGCTAATTGCCACATCAATGTCTGACTAGTCTACCTTCGTGATTAAATATGTTCTCATCCTATTGCCTAAGTGGAATACAGTTCTTCAGATATTTCCAAAAGCATGCACACAAGATGAGCCTACGAAACAATTAGATGTGGCTGGTATGCTTACTGCTCCTGTTTGTGCAGGGCTATCAGTGTAGTTACTTTGTATCAACTGTTGCCTTTGAGGAAGGGGTATTGCTTATCTGGTGTGGGCGTGGCTGAAGGACAAAGAATTGCTTCTGTGATTGTGTTGCTGCTCATCTGAACTGTTGCAGCAGACACTGCTCAGTGATGCGGAAGGAAACGGCCTTCAGGGACTGGGCTTGCCTCCCCTAGGTCTCTCTACAGCAGCTCCTGATAATAGAAACTCACAGGGGTAGGATGTGATGCAAAAACAAACAAACAAAACAGAGCTGCCTTGCCTGGCCTCAGGATATGGAGATGTGCTCAGTCCTGACGTGACTTGATGTGCTGGGGAAGGTTGATTGGGGAGGGGGGAAGGGGAGACTGGGAGGAGAAGAGGGAGGGGGCACCCTTGAGATGTAAAGTAAAATTTTTTAAAAAGATAAAAATAAATTAAAAACAAAACAAAACAGGATTTGTAATGCCCAGCCTCAACTTTACGAAGCAGAGGCAGAAAGGTTAGCTTTAGAAGTGAAAGCTGATAGCTTAATGTTGGGGATTGGTCTGGTGTTCCGTGTATTCAGACGCTGAATTCTGGGCCCTACACATCTGGGGACAGTCCAGAGGAGGGCATTGTCACGTACAATGACCAATGTTGTGTAAACTTTGCTTCCCAATGATCTCTGGTTGCTTTATAAAGAAGCTGGACAGCCAATTCTAGACAGAGATGGGTAGGAAGGACTTTGGTTCGTGGTCTTGGGGTCTCAGGTAAGGACCAAGAGGTGGAGGAGAGGAGGAAGAAGAAGAGAGAGAGGATGTTGCCATGAGGAATTGATCTGATGTAGCAGAAAGAGCTCAGACAGGACCAATATGGCAATAAGTCAGAGGACATGGCTGGGAAATAGCAAGACTAGCATAGGTGATTGGGTATGAATGCATATGTGCCCGGTTATTGAGCCCAAAGCTTGTAAATACATTTACTAAGTCTCTGTGTCATTTATTTAGGAGCTAGAGCATGTGGTTAGAAAAAGCTAACCCAATATAAATTATTTGGGCATTTGGCACCCAACATGGGGCTTAATAATGGCTTAGGCATTCTAAAACACAATGATTTCTGATTACAGAAGAATCAGCAAGGACAGGAAGAGGCAAAAAGATCACTGAAGTTAAGGGTGGCATTTTGGGGAGGTGTTCTAGTCCTTGGCACTTATCAAAAATTGTCCCAGGAATTAATTTGCTGAAATAAAACTCGTGAGGGCTATTAACTGACAATACAACAGAATTGAATGTTTACTTAAAGAAAAGTTTTATTTATATTTACTTTAAAATGTTAGACATTTAGTAAATGTTAAACAGAACTGGTTGTTACTCCAAGTTCTCTAGTGGTAAGAATCCAAGGCTCAGCCTGGTGTTAGTTTAGTTTGGGAAGTGAGTGGGGAGGCTGGGTGGACTCCCCTCTCTCATCCTCACTGCTTATTCTAGTGCACATTCAGTTTTGGCAGTTAGCTCTCAGCAGCCTAAATGTTCCTCTGGCTCCCAAAGTTCCCCTTGCTTCTCCAAATGCTGTGTGTCTAGGAACATGTTTTAAGAATCAAACTGGAGAGTTGTATGGATTTAGGATGTGTTTGAGAAGGAAATAAGGATTTTTTTAAAAAAAATTTTACAGAACAAAGATGTTCTATTACTTAAAACTCCACTGATGAGGTAAAACAAATAATAAAAAACTGATCGTCTGGTAGCGAAAAGAAATCGAGCTGAGGAAGAGAGAGAAGGGGTACGGTAGTGACAGGGATAATGGTAGTGACGAAAGGAGGCAATAAAGAATGGGGGAAACAAACAAAAAGGAACAAATGAGTAGCAGAGCTAAAGGGCACAACTTAGTTCTGACAGAGAGTTAGCGGCACAGTAGTACATTAATCAATCCTCAAATGCCATCCCTTGCCACAAAAATCCCAGGACATATCTCATGCCAGGCACTCCAAGTTGAATTGTGCTTTCAGTGATACATAACACAAGGGGTATTTTTACAATCAATAGAACCTTTGCTCTCTATATATTAATTTGCAACTGTAGGAACTACACTTCCAGTAAGCTGGTAACATTTCAGAAGCTAGCTTTGGAAACTAGCCACTAATTATGAACTATTTACAATGTACCCGATTTATGGAGTTAGGGAAGGGTGTTCTTTCTTAAGCCAACAATTTGATACCTACACAACTTTGTTGACCACCACTCATGTGCTGGAAACGTGTCCACTGTTACCTAATCTGCACAGATTTAGAGGACAAGGGAGAGCTATGATTTGGATAACAGATGCAACTGGCAACCCAGGGCAAAGGAGATGCTGGCTACTCTAGCTATGCAGCCTTCCTCTGAGACCCTCCCTAAGCAGGAAGTGCTGGCTAGATGTGAGTCTCCATAATTTCATCCTCAAATGGAAGAATACAACCATCCTCCATCCCAATACTAAAAGGGGCCGTGAGGTTGGGGCAAAGGCAGGCAGGCCTCCAAACCCTGAAAGCTTAAAGTCTACCCCTGCCGATAAGATAGGACACCAGCTAAGAGACAGAAGCCAAGATAAATTCACACAGGCTCCTCTGACGAACTTGAGTCCTGAAACAGCTGCTCTTGAAATGGGCAGGTAAATGAGGAACATAGAAATCAGAGGTCAACAACAGCTACAAAAAACCAAGTCCGTCTCCACTGTATTATTTAAGCGGGGATTCTCCCTGAGACTTGGAAATCACAAACCAGGTCTTATATATGATTGGGCTCTGCAGCTGCCTGAACTGCCCAGTTTGGACTCTTAGTGAAGCAATTAGTCCCTAGAGGTCTGGGTGATAGCCCAGGTAGCTGGCTGAAGCCTTCACATTTTCTCTTGGGAAGAATTTGGAATTAACTCCAACCTCAACGAATATTCAAATTTCAAGGGAGATAAGAAGCTCATAGCAAAATGGAGACAACATGCAAGGAAATAAGACACCACAAGTAAACAACAGGTGAGGTGCTGGAAAAGTGGCACGAACGTTAGGAACACTTGTTCTTGCAGAGGACACTGGTTCGATCCCAGCACCCACAGGATGGCTCATAACTGTAACTTCAGTTCCAGGGAGATCTCAAGCCCTCTTCTGACTTCTGATGCATATGGTACACATTCATGCATGCGGGCAAAACAGGCGCACAGCAAAATAAAATAAATACATCTTTTTAAAATTAAAAATAAATCATTAAACTTTAAAAATTTTAAATTAAAAATAAATCAACAAGAAAAAAAATATGTATTAAACACCAATAAATGAGAAAAAAAATCCAGATACTGAAACTATGAGATACAACATTTTAAGAACTATGTGATAAATTCAAATGCCCCAGAAATACATAAAAAAGGTATTGACCCTCCACTGAAGTTGGAGACATACACAGTGAACCCAACATGAAATCTTAGTTGTACTCGTTGCTAAGACAGGAACTGCTCGGAATGAATTCGTAAACTGCACATCCCCCATTTCCAAACTACAGAGAAACAAACACAGTATCCCAGAATGTCCATAACATGAATGTTGGTAATAGAAAGGGAGAAATCCAATGCTCTGACATGTCAGTAGATGAAGTATAATCTGTTTGCACAATGCTGTGCTACCAAAGAGCAGTGAAAGTGAGCACACCTCGCCACGTGCAACAGTGTAGGCACATTGCTAATGTATTGCTGAACAAAGGTAGAGCCACAGGATACGTGCAGTATGAATCCGTTTACATCAGATAAAACAGCACGCACAGCCTGAATGCACAAAGGTGGTAAACACTAAGACAACAGGCAAAAGAATTAGGAAATTTCGGGTAATGGTTATTTCTGGGAGGGGAGAGCAAGCAATTAGGAACGAGGCAGGGCAGCCAGGGTTCTTTGTGAGGTGTGTATGCAGCTGTTGAGGCCAAAAGTCAATGTCTGGTGGTGTTCCTTTGGCTCTCTCCACCTTGCCTCTTTATTGTTGTTGAGACAGAGTCTCTTGCTGACCTGGAATTTTCCAAGCAGGCCATGCCGGCCGGTTAGCAAGCCGCAGGTGTGACTGTTTCTGGCTCTCCAGCAGCAGAATCACAATCATGGGCCCCCATGCCCACTTTAGAGGAAACAGTGGGTTCTGGGAATCAAACTCGGGTCCTCACGCTTTCAAGTCAAGCACTCTAACAACCAAACTATCAGCTGAGAATTTTCTAAGGTACCTGATAATATTTATTTAAATATTTCTCTATGATCCTCTTTTAGTGTATATCTTTACATTGCTGAGACTGGACGGTTTGAGGCTAACCTGAGCAACAGCAGCAAAATATCTATCTCTGCACCTAAGACACAGTCACAAAATAAAAAAAAAGTAAATAAAAATATTCTTCTAGTCCTCTAGCCATGGAACCAGCTGCTACAGCTCTGTGTTGTTCACATTTTCAATGCCAGCTTCCTTGGCCATAAGGTAAAAGGGACCTGAGTTGGACAACAGTTCTTCAGGACTACCGTACTCTACGATCTTCCCATTGTCCAGGACCATTATCCTGAAAGAGAGAGGAAAGGAAAGCTTTAGAAGGTAGTGTGTCAAAGATTACTCTTTAGGTAAAAACAAGCAGGACTAAGCTGTAGTCAACAAAACAGTGCAAGGAATGGACCTCAGCAGTGAGCACTAGCAGTGAAGGCTACCAGAGAAAGGGAGGGTCCAGCCGAGCAGAGTACTTGTGGTGTTTGCTACAAAGTACGTGTTGCTTAAGGATGCTTGGATTAAAGGGGACTCCTTCCACTCCAGTTGAGCCGCAGCAGGAACAGTTGAGGCTGTGGCAGCTGGGAAGGTCTATGTTCATATCTGCCATGTGCAAGACTAGGCTTCCATCTTTCCATACTCAGCAAATACAGTTTCTTATTTTATCCTTGGCCCCATTAGCTTTAATTAGCTTGATGTACAATTGTGGCTAAATGTATTCAAACTGTAAGGCCTCAGGGTTCCAAACGACATTGTCAAGCCTCCTGCCATGAAGCGCCTCTGGGCTTCTGGCTGACACTGTAAACTGTCGCTCTGCCCCTCACTCACTTGTCACTGTGGGCAATGATGATGACCCCCTCACACACTCACTTGTCACTGTCCATGATGGTGTGCAGCCTGTGGGCGATGGTGATGACCGTGCATTGGGAGAACTCGCTCCGGATGGTTGTCTGAATGAGACTGTCTGTCCCCAGGTCCACCGCAGCCGTGGCCTCATCCAGGATCAGGATCTTGGACTTCCGAAGCACAGCCCTGCCCAGGCACAGGAGCTGCCTCTGCCCAATGCTGAAGCCAACACAGAAAGTCACACATAAGCCCCAAAGACCAGGGGACAGCTGTGGCATGGGTCAGTTTCATGATCCAGAGCCTAGTTCCAAACTAGTTCAAAGTCTCCCACTGGCCACTGTCATAGGCGATGTCTTTAAAACTTCCTCAGTAAGAAGACTTACCAGAGATACTTGATAACAAAGTTTGTTTTCTGGGTCTCCCTTTATACCGATCAGGGAACAGCCTAGAGTTGTATGTTTTTAATAAGCACTTCAGATACTTTTCATGTCAAAGAAAGTTTGAAAAACATTGGCCCAGAAACAGTGCTTTGCATTTGCCTCAGTGAGAGTGATGATTCCAAACCAACACGAATGTCCCCAAGTTCACTACAGCAGTGTGTGACCTGGCACCACGGGGCATAGGGTGGCCCTGCAGAAGGATGCCCCGGTGGCATCTCTTTGTGGCCTTGGTAAATGCATTCGTTATTTTAATGTGTAATTCCAGTTGCAGGCTAATTATTTGTTCAAGGCTTTCTGCCTCGATTAGAGACAAAGCTATCTAATGAGCCTGATGTCTTGGTGTGAGATGCAATGGATGTGGAATTCAAACTTACTTGTAAAATGCAAATAGCTTTAATTTGGTAAGAACCCGTAATGAAGGCTGGACCTCTTTCTCACAAAAAGGAGCTTTGGGAAATGATGTGGAGGGAAAATTTGGGAATTTGCTGATTACTCTCCCCTGCTGTGGTCATTAGGGATCGTAATAAACAGGGGTAGCTAGACTAATGTTCTGTAATTCTCTGTAAGAAATTTCTGCAGGAGATGAGAAGCCACCCAAGATGAACGTCCAGCATTTGTCTGTAATGTAAGCTCAGGCACACTCAGGATCATTAACTTAGCTGGCACCAAGTTTCTGCCTGGATCAACTCTGCTTTATAATGACAGGTGCCACTTCCGCTCTCACACTCCTCTACCCATCATTTACACAGCCCTCCCCTAACACATGTAAGTTCTAATCCCCTAAACCAAGCCTGAACACAGGGCTGAAGTAACAGAGCAAAGAAGAGTCTCCCAGCATGGACAGGAGAAGGAGCAGTCACATCCTGCTGTAGCGTGCCCTGTGTACCTCCGCAGGGTGCTGCTATTTTCTCCCACGAGCCTGTCTCTCCCACTGGTTTACGTGCTTGCAAGTCCAGGGTGGTACCTGTGTGGTTTGCCTCTGCATCTCCAGTGCCTGGCACACAGTAAGTGTGAACACATATTCACCAGCTGTGTATTTGAATGGTCTTTTACATCAGGCTAAACAGCTATTTAACCTGGCTCCTGTATCTGTTGCCAAGGGAAAGCAAGGTGGATGGCATTCGCTACCAAGCCATGCCCCCGGGAGAAGCTACCTTAGGCCTGGGTTCAGCTGGTCTGGGGCACAGTCTTGGCATCCAGACTTAAGTTGCCCGGGTGAGTCCCTCAGTCTGGTTGGGAGACAGGGTTCTAAGTTTCTCATGTTACAGCATGCACACAAGCCCCTGGGAATCTTGATAAAATGCAGGTTCAGATTAGAAGGCCTCGGGTCTGGGGTTCTGTGTTCATATGAAGCTCCCTAGGTTTATTCAGAGCTTCCAGACCATTGTCCGGAGATACTGAGTTTCTGCTTCCTGTACTTTAACTGCTACTGGCCTTGTGTTCTGCCTCCCACTACTGAGGTGCCTGGTCAGCAGCAAGAGCTGTCCATGAGCAGCAGGCTTTATTTAAAGGCTCAGCTTCAGTCTGTGAAGGGGGACCCAAACTCTCAGAGCAAGAATGCCAGAACCACGCATTAATAGACATGCAGTGAAGACCAGAACTGAAGTGTCAGGATAGAGGTAAAGACTGTAAACTCAGAGTCACCATCTCAATTTAGGATGTCTCTGCTGTACCCAAGAGCTTTTTAGGCAGTAAATCTCACCTATGCCCCTTTAGATTGGTGGTTCCCATGTCCAGTCTGTGCTTCATAGCAAAGATATGAGGGTAGACCAGAGATCTGGCTGTTGTTTCCAAGGCTTGGTTGAGACTTGCCATCTAGGATTCTCCACGATGGTGGCCTTTGTAAGGCCATGTGATATAATGCCACACAAAGGGCATGTTAAATAAGAAGGTTCTCCAAGTATTCCTAAGCCCTTTTACATGAATTTTTATCATATTTTTACACATTAAGAATTAGACCCATACAGTGTAAGCTCCACAATGCCAGGCAGTATTCAGTACAGGAACACAAAGGACAGTTTCCTCACACCCTCGGCCCGTGGAAGGAGTAGCTTATAAGACATTACCTCAGGTTGTCACCGCCTTCTGACACTTCATGGTTCAACCCATGTTGCAGGCCAGACACGAAGGATTTGAGATGAGCTAATTCCAGAGCCTTCCAGATCTCCTCATCTGAGTATCTGTTGAAAGGGTCTAGATTCATCCTCAGACTCCCAGAGAACAGGATGGGGTCCTGCATGTCAGAGAGTGGGGAACTGTTAGGAGTATTGTCAGCAACAGGCTCTGTCATTCTTTGTGGCTGGGAGAGAGTGGGGAGGAGAGGTCTGAGATGAGCTCCAGGCAGGAAGCCCGATTCTGATTGAGCCTCTGAAGGCCCGGAATGTCTGCAGGGGCGGTGAAGCCCAGGGGTAAGAGGAGTCCTTGATTTGCTCTGGCTTGGTTCCGTTCTGGGATGTATCTGTAGGCATCCAGATTTGCTGCCGTATCTCTTTAGAAGATGAAAAGAACATCCCTTCCTTGAAACAAAACCTCCTGGCTTAGAGCTAGAGAGACTGAGAGAGGGTAGAAAAGAGATAGTACAGTCATCTCAGAAGATCTTACATTTTGAAGAAGCCAAAGGAAAGAGCGTACTAAGCTAAGGAAACATGGGGGCTGAAGAGCTGTTTCGAGCAGGAGCACACCGGTCTATGTCCCCAGCATCCAACACAAAGTGGAGTGTGGGCCCTCGAGCCTGTGCTCAGCGCTGCGAGGGAGAGGAGCCGAGACTGAGATATCTGCAGTTACTGACCACTAGCCTAGCCAAAAAAGAAAAAAAAATCCCAGAGTAGGGAGAGGTGGTTAAAAGTGCGTGTTACTCTTGCAGAGGACCTGGATTCGATCCAGTGCCCACAGCTCACAGCTGTCCCCCGCTCCCGAGGGTCTGGCATCCCTTCTGGACTCTGTGACAAGCAGGTCCGGACGCAGCACACTCAATACATACAGGGAATGTAATCATAACACACAAAATAAAATAAAAAAAATCTTACAACAACGAAACCACAAAGGCAGTGCGCTGCAGGGTCCCCAGAGGCCGTCTCGGGAGAATAAAGTGGACAGTGATTGAAGAGGGTCTAGTGACATGTATACTAAGCAACATCAAACAGACAAAGCCGTCCGAGGATGCCTGGCCACAGTGCGGAGGGGAGCAACGGGCTCTACCCCCTGAGAGTGGAGAGGCCTCCGTGGCCATCCTTACTTGGCAAGGTCCATAGAGCAAGCCAAAGGGAGGTCTTTCTTGCTGATACGATAAACGTTCCGCTTGCTGGCAAGAACCCGCAGCAAATTCCCTCCTCTATCTTTTAACCACATCAAATGGGGAGTATAAAGCTTAATGGCTTCAAGCTTCAGCAGCAAAATTGCTACTGCTAATTACAAAGGTCTCAGCAAACCGCGCTGGGCGACAGAAACGCCAAATAATCATCTGCTCTATTTGACTGCTGTCGTGTTGCTGCCACCTACCGGTCACTTCTAGCAGCCACACGTTACACACAAAATTCGGAACCGTCTTAGGGACTGAGTCTGGAGTCCCGGAGGCAGACTCCTGGGCGTGTCTGGGAGGGACTCTCTAGATTGGGTAAGCAGAGATGGGAAGATGCCCTCAACGCCCCGCAGCGCCGTCTCACCAGGGGGGGTCTTAAACTGAGGAGAAAGGAGAGACGGCCTGGCCACCGCTCACCGCCTCACGCGGCTCCGCCTTCCCACCGCCGAGGACTGTGCCCCTCCTGAACTGTGAGCCAGCATAAGCCATCCTCCCGTTAAGCTGTTTCTTAGCGGGGACAATGGCACACGAAGTTGTATTTTTAATTGAATTCGCGTCACTGTCTTCCCACCGCGTGTTCCAGAGCTAACCTGGGGGATGATGGTGAGTTTCTCTCGAAGGTCGTGCAGCCCAATGGAAGCAATGTCTATCCCATCGATGAGGATCTGGCCACCGGCGGACTCTAAGATTCTGAAGAGGCAGTTTGTGAGGGATGACTTCCCGGCTCCGGTCCTGCCCACCACACCGACCTGTGGAGACAGTTCATTTCCGTCTAGTTCAGCACGCAGTTCTCCGAGCATCCAAATTCAGCAATCACAGTCGCAGCTGATAAAAAGTACCTCCCACCAAACATGTAACATGGCTTTTAGTTTTAGCGAGAGGAAAAACAAAAATGTCCCAGATGTCAGGGAGGAAATGGCTCTCCCACGCGCCCTCCTCAGCTGTGTGCTGGCACAGGGACTAGCAGACAGAGCTGCTCAGCTGTTGCTGTTACAGTCAATCTTGGCAGTTACAGCTTCTCTCTCTCTTTTTTTTTTTTAGTTTTTTTTTTATTTAAAAGGAAAGATAGAAGACCCACGGGCCGACTCAGTAGGTAGATAAAGGCATTTGCTGCTAAACCAGATGGCCTGAGTTCAATCCCTGAGCCCACCGTTATCTTCTGTCCTTCACGCGCGTACATGAGCATGCACACTCACAGCATAAATTGAAAAAATGCGGTAATTCATTTTTATTACTTCTGTTGTTTTTTTTGAGGTTATGATACAATTATACTTCCTCCTTCCCTTTCTTCCCCCCAAAGCCCTCCCTTCCTTGCTCTCTTTCAAAATCCATTGCCTCTCTCTCTCATTAATTGTTACATACACATATATATGTACATATGCATAAGAACACGCACATATATATTCTTAAATGTAACTTGCTTGGCCTGTATGATGTAACTATGTTTTCAGGGATGGCCATTTGGTGTGCTCATCCCTGGGGCCCCCTCTTTCTCCGATTCCCAGCATTCCTTGGCTGCCTGGAGTTCAAATCTACGGTGCACCTCCCCGATACCCCTGGCCATCCTTGCTCAGGGGCCAGGCTCTAAATTTAGTACATGCGCTTCCAAAGGGAGAACTAAGTCATTTGCTTGTTCTGTTTTTTAATAGAAAGAAGGAAAGGCTTATCGGTGAGAAATAAGCCCTGGTCCTCAGCCCCCTTGCCTAGATTGGTTGATTGATGGATTGATTTTCCTGCATTAGACCCCAGAACCATGGCGAACAAGAGCTCTGTAGGAGGTTGCTCAGCCTCACAGGCTCAGAAAAACACTAGGATATTTCCTTCTTAGGGACAGCCATCTACACTCTGTTCTCAACAGTCCCTCTTCCTCTAGGCCTGCTGCTCTCTCAGTTCTTTCCCGAGTTCTTCACCACACTCTGTACCCTCACAGGAAACAAGCCCCTGGCATGGAGGCAGCATCTGGCTCTCTGGCTGGATTCCTGACACAGGAATCCAATGCTAACCCTCTTCCTGCGAACGATGAGGCCCTCGAAGCCTCCTCCTGTGCCCGGCTGTTCTCTGCCTACAAGTGCTCACAGCAGGGCTGCCTACTGTGGAATCACCCACCTTCTCAGTGCTCTTGATGTTGCAAGTGATCCCTTTCAGGACCAGATCCAGCTCGGGCCGATACCGTACTTGATAGTTGTTGAACTGGATCTCACCTCTTCTGGGCCAGTCTGCTGGGGGCCTCTTCTCCGTCACCCAGGGTGCCTAACAAGGACAAAGTGTAAGAAGTGCTGGACGCTAGCCAGGCATGATGGCGCATGCTTTTAGTCCCAGCAGAGGCAGGCGGAGCTTTGTGAGTTCGAGGCCAGCCTGCTCTACAAAGCCAGCCTAGGACAGCCAAGGCTATACCGAAAATCCTGTCTCGAACAAAACAAAACAAAACAATGCTGGGCACAGTGGCACTCAGGGCATATGACAGAAGGGCAGCTGGGCCCATTAACTGAGTGAACTGGGTTTTTTGTTTCCAGAGAGTTTCTAAGTTTATTTAAAAACAAAACAAAACAACCCTATGCGACAAGGTTGCTCCTTGGATTTCCAGAAGGACATCAGCATTTATTAAATGGTTTCCTTGTCTTAAGTTTGAGGAAATTAAATTCTCTGGGCCAGAGCATGGGAGACTTGAAAATGATGAACCCACACAAGATTGTTTTTAAAAATGAAAGTTGCCAGCCTGGCACAGTGGCACACGCCTGTGATCCCAGCACTCAGGGTGCCAGAGGCAGGTGTATCCCTGTGAGTTTGAGGCCAGCCTGGTCTACAAAGTGAGTCCAGTACAGGCAAGGCTACACAGAGAAACCCTGTATAGAAAAAAAAATTAAAGATGCCCTCTCAAAAGAAGTTCATGGACCTACTTCTGAGTTTGAATAATTCTCACCTCATTTTCCACATTTATGTATTCATTTATTCGCTCAACAGCCACAATGTTGGTTTCTGCTTCTGATGTCATCCTCACTAGCCAATTCAGGGTTTGTGTGATCTATAGAAGAAAAAAAACAATTACACCAAAACACATACACACACACCTCGGGCTCAGGAACCAGCTCAATCAGTTGTACCACAAGGTTAACTGAGCAGTGACTTTAAATTCAGGAAGGTGATGGTATCAAAAAGAAAATTCTTATTTAATTCTTATTCTCTTAGCTGAGAAACAAGAGCAGTACACTGATTGGCTGGGCAGCAGTCGAATGCTGGGCTCTGTGGTGCTCACATGAAGGGCAATATGAACGTTGAGTAGTTCAGGGCTGAGGCTCGGGCTAAAGGGGCTTTGGGTGAAGCGGTACCGGTGTTCAGGTCTCCTGCCTGCAAGCCTAGCCCTATTTGTGGAATTGTTAGAGACGGCACCCTACCAACGGGGGATACCGTGAGAAAAGACTCAGGGGATGAACAGACTCTCAGAAGCTTCCTTTCCTCTCTGACCTCACTCACTCAGCCTTCAAGGTGAGGCAGCCATGTGGGCCCTTGTCCTGCTTCACACAAACAAACTCCAGATGCCTCCCTGCCATCATACAAGTGTGTCCAACCACTAGCCAAAGATTTGACCTGGTGTGGGCCAGTCTACAAGACTGGGATTACCCAGACATGAGCTTTTTCAGGAGAAGAATCAGGACTTTGTACATGTGCATACGAGGTTTTGTTGAGTGAATGGCAGAGAGAGAGAAAGCCACACAGTGCGGGACAGGACATGGAGACTAGGGGACTGTGTTGGTTGGACCATGTATAACTGCTGATACTTGAATATTGAGTTTTGGTTCCATCTAGTGGTATTCTGCTCTGCCTGGACTGTCGGGGGGGAGGGGCGGCGGTAAAGAGAACTGGCAGCAAGTGCCTATGGAGAACACTCTTGGGGAACCCTCTCAGAAACCTCCTTGAGCCTCAACTAATTTGTTTTATTTATTTATTGGTTTCTCTGTGTAGCCCTGGCTGTCTTGGAACTCACTGTTCAGACCAGGCTGGCCTGGAATCCACAGAGATCTTCCTGCCTCTGCCTCCACCGCCTCATGAATTTCTGATAAAGACAGTGCTATGTAAAGCACATGTATGGCCATGCAAACCTTTGGGACAGTAGTTGGGAGAGATGCCCAGCGAGATGGGCAAATGTCCAGAATAGCTTCCGTGGTGCCGACTGCAGCCTCGGATGCTGGGGATCAATGGTGTCAGCATTTATCCCCCAGTCGAGCTGGGGTGCTGCAGTGGGATTCCTTACATGATTCTGTCGGAGTCTTTATTATAGTTTGTTTTACTTGTTCTGTGACATAAGAAAAGCAAGCTTAGGATTTGTTTGTCCAAAGGATTTTCTGATTACTCCTACATTCCGGCAAGGAAATGTATAATCTCTGTTGACTAGAACCAATGAAGGAAGCAAAAAGACTAAGAAGCCATTCAGTGGAAACATAAAATTGTCTGTTTAAGTCATTAGCACAGTAAGAGTTATGCCGATTTTGCCAGGCGGCACCCGCGCCTCCTTAAACACAGTAAGCAGTGTATTCGCGGGTGAAGCTGAGGAGCCAGGGTTTGAACCAGATTTCCCAGTCCTTCTGGATCAGAAAATCATAAAAAGCACGGGCTCCTCAGTACATCTCAGACTCAGTTCAAGATTAATTGACTTAGCCAGACTTTCAGTGTTCAGACTTACGTTGAGCGCATTGGACAGCACAAAGCCCACAGCGTCCCCGGTTAAGGACTTTTTATAAATAACCAGAAGCAAGGCTGAAAAGAAGACAACCAAGTTTCCAACCAGCTCCAGACGAATTGCAAGCCACCTGTGGAGAACCAGAACCAGAGAGAGGTGTCGCCAGTCTCTACTCTCTTGTCTGCACCAGGGACTTGGGAGCTAATAAGACTTTCTTAGAGGGCTTGGAGTTGGTATACTGTACTCTTAGGAGCTACCTCATTTTGACTTAGAAATATAAAAAATTTTAATAACCCATTAAATTGATTTTTGAGGGAAATAAATAGCATTTTAAAGGTTCTAGAAGAGTCTCCTAAAGGAATCCTCCAATGCAATATTTCCCAAAGTTCCAAATTATAAAAATTACATAGAGCAAGTGTTCAACATATAACATACAAATTCATCTAAAACATTCTTAGACCTTTTGGAAGAGATTCTGATTCAAGGACCACAAGTAAGTTCAGCATCTACATTTTCTTTTTCTTTTCTTTGAGACAGGTTCTCACTCTGCAGCCTTTGGCTGGCCTGGAGCTTGCTATGTAGACCAGACTGGCCTCCAACTCACAGAGATCTGCTTGCCTCTGCTGGGATTAAAGGCGTGTTCCACCAGCCTGACAAGCATCTGTATTTCAAATGAGTGGTGATTTCTTTTGGTTAGCACAAGGGAGGAATGGCACAGTGAATCCATATGTAGAGCTAAACAGCCCTCACCACAATGTTACCTTACTATTTTTTTGAGGTAGAGAAAGTGGGAGTAGAAACAAGGTAGGGGTGAGTTGGTTACAGGGAGATAAACTGCGATTTATAGGAATTCACAGGTAATACATAGTTTAATACCAGTCATAAAAAGTTAACTTTCTCAAATAAGATATAGTTAATTGAATTTGTGCCAATAATTCTTAGCGGGTACTACAATAATGATCGGAGGGGTTTACTCCTATGCCTTTTCCTTCTTGGAAAGTCTCTAAGCAATCAAACCTCTCAGTGTTCCAAATAATACTGATCACCACTAGCATGTCCTGAACATCTGAAGAGTTTTGTTCCCCCAAATCAGTTTCTCTTTCAGTGGCACACCTAACTCCTTGCCATGCTCTGCTGCTTCCCAGCCTGCTCAGGTGACCTTTTCGTTCTTCTCATCAACGCTTTTACCTAAAACTTCCTAACTCTCCTCCCTCCAACCTCTGCTCCTTTTGTAACCCTAAGAGGAACACCATGCCTCTGGAGGGCTCCATCCGAGGTCTCAGGGAAGCAAACAGATAATGCTCAATTTGCCCAGCATTTGTGTGGCCCTTGAGTTTCCAAAGACTCACAAATGTCACGTGACTTTCTCTGAAACTGTAAAACATGTTGTATTAGAGCCATTGAAAAACAAAAACATTGGCAGTGTCTTAGAGAGGTCAAGGCAATTTGCTAGCTTGGTCAATGCAGGCCTGGGATAGAGAGCCAGTCTCTGACTCTGGAGTTCACATTGCTTACTTCCTACTTAGATAGCATGACACGTGTGTGTGCCTGTGGCCAGAACGAATGTTATACCAAGGGCTATGCCTGCCCTCCCATGCCAAGTATCAAACACACAGAACCCTGAAACATACAGTTGAATAAATCCTTAAGGGAGTCCCCACCTGTTGGAGGTAATCGAGGAGAAGACACATTTCTGGTTGGTGTTGATCTTCTTCTCATTGCACGTTAGAAATCGCTGCTGGTGCTCAAAGGCACGGATAACAGGCAGACCTGAGACAGTCTCGCTGAAGTGAGAATAGATTGGAGATTTGGTGACAGAATCCAACCGTCTCAGCTGTCGGGAAGTGGCCACATAAAACACCTGAACACAAAACCAAGAGTCAGTCATGAAGCATGCACCCTTCTCCATCTCTTCCTCCTCCTTCTTCTATTTCTTTTTCTTCTTTTTGTTCTTCCTCTTCTATTTCTTCTTGTTCTTTCTTTTCTTCTATTTCTTCTTCCTTCTTTTCTTCTTCTTCTGTTTGCTGTGGTTCACATCTGAACAGGAAGGAACCTTGGACTATTGTGTCTGGCTAGAAAAATGATGAGGTGCAGGGAAGAGAACAGCAAGACTGCAGTGGTTCGGGGTGGGGGTGGGCGGTGAGAGACAAAGCCAAGGACACTATACTGCAGCCTTGGAGAGTTGAGTTTCTAAACAGGAGGAGCTTTGCAGGCAGGGCCACCTTCCTTCCTTAGATTTTCATGTTATCCAAATCCTTTCTGTGCTGGCAAGAGAGATGCACCAAGAGGATTTTGTAAAAGGTGATGGGAGCCAAGGAGTGTATAATGTAGGGAAGAGATGGCCCAATGGTTAAGAACACTTTTGCAGAGGTCCTGCGTTCTGTTCCCAGCACCCACACGGTGGTTCCCAACCATCTGTAACTCCGGTTCTGTGGGGCCCTGGTGCATATGCATTCAATGCTGGCCAAACACTCACTCATCCACATAAGAAACAACAAAATAAACCTCTTAAAGATGGTAGTGAGTGCTGAAGTTTGAGTTAAAATGAAGATTGGCCAGTGGAGTGACCAAAACTGTGTCTCCGTGGGATGCCGGCAGACAGTTCTGAACACATGTAGAACACATGTGGAGGGCGTAAGAACTGAAACTTGCCTTGAGAGAATGTAGGCAAAGCCCATAGACAAAAAGCATGGTGGAGAGGCTTATGGTGCTACTGGATCCTGTAAGAATTTGTTGCAGTAAAAGGAAAAACTGGAGCACGTGAGAGTCAAAGGGCAAAATACTATGTCTCCGAGTTTCCTCAAATAATCCTGTCTAACTTGTAGATTTGCTCTGAACGGTTAAATGGCTCTTATGAGCATGGACGTGTACCTGGAGAACTCCACACTGGACACAGGTCATACAGATGTACTGCAGAGCTCCCCTAAATTTACCACAACGGTAACTGGGGGCTGGTGAGATGGCTCAGTGGATAGCATCTCTTGTTGAGAACACCTAACAGCCAGAGTTTGATTCCCAGAACTCACATAAAAAGAAGAAAACCGACTCTGCAAAGCTGCCATCTGACCTCCATACTTGTGCCCACACGCATGCATGCACGCCAGCACACTTGCACACACGTCAAATAAAAATAATTTACTTTTAAAAATAAAGGCAACTTGTAGGAAAGAGTTCTCTTTACAGCTTCCTTTTTTCTCACCAATCTTCATTTTGGGCCTTCTGGGAAGATTGTAAGGCTGAGCTTAAACACCTACAGATATGTCAAGGAAACTAGAAATATCCTGTTGCAAGGATGTTTGATCACACTATGAACCCCTCGATTGTGCTGTGTACTAGAAAAACCTGTTTTTTAGTTGTGATGTGGCTCAGCCCTAGCACACACCTTTAACCCAAGAGCTTTCTGCCTGGGTATTGTAAAATAAAGTTACTCTAGGTCAAGAGGTGGAGCAAGCAACCAGCTGACAGAGAGTGAACAGAGGAAAAAAAACCATAGAGAGTAAGAGGAAGTTGGGGGACAGATAGAGAGATGCACAGGAAGTAGAAAGAGGGGACATTCAGTTTGAGGGTTTTTCTGAGATGGTGGGAAGGAGCTTCTCCTGTCCTTCTGGGACATGAGTGGAGGAAGATTGGCACTTTCTCTGCCCTCTGAGCTAGCAGGCTTTCACCCCAGCATCTGGCTCCTGAGTCTTTATTGGTGAAATCAAATGCTTGAGATTGTGTTCATAACAACAACATCCTGAAGTGAAAAGAGATGTGGCCCCTACACAGGGGTATCCCCAAGTAGTTATGCCCTTTCAAAGATAAAAGTCGAAGCCGGCCCCACACAGATCTGGAAAGGACCTAACCTCTGTGGGGATGTGCTGGTTGGTTTCTGTCATCTTGACACAAACCTAGGCGTATCTGGGAAGAGGGAGTCATAATTGAGAAAATGTCTCCATAAGGCATTTTCTTGATTAATGATTGATGTAGAAGGGCCCCATCTACTGTGGCTGGTACCATTCCTGGGCAGGTGGTCCTAGCTGGTGTAAGAAAACAGGCAGAGCAAGCCCTGAGGAACAAGCCAGCATGCACCATTCCTCCGTGGCCTCTGCTTCAGTGTCCATCTCCAGGCTCCTGCCCTGTTTGATTTCCTGCCCCTGGCTTCCCTCAGTGATGGAGTGGGACCTGAGAATTGTGAGTGCACATAAACTCTTTCCTCTCTCCAAGTTGTTTTGATCATGGTGTTTCATCACAGCAACAGAACCCTAACTAAGAAAGGGGCTTCTTATGGAGTTATAAAAATGTACCCAGAGTAATCTCTTTCTCTCTCTCTCTCTCTCCACCCATTTCCTTCCCCACTTCCTCCTCCCTTCTTCCTCTAAGTGCCAGGCAAAGTGCTCAGCCACTGAGCTATGTTCCTACCCCTCAAAATAGTTTTGAATGCAGACATGTTTCTTACTTAAGCTCTCTGGAGGGCAGCTTAGAGTGACATATGCTGCGATCCACACGCTAGCTAATATCGACAGTTGCACTTCGGATAGTCCCTGTGCTTTCCTGAGCACATCAAGGATGCTGGAGAGAAGTGACCAACTGGGACATAAAGGAAGAGTCTCAGGGATTTCAAAAGCAGAGAGGAGGGGAGACCCAGCCTTCTCCAGACCTACCTGAACAGATATATAAATGATGCTGAGAGGAATGATAATGATAGCAAAGACCGGGGTGGCCATACAGATCATAACCAGAGTGCTAATTATGCCAAAGAAGCACAAGATCCAGCTGCGCAGACTCATGGGGAGCATGTCATCCACAGTAGAAATGTCCTAGGGATACAGTTAAGAGAGAAGGTGAGCCAAGGGATTTCTAAGACCTGCTCACCCTGCTGTTGCCAACCTGCATCTTTTAGGAGGTTGTGTTTGTTCTGTCCCTTCGGACTTTCTCATTTAATCTCTTCAAGCTATTCATTTGTTATAGATTATACTGATCACCCCAATAATTAATCAAATTTCTGTGATTTCTTCACTTTTCCAAATTCTTCCAAAAATACGTGGTAGCAATCTTCAGATTTTTCAATAGACTTGGTAGATTTTTCCCTCTTTCATTCATCAACTGCATTAAACCATACATTGTAAACTACTAGAGACATTGAGAGAAATCCTCCTATAACCGAACCAACTCACGTTACAGGTTCTAATTCTATTAAATAGCCAATTCTATTAAATGCCTGGCACACGGCAGGCACTCGACACATTTATTTGAAACTCTGGTCCGCAAGCTCTGTCTCCCACCTCTGCGTAAGAAACCATCATATCCTGGCATTTCCTCTGCTAAACACAGAGTTTCAAGGGGAAAGGAAAAGTGGACTGAATGTATCTCCTGGCTTGTCGGAGTCCAGAAGAAATGAACAGATGGGTGGAGGGTTTGGAACACACTCAGAAAGCCTATCTTATATCTTGGGCTGCTCTTGCCCAGCTTTCCTAGAGGAGTAATTCTATCAATATATTAGTTATATATGTGAGTACTAAGAAGTCCAAATTATTTATGGAATTTCTCAAATTTGGCCAGGGATGCCAGTTTCCCAAGAGAGTTTTGAGACTAGCTCCCTCTCCCACCCTATTCCAGTATGCAAATATGTTAACCACATCCAGGGCTGGCAGGAAAGCCAGCTCCTCAGTAGCTATCAGTTCTATGAAGATTACTTTGAACTTTACCAAGCATAGATTCCCAACTTTTTTTTTCTTCTACTCTCTCTTCTCTTAGGACTCAGTCACTGTTTCTAGAGAACCCCGCATCAAATTTCCTCATAGGCCTGAGCCACCTCTGTAACATAACTTGCTATATGATTATGAGTTTTCTTTTCCATGTAGAACTAGTCAGCAAATCTGACTGTAATCTAAATAGCACACAGAGAGATCTTTGTGTCCTTTCCCAAGAGATGGACCATACATATAACAACATGAGAAACACTGCAATGGTTATAAAATTCTTCCGAGAAATATCTTCCTCCCGAAGTATTTGCTCTTTCCTTTCAGCTAACTAGCAGACTCTCCAGTGACATGCAGGAAGAAGCAATACAGGAGCAGTTACCTGCGTACTTTCAAAGCAATTTCTGTGTCCTCAGATCCTGACTGTAGACTATGATCCACCCATTACAGATCTGACGCAAGATCAAACAAATAACGGTCCAGGGCTATTTGTACATCTTATAAAACTTTTTTTTTCTTTTCCATCCCATAAGCAGAGAACTAAAAGCTGTGCTGACGACAATTCAAAATCATTCAGAATTGCCTGGTTTCTGCCTAAATTCCCGAGACTTTCATTTCAGGAGCACTTAGAAGAACAAACGAGCTAGATCTAGTCCAGGGAAGGAAGCCACCTTCACATTCAATAGTACCGGGCTTGTTGAAAATACTCAACTAATGGTAGGAAATGAATGCCCAAACGCCTGTGGTCCCTGGATCTGCGCAGACGAGAACAGTATTTGAGAACCTCTTACCACGCTGATATCTCGATCCAGAATTCACTTACCTCACTGGGGTCTAAAGCATAGAAGGCAGAAGCTTAGGAATGAAGACAGGTTAAGGGCGGCATCATCTTGTCATCCCTGTTATTGGCTGTTAGGGGCGTCAAGTCTGCTTTTTCTGTAGAAAAATCCTCCTCACCCTGCTTCTACCACTCCTCTCTCTCCCCTCTACAGTCCTCACTGTAATGACTTAACTCACCTTTTCTGACAGTCCCCATCCTTGCCATGTAGTTTGAGCTAGTACTTTTTCTGTCATTCACAACACCCCCATCCATGCCATTGCTATTTTTAACCAAACCACAGTCCTTCTTTTCTTTGATTTGTTCCTTCCCCAAGTACTGGGCTTCTGAAGGGCCAGATATGTCATCCCTAGGATTCTTGAGACTTTATGGGAAGTACCTCAAAAATATTGCGTGTAAGTACCCCAGGGTGCTGAGATACTCACGCCAGCAAATCTGTTCACAATCCGGCCTGTGGGAGTTGTGTCAAAAAATCTCATGGGTGCTCTAAGGATGTTGCTTAGCAGTTGCTTGTGCAAAGTTTTTGATGCATGGTTGCAACCATATATACTCCATAGACTTGATATAAACAAAAATACACCTAGAAAAATAATCAATATTATTAACACCGTGCGTACAGACTACTGAAGATCTGTGCCTGGGATACAATAGCAAATGCTTTCCTGAGGTGCAGGAAATGTACATGATCCAGACAGAGTCCATAGAGATGCCTATCCTAGCTATCAGACATACCCTGTATTACTCCCAGAGCTCCGAAGACTCCAATTCTCATGTCTCTCTGAGAAGGTGGATAGTTGGTGCTATTGAACTTTTCAGAGTCTCTGGTCCAAGCGCTCAGCCAGAGGTTAGAGCCAATATAAGCGACAAAATTCAATCCATAGATCAAGATGATGAAGAATATCGACCACCATCCTATTGCTTGTAGATATTTCAGGTAGATGGAGAACTTCACCTGCAAAAACCCCATCAATATTATCCCCAAGGGCTTTGGGTAAGGAATTATAGAAACCTAACCTTAAGGAAGACTGTGCTGGCTAGTTTTTTGTCAACTTGACAAGAAGGAAGAGGGAACCTCAGTTGAAAAAAAAATGCCCCCACCAGACTGGGCTGCTGAAAAGCCTGTGGTGTGTTCTTTACATGGGAGGGCTCAGGTTACTGTAGGAGCTGCTATCCCTGGGCTGGTGGTCCTGGGTGCTATAAGAAAGCAGGCTGAGCAAGCCATGTGAAGAAGCCAGTAAGCAGCACTCCTCCATGGCTTCTGCTTGAGTTCCTGGCTAAATTTCCCTAGGTGATGGACTGTTACCTGGAAATGTAAGATAAAATTAACCCCTTCCTCCCCGAATTGTTTTTGGTCATGATGTTTTGACCAAGTCAGGGAGTGATGTCCCCTGGAGAAGTGGGTTATGAAATTTAATAGTCTGTAATCAGCATTTCTACACTTGGCTAGGATAATATGTCAATGCTAAGTACAGTTCAAGCTAAATAACCAATAGGTTATTAATAAGCATTTATATGTGATGAAAAAATACATAAAATTGGGTTGGAAGGGCCAGAATGTACTAAGACCTTGAACTTTGTGGTTTTACATTTCCTTAGTGTGAGTTGTGGGCTCTGGCTCTAATATACTGGTGTTTCCTAGCTCCTAGAATTGCACTTCAAAGCAGTTCCATTGTTCTCCAAACAGGAATAGACTCAAACAGTCATCCTTTATAGAGACATGTATTTCTAGAAAGTCTGTCTCTGCTTTCACTTAAATAATGCATCTGAACATTTGCAAAGAAACAGAACACATTGTTCCAGTAGATATGCGTTTAAGTTTCAACTGATTTCTGACTTGTCTCAGATTCCAAGCCTCATACGACCTCCACGAGTGCTTTGTGTGTGTGTGGTTTACCTTCCCGCTTTCCACAAATTCCTTCTTAATTAGTTTTTGTCCCTTCACTACTTCCTTCTCTTCCTTCAAGGCATTCACATTCTTAATTTTCAAGGAGTTTTTGAGGGACTTCACATGCCTGCCACTGGACCTAGAGCTGAGGAAGAGAAGGTAAAACACCCTTGAGCATGTAGACACTTCCCAAAGGTCTTCATAGGAGCAGCTGTCACAACTGAGGGCTAGTAAACCTTCACAGCCCTGCCTTTCTCCCATCCTCCCAGGAAACAAAGGAAGAGCTGGGTGTTTGGGAGATCTAGTCTCTCAGGAAAATTCCACCTAGAAGAAAGACCAAGTCGAACCAAGGAAGCAGAGTTGTCATGATGGGCTACCTGCGGCTCAGTGTTCGGCGAAGGCTGTTTTCTCTTTTCATGGTCAATGAAGCTGCATCCTCAGGAATTTCCTCCACAGTTGGTATCAGCCCACAGCCATCATCTTCTTCCTCACTGTCATCATTGACTAAGGAGACAGACATGTTAGAAGTTAGGAAATAACACAGGACTCATCACAACCTGAAAAAGCAGAAAAGAGCTCTTCTGTACATTGTCCATCAGGGGAGCGCTGAGGTATACACAGATTAGAATATTTAGCCCCTAAACGCCAGTTATTAGTACAAAGTCTCATTGAGAAATGCTAGGGATAAAGAAGGAACAGGGTAATTATCTACTGGAAGAGAATGGTCAACAGGAGAGGAAAACCCCCAGAGCATTCTAAATTCCTTTGGAGCAGAAAAAAAAAAACTGTTAGAAATTATAGGAATAAAGAAGCAGTCACCATTCGTTCTGATTTAGCAGTATCGACTGAAAAGAGTATTATGAATTATAAACAGTAATCTTAAAGTTCGGGCAATTCAGAATTCTTTTATAAACTGAAAGAACCTGAAAATGAAATGAAATGAGGTATAAAATATAGCATGGCACCAGGAAAGTGAAGGTCCCCAGAATCTGCTCCTCCATGGATGAGAGGGCTGGGGTGGGGGGCGGCCGGCAAAGCCCAACTCTTTCAAGACTAGTAAGCTCATAGACCAATAAACATACCATAAGAATCATGGTAGATGTGAAAACTGGTAGTCAAGCAGCCGCTTGAAGAGACAACGCGGGTTGTCTAAAAGCCCCAGGATAATTGCCTGAGGACTGGCTTCTATGCCAGAAGGCACCATGCAAGCTTCCGGGGAGGGGGTGGGGAGCAACCAATAGTCCTAAGCCAGTTATGATGGATACAAAACGCAGCAATGACCAGCAGAGCATGATAACCCTCGGGGTGAAGCAGCGATTTGTATACCTTAGCAGTAAGCAACAATTCTCTAATTGGCCTTAAGGAGCATTCAATGCCCACCCAACAAGAGGGAAATTGTGGCTGGTAATAAAGGGTTGGAGGGAAGAAAGGGAAGGGGAAAAAAGATGTACATCACACATACACACACACACACACACACACACACACACACACACACCCTTCTTCAGCACCTTGGAAAGGAACAAATTCTGCTGTCACCTTGATCATGCCTGTGTAGCTTCTAGAAGTGTAGACAGTAAGCTTGTTTTTGTTTAAGCCATCCAGTTTATGGCGGTTTATCACAGCAGTTTACAGGAATTTAATACACAGAGCCAATAACAACACAGTTCACGTCTCCGTCCTCCCATTTCAGTTAAATTCCAAATCCCAGAACCAATGAAATAACATGTATGCTCAGGGGCTTACAACATTGCTCAAAAATGGCTTTTCAATATTTACCAGAAGGCCTAATTTCTGGAACACTCTCTTTCTCTCTCTCTCTCTCTCTCTCTCTCTCTCTCTCAATCCTGACCTCTTCTTTGTGATCACCACTTGATGCTGTACTCAGTACAACTATTGGGAGATCTTTGAGAAGACCTGCAGTCTAACCATGGCAAATCAGTGAGTCCAATGGTGGTGGGAATTGCTTTTATTATATACTGTAAAATTATGCAATTGCTTGTTTTTACTTTTCCTGGTTCAAACATGCAGTAATTTTTAATGTATTAACCAATATTCCCTTGCTACAGATTATCCTGTGAGGCTGTGCAGGATTTAATGAATTTCAAGTGGTTGGGGAAGGGTGTGTGACTTGAGCAAACAGGAGCCTGGCATCCCACAACTGGATCCCTTATACCACTGATTTTTCTTTTTTCATAAGGGCCACTGATCAAACATTTACTTGTACATTCTGAAGTGTCTTTTGATTGCATGTCAGAGGAAGCAGAATAGAAAGTGTTACTCGTTTGGCCCAGGCACAGAATTTTAATTCCTATGTTTCTTTACAGAGACCCAGAACACAAAGAATGGAGTTTGAGTCTCTGGGCAATTCAGCTCCAAACATAGCTCACTGGATACTAAATAGTTCAGGATATAGAGACTGGTGTGCCAGCTCACCAAGATCCCAAGCTCCCTCCTGTTCTGACCCTGCTCACGTACCTGTGGCCTCTCCTTCTGGCCCTGAATGCTTCATGAATCTCTTCAGGTTCTTAGCAAACACTCCCTTCTTGTCCAGCAGATCTTGGTAGGATCCTTTCTCTAAGATGGTGCCATTCCCCAGAACCACAATCTCATCCACTTGGGGAAGGAAGTGAATGCTGTGAGTAACCAAGATTCGAGTCTGTAAAAAAATAATATTAAATTGCTCTGATAATTCCATGCCCACCATCTTCCCTGGATTTCTCTAAAAAGAGAAAAACAGACTTGTCAATTCATACTGGGGCTTTGCTTCAAAATGCGGCCCCAACCACTTGACTCATTTTACTTTACTTTCTGTTCCCTGCATCCCATCTGAAAATACTACCCTGCTGTGTGTGGAATGAGACTGCTAGAATCATGGTTCTACCCACTTTATTATCCTCTAGTATCAATGAGGTTTCACATGCGCTCCTCTATGCTCCTAAACAACAAGATGGAGCTAAGAGAATCCCTTAGACCAGTGCCTATCCTCCTAGAAAAATAGCCGGTTGTGTCTTTTCACTGAGTAGACAGCCACTTACCAGCTAATCAACTGTATGAAAAAGAACTACCTAGATCTTTCAGTAAGTCAAGGGAGCTGTGGGACAAGAAACGTTATTTTTATCCAGGCCTCCCTGGTGTTAGAGACTTGCCAATACCTTGTTTTCCCATATTGGTTACTGAGATAGGAATTCCACTCACAGAAAAGCTGGTCAACCAAAACAGAAGCTGGGTTAGAGCATCTGGGGTTGTAATGGGCTTCCGAGAGACAACCTAAACCCACCGCATTTGCCTTCTGCCTCACTGTCCACAGCTTCTAGAGTCTTCTTAGCCTAGGAGATGCTCATCTCTTATGTCTCCACTCAGAGACAATCCCTGTTCCTTTCCCAAGGTCCCTGGTAAAACATGGGCGTTCCTCCGAGGTTTCCACTGCAGTTCATGCAGACTACCATTAAAACAATTTTTTTTCATTGCTGTTTGTTTGTTTTCAACAAATTTGTCTCAGGGTAGACTTCCATTCATGAGTGAATGAAACCTAGAAGATCTTAAGGCCAGAACTAAGGACAGGAAGAAGACAGACTATCTGCAGCCCCTTTGAGCTGAGACAGAGGCCAAGGGCCTCGGCAGAGCAGCAGGCTGCTTCAGGAGCTCTGCCATCCTCTGAAGCAAACAAGCCAAACACAGTTAGGCTCTCCCTGCTTGCTGCTAAGGAAAATGCTCTTATCAGCAGAGGGACAAAGTTATTTCTTGTTATAACCACGGGACTAAATCCTCTCCCCCTACCCCCCGTATGTCCCCTGAGAGGCTCAATATCAGAGCAACAGAGAAAGGCTCTTATATTAGTCTCAATTTAGGCCAGGATTTCATAATGGGAGCCTTCAAGGGACACACGGAGACTAGTCTGACAGAAGAGGGGTAATCTTCTGGATAATAAGGTAAGATAGATAAGAAAATCTCCTTCAGGACATTGCTGTTCTGGGAGATGTGTATGACAGCACCCCAACCGAGGCTTCCCCTCCAGCCTTCCTCACTGAACAACTTCTTACCTTGCCACTCAACAGGCCATTGGGTCCCATGACCTTATTGAAAATGTGTTTCCCCACATGGGCATCCACCGCCGACAGGGGGTCATCCAGAATATAGATGTCTGAGTCTTGATAGGTGGCCCTGGCCAGGCTGACTCGCTGCTTCTGACCACCACTGAGATTTATACCCTGAAGGAGAAAATCGTTTCTATTAACACTCCCTGGCCCCCTTCACACTGCCAAGGAGGGGTAAAAGAGAGACATTTGCCTAGGTAAGGTAGTAAGGGCTTAAACATGTTATGTTTCTTTATACAAACAAGTAATTTCTACTCAGATAAATAACTTTACCAACTCTTCTACTGCGCAGTTGTGTATTCACAACTTCTGTGCTTCTGACACTTCCTGCTCTGCGAGCAGACAGGGCTGACATGGAGGTGGAGCATCGCTTAGTAGTTGCTCGGTCAGTGGACTCTGACTTAAGGAGATAGGTAACCCTAGAACTGCATTTTCTCTCATCTCTTAGTGTCTCAAGATCCTTGCCCCTAGAAGAGTGTTGTGTTTGTTTTTTTAAAAAGGAGAAAGGATAAAAATAATTTAAACATGTAGTAATCAAAAAATTCTAAATAAATTAAATGTATGTATCCAACGGATATTATATACTTATTAAAATCAATTTTTATTCAAGATATTTAACAGTACAAGCCAACTCCAGGCCATTATAATAAACTTAGCCTCTTGGTTCCTTTGCCTTATTACCTTTGATTCAGATTTTAAATTCTCGTATTTGCTTTTAGGCACAAAGTTTAAAAAATTGGACTCCATGCTCTCTGGCTCTTCCTCTCTGACTTTCTTGGTTTCTCTCCTTTCCGGGGCTCCCTTCCCCCACACCACCTTCCCCATTTCATAATATACTTCTTTCTTAATATTAAAAAAACTGGGGTCCAGTTCTGGAGGTACAGGCCTTTAATCCTAGATAGCAGACACAGGTGGATATCTGTGAGTTTGAGGCCAGCCTGGACTATATACCAAGCTCCAGGTCAGTGAAGGCTACATGGTTAGACCATGACTCAAAACACATACCAAAAAATGGAGTTATTTCTATAAAGCATGCAGCCATACAAACAGGTTTTGTGTGTTTGTGATGACCGTGATTTATCAACATACATTTCCACTACTGTCCTCATTGTTTCTCTTCAATTATTCCTTTGCCCTTCAAGGTTCCTTGCCCCAAGTACCTTTTCTCCAATCTCAGCCATGTCTCCTCCAGGCAATATTTCCAAGTCTGGAAGGAGAGCACAGGCTTCAAGAACTTGCTGGTACTTTTTTTCATTGAATTCTGATCCAAAAAGGATGTTGTCTTTGATGGTCCCGTTCTGAATCCAGGACTGCTGAGGGACGTAGGCTGTGGTGCCCTAGACAGGGAAGACCAGACCATGTGACATCACACTTACAGCCAAAAGTGGCAAGGAGCAAGCAAAGCTTAGGTCTGAAGATCTCTACCTCAGGCCCCATAGGCATCTGGCATTTATGAATGTGATGACTGTAAGTAAGACCCAATGTTCTACCATTAAATATCCTATATTCTTGCCATAATCCTGAAAATCAGAAGAAATGAACATGCTGCAGAGAACAGGGTTTTAATCAAATCCAATGGCCTGATGAGAACAAATACAATGCTAATTCATTCAAATGGCATAGACGACACCCTACAAAGAAAACCCAGAGGCTGAAATTAACACACCAAAATGATAGAGACTGATAAATGCCTGTTTCTGAAAAATAACTGAATTGTAGGCTAGCAATAACTAGTCTCCTGAGGGAGTTAGGAGGCAAAGTTAAATCTGTAGTCCTCTCTGCTAATGTACATTTTTAAACGTACATTGGCTCATTGGAGATTGATAAATAAGGGAGTATACTGTGGAAGAAGAAATGTTTCTTAAAGTTTTTCCAAGCAGGTTATTGCAAAGCAATCCAGTGCAGACTTTCTCATAATTAAAAAAGAAAGCCTTAGAAGGGGCTAAAAAGTTCTTCATGGTTAAATAGTAGCTGGTTTAATGATGGAAAGTTGCTTGTTGTTTCCTGTAAATTCAACTCTGAGAAGTTCAGAGAGTTGATGAAAATGCCATGAAATCACTTCCTCTGTTTTCAAACAAAGACACAAAACTTAACATAGTATTGAGGAACTGTCTCTAAAGATCCAGCTCTCAGGGCAGGAGGCGAGCTGGGCATTATGACATATGCCTGTAATGGAGGCTACTCAGGAGGCTGAGGGAGTAGACCACAGGTTCAAGGCCAGCTCGGACTACATAGTGAGACAGGCTACAGTGTGTTTCAAAATGAAAAGCAGGAAAAGGAGACTGGTAGAGACGATTAGTCTCAAAAACCCCTGATGCTGGACACAGTAGTACGTGTCTATGATGTATGACATCAGTGCTCCTGTGGGGAATTGGGAAGCAGAGGCAGCAGAATCCCTTCTGAAAGCTGTGGGTCAGCTAACGGAGTAAACACAGTAGTGAACAACAACAAAGAGACATCCGAGGTTCTCTTCTGACCTTGACATGTACATTGTGGCAGAGCTATGCACACAGGAGTGGGAGGTGTTAACACAAATACATAGCTGGCTCAGAGAGAGAGCATGTGCCGGGTCTGCAAAAGGCAAAAGTCTCCGGGTTCAGTTCCCATCCTTGGGGAGGAAGGATGGTGAGAGGCTCAAGACTAACTATGATGTTAGGTACAAACGTCAGTGTTGATTTTACAACCATTGCTGATTTTATCATCGTTTGTTGTCGGTGCTCTGGTCACAAAGTTAAGTTTGTTGTTTAAAGATTTATTTTGTGGGTTTAGTGTATTACCTGCAGTGTGTATGTATAGCACATATATGTCTTCTGTCCAGAAGGCCAGAAGAGAGCATTGGATCCCCTGGAACTGGAGTTACAGATGTTTGTGAGCCACCATGTGGGTGCTGGGAACTAAACCCAGTCTTTTGCCAAAGCATCAAGTGCTCTCAACTACTGAACCATCTCTCCAGCCTTACAAAGTTAACCTGTAACAACATTTTCCTAGGTCCTTTTCCTTTTCTTGCACAGTTTTGCAGACTTGAGCTTTTCAAACACACACATACATTTACAGCAGAGTCGCCCATACTGTGTAGGCAGTCATCTCTAGTCAACAGTTTCAATACGTTGGTATGCACGTAAGAACCACAAGGAGAGCTCATTAAGACTGCAGAGCCTCAGAGTCTGACCGGGGTGAGGGACAGAATCTACAGTTCGCAATGACAGCAGATGTCTCCAGGACCACCTGAGGAAGCAGCAGTAAAGGCCCACATTTGGGGTCAGAAGCCTCCTCCATTACACTTCCACTCACCTTGATGGTGATGTGTCCGTGGACATTTTCCATTTCTCCTAGCATGGCTGATATCAAAGAGGATTTCCCAGAGCCTACAGTGCCCACCACAGCCACCAACTGTCCTGGCTTTATGTCCAGGCTCACACTGAAAGAGAGAAATGTTTCTGAAGGTCATGAGTAAGTGGGAGCAGTAGTTCAAGACATTACTCTGACTCTTTATGAAATCTGTTTTTAGGTAACATTCCCCTGGTGATAAGACTTCAAAGTGCGTCTTCATTACTGTGAAGTTCTTAAGACACTGAACAATGGGTTCTAGTGATCAAACTCATCCAATTAGTTTGTGGCAAAGGTGCATTTGCGATGTAAAAGTTCTCCAAGGGGGGAAAAAGTTCTCATAGGACCAACTGTTGAACAACACCCTCTCAGGAGCCTACACACCTGGTTCAGGTCTAAGCTTGGGTACTGCTGGGTTGGGCAATTTTGAAAGGTCACTTCTTCCGGACAAAGGTTTTGTTTTTTAAAGTAGCAGAGTTGGGTTTTGCTTCTAAACTTAACTTACTACTTCATGTTTCTCAGATTTGTTTATTCTATTATTCCATTAATAAATTAAAATCAATGAAGCAAATTCCCTTACCTCACCCTGACCCTGAAGACCTTACTTCTCTGTGGGGAGGGGTCTACACTGGGCAGGAACTCTTTGTGCCAGCTTGACTATTGGAGTCGCTAAGGCGCTTGGGACATCAGGAACCGGCCACACGGTCTCTACAAACCTGCTCTGGACTGCAGCAGTGGAGGGGACCGTGGCCTGTTTTCTCTCTACTTAGGAAAGCTTTTGGCTGGGAGGGCTAGAGCAGGGGCTTTTGCTCTGGCTAATCCTGGTGCTGACCCCAGAGTGCACTTCGAGACTATAGGAATAGGAGAGAACGGTGGAAAGGCGTGAGTTCTTTTCTTGGGGTAAAAGAACACGGGTTCTGAGTGGGAGGGCATCCGTAGCCAGAGTGAACAGTGGTGGATCTGGAGTCCAAAATGGGGAGGGCTCGACAGGCACCGGCATGCCTCAGTACAGGAGAGTGGGCGCGTTATAGCCATAACGGAACAGGAGCAGTCTACAGGAGCTTCTGTTGTTGTGTTGTTTTGTTTTTGTTTTCTTTTGTTTTGTTTAGACAGAGTCTTGTCAGATAGCCCAGACTGCTCTCAAACTCATGATCCCATTGCTTGAGCCTCCCGGCTGCTTAGACTGCTGGTGTATACTGTCACATCCCAGCTCTGAAATCTACGGCAATAGTTCCCATCGTCTAGCCTGAAGAGAAAAGCTAGGGTCTAAAGTTCAGGACCCGTGCTTTCTTCAACTATTATCTGGAGGAACAAATATCTTCATGGATCCTTAACTGAAGACACACAGGCTCGCAGCATGAAAGCAGAAAGAAAACATCCCCTTGGGGAAAGGCTCAGATTCCTTGCTCTCACCTCTCCAGAGTATAGCCTGAACTAGTATCCAAGAGAATATAACATAGTCTTTTCTGGTGTCCCGCTACACAGAATCTTCTGAAAACAGGGTAGGGCAGGAGGGTCCTAAGGAAGAGCTGGAAAGCAAGGGGACACACTCACTCTCGGATTGTGGCTTCCACGTCCCGGTCCCAAGTAAAAGAGGCTTCTGAAAACTGCACAGCTTTATCTATTGAAAGGGGGCAGGAGGGGAAGTCCGTTCTTTTAGGTACACATTGGCCCTCGTGTGACCATCAGCCTTCCCTCAGCTCATGATCTCTGATTCATCTACCAGCCTTTGAAATCACCTATGCTAGCAGGGGGCAATGAACCTAAACTTGGGATCCCAGATTTCTCAGACCTCTAGATGCCCTGACCACCCCCAACCCCCACCCAGCATCCCCCCACCTCCCACCCTTGCCCCTCCATCTCCGGCCCTGTGTTACCTAGTCCTCTGTTCTATGTGAGTTCTACATCCTCATTTGAGCCCTCCCCACTTTGGACTCCAAATACTGGCTATGGATGCCGGGACCTGTGTGTTCAAGCTGCCTTCCCAATCCCCTTACTCAGCTCCAGTCTGACTTCTGTTTTCTGGGGCCTTTGCAGGACTCCCTGCTTATCTCAGGAGAGCTGTGCTTTGCTTGGCGACCTGGCTGAGCACTCTTCTTTAGCTGAGAACATAGTTTGTATTGCTCTCTGCACAAGGCTAATCAACTGAAGATGGATTCCCTAGCTCTTTCTTTTCATTAATTGCTGTGGTTAAGCCTTGCCTATAAGTAGCCTGGTGCCAGCACGATGAATAATTTGTGGAACTAATTTCCAAATTTGCCTACCAAAATTGCAGACACGGTGAATGGCAGATGTATCCAAATCATCTCCTCCCAAGTACTTCTCTATCCGATCTACAGAGACACTGGCCTAGAGAACACAAAAGATCTCAGGAATAAGAAACTTCAGGAACACAGACAGCACAAATTAAGTCTGTGGTTTTGGTTTGATTTGTTTTGGTTTTGGTTGGGCAGGTAGGGAAATGGGAGAGAATCTTGAAGGGAAGATTGGGGGAAGGGAAAGAATATACTCAAGATCTATTGCATGAAATTTTCAAGGAATAAGTGAAAACATTATTTAAAAAAAAAAAGAATTGGCCTTATGGAAATAAAACTAAGTGGAAAAAAAAAGAATTCAGTAACAAAACACAAGCAGGGAAAGGACTCTGACTTTGTCCTTAGTCATGACATGGAACCTCTTGACCACTACCACAGACTGGACCATCCCTCAGCCCAGCAAGCCTTCCTACACTAGACAAAAGTATATAAAGTCAGCATTTCAGCTCTCAGAGACTCAGGTAATTCAACTCTGCTGCTATTTCTCTCCAAACTTTGGTCTTATTTCCAGAAACTGAGTACCACCTACTATGACAGAACCCTACTTCTGGTAACTGAGCCCCAGCCTTGCCCCTTATTTAACCGAGTCTATGCTTTGATGAACCATCCAGTATTGTAGCTGGTCTACTACAGTTTCCTCTTTAGAGGAACTGGCCAAAGATTAAGCTGTGTGAGGTCTAAGTACAGAACGCTCTGAACGAGCCAGAACATGAGGACTTGGAGGTTTTCAAGGAGCCCCATATGGATGACTTTCCTTGTCCTTCCTGTCTTCTAAAAAAGCTGTTGTGAGATTGTTTCCCACAGATATCCAGCCTCTGATGAAGAGCAAATCCTTAACTGTTCAGCTGCTTCATGGGTCAGCAACTCAGAAACAACGTCCTACTGCCAGTGTTCCACCATCTTTTTGGTTTGGTGTTACACTGTGTGAAAGGAAGTGAAGGGAGTGAGCACCTTTACTGATCTCCCTTTTCTTGTGCATGCAATAAACTACATCTAAAAAGAGAGTGCTGTTTCCTCTCTAGTCAAACGGGCTACCCTTTCTTTATTCCCTCTAAGACATAAAAGGTTTTCTCTTTGACCTCAGTCCTATGGCCAGAAGTGTGCGACCTCTCAAGTGAATGCAGGTCAGTACTAGACACCAACATTTCGATCCTGGAATCAATCTCCCATCTGCCCTTTGGACTTCCTCTTTAGGTCTAGTCCATGGTGACTGTGTTCTCAGTGACTATGGTCAGTTTTCAGAACATAAGACATTGCTCCTGTCCCATGCAAGGTTTACTGAAGTCAGCTTGAGGCTCCCAAACTTATTACCTCATAGGAAATCAGCAAAGACGGGGCTCTTTCTTTTCTTTTGTGCCTTAATTACTTAATGCTATGGTAATATCTCAAGAGCTTTAGAAAGACTAGTCTAGGAATATGGCTCTAACCAGCCATAATCATGGAAGTCCTATTAAATGCCTTTGTAAGATTGTCTGCTGTGAAGTGGGTGGGTTAGTATGGTGATCACATTTTTGTCAGACAGCCAAGTAAACTGAGGCTCAGATTGCTTAGGACTTTACTAGGGTCAAGAACCTTGTCTCCAGAAACCAGACAGACTTTTAATTTAACATTTTCCAGCAGATGCTACACATGAGATATAGTAGGCTAGTGAGCTACACTGTAAGGCAATTAAGCAGTTAGCTGTGGAGTTCGTATGTACCTGAAGCATTGAGGTGATCACCATGGGAAGCATGGTGAGAGGAAAGCGCAGGATATTGAAGAGGGTGATGGAGGTGAAAGCCTTCTCTGCGTCCAAAATGTTGTTGCTATCCACCAGGACATAAACAGAAAATGTGACCACAGACACCTAGGAAGAACAAGGTCATAGGGAACTCAGTACTGAAATGGTCCAAACACCTCTGTACTAAGTTTCAGCAACACTGTATATCAGAGTTGAAGGAATGTCAGGGAGTATCTCAATCTCTCCAGATAACCCATAAGAAACTTGATCCCATAGAGGAGAAGCACCTCCCAAGGTGACAAAAGTCACTCAACGGATGGCTAAGGTCAGAGCTTGGGCCCTCTCTCTCTTTCACCACACCCATACTGCTTCCCCGATGAAGACAAGTCATTCTTGGAGACCACATTCGTGGTGAATGCTCTGAGCCCTCACTAGTGGCTGCCAGATCACCCAACAGCATGAAAAGGGTAGAACTAGAGTTGGAGTTGCAGGGATGGTGACACAGGAATTTAAGGAAGGGGAACAAATTCCCCGAATTGGGGGGTCAAGTCGTTCGATGCTTGGACTCTGACATCAGGCTATGCCGTCCTCTGCTTACCAGCACTGGGGTTAATTGGAGGGTGAAGATCATCACGGTCTGCAACTGGCCAAAGCGCAGCAGGTTCCTGAGTTCCTTCTTCCGGAGGCTCTGGACTTGCTCTTTAAATGAAGGCTCCCAGGCAAAGTATTTCAGGATCTAACAGGTCAGGGAATGGCAAAATTCACATCATTGCCTGAAAAGCTATATACAGTCCACCCTTAATTTAGGACAAGCTACCAAAACTTTGGGGGCTGGAAATCTAGATTATGGACTGTTTATGGAGAGGTAGCTTATATTTAATTGACAACCCGTTAAATGTAAAGCATTTTACACACATACCTGACTTGAGTTTTTGACAAAGTGTCCTAGCTTGCCAGTTCAAATAAATTTGCCAAGACACAGAACTTCCTGTGTTAAAGGTTGGAAATTTCTGAGCAAATCAAGGTAAATTAGTGATCCCACTCTTGTAGAGTACTGTTTCCATTCAGGCAGTCAAGAAACAGAAAGAAGCAGTTTCTACTGGTGGAAAGTTTCACCAATAGAACAGACTGAGGAAGTGACAGAACATCTGAGCTTGAAGAAGCTGGAACAGTTCCAAGGACTCTGACACCCCTGGCCTCCACGGGCACCTGCACTCACATGCATATATGCAGACACACATGCAGGCCCAGGGAACATGATGGTGGTGGGGGAGATAATGCAAGCTCTAGAGCACAGGGAGGGTGCTGAGCAGAGCTGTTTTCTACACACCACATAGACTTGTGAGCACACAGCAGCTGTCCTTATCAAGTGACTGAGCCTGTCAACATTTCCCCACGGATAGGGGAGGACTCACAGGTCTCGCTCTAAGCTGAAGAGCTATTGGTACTTCATGAATGCTGGGAGAAGGGAAATAATTGCCCTTCAGGTATGTAGCCAGTGGTAAATTTCCATAATTGAGCCAATAACTCTAGATTCACGTACATACAGACAATCCTAGTTGAACTCAGTGGATTATATAGTTTCTTAAAAGATAGGAAATTAGAAGGGACGTGTCTAAAAGAAGAAAGGGTTCAGAGGGAGTCAAAGGGGATGGAAGGGGATGTATGTGTGAAAGAGGGGTAAATATAATCAAAATTTGTTATAAAATTGTCAAATAGGGGCCGGAGAGATGGCTCAGTAGTTAAGAGTACTGTCTGCTCTTCCAAAGGTCATGAGTTCAATTCCCAGCAACCGCATGGTGGCTCACAACCATCTATAATGTGAACTGATTCCCTCTTCTGGCAGATGTAAAACACTCATATACATAAAATAAATAAATCTTTAAAAATATTGTCAAATAAATGAAAATTTATTTTAAAAAATTTCTGCATAAAATGTAAAAACAACTCACTTAAGGTAAATAAATAGAAATCAATTTTCAAGAGTATCTGGAAGGAACAGAAGAGGAAACAGGAGGCCTGTGGGTAAATGAATCAGGGGTCATATGACACTGAACAGGATGACAAGTCACAGTCCCTGTCACCGTGCCCAGAGGACTTCCTCTGTTTGATTTGGGTTTGTTTGTTCTTTTTTTTTTTTTTTTACCTTAATTCCACTGAGAATCTCATTCATGATTTTTAAACGTTTGTCTTTATACTTCATATTTTGGACCTGCCAAGAGAAAGAAAGACAGAACCTAAATGTACTTGTGGGAGACAGTGCCCAGGTTTGCTGCTGATGGTAGGCCTTAGTGGACCTGTGGCTGCCACTGACTAGGAACTGGAGGCACCCAGCGACTGCATTTATTTCTCTCCAGCTCTTCTCGTGTCTAATCTGTTTATTCCATCCCTGCCTTTTCTCCGACCCTTGGCTATGCCAAGCTTGTTGCTACCCAGCCTCATTTATCCTTTGCCTGTGCTCTCTCCTCAGATTGCTCTTGCCTCACGCCTTCAGGATGTCAGGATGTGGCACTCAGAGCTTGGCTTTAGATGCCCACCACACAGAGAACTCCCTTGACCTCCTAATTGAAAATATCTTCCCACTCACTATCATTTTTCACTCAGTTCTCTGTGGAGTATTCATCACGAACTGATTTTTTTTTCCTTAGTTGTCTATCTTTCCACCCTGGAGGCAGAATATAATATCCTTGTCTGATTTGTTTCTGTGCCTTTGGTAAGACATGCAATAGAGTTTTAAGACAATATTTGCTAACTACATGAATGCAAAGCAAGTGAATGAATAGATCTCATGCTCTAGGGAGTCCACCTACTAAATTTATGATTCCTGCCAGAACTTTGAACTGTCTGCCTGGACTACCACCTGATAACAGCAGTGTGATTGTTAAGACATAAACTGAAAGTTGGGATTACCCATGTGACTGTTATATGATGTTGGTCTATTTTGCTATGATGGAGAAGCAAGGTGTTAAAGATCACTTCTGAAGGAAGTTCAGCAGAGTTAGGTGGGAAATTATATACTGATTGACCCATCAGAGGCCAAAGTAGAATAGAAAAAGCCAAGCACTTTAGGGATGGTAGAAAGTCTTCCCATAAGCTCTGCCCTTCCCCAGCTCCCTCTAAGATTTAGTGGCAAAAGTCAGAGTTTAGTTGTTTAAAAGGCACATGCACACAGATGACCCTTCTTTTACCTGAATCTTTCTGCTCTTGGAAGCCAGTAGTCCATTAATTGGGATCAGGAGAATCATGACCCCGACACCTGCTAAGACCGAGGGCCCCAGCTCTCTCCACAAGAAGAAGATGGATAGGGTGATCTGTAAAACACTGGACCATACCAAGTGGATGAAGTTGGTCACTTCCATTAACTTCTGGGAGTCTACAGACATCAAGTTCACCGTCTCTCCAATGGTGTACTGCCTCCTGGTCAAGTTAGATAGGGTCAGTGCCTAAAGATGAAGATTAGGATTGGGGTCAGCAGATAAGACCAAAGATCCTGGGGAACAGAAGAGGACCTCAGGAGAGGAGGATACAACAGAAGGGTGGGTTGCACATTGCACATAGACATAACCTCTTCGTGGAAGTCTATGTCCTCACCTCCACACAGTGTGCTAGCTCACCTTTAACCCCTTGTTCCTCTTGTTCTCACCTTCATTAAATTCCACCCACCTATGCACTTCTTTGCCCATAAAATTCCCATCTATCCTTTGTATCAACCTACACGCAACTTTTGAAATGACTACCCAGACACCCAAATTTACAAGAGTTACTTTTGTGAGTCCCAATAATGGTTTGCATTTAACTCTTTATTTTACCTTAATTATAATGAGCCATGGTTATACTTTTTCCTGTTATTTACCAGATATAAATTGTGAGGACAAGTTTACACATTTGCCCATTTCACTATTGTATCATAGGGTAGTCAATATGGGAAAAAGGGAGGAAATAAAAGATGGAAGAAAAGGAGAATTAAGTCAGCATTGTTGGTTCTTGCCTTGTAGACTTAACACTTTTATTAGGATTTATTTATTTATTTGTTTATTTATTTATTTATTTAGCGTTTATAGCAGGAGTGTGTCCCAGTCATCAGCCTGGCGGGAAGCATCTTTTCCTGCTGGGCCGTCCCCAGTCCCCCATGTAGACTCTTGATGTTGCTAACTCTCTCACTATAGAAGTTTACACCTGTGGTCTCAGCGCTCAGGAGGCTGAGGCAGGAGAATTGCTGGAAGGTCATAGCCAGCCTGGGCTACATAGCAAGTTCCAAGCCAACCTGAACTACAGTGTGAAATGCTATCCATTATGGCTGGTTTTAGTGTCTACTTGGCACAAATTAGAATAAAACTCACATTGGAAGACTGCTGTAACCTGTTTAAGCTGCTTCAACTCTAGAGCCATTCTATTGAGACCTACTTTAGTTCTTAGCATTACTGTAGCTCCTCTGTTAACACCTGCTGTCGCCTTTAACATATCAAAAGTTTAGCATACCAGAAGCCATTTTACCTCCCAGTCCCCGTCTTGAGTATGAGGTAAAATTAAATTCAAGTTCCCAGGCTCTAAGTGTCTGAGGCCAGGATTCAATTCAGCAGTTCAATACTTGCTGCTTAGAATAAAACAATAGATGATAAATGCATGTTCTGCTGGAGTTAAAGACTGCTACTTTCCTTACTCCCAGAAGCTGGAAAACCCCCAGGAGCTCTGCTCTCCTAAATCCCAGCTTAAAGTGCTTTGTCTAACTACAACGCACTTGGAACAAAATCGATTATATAATGTGCCTCTTCCCCACCCACACCTGGTTACCTGGTTATGGTTTTTTGTATAAAAAAACCTGCCTTCGAAACAGACTGGCATCATAGTCTGGCTCTGGAGCCCAAATTGTGGCCCTGACCGGTCAGTCTTTGTTCAATGTTCAACAAACTTTCATCAGTCTGAGTCTAATGTTCGAGTGGTCAGTATGTGGCTATTTCTGAACCCATAACAAACAAACAAAAAACAAACAAACAAAA
>CM053762.1:54366253-54508964 GCA_028658305.1 Pachyuromys duprasi | reverse complement strand
TTTAAACCATGTATCAGAAGAAAGATGAGCAAAATCTAAGTAAGTAAGTAAGCACATAGACAGAGGGAGGTTTGGTGGCCCACACCTTTAATCCTGGCACTCAGGAAGCAGAGTTCCAGAACAGCCAAGGCTACACAGACAAACCCTATCTTGAAAAACCAAAAAAGACAGGAAAAGAAATTGCTAGGCTGGGGATATAGCTCCGCGGTAGCATCCTTATGTAGCATGCAGAAGGTCCTGGGCTTGAGCATCAGCACCCCCAAAACAAAACAAACACAAAGAGAGGAAAGAACCAGAAAAAGAAGTGTCTAGGTAAAATATATTCAAGGTGATGGGGCCACGACTCACATGGCATTCTAATCCCACTCTCACTGGTAAGACCATAATTTGGGACAGATATATAGGTCTTTGAACCTGTGTCAGCAAGTACTTCAATTAAATGTTGATGGTCTAGGGCTAGAGAGATGGCTCAGTGGTTAAGAACACTGGCTGCTCTTCCAGAGGACCCAAATTCCATTCCCACCATCCATATGGAGGCTCACAAATGTCTGTTACTCCAGTTTCAGGGGAACTGATGTCTTCTTTTTGCTTTCACGAGCACCAGAAGCACATATGGTGAACACACATAAACGCAAGCGAAACACCCACACACATAAAATAGAAACATTTTAAAAATTAAATGATGATTTTAAGAGTGCGATCCCAGCACCTTTTTTTTTTTTTTTTCCTGACTTTACCTTATTTTCTGAGGCTTTTCATTTTGTTAGGAAAGGCAAGGAGAACAGGTGTCTAAGCCTTCATCGCTGAATGTCAGACCCTGGGCAGCTTTCCAGTTTCTCCCTAGGATCCCTAGGATGCTCAATATCACACACACACACCACGTTTTGATTTCCAAAGAAGCACTTAGGGGAACCTTACAACTAGTCAAAACTAATGCTGACATTAATTTTCATTTCTATCAAATTTTCCTCAACCTTGGAATAGACGTTCGTGTTTATTAAGTGGTTTTTGTTTTGGCTCTACCAGACATCACCACGTACCTTCTTATACACAGAAGCTATGACGGTTGTCCGCACATTCATCCCCAACATGAAACACAACTGAAAATAACCCTGAAGGCAGAAAGACTGGATGGCGGCCACAGCAAACATTAGGATTGCACAGACATAGCCGACCCACGCGTATGTGCCAGGGTCTTTCACAAAGGTGATGAGAAATCTGCAGGAACAAAACCAAGTAAGTGATGCTCATTAGGTCTCCAAGGGCCCCTCATTCTACGCATGACAGCCAAAGCCTCGCTTTTGCCCTTTGGGTGACAAAAACAACTGGAATCACCCCTAATACAAGCTCAAGTCACCTGGCAGGAGAGAACCTTAGTTAAGAAAATGCCTCCATAAGATTGGGCTGTAGGCAAGACTATATGGATTTTTTTTCCTAATTAATAAGGGAGGCTCCAGCCAATTACGATGGTGCCACCCCTGGTCCTGGATACCATAGGAGAGCAGGCTAAGTAAACCATGAGGAGCAAGCCAGCAAACAGTACCCCGTCAGGTCCCTGCCCTGTTGGAGTCCATGCCATGACTTCCTTCAATGATGGACTACAATGTGGAAGTATAAGCCAAATAAACCTTTTCCTCTCCAACTTGCTTTTCATCATGGTGTTTCATCAAAATAATAGTAACCCTAAGACATGTAATCCCAGCACTCAGGGGCTAAGAAAGGAGAAGCAAGAGTTTAATGTCGGCTAGGCTGGGCTACAAAGAGGGACTCCAAAAAAGAAAAATAAATAAAAATAAAAGGATCTTTAGCGAAATTTTTACACACACACATCTGCCACTGTAATGTTTCAGCCTGTCATAGGAAGCAGAGTCCATCAATTCATTCTTAGACAATGCGACTCACACCCATGTGAGGTAAAGGGCTCTCTAGCTGGCTGTTCATTCCCTGCAGTGGCAGATTGCAAAGCCTTGTCATGAGCAGCTTGACTTTCTAAGGAAGGTGCTGGCTGTGGAGAGATGAAGTTACTCACTCTCTCAGGAAGCATGCTGACCACCTGTTAGTTGCAGCTCAGGTCATACTAGTTCATTTTAACAACAAAGAGTCTAATGTGTATGTGGCCTCCTCTTAGCAGAGGTGGACAGGAAAGAAAGAGGCTCAAGTGTTATCTTAGATCTAGAAAACTGCCTTGCGCTTTTCGTGTACATGAAGCTGGAAAGTGGAAGAAAAATCGGTGAGTTTTTCAAGAATAGGAGTCCAGTGAACACTCTTGCCTACATATGAAAGGGCAAAGGGAAGGTAGCAAAGAAAGTCCTGGAAAGACAGGAAGTCCCGGGCACTCACTTCAGCAGCTGAGGATTCAGAAACATAAGAATATCATGTATTAATTTCAGTATAAATGACTTCAGGATCACCACATAGAAGGTTTTGAAGATGGCCTTGACCAACCAGGATTTGGGAAAGTCTTTCGTGGTCCCAGACTTCTTTTTCTTCTTTTTAGTGTCTTCCTAGGAATAGGAACAAAACAACCATGTCCACAGAACTGTGTGGCGTGAGGCTGGTAAAACTGTGCTCTGAATGGCTCCAGGCTTCAGCAGGGCCGATGAGTCCATTACCCTCTTTGTGTAGTCAAAATTTTCTCTTCATCTCCTGCCCACCCACCTGCTTCTCTCTCCCCCTTCTAACTTATATCATAATCTCTTTTGGATTAGAAAAGCAGACAACTAAACTAGAGAAAATACATCATAAAGATAAGCACGGACAGACAACTGTCCAGTACATAAAGATAAGCATGTCCAGTACTCAGGAGGCTAAGGCAGAATTGTGACTTTGAGGCCGCTTGAGCTATACAGTGAGTTCAAGGCCAGCCTTAAGTACATAAAAAGACTGTTTCAAAAACATAAGGTCTGAAGTTGTAGCTCAGTATTTAATGGGGCCCCAAACCTTAGTACAACTGACTCCATGATGGAAATACCATAAAGCTCATAGACAGTGCCACCTGCAAAACAAAAACGAAGACCTAAATCTACTAAAACCCACAGTTCTGGGAAAGTCTCTGAATGTACTAACCTTACTTGTTAGCTTCTGTAGTTTCGCTTCTGGCCAACTGTTCTTCTTAACTAAAGTATGTCAATGCGGTTGTTGGGCTTAAAAGCTCACCCTTGGGGATACACTGGGATTCTGAACACCCAGTGCAGTCACTGACTGACTAATAAAGACTTTCTATTGACTTAAACCCATGTCCAAGCAGTCTTCTCTGGTGAGTACCCCAGAAGTAACACAGTACAATTTCCTGTGTAAGATCCCAGTCCAGGGGTAGTGAAGAGGAATACCACATGAAAATAAGGAACAGACTCTGAGTGGGGTCAGGTCCTGGGCAAATCTGAAAATGAAAGATCTGCTGATCTGTATTTTGATTGCTCAGAAGTCTTTTCTGCTATTCCTTCTGGTGGTTATGTTAAAGTCTGTGGTGGCTTTTTTTTTTTTTTTTTTTTTTTTTTTACATTTGAGACAGGGTTTCTCTATTTAATAGCAGCCCTGACTGTCCTGGAACTTGCTCTGTAAACAAGGCGGGCCTCGAACCTACAGAGATAAAGACAAGTGCTACCATGCCTAGCTTGTTGTGGCTATTCTCAGATTTCAACTTGACTACATCTTGAATTAATTAACTAAAATCCAAAAATGGCTGGGCAGATCTGTGAGGGACATCCCCTGCCCCAATTGGATCACTTGAAGTGGGAAGATTGACTTCTAATCTGGATCTTTGAGGTGGGAAGACTTACTTGTCAAGGGCCTAGCAGCAGGAACAGCAAAACAGCTTTAGAACTCACGGAATGCAGCCCACCAGTTAGCACAGCCACGATTGGGTTGGGAGGCAGAGCTCTGGGGACTGCGTATCTTGAGGTTTATGCTGTTTTGCAGCATCGCTCTGCTTGTTGCCCTGTGGTCACCACATCTTTTATAATCTATGAGTTGTATGAAAACTCTAAGGGGGCTTCCAGCACCTCACTGGGCAGTATCATTGTCACTTACAATAACAATGCTTTTCAGGCATTGCTGCTGAAGCAGATTAATGATTCAACCACCACGCTTGGACAGAGCCTAGAGACAAAGATTGTTAGCAATGACTGCCACCCTTAGAGAGAATTTGGAAAAACAGATTGTTTAGTAAGATATTTTTGTTAATCTTAGAAAATCTTAGGGAACAACTTGAAGTTTAGAAAAGTACACACTTAATAGGTGAGCTAGGAACTTTTTGAGGTTAGGGGACAGGAACAATACCCCAAATTAGCACTAGTGGACTGGCTCGTTCGCTGAAGCTGGAATGGTGATTACAAAGTGATGATTGATTTCTTGTACCTGTTTTTGCCCTCAGCTTTCTGATATATGATGTGCACCTTGAAGATTTAAAGTAGAAATAGCAGATTTTTTTTAAAATAAAAGTTTAGATTTGTGATTCTTTCAAGATTTCTATAAGATTACTTTTTAAGATAATTGATTCTGTCTTTGTAACTGCAAATTCCAGCCTGCAATAAAGAGAAACTGGCTAAGAAAATTACCTTGCTTGCTTACAGTTTGTTAATCTGTAACAAGTTGCTTAATTACAAATGTATGTGAGTTCTTGGGGATAATTTGTTTTCTTCATAGGTAATATGCAAAAACATTTGATCATGGGAGGGTATTGGGGAACATGTTTTCCTATGTATACTCATTGTAATCGTTCACTAAAAAAATAGAATGTAATCACACTGTAATTTTTATACTGCTTGAAAGATTTTGCTGGGGTATATAAGCTGTGGGAGAAAATAAATAAAGCTGATTGAAGGTTGTTGGAGCTTGTATTGCTTCATCCATTTAGTGTGTGTATAAGAGGTATGCATGATGTATTTTCTATTTCTTCCCTTTTTTTTTCTGGTTGCTGGCTACTATCAGTAGCACCCTCTGCCAGTTACAATCAGTTCCAGCCTAGAGGATTAAGCTTTGTACCCTTAGAAAAAAAAGTCTCCTGAGTAATCAGTTGCCAACACACTGCCTCAGTCTACCCTGACCTGTTGAAGCTGGTCTTCCACAAAGACATATGTTTAATCCAGATCTTTTGAGGTGGGAAGACCTGCCTCTGCTCTTGGCCACACTTTCTGGGGAAGCCTACATACACAAAGGACATGGAAGAGGAAAATTCTCCCTCTCTTTGCCTGCTTCTTCTTACCCTCAATAGCAAATCCATTCCTTTACTGGCATTAGGGCTTAGTTCTTCAGGATTCCAGTACATACTGAAGACCAGCTGAGGCATCCAGCCTTGTGGACTGAACAACTACTGGATTCATGGCCCTTCCCTACATAGGCAGCCATTGTTGGAGTAGCTGGACAATTTTAATAAATCCCCTTCCAATATATTTATATGTAGAGATAGAGACATTCCACACACTCCGCTACTCTAAGAACCCTAACTAATACAAAGTCCCAACTCTCAGTAGCTTAGCATATGCCCTTTGGAAATAGGATCTGTGCGAGTGTAAGCAAACTGGTCTTTAAGACAGGCTGCAATCCAACAGGCTGGAGCCCTTAGAAGAGACAGCAATAAGGTAGCTACGTGACAGCTGTGGTAGAGAATGGGATTATGCACCTACAAGCCGAGGAATGCCTAGGATTTCTGGCAAAATAGACACATGTCTGTGCTCAGTAAACATGTCTGAGTAAATGAATTCATAGATTAGCTACTAATGCTAACTTCCGATACAGTGCAGCTTGTAGTAATGAGTATGTGTACACGAGCATGGGTGCACACACACACTCATGGAAGGGGGGGGAGAGAGAAGAGAGAGTTTGTGTGGGAGTGAAGGTTGCGGGTGTGGCGAAGGGTGCACAGGATGTCAGGACAACCTTCACCTTGGCCTTCTTTCCTTGTTTGAGACAGGATCTCTTCTCTGCTGTGTGAACCTGGCTAGCTGGCCTGGGATCTTCCGAATGTTTTCCTGCCTCTGCTTCCATTTCCTGTAGGTATGCTAGGGTTACAGACACTTGTGCTACTGTGTCTAGCTTTTACCTAAGTATCCAAACTCAGGTCACCAGACTCATGTGATAAGTACTTTTACCCACTGAGCCTACGAGCTGTCTCCCTAGGCCTATGGAAAATTTCAAATATATTCAAAAAGAGAAACAACAGCCTATTAGACACCCATGCACCAGGGCTGTGTACACTGCTAATATAAAGTGCAGTGAAAAGTGTAGAATAGTGTGAAATATTGAAAAGAAAATGTCAGAAATGGCACTGCTTCCTGCCCGAGACATACAGCACATCACACAAACCCTTGTGTCAGAGTTACCAGGACAAGAACATCTTGGCTTTGACTCTGGTTCTTGTTCAAACTGGGCAGTGCAGCCTCGGGGGCCCGCTGGGACTTCTGCCGCCGCCTCTGAAGAGCCTGCTTGGCCTTCTGCAGGTCCTTCGTCATGAACCGTTCAAAGGTGCTGAGGAGCGACTGCGCCGCAATCCCTTCATCTATCTCCCAGACATCTTCCACTTTCAGCGGGTGCTTGTAACCTTTCACAACCGTGCTGAAACAAGAATGACCCACAGGCTGAGGCCCTATGTGCCGTGCCAGTGCGCCTCTGTCACAGCCTATCCTCCAGATGGGAGACAGAGGGATGAGGTTCTGGACTTCTCTGCTGCTCCCCTATGGACACCCCCTGGCCCTTTAACTGACAGAAGGGTGGGGAGAGCATGGAGACAGGGTGGAGGAGAAGAGAGAGGCTCTGCTGACTCATAGTCAAAGGGATCACCTCCTCCTGCTCCCACGCCTTCTCCTTCAAGTGCCTCTCTGCACTCTAGCATCTCCTTAAGGGATCTCTACGATGCCCTCAGGAAACGGAGTGACCTCACTGCTGCCTTCATAGCAAATCTCTAGATCAGGCCTCTCCAATCCAGGGCTGGAGAACTGATTGCCTCTTTATTTTTAACAACTCATAACCGAAATCCAGCCTTTTCTCCTCATATGGTGTCTTGGCTACCAGTTTTTCCTCCTCATTCTACTCATCCAACAAATGGGGCTGAATTAAACCGACCTGTACATTTTTAACACTCTCAGACTCTAAAAGGAATTAAAATGGCGGCCACAGGAGGCATTTTCAAAAATTGAACTTTTCTTCACTTTCAGAGAAGTGAGCATATAACAATATAGAAAACCCATAATCCAGGCACTTCCTACCTGTCAAACCAACTAAATGTAATGCTACTCAGAAATGAAGCCGTGGATGATGGATTCTGAAAAATAGAAAACATTAAAAGGTGAATCAATTGGAAATAAGAACTCTATTGGACTCTAAAATTAGAAAGCAACTTTTCTAGACCTAGCTTTAGAAACTAGCTCTTCCTCGGGTGCTGGCTAGTAAGTGCCTCTCTGGCGGCTCTAACAATCATATTTTCTGGCATAGCTATGTGAGTTAGCTGCCTGTGAGGAACACTTACAGGTGAACAGGGAAGCCAGTATTTCCATATACCTACTATTCTGCTTCTTTATACACAAAACATTCTACACTACAGGTTGAGTATCCCTTATCTAAAATTTGGGACCAAAAATGTTTGGGGTTTTGAAGTTTTTTCCAATTTGTGATATTGTACAGTTTTTTTTTTTAAGTTTCAAATTTGGGGGATTTTGGATATTAGAGTTTTGGGTCTGTGATATTCAATCTGTACCTCATCATGGGCTCACAAGACCTCCATGAATCCCAGGCATCTCCAAGTTACTTATGTTCGGGCACCCTCCAGCTACATATTATACAAAATTAAAGTATTTAGAGTCTCACTTGTGACGAGTCGCTTGATTCGGAAAAGGCTGAAAGAATGAGGGTGACCAGCTGGAACCCGTATGAGACGAAGAACAGGCACGAATAGGCCATGTTAGACTTGCTGTCCTGGGGGGCGGGAGGCAAAAACCACCAAGTGCTTTGTCACAGTCTATACAATTCATGTGCACCAGGGCTCATGATCAAAGACTATCACTAAGCCCTTGGGCATAAGCCTATCCTGGAACTCAGATTACCTGAGTCCTCTCTGACTCAGAAAGTCACACACACACACACACACACACACACACACACACACACACACTCACACACACACTACACCGCCTTTCTCCTTCTTTACCTGCAGGAGTGCTCGTATCAGAGTCTGAAATTGGAATGTGCCACAGAATAGTGAGAGAATCCAGAATATGGACAGGAACCAAGAGTTCTTCTGTACACACCATTGCCTGCTGTGTTGGACCACCAAAACCAGGAGCTAGAGGAAAATGTATACAAAACCCTGAAGAACAGTGTCACCATGAAGGAGAGAGAGAGAAGGCTGTTAGAGAACACGGGGGGGGGGAGGGGAATGGGAGCTGACGGAGGGGACTACAGAAGCTATGAATGTCAAGCTTACAGTTCTTTCCTGGTGCTACTGGACACTCTCTTCTGGAGTTTCATCTCTGTACTTAGGTGAGAAGTTAGCAAGGAAATAGAGCATTGCTGTTGTTAAGAGTTATGAAAACCCTTTCAGGACACAAGGAGATTAATATCATAAAGCAGTCAGGTTGAAGAGGCAGATGCTGGTGAATAGGTATTGGCTGACTACAACTCGATTCTATAATATTGGTCTAGGAAAGTTATTTTTTTTTTAAAACTCCAAGCCTTGCCTCAGCACTTCCTCAAACATGTCACTTCCCATACTTAGTGCTATGCCAGCACTATTCTGGAGGGAGAAAAGCCATAATTTGTAGCAACTGTCTACTGTCCTGGTAGAGACAGTGCTGCTGCGGGTAGATCTCAATTTCAATATCAGCGCATAAAGAGTTGAGAAAAGATCAACCCACATCAGCTCCATGTTAGCCGACTCCAGGACTCCATGCTGCCTGAGCAGTGACCATCAACAAAGATTCCTGGGGCCTGAATGACAAGGCTGAGGGGAGCCCAAGGTTGTATTGGACACAGCAAAATCGAAGGTTCTCAGTTTTGAGAACGTTTGTAAATCCAAATAGTTCTGTGTCAGCCCCCTCTTTTCATATGATAGCAATTATTCAATGGTTTTTAAAAAAATACTATGTGTTCCTCTCCCCAGATAAAGCATGCCTGCAGGAGAGGTAGTAGCTCCCTTCTCCCTCTTTTCGTTCTTTCTCTTTTGAGATAGGCTGGAGTAGAATGCCTCCCCCACCCCCACGGAGGATTTCGGGTCTGCGTTGCCATGGTTGGTGTAGCAGTTTCTGATATCAAACTTATATACAGCTTTAGACTCAGTGATTTGATTAGCCATCGGTCAATAAAAAAATAATATTTACAACATTTTAAAAACTATTTTATTCCAGGAAAACTTAGATGGCGAGATCTGAGGGAATATGATCAGAGAAGGTTCTAGAACTCAAATCAGGAAGAAATTTGTTTCACTCCTTTGGAGTGAAGCTGTATTTCTCTGTAAATTCTTGTAGAAGACAGGTGAAACTGGACTTAATCCAATACCCAAAGAGAACATTTCAGCTGTTTGTGAGTTAGGAGAAGGTAAATAAGGTGGAGGTGGCGCCGGGCCTTACCCATGTGCACATGTACAGGATGGGATTAGTATATCTAACAGGAGCAACTGTGGCCTGTCCAGAATCTTCTGTGAGTGCGAGAGACAGGTCTATGGCTGCCAAAATAAGAAGAAACACAACGAACACCTGAGAAGAGATAAGATGCTGTTAGAGGCATGCCGCTGATTCTAAGGCTCCTGGAGCCTCGTGGGATGGATTTGGACAATAATACACAGTGATTTAAACAGCACACCTAATAAAAACTTCTAGTATAAACGGTTATACATAATTCAAGTAAGGATAAAGTTCTAACTATGCCATGGTAACTATTATCCCAGCGCATGGGAAGCTGAGGGAGAAAGACCACGTGTTCAAAGCCAGTCTGGGAATTTCTTCTTGCACCAGTATCGTCATGGCCAACTGAGCACCTTTTCAATTACCATCTCCCCTTCCATCATCCCTTTCTACTCCTACCTCCCACACAAATAGTAAAAAGTTCATTGTGGCCTTATTTTTAATAGTGAAGTCTGTGTGTATACAATGTACAAATACAAATACAAGTGTATGCATGCACCCATCACTCTCTGCTTTGTGATTGTAGATTCATTGTGACAGATGCCTGAAGCTCCTGACACCAGGAATTTCCTGCCAGGATTCATTTTCACCCTCACATATAAAACAAACTCTTTCTCTCTTAAGTTGCCTTTTCAGGTTATTTTATAACACTAGGAAAAGTAACTAAGACATCAGGAGGCCAGGTATGTTTTAGAAGAAAACAAAACAAAAAAACCAAACTGTTAACAGTGACAGATAAATAACAGAGAAACCAAAGCCCAAAATATACTTAAAAAGGCAGCACTGAGAGACAGCCAGATGCCCGCCTGCTGCCTCATGGTGCAGGTGGCTGGGTATGTGGTGGAGACATGGGAGAAAAAGAGAAGCAGAGTGGTTTGTGCACTGTGAAGACAGGAGGAACTGGAGATGTGATGGTGGTGAGGAACAGCCTGATGTCAGAGGCCTGCGCTGACCCCTGCTGCCACCAAGGGCCATGACTGGGTCCAGGGCCCTGTGGCAGCCGGAGTCTGCATTGATGCACGTGGCTCATGTTACCACCGAAGGCTGTGCAGATCTTCTGTAGGCTGGGCTGCCACCTGAAGGCTTGTTGGTGTCCTAGGGCCCTGCTGAGATGGCCCCACCCCTCATCAGCCACGGTGGTGCCAGGGGTGATGTTGGCATGCAAAAGCTGGCCTTGACCTACTGTGGGTACTGGAGAACTGGCACCGCTCCTCGCCAGGGCAGTGCAGGAGGGTCAGCCCCGGTGGTGTGGGCATGGGAGGGCTGGTGAGCTGACCGACTCTACCACCACTCAGACCCGGATCCTCTAACCCATCTATGAGCGGCTGGCGCACGTGAAGGGGCGCGTCCCGCAGAACCTACGATGTAGAATCCCCATACTGAGGACAACAACAGGGTGACCCAGATGGGTCCCGGTGAGAGTCCAGTATTGATTGTGCAACAGAAGCCAGAGGCCTTGAACCAAACAGACCAATAAACATTTGCAAGTAAAGCTATTTTGGCAAAAGCAACACATCATTTCACTCTGCAATTTCCACGGCAAGATTTTTTTTTCTTGAGGGGGAGGAGGTTACAAGGATGGAGGGCAGATACGGAAGGACTAGGTAATAAGCGGTACTGGAGAGCATGGTGTGAAATTCACAAAGAATCAACGGAAAATGTTTATTAAAAAGGCAGCATCGAGTCTAAGCTAGACCTCACTGTTGCCGTGCTGGTATTTCTGCCTGTCTACTGCAGCCACTTCATTTCTTCAAGCCCACAGTGTGGTCACAGCTTACAGATGCTAAGCCCCTGGGGCCTTCACAACTAGAGCCTCCTTAAACGCTCTCGTTTTGCCTCAGCCATCCATTTCCTATTGGAATCTGGTACTCAGTGGAACCAGCACATTTCCCCAGCTCTACAAGGTGAGTCAAAACCAGGCATGATGGTCCTATTCTCTTGTTCTTGTGACTGCTTTAGTCATGGGCCCTGTGCCACAATTCTAGCCAAAAATTAGGACCCTGGTAGTATCCTAGCCAGGGTCGCTGTTGTTGGAATAAAACACCAGGACCAAAAGCAAGCTGGGGAGGAAAGGGTTTCTTTGGCTTATACTTCCATACCATGGCCCATCACTGCAGGAAGTCAGGACAGGAACTCAAGCAGGGCAGGAACCTGGTGCTGCTTCCTGGCTTGCTCCCCATAGCTTGCTCAGCCTGCTTCGTTATAGAACCCAGGATCACAGCCCAGGAATGGCATACCCACGCTAGGCTGGGCCCTCCTGCATCACTCACTATTTAAGAAAATTCCCTACAGGCTTGCCTACAGCTGGATCATGCGGAGGGTTTTTCTTACTTGAGGCTTCCTCCTCTCCAATGATGCTACCTTACATCAAGTTGACATAACACTAGCCAGCATGGCCGAGTGTGGGGGCACACACCTTTAATCCCTCTGTCTCAGGGAGACAGAGGCAGGTAGATCATTGTGAGTTTGAGGCCAGCCTGCTCTACAAAGTGAATCCAGAATGGCCAAGGCTATACAGAGAAACCCTGCTTCAAACAAAAACAAAAAACCAAACCAAACCAAACCTAGCCAGCATGGACAGTTTGTTGGGGACTCTGAGAAAAGTTTTCCTTATTGATCAAAGTGATGTCTATAGCCATAGCAAAAGAAGTGTCACAATAAAAAAAATACAACCTAATTTTTAGAGGTTTGGACAGGGATTTCTCAAAAAAAAATTACGCAAGTAAGAGTTTATATGTGAAAAGTGTGCAACACCATTAGTTATTAGGGAAATTCAAATTAAGACTGCAATAAGGAGGCTGGTCCAATGGGAAAGATCACTTTCTGTGCAAGTGTGAGGGCTTGAGCTCAGATCTGAACACAGGTAAACAGCCAAGCCTGGCTGCAGCACGGGCCCGTTGCTGATGGTGAGGATGGGAGGGAGAAGCAGGAGGATTGCTGGGGCATCCTGGCTGCCGGTCCAGCTACATCTAGAGGCCCTGCCTCAAGGGAGCGAGGAAAAGAGTCACAAGAGACCCAGCAGCTCCATTTCTAAGTATGTACCTAAACAAGTGGAAAAATCTAACACATAAATGTTCCCAACAGCATCATTTAATATAGACAAAGCGAAAATAACCCAAATGTCTATCAATTGATGAATGAGCTAAAAAAAAAACAAACAAAACGTGGTCTAGCCATATAATAGTTTTTAGTCAAGAATGAATGAAACGTTGACATATACTATAACATAGATGTCTTTAAAATGTTATGCTATGTGAAAGAAGCCATACACTAAGGTGCTCATTGTTAGGAACTGGCCCTGAGAAACTTGTGACTTTTCCCTACCCTGCTGCACCTGGCTCCCACCCTGCTGCACCTGACTGATCAACATCCTGCTTGGCAGATGCAAAGATGTGAGAACTGTACCATGACTTTTTAGGAGTAACCATTGGAGAACTGTATCATGACTTTTTAGGAGTAACTGCTTGGCAGATGCAAAGATGTGAGAACTGTATCATGACTTTTTTAGGAGTAACCATTGTCATGACCACAGAATGTTCCAGGCCCTGTGCCGAGAAGATTTTGTAACTTTCCACCCTCACTCACCTGCCTACCCCCACCCCTACCTAAAACCAGCTTTAACAAACCTGCTTCTGCTCAATAAAATTTGGCTCTTGACAAGTGTACATTTGCTTGAGCCCGTTCCTTCTCTCGCCCATCTCTTTCAGGTCTTGTTCCTCCTTGCCCCCATGAATAACTAGGTCCCGTGGGTCGGGACAGCTCATATTCTAAGTCGCATAGATATAGTTACATTTATCTATGAAATAGCCGAATCAAGTACATTTAGAGCCTGGAAGTGGATGTGTTGCTGCCAGGGGCTATGACAGGAGATAGTAGGAAGCAACTGCTAGCGTTCCTATTTGGAGTCCCGAAAGGGTTCTAGAGTAGCTAGTAGTATCAACTGCTAGCGTTCCTATTTGGAGTCCCGAAAGGGTTCTAGAGTAGCTAGTAGTAATGAACAGTAACCTTTTACTTACTACAACAAAAATAAACCTAAAAAGAAGCAAAATACCAATTCAGGCTGCAGCGCAGATAAACATAAAAGTACTTTGCTGCGTAAAATATTAGACACTAAAGGCTATATATTAGATAATTTTTCATATTTGAAATGTCCTGAGGTAGGGAAAGTCTACAAGCAGAAAACCGGTCAGCAGTTGCCAGTGATTAGGGGTGAGATGGGAATGGAGAAGAAATGAAGAGTCACTGCTTGGGTTCAGGTTGGTTTTAGAGTGATGAGTCATCCTGAAATTAGATAGCAGTGGTGGTCAAAACATTTTTGAAAACTCTAAAAGTCATAGAATTTCCCACTTTAATTATTGAGTTTTATAGCACATGAACTATCATCTCAGTAATGTTTTTTAAGTGATGCATAAGAGTGCCTGACACCTTTATTTGCCTCTGGATACTGACTTGATGGTTTTCATGGAGCTATTGCAACCATCTTACAATCGGATACTAGCTTAAAAGGCTTGCTATGCTGAGATTACAAGAAAAAAAAAACAACAACAACAACAAATGAGCCACCTGCTGGCGTTCCTGGACGTCTTATTACTTATAACAATAAATTGCTTAATGACTAACTCGACAGAAGTGCTGTGGTAAAAGTCTTCACTGAGATGAGCATTTTCTCTAGAGTTAGCTCTGATAGTACATTGGTCACCTTTTCATCACCACAATAAAGTAGCTAACACCGACATCTTATAAGATGAAAGGGTTGTCTTGGTTCATGGTTTCAGTTTATGGTCATTTGGGCTGGTAGCAGCAATGAGTATGCAGTAGAAGCCCCTGGTAGAACAGTGATCTATGACAGTGTTAATCTGGGATGTATCAGAGTGATATAATTAGCAATAAACTTAATTTTCTTGCTATTTTTCCAGAGTTTCCACATATTCCCTTTAATCATTGGAAACACGCACATACTTCAATTTTCAATGGGAAAACACGCAGTTGTTTAATGATTCACCAAGGAACTAATAGTCTTTGATCTCTGACTTATTTAGAATTCAGAGACTTTCTAAAACTCAACTTTCTTTTTTATTGTTATTATTTTTTGAGATTATAATTTAATTATGTTTTTCCTTCTCTTTCCTCCCTCCAAATCCTCCCCGTTCTCCTTCAAATTCACAGCCTTGTTTTTCATTAATTGTGTTGCATGCATATATTTGTATGTATATATATGTATATGTATTTCTAAACATAATCTGCTGAGTCCATATAGTGTTACTTGTAGTGTGTAAAATGTAACTTTCTATTAGCTAAGCCCTTCCACCTGGAAAAAAATGCCAGTCTCTAACTTTGGTCTTACTTACTAAAGGTTTTCAGGAAAAGTTGGCCAATGTTTTACCTTATGCTTCCGCAATTGTCCCATATCTTATCGGCTTAACCTCAAGTTTGTTTTTGCTGTGCCTCTGGCTCTGACTTCAGCATTTCCACAGCTATCAATATTTGTTTTCAAATTCAGTTTGTTCAATTACCTGCTGTTTTCTTTGTCTTTCATTAAAGATGAGTCTTTAAACCAACCAACCTGGGGAGTTGGTTAAATGTTGCTCAAGCAGATTGACTCAAGTCCAGATGAGATACCATACTAAGGGCCAAACAACTACAGCCATATCAACCCAGACCTCAGATAAGGATAAAGGGCAGGGGGAACCCACCCAAAGGCAGGGAGAAGAAAAGTGACTGAATGGGAATCTTCCCAGAAAAAAAGAATTTTTACTTAAGGATAAATTATGCTTCTGCTATTTGACAGAAAGACCCTATTGTTCTGAAAATTATAAGAAGTTAGATCTGTGCCTGCCACCCTTGCAATAGGGACCAAAAACTTAAAATATAAATTTCAAATGGGTCTCACAGACTGGGTTAACATCGGTAGATTAAGATTGTGTGTGGAGTAACACCTTGCTCTTTCTTCTCTATAGAGATTTTTAATTTCAAGTTAAACATAATATTTAAATAGAGTGTTGACTCTATAAACTCATGCAATGGAATAATACTTAGCCATAAAAAGGAAATTAAGCACTAAATATACTACAAAGCTGAACCTTGAAAACAGCATACTAAGAGAAGCCAGTCATGAAGGACTGCATGGTTCCCACACTCCCCAATCCCCACCCCCAGCCTTCAGCTTCCAACCTCCTAGCTCCCTCCCCAGAGTGTTCCTGTGACTTCTACTTTCATCACCTTTAAGTACCAGGGTAACAATAGGCTACAAAGCTCACCAAACGAGAGAATCTAATGGGCTTTTCTAAAAACCTCTTTCAAAATAAGGACAGACAGAAGAAGAAATGAAAAGCAGTGAAGGAGGCAGGTGGTAGATTTTATAAGGTAACTTCCCCGTATGGCAAGACTGTTTGCCTGGCTGGTTACCGGCTGAGATCTTCCATTCCCTCTGGGACCTCTGCTCCAGCCTACTCTCTTCCCATCACTTCCCTGCTCTGACTTGTCCCCATGCACACTAACCCATCTTCTTTCAAACATGACTGATTATCCTGACTGGTGAAATACTCTAGAAAACTGTAAAAACCTTTTTCAGATCTAAGTTTTAGGAAATAAGTGATGGTTGGATTGGTGTAAAAGATATGTTATATAGTTAATTTGCATCTCAGAGTAGGTGCCAGCTGAATTACAGCCACCTGATTTATTAGAGCAGCTTAAAGATGGCTGATCCAGTGTTCATGTCTTACACTCATAAAAGATAATGCTAAGGTGACCCTCATTTGTGATTAGAGAACCTAATATCCACAAGAATTCAAACTCACTCTTCTCATACAAAAACCAAAGCTAAGAAATATGGCTAGTAAGACAGAGGTGGGACCATAGCATGGCTCTACTTGAAACAGTATTACCCAGCAAACTGGACAGAGACTAGGACAAGGACACTAACCTCAAAGCAAATGCCTCACCTCTACACCAAGGAGCTGGAGTTTGAAAATAGTGGAGTTACTATACCTGCTTAGCAATGTAGAATTTAGTTATTGATGATTTCTTGGTCCTGGATCTATATACGCTGAAAAGCTGCCAAGGGGCCAAGAGCCAAAGAAAGCCCAAGGGAATCCACACGAGAACAGTTTGTTCAAAACAAAGTGGCAGGTCAGCTTCTTCTCTGTCCAGAAAGGAGGAATTCTGGGGGGCCAAGAGGAAAGACTGTTGGACACATACTTGTAGAAACACAGCCCACTCTCCCATCATCCTCTCCGTGCTTCCCAATGACTTGAATTCATCCCCATGTTTCTAACAAGCTTTCCCCTTTAACTCTGTATTCTCATGCTCATCATTAATTCAGTGTATTAGAGTAAAACAAATTCACCATTTCATGACATTTAGTGGCTTCTTTGGCAACCCCACCTCCAAAAAATTATCTTCATGTGATTTTAAGTGAATTTGTACACTGACTAGTCTGCATGAAACTTATGAAAGCATCTACCAAATTTTAAGAAGAAGAAAGATTATTCCTCTACCCAAAGGGGAAAAGAATTTCCCAGGTGTAAGGACATGTTACGTGGTTTCTAGCTCTGTTTGAACACACCGGCAGGTACTCTCATGTGCGGGCAACCAGACAGAATGTGTAGGCAGACTATGACATTTAGCTATTATGGCTGAGACTTTTTTTTAAATTTTTATCAAAACCAAGGAGACCTGGGCATTTCGGTGCAGGGATGGCAATGCACTGTTGGACAGGAGCCATAAATACATTAAGGACTATCTGTAATGTCATTCCTGCTCCTCTCATCGCCAACCAAGGTCATCAAACTCCAGAGCTCAGAAAACTCTAACATATTTGCACATGAAGCTAAGAGTTCACAGACAACACTCAAATCTCACTCTCCGTCCACTAAGCCACTTGGAAATATGATCTATCTTGAAAGTCCCTGCTATCCATGTTCTACAAGGTGCTATTGTTGTTCACCCCCAAACACCTAGCCCTTTCGCTAGTGCTTCTTCTCTCTCTAAAGACGGTGTTACCCAATTCTAATTGTTAGAAAATTAACTGGTCCATACTGGTGGCCATGCATGCCTGAGTTTAAGAAGAAGAAGCAAGGAGAAAAATGTAATTTCTCACCCAAAAGGTAGAGTTGCAGAACTGCTCCATGGTGGTTTCCAGAGCACTTTGTTAATGAAGACCTTCCTATGATTGCGTGGTTTCTTCTTTACCGTTTTCCTCAACAAAAGCACATGTCAAGGGGCAATGCACACTCCCATTTTCACATCCCAGTTAAAGGCATGCCTGCTGACCTTTATTCCCAACAATTTAATAGTTAACTTTGCTGATTGTGTACTTATGTCGGTGGACAGACATGTGACTGGGGGATCTCCAGAAACAGGGAGGCTTACCACTCCCACAGAGCCCCGCCCCTGCTGTGTGGCATGTATAGAAGGAACTAATCACAGATATTGATGCAGTTGGCATGACAGGAGCCCTGTTTCTTTTCTCCTGTGGTTAGTTACCTATAGAACATCAATAGAGGGACATGCATCTGTACAAGCAGAGCCTCCTTTCTTTGAACTCCGTTAAGAGTTCACAAAAGGGCTGGAGAGATGGCTCAGAGGTTAAGAGCATTCGCTGTTCTTCCAAAGGTCCTGAGTTCAATTCCCAGCAACCACATGGTGGCTCATAACCATCTATAGTAAGATATGGTGTGCAGGCAGAATGTTGTATAGATAATAAATAAATCTTTTTTAAAAAGAATTCACAGAAATGTTAATTATCCATTCCTCTGAATTTTTAATTAAGAACACATAATATACATAAAACATGGTGTAAAGTAATAGAAACCTTATTTGAAAAAAGGTCAAGTTATATAAAAGGGCAAAAGCACTGTGAACCAATGAACATAATTTAGGCAACAAAATGTTAGTCTTGCTGATAGTATTATGCAGTTTCCTTTTTTTGTATTTTTAAATTTTTTCCATACTTATCAAGTGTTAATTGTATAATAACATTTAAAAGGGCATAACATAAAATTTATTATCTTGACCAGTTCTAAGTATGTAATTCAGCAATGCTAAGTGGACTTAAATTATTAACTCAGTTTCTAGAACTTTTTACCCCACAAAACTGAAATTCTATGCCAATTGTGTATCATCCCTTCTCTCCAGTAAAGATATAATATAACGATGATAATATAAACAAGTTAATATAGTCTCTTTTTTTTTTTTTTTTGAGACAGGGTTTCTCTGTGTAACATCCCTGGCTGTCCTGGACTCACTCTGTAGACCAGGCTAGTCTCGAACTCACAGTGATCTATCTGCCTCTGCTTTCCATGTGCTGGAATTAAAGCTGTGCGCCACCATCACCTAGCTTAACATATTCTTTAATACATCTTGTTTTCTGTTTTGTTTTGGGGACAGGGTCTCTCTGTGTAGCCCCGTTGGCCTGACACTCTGTAGGCCAGGCTGTGCTGGAACTCACAGAGATCCACCTGCCTCTGCCTCCTGAGCACCACCACACCTGGCTTTTATTCTTTATTGAAATAAGACATCATGAGCTCTGCCATTTAGAACTAAGTTTACATTTGTGTTGCTTACAAAATTAGTTCTACATAATCCTCCAAATTATGTCTTTACCATGTCAGTGGGCATGTCTTCGTATTCTTGATTTAGGATGTTCTGTATTAAAATGACATCTTTGAATACAGTAAGTATGTCCAAAGCAAAATGTCTAAAACTTTAGAAGATATTCAGCATATATCACATTATCATTTACTTCTAGTAAATACAACATAAAAATGGAATTGTTTTTTTCTAAACTGAGGGCCTTGCTACATTTGCCATAGCCCTGAGCTAGAAGCTACGGTGGTAGACATCAGAGGCATTTAAACTCACATAGGTATGTTACTGAGGATCTCTGGGCACAGGGATCACTGACAGGGACCTGAGCGGGGATCCAGAGATAGTTCCATCAAGGGGGAACAATAGCTTACTAGACTTTACAAGGGTGTTGATTTATAATGGGAACGATGGCATTCGGTTAAAAAAAAAAAAAGCTGAGTATGTCAAGAAATGCCTGAAATGGTGCTAAATTATGGCCATGAAATTCTCACAACTTTTCCCAGAAAGAAGAATTTGCATTCCCACTTTTTGAGTGACTGAGTTTGCTTTGATAGGGAAAATGTGGCAGAAACGATGTTGGGTAGATAATAAAGCCCAAACACAAGAGCACATGTATTTTTCTTTCACTTTCACTTTTTTTCTTAAAATGTTATACTATGATGAGGACCTAACTACCCATTGATTAGATACCACGTGGAAAACAGAGCAAATAGAAATTAGGCAATTCATCTCAACTACTCTGGCTATGGTCCAAGATTGTGACTGACACCTTCCAAGACCATCCACCCACCAGCTGACTTTCCAGGTAGATGCTGACCCAAGCAAGGGTAATCCCAAGGGAGAGAACAGTCACATGATCAGCACATAGAATTACAGAAATGTCATTACTACAGGAATAGTAAATCATTGTTTGAAGCTACTAAGTAATTCAGCTGCTTTTCTGCACTTACATTATCTTAGTATAGGTTTTTTTTTTTTAATGCTGGCCATTGACCCTCTAAGTTATTTAAATGACCAATAACGAGCCTGAAAATTCCTGCCATCCCAGACATTACTTACATTATTTTTAGGACTTGTGAGATTCCTTAGGGGCAGTTGCTACCAAGCTCATCAACCTCAATTCAATTCCCAGAACCAGGATGGCAAAGGGACAGACCTAGTTCCAGCAAGCTCTCCTCTGATCTCCACACATGTACATAAGCTCACAAGCTTATGTAACTACATAAACAAGTGTGTTTTTCTTGTTAGCATATGTCATTTGTACGGCGTGAGATTTTTGTGAGTCTGCATGTGCTTTGATGTTCATCTATCCTTCAGTTGCTTGTCTGTCCCTGCCCTCTCTGAGAGGCCCTTGTTTCCTCAAAGAGGAAGGACCCTTTTTACTCTCATGCTTTAAATATTTTAAATCTAGATTCCATGTCTCAGAGAAAACACGCAGTACTGTCTTATTTTTCTTAACATTTCCCTATGTTTTCCCCTAGCAGTTTCAAATTTTCCTGGTCTCCCATTAAAGTCCTTGATTCATTTTGGATTAATGTTTTGTATAGTAATGATCTAGTTTCTTTGTTCTGTTTACACAGGGACACCTCATTTCCCCAAAGGCATTGTTTAAGAGGCTGCCTTTCTTTCAACATATGTTTTTGGTGCCTTTGTCACTTTCTGGGTCTATTTATGTCCTATCATTGGACTAGTATCTGCGTCCATACCACTACCATACTGTTTTTGTTACTATAGAACTGTAATCTAATTTCAAGTCAGGTACGGTGATATTTCCAGCATTGCTCTCCTTGCTCAGGATTGCGTTAGCTATTTGGCATTTGTGTGTGTGTGTGTGTGCCTTCTTCTTATTTTTTTTTCCACTTCTATTAGAGACCTTCATTGGAATTTTGATGAGTTTTGCACTAGTTTGTAGATCATTTTTGGTGATATTATCATTTCATAACATTAATTATGCCAATCCATTATTTTATGTTTTGAAGTTTTTATTATTGAGGGTTCTTTTTTACTCCCTTGTTAGATTATTAGGTTTGGGAATTCTTTTAAGGCTAATGTGAATGAAAATGTTTTCCATATTTCTTTGCATTTTTTGGTTACTGGTATATAGCGAAGCTTCTGGGATTTTTTTGTTTTTTGTTATTGTTGTTGTTTGTTGATTTTTGAGATGGGGTTTCTCTGTGTGGCCATGTCTACTACCCTGGAACTCACTGGCCACAACTCAGAGATCTGCCTGCCTCTGCTTCCCCAGTGCAGGGATGGAAGGCATGTGCCACCACACCAAGCCTGCTTCTGAGTTTTTGTAAGTTGCTTTGTCTCTACTGCTTTGCTGATAGTGCTTATCAGATCTAAGTTTCTGAGGGAGTCTTTGGGTGTGGTTAATAGGATCATGTGGTCTGCAAGCAAGACTACAGACTTCTTTCTTTCCTACTTGTACCCTCTGCATTTCAGCTGTCTTATTGCTCTGGCTAGGGAGTCAAACACTATATTGAAGGGAGCGAGAGTGAACTGTTAAATTTAAAAGAAAGGCTGTTAAGTTTTCTCCCAGTTCATATAATGTTGGCTACGAGGTTGTTGTACACAGCCTTCACTATGTTGTGATTCAATCTTTTTAATCCTAAATTTCTTCCCAACTTTTATCATAAAGAGATATTTAATTTTGTCAGGGTCTTTTTTTTTAAACATCTATTAAAATAATCAAGTGTTTTTCTGTCCCTGAGTCTATTTATACCTGTATTATATTTTTGATTTGTGTGTGCTGAAACCTCTTTGCTTTTTTGGAATAAAGCCAGCTTGATTATGGCATATGATATGTTATAATAGTTGGTTAAAGTACTTTATTGAGAAATTTTGTGTCTGCACATTGGAAATTGGTCTCCAGCTTTGTCGCTGCATCTGTTTTTCAAGTGAAGTGATACTGGCTTTGCACAGTAAATTTTGTTAGCTTTTTTTTCTGCCTTATAGAGACTGAACTAGGGTCTTGCTCAAATTAAGCAAGTGCTCTGCTGGGTGCCACTTCCTATTAAACTTACTTTAATACAGGATTGAGTATCTGGATAGAATAGGAAGGGCACTTCTATGCTGTGTTGAAGTTCTAAACAAACTGATAATAGTTGCTAAGGGAGATGCCTGGAGGCCTAGAGGAAGTTGGGTTACAATAAAAAGGAAACAGAAGCTCAGCATGGTTCATTTTTTTTTAAAAGAGGGGTTGTTAGCACAGTTTATTAACAACAACAGTGGAACCAAACTGGTTAAATATTACTTCAAAGGCAAATCACATATTCTGTATAAATATAGGACATGGAACATTGGGCCCCAAGTTCACAAAAATCAACACAAAAAGCCCTGATTCATAGCCCTCCAGTAAAGCGTGCTCTCTTTTATGGAACAGAGACTTCATATAATAGCTTTAACAAGTAAATTAACTTTTGAAATCTTATTCTCATTCTAACTATGAAGAAAGACCAACTTGACCTTCAGAAGTATGAAAGGAAGCCTTAGTGGGCGCCAGGCTTTATCAAATCTTTTAAAATGGCCTTTGCTTTTCCAGTTCGGGGAGAAGACTTTGTCTATCTTTGTGGTAGACAAGTCACATATAGTGCCCATTCTCAGCTCAAATTACCTATCAAGGCACATCTGCACTGGCATGCCTTTTGATGCTCAAGCTTTAGCCTAATAGGGTTGATATCATTAGGATGAATTAGTTTTCTAAGAAGTACAAGAATGCAAATTACAAACTCGGGAGTTCTTTAACATCAACATTTCAAAGTTAACAATCTAGTTACTGCTGTTAAAATCGTTGTCAGTTCAGATGTTTAAAGCAACACCTCCCAAAGTGTGTCAGGACAAAGTTAATCATAGGTGAGTAGGAGCAATTGCAGCAGCTTAGGGACACTTTGCCAAACTGCAGTCTGCTTTGACTCTCCGCGACTCCTTGCGGCATACCCAGAAATTACCAAATCTTCTCAGCTAGTTAAACTACTTTTAAACTGCAAAATAAAGAATGGTTGGACTGTTCTGCTCTTTGCTCTTAGGTCAGGCTCACTTTGGAAGACCTCAATCTCACATTAGGATCTATAGACTTAACACATGCATTTAAGATAAAGCTAATGTAATCAACTCTGGTTGGCCAGAATGTTCTGGCCATTTTTAATTTCTCTAAGATAATATATATATATATATATATATGTATATATATATATATATATATGCCAAATACTTTAAAAAACAAAGATAAATTTTTTTTTTTCAGTTGAAATCTTTAAGAAGCTAAAAAAGCATCTGACAGTTTTTCAAAAGGGAAAAAAAAAAGAAGTAGGTGCCATTCTGGCCGCATGTTTCTTATAAAATCAAAAGCTCACATTTGATGTGTAAAATTCTTCAGTTAACGACTATAACAAACCCAGTGTTAAAGTAATTGAGGTTATCACAGAGATCCCTATCTTCTGTGAGTGTTTGACATCTCAATAAATAGCTTTTCTCTAGCTCTACTTTAGTGAAATACAGGGCAAATTTTATAAGCTATAGAATGGAACACTAAGAGAATAATGGGACACTATAAGAGGGCCCACAGTTTGGGTTCTGGAATGCTGATAGCAAGTTCTCCATATTACCTAGATAGTAGTCTTTCTCAGGAGATTAAATGCAGTGAAAAAAAGTTAATGAAACTTCTAGAGTAGACACATGTTTCATAAGGTACCAATAGAAGAAAGGTGTAAATAAAGTTGGTTTAGTAGAACTCTGATCTTTGGCTCAAACACACATACACACACAAAACCACAAGCTACTACTATTATTATATCAAAAAAAAAAGGCAGGAATCGTGTGAAAATAAAATATTCTCAGAAGTCTATCAGGAAAGATACACCAAAAATTCTTAAATAATATAAAACCAAGTTATCAAGCTATGAACTAAAAGTTAAATCCCGCTGGTTCTGTTTTGTTAAAATAAAATAGTTCAGTGGACCTGAAGCTAAGAATGCTTTTTATAAAATGTGAGGAAGAGTAGCCAGTGAAAATAGTTGCTTGATTTTCTCTCTTATTCCACAAAGCTCCTGAAATTTATGTGGCTCCTTACACAAAGTTTCCTAACTCCTGAGCTGTACTTCAGAGATGACAGAGAGAACCACAACAGCTTTCCTCTGTCTGAAAGAGAGGGAAAAGAATGAGAAATCTGCATTAGATGTTGTTAGAATTCACACTCCTGCCAAATTTCTAGGCCAGGCATGTGGCTGGCACAGCAGCTTAGAATCTACAGCAACGGGACTGGAGAGATGGCTCAGAGGTCGAGAGCACTGGCTGCTCTTCCAGAGGTCCTGAGTCAATTCCCAGCAACCACATGGTGGCTCACAACCATCTATAATGAGATCTGGGCCTCTGTTAGAAGCTTGTGTCATCTTCTGCAAAAATACCAAGACTCTTTTCACTCCCAAATAAAGTAGGAGACACAGAAAAGATATCGACTTTGAGGAGAAGTTTCAACTAGAAAATCTGTAAGGTTTTATGATTCAATGAATATAAAATTTACACAAAAGACAAAAGTAGTGTGACAATTCCCTTTACTTAAAGACAAACAACAGGATTTCTTTACATCACAAACTCTCCTTGAAGATCTGGTTGAAATCCAACACATGCAAAATTTTAGAAATGCTCCTATTCTATCATGTGAAACTTTTTATTTAATGAATTTTCTCCATGTGAGAGCTACCACTCACATTTAAAGGCTGTACTATAAAGGACTGTAAGACATAATAAAGAAATGAGAAAGATTATAAAAGACAATCTCTCCTAATTTCTTTTCCTCTTCAATTGTGGAGATACAACCTAGGACTTTATTTAGGCCAGGCAAAAGCTCTTTACCATCTAGCTATAACCCCAGTCTCCAAATTGTCCCTTACCTGACTCCAAAAATGTATTTAATGGCTTGGTGTGTGCATAGATAGATAGATAGATAGATAGATAGATAGATAGATAGATAGATAGATAGATAGATAGATATAGATAGATTGATATAGATAGATTGATAGATAGATAGATAGATTTATATAGAGATAGAGAGCCTCTACAGCATGTTTCAATCAACACAGTGCTGCATAAACAATAGTATTCTCACAAACTTCTACTGTCCATTGATGTTTCTTTGCTAATTTGTATGACATTGCAGAATGAAATTTCCTCATGACGTAGTTCTCATCCTTGTTAAGTGATGCACCACTATAGTTAACCATGTAGACATAATTGAGAAAACGTTTAATCATAATGACTCAGGAGAAAATGTGCTATATTAATGGTTCTTAGTAAGCAAAGTCTGATTAATAAGTTAATAATTGAATAAGTCAAGAACCTTGTAGAAATTTACAGTTCAATGACTAAGGTAACTCAAAGAGTTGGATGCTTTAGGTTAATGATTACAGAAGTATTTAAAGAAGGTTTTCTTTCTACTTGGACATCCAGAGTAAGCGGCAATAGTAAAAAGATAGTTTTTGCCTTCATATTTTAAAATCTGGTATAATACTTCATGTACCTAGACAAACGTTAAACATTTTGATTATGAAATAGCAAAGCAATTTCTCCCATCAATGGTAATATAGATATTCTCATACGGCTAAAATGACAAGTTTTTGCTGTTGTTGTTTTTTGTTTTCGACTATCCGGGACCCAAGGGCTAGGGTGTTGTTCAGTGATAGAGCACTTACCTCTGTGCAAGGTCCCAAGTTTTAAGTCCAGCCGTTAAAACAACAAATGCATGGATCAAAGAAAGATATACAGGCAATAATTAACATCATTTTAATACTTTTACTGTGAAATTATTTTCCTTTCAATTCCTAAAATTTAGAATATAATGAAATTCTTCTTGAGGGTTAAATTGCAAAGAACATATTTAAATAATAAGTGATCTCATTAAATTAGACTTAAAAGCTTACCAAAAAAAAAAGGTAATTACTAAAACAAAGTTTATAGGTTTTTCTAAGTTCATACTTTGAAAAATGATAAAAGCTGGTCCAGTAAGCGGGCAAAGGTGCTTGCCATAGGAGCTTGAGAAGTTAAGTTATTTTCTGGAGCGCACGTAACAGTGAAAGAAGAGGACCGGCTTCATGAAGTTGCCCTCTGACCTGTGCATGCCCTAGCACGTGGTATGTACATACGCACAGCATTAAAATAACAAAAATTATAAACGCTATCAATGGGACAGAATCATATTTCCAATAGATTCAAAGAATACACTTTTGTTTAGAGGTTGTGGGGTGTTGGGGGAAAGCGTTGTTGTTTGGTTTTTGTGATAGGGTCTTACTGTGTAACCCAGGCTAGCTGGGGCTTCCAATCTTCAAGTCAGCCTCCTATGAGTACTGAGGTTAGCAAGCAGCTTTTAACCTTTGACAAGCTAGGCAGAATGGAATGTACTATGTACAATGTTCTTCGGACAGCAAGCTATCAACATAGCAAAAGCAATAATTTTTTAGATCTTTACTTCAGACCATCCCATAATATAATCTTGACAAACCATAGCACAACAGAAGCAAACAGACTAGCATGAAAAGATATGCAGTAGAAGGGAAACAGTCTTGACTTTTGGAGAAATAAGGATAATATAGAAAACAAGAAAACACAATTTATCATTTTTCAAAAGGGAATTTTAAAACAAATACTGCTATGAAATGGCCAGCTTACAAAATAATCTGACAGATTAGAGAAGGCACTTTAAACTGTAATATCCTGGAGAAACATTTAACTTTACTAGCATTAAGTACATAATTTTTCTTGAGTCAAGGTCTCACTGGCCTCCAACTCCTGGCTTCAAGCAACCCTCCTGACTGTTTCCCAAGTATATGGGAATACAGGTATAGCAGGAAATTAACAGCCATTGCTTTCAGGACTAGACAACTGAAGGAAGCGACATGATTTTGCCTGTAAGATTTGAATAGTGCAGGATATTAGCGACCCAAGTTAACATCAGTGTGAACTGGTGGGAAAAATGCTTGTTAGACATAGTTAAATCACAGCAAGAAGTATTACCTTGATATATGCCTATGAACTTGTTTAATCTCAAAATACCATATATATTTTCTTTTTGAGACAGGGTTTCTCTGTGTAGCCTTGGCTGTCCTGGACTTGCTTTGTAGACCATGCTGGCCTTGAACTCAGAGAGATCCGCCTGCCTCTGCTTCCCTGAGTGCTGGGATTATAGGTGTTCAGCAAAATATCAACTATTTTTATGGCTGATAACTAGACTTATTATAAACAGTAATGTGAAATGACAACATGAAAATGGCCAAATTAGTAATCAAAATTTATGAATATATGTAAACATACATAAGTATTTTATAGTCTTTTTTTTTTTTTCCGAGACTGGCTTTCTCTGTGTAGTCCTGGCTGTCCTGGGCTTGCTTTGTAGACCAGGCTGGCCTTGAATGTCTGCCTCTGCCTCCCTGAGTGCTGGGATTCCAGGTGTGAGCCACTGCAACTGGCAACAAGTATCTTTTAACTGTACCATCAAGGCTATAAGATACAACTGGGTATGGTGGTGTACTTGTAATCACAGAGCTTAGGGAGGCAGGGGCAGGCAGATCTGTGTGAGTTGGAGGCCAGTCTGGTGTACAAAGCCAGTCCAGGACAGCCAAGGCTATACAGAGAAACCATATCTTGAAAAAAAAAAGACTATAAAATACTTATGTATGTTTACATATATTCATACATATATTTGGAAAATTTGCAAGTACTTTTATTAGCAGTTAGCTTTTACTTGTTTGAAGGTCTACCAATTAGTAATTTTTAAGGAGTTTGAACTAAGAGATCCATATATTATTTAAATGATACTTTAAAATCTATAATTTAATTTGAAAATCTATTACTATGGAGGTTGCATCTAAAGTGCAACAAATACAGTGTGTGGGCATAGAGATTTAGGCTGAAAAAATGCTGTTTTAAAAATTGTGCCTTTGACATGAGAGACAACTATGTTGTATCACCATTAACTTTAGAGACTCTGTCCACTGAGTTCATGTCAGAGACATCCCCTGTTCCTCTTACTAGACAGATTGAGTCTATGGGCTACATGTGAGCAGTGATTTTAGGTCCTCTCCATGCATGTGCCTTGGTTCCAGTATTGGTCACTGCAGGATCCCCTGGGCTCAGATTTTTTCTTTCTATTGCTGTCCTTGTAAAGCTCCTGTCTCACTCCAGGGAGAAAGTCTATCTCCCCCTTCTTTTATAAGACTCCCTGCACTCTGCCCAAAGTTTGGCCATGAGTCTCAGCATCTGCTTTGATACCCCGATCAGTAGAGTCTTTCACCAGCCCTCTGTGGTAGGCTTCTGTCCTGTTCCCTGTCTTCTCCTGCTTCAGATGTCTATCCCATTTGCCCTTCAGGGGTGCAGCCTTGCCAGGCCACAGAGGAAGGGAATGCAGCCAGTCCTGATGAAACCTGATAGGCTAGGGTCAGATAGAAGAGGAGGACCTCCCCTATCTGTGGACTAGAGGAAGGACATAGGGGAAGAAGAGGGAGGGAGGGTCGTACTGGGTGCAGAGGGAGGGGTCTACAGTGTGGATACAAAGTGAATAAATTGTAATAAGTAAATAAATAAAAAGATTAAAAAGAGACTGTCTCCTGTGGCCTCTAAAGACAGGAAGGACTATCACCTCAGTGTCTTGTGATTAGACTCTTGAGAATGAGTTACAAAATAAGTAAATATGACTCATGACTTATGAAGACTTTCCTGACTTCACAGAAACAAAAGACTGTGCAATTCCAGATACAAAGTACCTTCTTCCAGAAGCCGACTTAAACTCAGAGTGGCTTCAGCAAATTCTAAGAAACTTTCGAGGAGTTTGAATTCAAACCAAGAAACTTCTCTCACTAGTAAGCCTGAATTTCGAAGGATAGGCTATCTCTTGTAAATTTCTGACACTCTACATAGCTTTAGTTTTCTCAACCCTTAGCAACTGCTAAACTGGGTGCTGACTTTTCCATTAGTTTAGGACCCTTACAAATGTCATGACTAAATCAAAGCGGCTTGAATGAAAGTATTTATTGATTTAAATAACTGAAACCTGAGAAATTCCAATTCACAGAATTAATTCCAGTGGCTCTATTTCATACCCCTCTCTCTGATTTTTTTCCCACGTCAGCTTTATTCTTAAATTGGTGTGAGCTGACTGCAATAGATTCAGAACTCATCTCTAGATATAACATATGTTAAAAGGTAAAGGACTTAGGACTTCCAAATGTAGAAGCAAACTTTCTGGCATCTCAAATGATACAAGTTCCTCAATCAAGTCCTTATGAGGCCCATCCCTGGGTCTGTGCTGAGGACACCCTTCTTCCTAAGGCACTGATGCTTCATGGGAAGGACTGAGAGAAGTTTTGTTCTAGTACAGTCTTAGGATAACTTGGGAACAAACTCTACTTTCATATCAGAAGAGAATTTAAAATGGTCTTTTAAAACAAATAAAATATAACAAAAAAATCTAATGAAAAAAAGATGCAACAAGCCTATTGTGCAAAACTTATTTTCTGCTTTCACCTACATAAATGCTGCAAATTTGATTCTGCTGTTCTCATCAATGAAAGGAGGGAGACTTAGTAATTTAATTAGTAAAGATGACAGCAAACTTATGGGGCAAGGCATTGGGGAGGGAGGATCCTTTTTGATAGTTCCAGTAAAGCATCTTTGGTAGGATTGCATTTATGCTGTGTTCTTATCTCTGGGCCAATGAATGTACATAATCAAATCAGGAATTCTGACTGGCTGGCCTGGGTCATGTGGTCTCTTCTATAGGCAAGGGAAATGAAATTATATGGCTGACAATGTTACCAAGAGGAAAAAAAAATCATCCTGCTAGGACAGATTCAGAGACAAAAACCAAAAAAACCAAAACAAAACCAACAACAAAAAGAACATTCCAATTTTCATATGAATGAAATGTTGTACAAGTTATTAATGTATTACATTTACCAGTTGCTGTTATTTAAAAATGGTCCCTGCCAGACTTGGTGATGCAGGTCTGTGATCACTGCTACTCAGGTGGCTTCGGTAAGAGGATTGTGAAGTTCCAAGGCCCATTTGGTCAACTTAAAGAGTTTTCATATCTTAAATATTCTTAAAAGGTGCTGTGTAGGCACAGCAGGGGTAAAAAGGGGAACTGATGATCCTATTTAGCTGTGAATCCTGAGCTAAAATACCAACTTGTCAGGCACAAAATTGGCACAGTTGTTAAGAGCAGTAACTAAGTGCTTGGCTTGGCTTTGAGGCCCACTACACAGGAGGGAATTCACGCCTGGTATTGTAAACCCAGACAAAAAAAACCACAACTCATGGGATTTTAGGATTTAAGAGGAAACTTATGTACAGTTGTTCAGCAAATGTGACATGCCACCAAAATAAATTCTAAATATTTTATGCTTATACTCTGAGACTAATACTTTGCACAGCTTTAATCAGAAAAGCTTTTCTTTGCAATGAACTGCACTGATGCAGACTCATGGCTGCTTAAGGATTGAGTATTAGGTGATGGTTGAGAACTCAGCACTAAATAGGAAATTTATATCACTGTTTCTAAGCCTCAAGGAACATCACAGTAGAGGAAGAAAGAATATAAGGTCTGCAAGATAGGGAAAAGGCCCGTGAAACGCTATCTTCTGGGTATCACACAGCCATTACAATCATCTCACAGCAACTGAAGTTGCTTCTACTGGGCCTGCACAAAACCGGGCCTGTCATTAGTCAATCATGAACAGATGAAATATTCACAGGACCATAGATGAACAACTGTGTGGACTCTGGGGGAAAGGCAGTTATTTTCTTCAATTACATACCCATGAAGTGAGCCCACCAAGCTCCAATGGATAGTTTGAAACTAACGGTCACACAGATAAAGACAAGAAGGTAAGAGCTATAAAGAGATGGAGATTAACAAGAGTGGGAAAGAGATCAGGAGAGGGAATCAACTGGGTGTGTTATATACCTGTATGAAGTTGTCAAAGAAGAAAATAAGTTATATATAAATATGGGAAATTTTATACAACATGAAGACAAAGCAGATGAGTACTGGGTATATAGCTCAGTAACAGAGTGCTTACCTGGCATGAAAGAGATTCTAGGTTTAACTATTTGTAATATTATCCAAGGTTAAAATTTAATAATTCCAAGGGAAAAGATGGGAAAAATATTGTTTTAGCAAAAACATGATATTGAGAGATACAAATTAGAGAACGAGAAACTGTATTTTGCTTTCACTGGTGTTTTCACACATATTATATATTTCTTTACTACATTTCAGGAAGATACTTCCACTGTTGTGTTCTTAGATACGAAATGTTCAAGACCAATCTAATCAAAAACCTTCCTCACATATTTTTTAAATCAACTTTATTAAAATATACAACTCATTTTGTGAGAACATTATTTTTCAGCCTATTCAGAGTTATACAATAACCATTATCACAATGAATTTGGGAACCATTTCTATCATCCCCTAAAATAAAATAAAACCCCCAAAGAAAAAAAAATAAAGCTCATATTCAATTTAGAGCTTGTTTCTTACTGTTTCCAGAACCAGCTAACACGGGGGAACGAAGTGGCATTCCTATTATAATTTTTCCTTATTTGTCAAGGCCTCCTCTTCCAATTCTGGGATTGAGGCTGAGAGACAAGGACTAGAAGAAAAGGTACAAAGGTCATTTTATTGAACCGTTAGAGTATCAGCTTTTTAATTTCCAGGATGTGGTGCTCTGAAGTGCTAAAACTGGAAAAAAAAATCTAAAATGAGATGGCTGTTCCTATGAACTGATGCTGTAATTCATTTTTGCTTTATTAAAGTGTATAAAATAATGAAATGCATAGTTCAGTTTTGTTTGGCCAAGGGCTATTGAATGCATAGTTTGTGACAGTGCTTCTCAGGTGTCTAGCTCTTCAAATCCTGTCCTTCAGAAGGTCTTCCTTGGTTCAATCCAGGCATCTGTCAACATCTGCAAAACAGTAGTTTCTGCTGTAGCCTTTTTGTAACTATTTGTAACGTAAGGATAATTGATGGGCTATGGTAGTTTAAAAGAAGATAATGAAATATAAGATCAAGTTCCCATTTTAGTAACTAGTAAATAGTGGGACCATATGGCCTAATGGATAAGGCATCTGACTTCGGGTCAGAAGATTGAGGATTTGAATCCCTTTGTGGTTGCTTTCAGTTTGGGAGGGTGGGATTGGAAGTGATTGGGGAAGGGGCTGTGGCTGGGATACAAAGTAAATAACCTGTGGTTAACATAAAAAACAATAGAAATTATTACAAAGAACTAGTAAATAATCTGAAAAACAACACTTTAGTACCATGTAGAAATTTTAGGTTCCAACATTTTACATTTACACAGGATCATCCTTAACTCTTCACCAGGATCTGCAAAATGACTGTTCTCCAAAGGATAAATAATATTACCATGAACATCCATGCTCTGAGTTGTGCAGACACGTATATACTCACAGTTCTTTGGGTATGTAATTGCTGAGTCACACTGCAGCTCTGTTTAACACTCTGAAGATTTACCAAACTGTTCTGTTGTTGGTTATTAATATTTACTATTGATTTATCTTTAGTTAAACAGCGGTTATTCCTAAACAAGCTATATACCCAAATCACCACACAGAGACTGGGATTTATTTAATTAACCTAGAGCATAATGCTGGGCAATAGTTACTCCATCCTAAACCTCCAAGCCTGCATAGTTTCCTACCATTGAGATTTCACCCATTATAATTGCTTTTAGTCATATCTTAGGTCCGGTTCATCTCTCTATGTTGTTTTAAGACCTCTCCTGCGGAGTCTCTGCTCCCTCTTCTCCCACTGGCTTCCTTCTCCTCCCCTCTGGGCCAGGATGTCCCACTGCACAGCACTGGCTGGTTGTTTAATTGGTAACTACAGAGAACAAATACTGGCATGTTTGCACAAACTTGAGACAGGTGGTGCATAGAATAAGCATCACAATGCAATGTCCGGATTGAAACCAGAGAGTGGGGTAGAGAAATCAGCGTTTGAATGAACAACGGTTCATTCCACAAGAATATTATACCAACAGTGTTCTATAAAAATAGCTGCATCATTTTACACCCCATCATCAGTGCATGAAGGCTCTAGGTACCCCACATCTTTCCAGCACTTGGAGTAGTCATCCTTATGTGTATAAAAAAAGAACTTACTATGGTTTTGATTTGTAGTTCCCTAGTGATTAGAGATGGTAACCATTTGTAACTTTCATTTAGAAACCTCTATTTAAATCACTTGCTATTTTAAAATCAGATTGTTTTTCATGATTGAGTTTAAGTGTTTATATATTCTAGTTACCATACACTATCAGACATGATTGTAAAGATTCTCTCCCATTTTTATCAGCTGTCCTGGTTTATTGATAATACCCATTGAAACTTAAGTTTTTGATTTTGATAAAGTCCAATTTACTCCTTTTTTTACTTTTGCCACATGTGCTCTTTGCCTAATCTATGACAACAGACTTACCGTTTTCTTCTATACTGTTTCTGTTACTGATCTTATATTTACATTTAGGATTCCTTTTATTTTTGTACATGGCATAAAGATCTAGTTCCAGTCTTTTACATGTGGACATGCAGTTTTTTCAGAATCATTTACTACGACTATCCTTTTTTTTTTTTTTTTTTTTTTGAGACAGAGTTACTCTGTGTAGCCTTGGCTGTTCTAGACTCAAATTGTAGACCAGGCTGGCCTTGACCTCAGAGAGATCCTCTGCTTCCCCGAGTGCTAGGATTATAGGCATGAGCCACCACACCTGGCTTGTTAAACAAATTTCCCAATGAATGTATTAGACTCCTACTGTATTGTTAGCTCAGCTGACAGCCCAGGAGGTAAAAGCCAAACACTTGCTAGCTAAAAGCTTAAAAAGGCCCAAGAGCCAGAGCTAAAGCTCAAGCACTAGAGAGCTAGAAGCTAAGCTAAAGCCAAAGAGCTAAAAGACCCTTTTACTTCCACTCAATGTCTTAAATACCCGGCAACTCAAAGTTCCTCCTATTGGGATCCATAAGCAGGTATCTCTGTGGCCAGCCCCAAGGGACCTGACAAACCGGGCATCAGGCATCTGTGAAGCCACCTATGCACGCTCTGGGTCACCTTATAAGAGCTCGCAGCACCTCCAACCTCATTCTCTCTCCCTCCTGCCCTTCCCCCTTCCCTTAATAACCCTCCCATGTGGAACCAGTATTGTGGCCTGATTTGTGAACCCGCTGTGAAGCTTTGCTCCGCAATCCTAACCCTCCTACTCTTTAATGCCAGTCAGCTGGTTTCTTGCTCCGCCCTCTTGAGCTAGGATTAACTTTCTGAAACCCTGGGCACAGAAAGCTCTTGGATTAAAGGTGTGTGCTAGGGCTGGGTGAACCACACCTGTTTACAATAAACAGAAAGCTCAACCACACCAAATAGGAAACAGTGCTTTACAGTTCATAATTCTGGGGTTCACAATGGGATCAAATATCCTGCAACAACATGTCCTTGCCTCAACTTGGATGTTAGAATGTAAAGGAAAGAAAAAAAAAATCTAAGTTTGGGAATTTTTATGCTATAACATATAACCTTTACATCTAACCCAGAATAATAAATCCAATTAGTACACGATAGAAAAACTAAATGAAACAGAAAAGCAAAACCATCTTCTTTCATAGTAAGCTACTGATGATATAAGTCAAAGAATGAGACTATAACATAATAGAACGTGAATTTTTATTTTACAGACAAAAAGGCAAAAAAGTGACACTAAATTGACCCTAAACCAAAATCTGATTTCACACTTGACCAGTTCATCAGTTAATTCCACTGAAAACTGACGAAGCCTTTCTCTGTGGAACAAGCACAGACTAAATTCCCCATGATCATAGCAATGACTAGCAAAGAAAGCTGACTGCATTGCTCTTCCAGTTTCTTTTTCTTCTTAGAAACATACTCCATGGCCATGTGGAAGATTAATGCCGTGTCACAGAGAACTGTAGATTCAACTTCTACCTTTACACTGCGATATCCATGACTTTCAGAGAAGTTTAAACAAGGACATCCTTTGCAATAGCATTCAAAGTCCTCACTTTTGTCACATCTGTTACCTTCATTGAATACTCTGAATGAGCAAGTGACGCTCCCATGGCAACAGAGGAATTTCTGCAATAGAAATAACAAAGAATAGATAGATAATCCTGTCAGTTGTTAAACACTCCCTCCTACGGGCACTTTGCTTTACAGACTAATTCATGGCTCAGAATAAGGGAAGACAAAGGATGGTAGACTACCGTACTCCACAATTTTCGTTAATTAATTACTTGAAAAATCTAGTAGCTAAATCTAGCAGGCAGGAGACTGGATTGTATATCTGAAAATGTATATACTTTTTTTCATTGTACCTCCCTTTCCCAACTAGTAAATGGGATGATTCAACTAACTGTAGAAATCCTTTATGGTATTAATAAAACACGCAGTAGATTAAAGTCCTTAATGGCAATAAACTTTCAAAACAACCAAGTAGAGAGCAAAGGTAAAGGAAGAGTATTTACAATGGGAGAGATAAAATGGTCCTGAGGCTGCCTTATCAATCATTAACTTTGTAAATGGAAAGCATACAGAAGAGTTCATGTGAGCATCTGACTCGCTGGATACTTCATTAAGTACCTAAGTTCAGCAATGCTTTAATTAGGCAATATTGCCACTCAATTAACAGTCTGTCTCTTAGTAGACTCACAGTCTAGATATAACCACAACAATGGTGAGGGCCACCAAGACCAAGCAAAGACTAGATACAGGTTTACTTAACTTCTGAAGTTCCTGCTTATTTATGGCAGAGCAACAATCATTTTACAAATACTTTTCATCTGAAAAACTAACCATAATACTTATCACAGCATTTCATTATTTAATAATGGCATTAACCTAAGGTTTTCTTATTTAAGCAAGCAAAGATTAATTTCATCTTCTCCTGCACAAAAATAAGGAAAGCATTTGTACCGGAACTTCATTCCCGAATCCCGAGAAGACCGAGCGGAGCAGTGGAACTCTGTGGCACCAGAGCCCTCGAGGACCCTTTGCAGGTTCTTGTCTGTTATGCCACCCCCTGTTGCAAAGGAAAAGTGACGAAGTAAATGGAGCAGAGCGCCACGTAAAGTTTAAACATATTAAACCCTATTCCACATAAACTCTCTATTCTACAAGTTTTCACTGATTCAAGGATGACAGTCTCTAAGCTAACATGAGGATCAGAAAACAAAATCTATGGCCAGATCTGGAGCACTTTTAAGGACACAGGGCTTATACTGAAATCTCATTTCTCTATTGGTTTATGTCACGATGCCATGCATTACTACCTTTGCATTTAAAAAGACTATTTTGGACAAGGAAAATCATTTAGAACTTCCATTGCTTTCCCCTCAACTTAAAATCAAATATATGAGAAGGTCAAGATAGGCCCAAGGAAAAAGCTACAAGAGGACCAGAAACTTATCCTCGACAGAAATCCTGTAATGTTTTTGCTCTGGCCCCGGATTTGAAGATTGTACTAGAGTCTACTAGAAATGAGTAACTAAACTATTTACAGCTTGTTCATCATACTACTAACTTTTTGTTTCATTTCACAGAAGAATCTAATTTTACTTTATTTAAAGCACATAGCCAAGTACTTTAAGATGACATTCATTTGGATAATCTTTAATGTATTTATAATAGTTATAGTCTAGTAATTATAAATATGAATTAATTCATCCTTATGTTCTGATATAGTAGATCTATTTAAAACATTTTAGGATGGTATCAGTTATGTACTTTAAGCTATGGTTGTTTGTTTGTTGTTGTTTTTTTCCCCAGTTTTTTGAGACAGAATTTCTCTGTGTGTAGTTTTGGTTGTCCTGGAACTCACTCTACAGACCAGGTTGGCCTTGAACTCAAAGAGGTCTGTCCGCCTCTGCCTCATGAGTGCTGGCATTAAAGGCATGCGCCACCATCGCTGGCATAAGCTATGTTTTTAATATACTTCCTCAGACTCATTAACTTGGCTTGTTGTTGTTGTTGCTATTAGTGCTAAGTCATATTGCTGAACCCTTAAGATGTGGAAAGAATAAATCAGGCAGAGTGAGTAATGTCTCTAATCTCAGCACTTGAGGCTGAGATTAGCAGGATGATCTCATGTTTGACCAGCCTAGGCTACATAATAAGACCCTGTCTAAAATAAAATAAAACAAAATAGAAGGGGGCTGGAGAGATGGCTCAGAGGTTAAGAGCACTGGCTGTTCTTCCAAGGGTCAGTTCCCAGCACTCACATGGTGGCTCACAACTATCTATAATGAGATCTGGTGCCCTCTTCTGGCATGTAGGCACATATGCAGGTAGAATACTGTATAAACAAATAAGTTAAAAAAATAGAATATAGGCTGACAAGTCAGATTTAGCTTATAAGTCTGGGCTTTCTCTCTGTAACTAAAAAGCTGTGTGGTCTTGTGGAAATTATCAAAACTACTGAATTTCAATTGATTTTAGTGGAAATTCTTTGAGCTTTTTAAATGTAGGTTTAGCATATATAGCCTTTTTATGTTGAGATATATTCCTTCTAGCCTTGCTTACTTCTGAATTTATCATGAAGAAGCTGGATTTTGATATTTGATTTATGTCCTAAAGTCTGCTGATGCAACTGTATGAGCTGACTGATTATTCCATTTATTCAGTCACATTGGCTTTATTATAGGACAGCAGTATTGAATATGCTTTGCCTCACCAAGATGAACATCCAAACTCATATTATACACTGTAAGAAAACAAACATGGAGAAATTCCTTATTTGCTCCTCTCTGAGCCAACCTCTGTTAGAACACTCTTCTGTTAAATCCCAGCAGAGATCTTCTAATCTTAAAACATTTTAATCAAACTATATATTTTTATCTCTAAATACCAGGTTCTTACACTCTCTCCCTTGTTTTCTTGATTCATTTACTCTTCTAAAACTTTATTTCAGTATTATATGAAAAAAGCAGATAAATACCTGGCATTACCACAATCCTGCCTTTTGCCTGAAAAAGGGTGAAAAAAGTAAATATTAGTGTCTTTCTCTCAATTGAGATTAATAAGTATATTTAAAAAAATAAGTTACTCCTAATGGTTAACTTTTCACTAGTTTTTCTCTCTGAAGGTTACTGAGCAAAAAATATGTTCAGCATTGTAATTTTTTTCCAGAAGAAATTCATTGCATTGCTTTAAAAATGTATTGTTATAAATACAAAGCCTAGGTGGAAATATATTTTATAATCATACCACCTTAAGAAACAATCTTACAAGAAAACCACAGAAATTTTGAGTTTGTGGTATGCAGTGGAATAAAAATAGTTGCATCTAAGTAAAAGTTCAGCAGAAAAGACAATATTAACAATTGAATATTTACAATTAATGGGGGAGTGGGAAGGTGGGAATCCACTCAAGTCTTGCCTCATCAAACAAATACCAACAAAACAAAGCCATAAATTTATTAACTAAGTCTATAAGAATTTGATTTCTGAAAAATTTGAAGATACGAACAAATTATAAAATTATCATATTGCCTACCCATTCTCCTAAGAGTCTATCTTCCAGAAAAATCATTTTTCTCTCATACTGCCCTTCTCAAGACTCCTTCTCACCTATTAAAATCATATGTAAGCCCCTAATTCTAACCATCTCTTTGAGTTATATTTCTTTGCTAACACACACAGTTAAGTATGCATTCTTTTGTTGGGTTATATGCCCCAGGAACTATGCAAAAGAGTTAAATTTTATCATTTAACTAGAAAAATAGTTTAAAAAGATAAAACAAAGTAAAAATAGATAGAAAACCCTATCCTTTCACATGGTGAACAAGAGAAAGTTCTTATTTACAAGGAACTTTGTTGGAGATTGGTTGAATGCTAATTACTGGCACTCAAGATCTGATTACTGTCTGCCGGATATACCCATCCTTGTTTGTGTAAACCTGTCTAAAACATCAACTGATTTATTACACGGGTTATTTACCTGGGCAGGGCAGAATAGGGTAGGTGTGGCTAAGGTTCCTGGGCTTTTGAGGATGGAAGAATCACGGGACAGCCAGGAAGAGGAGGAGGATGTCACGAAGGTTAGCTAGAAGAAGGAACCCCCATGGGACCTGGAGGAAGGACTCCAATAATGGTGTGAAAAGGCCCAGATGAAGAATAAAAGGAAGTATTTAAAAGATTATGGATGGAAGATAGGATGGTTAAGAAGGATGGCATTGGATGGGGCTGGGAGATGGATGGTGAGGTGATTTAGACAGTGTAGGTAGGAACATCTGCCTGCACCACGGTGAATAAGGCAATTATAAAATCTAACAGGTGTCTGTGCCTTATTATTTGTGATAGTGAGTTAGATAATACCACCATGATAATCACAGGGCTAATAATAAACATTATATAACCCAACACCAATTTTTAAATTACTATAACGGAACTTATATATTAAAGGAAGACAGATAACAGACAAACATATTTATATAATAAAATTCCAGAAACAAGCACAATAAAGATAAAATGTAGTCAGATAATGAAATAAAGACAGAGAGGGGGCTAATTCACAAAATTAGTAATTGTTAGAAAAACTAACTGGAACAAAGATGTTCCATGTTCTCAGATATGTAAAAGTAAAGCATCCACAAAACATTCACTATCTTAGAAATTGAAATTATTGTAGAAGGGAAATCAAATTTATTTGTTTCTCCCAAATGAAAGCTTTCAAAAATAAAGACAAATCATATTTTAAAGAGGTAAATATTATCATACTTTATGTTATAACACCTTTATGTTATAGTCTGAATGTGAAATGCCCCTCAAAGGCTTAGTTGCCACCTGACTGTACCATGGGGACTCAAACTTCATGAATGGGACAATCCTCTGATGGACTGAAAATCTATTGTGAGTTGGTAGAACCGCGTGGAAAGGGAGGCCTTGGAGGCAGTATTCACTGGGGTCCTGCCCCTGAGGGCTCTATCTTGCTTTGCTCCTTCTTCTTACGACTTTCTCTGCTTCCTATGCACCATGGAGTGAGCGGCTTCTTCCACCATTATGCTCTGTACAATCATGGACCCACAGAGTCATGGCCACAGACTAAAGCCTCAGAAACAAGGAGCCAAAATAAAAAAATCTTCTTTTTAGGTTGTACATGTCAGGTATTGTATCAAAGTGATGAAAATCTGACTAAAACACTTTCCAACTATGTGGGGAGGTAGATACTATTATTACCTCAATTTTGCAGAAAAGTAAAAACTATAGCATGCTTAGATAATTTGCCTAGGAAAATTAACAAGTGGTAAAACCAAGATTTAAGGATTTAAGACTGAATTCTAATCCAACAGTCTGTTATGTATAGTTCTGTATAATAGTACTAGGTAGTTACTCAAGGTGTAAAGTTAGTGCAATTGTACTAGCAATGATTAATATATAAATACTTACACACAGTGGCGGGGAGGGGGAAAACTTTAAAATATAATGCATGATTGTAGCAACCACTGTACCGTGTTCTCTATTCTTCAGTAATCTTTTAAAACTAGAAACCTGGTTCACCAACTCTTCTATTCCAAAACATTTTAGGCCTCCCAAAGTCAAAGATTAAATATGAAATGCTATTTAATAAGGTTTCCAAGGTTTTACATACTCTTTTCTTCACTTCAAATTCTGCTCATTCTTCAGTTCCTCAAATCATGCCTGCTCTTGTTTCCAGGCCTTTACACATACTATTTCTTCTGCAGAAACAATGACCAACTTTGACAGGATAACTTTCAAATACCCTTCAAAGGAGTAAGACATCCAAGTTTGGAGTCCTTTGATCTAGGAAGTTCTAACTACTACCAACCTTCATTTCTGAAAATCTGGAATTAATTCCACTCCACTGTGCCCCTATAGTACCTTGCAAACAAAACAAAACAAAACCTCTATTAAACAGTACCTTTCGTGAAAAGACTGTATGGGCAGTAACTGTATATATACACATATATGTGCACACACTACTTGGCCACCAAATGGTATAAATGTCCAGTACCTAATATATACTTAATAAGTAAATATTTGTAAAAATCAGTAAATAAAGAGTAACAAAATCACATCCAATCCTTCAGTGAACCTTCTGAACATTACTTATGAAAACTGAAAATAATCAGATGTCTACACAAAATGCTAAATTGATACTGTTGATAAAGGCAGTACTAATAGAAATAACATATACTAAGGCCACTACATGCCAAGCCCTGTGCTAAAATCTGTATACATTTTACCTTCTTCAGTTCTTTAAAAGACAAAACAAAACAACAATACCCCTTTTAATGAGAAAATTAAACTTTTCTCAATTTTTTGTACTCAGTAACTTAGAATGTCTCTGAACTCCTCAGAAAAATACAGCTGTCTTTTAATGACAAAGCAATCCTCAGGCTGGTAAGACGGCTCCTGGGTAAAGGCACTTGCTGCCAAATCTGAAAACCTGAGTTCAATTCCCAAACCTACACAGTGGACATACAAACAAATGCAAAAAAAAAAAAATTGTTTTTAAAAAAGCAACCCCTGACTGCTCTACAAATCTAGCTCACTGGGAGAAATCATAGGAGGAAACATTTTCTTCTATATTGATAGGTGGGAAAGAGTTTTAAAAACCCATAAGTTTTAGGCTATATGTACAGATAAATACTATAAAATTTACAGGGTTCCCCTGCATATATATGGGTTGACAGTAAAAAGATGTGGTGTATAACTAGGAAATACTAATGACAAAGAAGAGGTATAATTTGCTGTCTATAATTTGATATAAAGTGCCTTGATTATTAAAAACACCTATCCAATAAATAAAAATTATATAAACGTATCATTGGCTTTGCTTTTTTTCCATAATCACAAAGTCAGTAATACTCACTTTCATAAACCGGCTGAATAACAGACTTTCCAGAGTAACCACAACCTTAAAAAGTAAAGAAAAAAGGTGCCTCACCTCATCTATGAGTCGCTTTATCAGCGGCAGTCCCTCTAGTGCTGAGCTGTCACACCCGCTGGTCAGAACACGCTCAAACCCCAGAGTCAACAGGGTCTCCAGAGCTGCCATTGGATCATGAACCATATCAAAGGCTAAAATAAGTAAAACTGATTTGAATGTAACTGAAATATACTCTAATTCAGAGATTCCAAAATATAGTGTGAATATATATGCTATTAAATATATATTCAATTTTTCAATTATATATAAATGTATATGTACTATTATATATAATCGAATATATAAACATAAAAGTATTATATGTACATATGAACATTATAAATATAAACATATGTATATATAAATATTCTATTATTTATTATAAATATATAATTGACTATCTACTATATACAAATATATTCAATTACATAATAGTATACATACATTTATATATTCAATTATGTATTATAAATGTATATATACTATTAAATATATATGTAATCGTATATACACATTATTGCATGTATTGTATATATTGCATATCTAGTATATATATTATAGTATGCTAGATTTATGCTGGCCTACATTATACAATTATGAAATATTGATAATTTTGTAAGTCAGGCTGGCATTCAAGCCAAGGTAAAGCATTTAAATCACAGAAACTAGAAAATGCTACAAACCAGAGTTTATTCTTTCTTTTCTTTTTGAGACAGGGTCTCATCATGTAGCTATAATTAGTGTGGTGATTACTCCAGGTGAGTACTATGTATAAGGCTGGCCTCCAACTCACAGAGATCCACCTGCCTCTGCTTTTAGGGTTCCAGGATTAAGGACATGTGCCATCATGCCAGCTCTAAGAGTTTTTGTTTATTTGGTTTTTATTCCTAAGGGTTCTTTTCTTTTTTAAAAAATGTATTTATTTTTACGTACCTTTGGTGTTTGGCACACATATATGTACATATGTCTGTGTGAGAGAGTCGGATCCACTGGAATTTGAGTTACAGACTGGACAGTTGTGGGCTGCCATGTGGGTGCTGGGAATTGAACCAAGAGCAGCCAAGACTCTTAACGACTGAACCATCCCACCAAACCCCCTTTTTATTTTCTAAGAGTCAGAGTTTTCCAACACAAAACTCTGCACATTACTGGTAATCTGAATAGTCATTTTATCAGCACATATTTCAATAGGTGGATTTATTTCGATGCAAATAAGTGGCAAGTTTAAATTTTTCAGTAATCTTAAATGCTTCTCTTTAAAATAAACTTACTTAAAAACTTATTGTAAAAAAGCATTAATGAATTTATGCTAGTATTCAGACATGCCAATGGTGTAAACGTGGCAGGTGAGTGCTCACATCTGGAAACGTGCTCTAAGGTTTCCAGACAAATGAAACACACTCGCCTGTCCTACAAGAAACCTGGCCTCACCCTCACATTTACTGAGTAGTAGTTTGTAGTGAATCATTACCTGACATACTCAAGACTCCTAGAGTAAGGCTGGTTGTTTTCAACTACACGAGCTTTCAACTGCATCCTACTAAGATACTTCCTATCTCAAGTCAGGCATGGAAGCACAGGCTCGTAATTCTCGAACTCAGGAGGAGGAGGCAGAAGGATTCCAAGTTCGCAGCAGGGAGGAAAGGAGAGATGAAAGGAGAACGGGATAGAACTTCTCTCTTCAGAACCTTAACAAAGGAAAGTGGCCTAGAAATCTTAAAAAGATAAAAGTACCTCTGCTGTGGTGCTCAGCACTGTCAACAAGCACAGGGTTCTGATGTGCGGTGATGAGGCACTCTGAGTCCTCCAGGACAAAACACCCTCCTTTTCCTCCTTTTACTGTACACAGGCAGCTGATTTACTACAGAGGTTTTCTCTTTTTTAATTTTCATTCGTTTATTTTATGTATATGAATGCTCTATCTACATGTACACCTGCATGCCAGAAGAGGGCACCAGATCTCATTCTAGACGGTTATGAGCCACCGTGTGGTTCTGGGAATTGAACTCAGGTCCTCTGGAAGAACAGCCAGTGCTCTTAACCTCTGAGCCATCTCTCCAGACCCGGTTTTCTCTGTTTTAGTGGCATCACTTTCTCAACAGGGGTTATACTGCCTTACCAAATTAACAAGTGAGGAAAAAATGGAATTTCAGACTACACTGCATAAAATGAAACATTATACTCACCTACTAATATTATGATAAATTGTGAAAATATTTTTGTTAGAGTTATTGGAGAAAGAGAAAGGAATAGAAATTTGAAATCATCTTTTAGTTTAAAACTTTAAAAATATATTCTATGTGACTAGTTCATTTTTTAAAAACTATTAGGCCTAAAAAAAACTATTAGGCATGACAAAAAGTAAACTATTTTTTTCAGATGTTTACTTAAAAATATTTTTCAGGTTTGAAATTTTTGGTGGTGGGCTTGGCCTCAAGACACTGACAGCTTAATGTCTTTTAGTTATTGCCATCTGATAAGCCACATTGCTAATACCAAATTGAAACAATAGTTTCTGGTAGTAGCATACATTTCAAAGGGCAACAAATACTTTATCCAAATTTTCTATAAATGGAGACAGATGCTGGCAATTCACTCTAAGCCTATTTAAAAAGAAGAAAACATTTAACACTTTCTCAAGTGTATCAATATTTTAACTAAAGATTTCTTTGTTTTCATGTGCAATGCAGTGCCTTCTAACCACAAGTAATACTTGTCCCTCAATTTTGCCCAGGGTTAGTAAGATTTAGCCAAAGTACATGGGAACTATTAGCATCTATTTCTTCATGAAAATGTCTGATTCTTGTTCAGACATCTATTTTCTCTCCCCATGAGAAGTCTCTATTTGATAAAGCTAGCTCTCACTGCTAGTTCTAGGAATGACTGTCTGGCATAAACCAGGCGGTACACTTCATTTTAATGGCTATGGTGATTTATTCTATTTAGGACTGTATATGATCTAAGGTAATCTAATAAAAAAATGAATCTCAGGATTGCTACTTGGTTGGACACATGTAAGTGCAATGTTTATTCTCTTGAGTACAGCTACAAGTACTTTCTAACAACACTCATAACAGAGCTTTCAAGTTTCCTAGACACTACACACTATTTCTTTGTCTATAATTTTTCTTCCCCCAAACGAAGATACTAATTAGTATCATTGTAACATTATAAAACAGTGCTCATTAGAAAGGTTGTACCATCAGGTAAAATTTGAAAACTGACACCACTTAACAAACCTATTAAAACAGAAAATGACTCACCTCGATGAAAAGTGACTGGCAGAGGACGGCAAAGAGCTATAAAAAGAAAGTCATAAAATAGTATGAAAAAGTTCGTTGCTATATGCAGATTTTTTCTTGGGCGAAACTCCTCTACTCTCTTTTGCTAAGATAGTGAACTAAAATAATAACAAAATGGCAACCTTATAAACTCATAGGCCCTATCTTCACTAATCTCTGACTTTTATATATAGTTGTCCACACCTTAGGGGAACCAAACAAAAATGACATGAACTGCAAAGACTGCTCTGAGGATCTTCAAGAAAAACTGGCTCCATACAGTGGGTGGTCTTCATCTACTCTCTCCACTTCCTCGCCTTATCACTGACTATGATAACTTCTCAAGGTTTGGTGCATTGGTCAATGTAATCAGTGTAAGTTTCTTTTAAACTCTACAAGAGCAGTACACCATGAAGAAGTGTTAAGCTGGCTTTACCAGATATGTACTCTACTTCAAATACGTAAACAACTTCTTTTTAAGATAGGTTAAATATCTACAGATAAGACTGAAAAATCCATTTTGTGAAATTTGTTTCTGCATCAAAAGCGTGTTTGTACATTAGTGGCCTTTATACCTCAGATATAAATTCTTACCCACGAGAGATGTGCATAGCTCTTTGTCAATGTTCCCATCTTCAGTCAGTGCCCCAAAGACCAAACCATCAGCACCATAAAGCTTGGCAAGACGTATATCAGCCTTCATCACCTCAACTTCACGATCTGAATATAAAAAATCACCTCCACGTGGTCGAATCATCACAAAAACTGGAATCTGAACAGTCTGTTTTACTACTTGAAGAATACCTGTAAGAACAGAAACAGACTAAAGTTCAACTGTGAGCTGAAAGATCTGAAGACGTTATTAAAATATTACTGGTCATATATAGTTATTCTTACGTATTATTTCTAAAGAAAAAGAGATGACAGAAGAAATCAGAGAACAGTTATATAAAGGGAAGAAGGCCTGTGGAGAATGGATGAAGCCTTGATTGAACATGTAAAGAATAAAGTCCTGAGTGAATGTGAATTATCAAAATGGACCAAAGCCTCAGACCCATGGGAACTGGCAAAGACTTCCCTTGGTCCAAGTATGAATATTTACAAATGATTGACCAGTATGTGCAAAAACTAGAAACTTCAGCTTCCTCCCGCCATATGATCACAACCTAAGATGGCTCCTCTGCAGAGACTTCACACTGAGACTAGCTCACTCTTCCGCCTGTGCTGTACATAATAAACATGCGGAGGCCCCAGGCTGTGGCACAGCTAGTGCCTCTCCATCAAAGTATAACCCATCCCATCCTGGTGTCTCCGTATGTGTGAGAGTGGACGTGTCTGTCCTTGCTTCTTTCCTCATTGCCTGAGTAAAGTTTCCAGGGTCAAGCCATGCAGGATGCAGTGCAGGCCAGTGAGGGAAAAGAAAGTGTTTATGACAGAAACTAAGCAAAAAGAAAGTCAAGGGTTAAAAAAGAACAATTTATTAAGACTGAAGATGCTACAATTTAAAAGCAATTGTCAGTTGATAACACAAAAATTTTTGATGTTGAAGAACAAAAATATATTTGATTAAATCTTTTGGTGATGTTATGCCTTTGGAATGTATACACCTTACCCTTGTCCCTCCAAATGCTGATTTCTCTCCTCCCCCTTTCAATCGGATATTGTATTGTGATACTTATTCTAAATATCCTGTCTCAGGTCTGTAAACAAGCCAAAATAAAGCAACTAGACACAATGTTGAGCTGGGAGGAGCCAGAAGGCAAGAAATGAGTGGGAGGAGAAAAGGCGAGAGAGAACTTGGAGGAAAGCTAGGAGAAGACAGATCTTGGAACTACATGGAGATGGGCTGGGCATAATATTTCACAAAAAGCACGTATAATGTGGGAAATCTAAATGTTAGGAAACTATGAGGGCTTGGAGGTTTAGGAGGGAGTAACTATTGTCCAGCATTGTGTTCTAGGTTAACTAAAATCCCAGTCTCTGTGTGGTGATTTGGTTATACAGCTGCTTAGGACTAACAACAGCATTGCCAGAAGATATATCAATAGTAAATGTTAATAGTTCATTACATAAGAATTTCTAATTGGCATCACACTCATTATATACTTAACAAATCATTAAATTATCAATTGTCCAAACCTGTGTATAAAAAATTTTGATGAAAAAGATACTTACCCATGCTGGGCGTGGTTCCTCCTTCCAATAAGCCAGAACACAATTCAATCCGACCAGCACCTGTGATGAACCACATTTTTAAAAAGTTCCTATAACAAAACAAACTGTTTATCTAAATATGACACAGGCCTGAGAACTTAATTGAGATAAATCAACTATAAAATTAGGGTAAAATTTTTAAAAATTTCAATTGTATTCTACAACCCTCATTCTGTAGTACTGATAGCCAAATTTAAGAGTTAATTCAAGTTAAACCAGTTCTCTAAAAATTTCCTTTAAGGAGTTGCTGTGCACAGGGAATAAAGACAGTATTAGACAGAAAATAGAATGTTAACTCTCAACCAATGAAAAAGTAACATCAACTTTTCAAAACATTCCTCATTACTCTGAGCTTTGAAAAGCAAAGCAACAACAAAAAACCAAAACAGTTACTTTGGAGTAGGCATCAAGATGACCTCAACATGAGGATGGTGTTGAAAGCAAAAGAACCTTTAGACTAATGGGGTCATAGTAAAAGTTCTCAGGAACGAGGCTCTCACTAGCCAAAGACAGGACATTTTAAACATCAGTAAACAAAATAACTATGATAGAGTAAAACATATATGTCTAAATCAGTGGTGAAACAACTCATTGCAGGACTGCAAACGTGTTATTTTGGAAAATCAATGGTCAGAAAAGCCAGCCCTTCTTCCTCTCTCATACGAAGCAAATGACCAAATGAAGAGAAAGTTGTTCTTTCCAGATGTATTTAGCTAATAAATAAATAAGTAAATAAATGTATGTTAAGCAGGGCATGGTGGTACACACCTGTAATTCTAGCACTTGGAACACTGAGGTAGAAACATTATCATGAGTTCAAGGCCAGCCTCAAATACACAGTGATACCCTATGTCTCTCTAAAAACAAAACCAACCCTAAATATATACATAACGTATGTAATATGTTATATATATATACACATATATAAAATAAGTTAGCAGATGACTGGAAAACTTATAAAAGATAGATCAGATTGGTAACACCTGAATATTCACTGAATAACCTTATCTATCTCTCTCTCTCTCTCTCTCTCACACACACACACACACACACACACGCAAACCAAACAGAAAACCACAAGATGCTCGTCTAATGTAATACAACAGGAAATTGTCTATAAAGCAATTTTTAAAAATTATTTTTATATTTAAAAATTTATTTTAATTTTGGTGTTTTGAGACAGGATCTCTCTAGATAGCCCCAGCTGTTCTGGAACTTTCTAAGTAGACTAGGCTGGCCTCAAACTTACAGAGATCTGCTTACTTCCACTTCCTGAGTGCTGGGATTAAAGACATGCACCACCTTGCCCAGGTTATTTAATTTATATGTATGGGTGTTTTGCCTGCATATCTGTGTACTACATGCAAGCCTGCTGCCCACAGAGGCCAAAAGAGGGCATTGGATTCCCTGGAACTGGAGTTAGAGACAGTTGTGAGGCACCATGTGAGTACTGGGAACTGAACCTGTGTCCTCCGCAAGAGCACCCCATCTCCATAACCAATGAGCCATCTCTCCAGCCCCATGAAACAAGTTTATTAAAATTCAATTCTGAATTGGATTGTAAACTGCTGGGTTAACTACAACTCAACAGGGAATACAGTGGTCAGAAAAGCATATCATAGGCACCACTTACATAATCAGCAAAACTGAGGCTGTGGTGCTCTGGATGGTGAACATCATAGTGCACATAGCAAAGCAACTACAAAAAAAGAGAAAGACTTCTTTACTAAAAAGAAGCAATCATAGAGTATGGCAGTACATGTCTGCAACCTAGCACTTGGAAGGCTTAGGCAAGAGGATCACAGTTTGAGGTCACCCTGGGTTATAGAAACTCTCTCTCAAAACAACCCATAAGAAGGGATATAATACAGCATCCAGTATGCACAAAGCCCTGGGGTCAGTCCCCATGGGGCACCAGGAAAAAATTCACCTGTTACAGCACGGATCAATCCTTCATTCATTTTTACTGCCACAAACGATTTCACATTTTCAAAAAGCAAAAAAGAACTAGGCAATTGTTGTACACACCTTAATCCCAGCACTGGGGAAGCAGAGGCAGGCAGATCTCTGTTAGTTTGAGGCCAGCCTACAAAGGAGGTTTCAAGACAGCCAGAGCTATTACACAGAAAAACCCTGTCTTGAAAAAAAAAAAAAAACTAAACAAAATAAAAAAGTGACAATAACCAATGTGTCTAGCAAAATTGAAAACGTGTATTGCTCTCTACCAAAAATGTTTGTTGACCCATGATATAGTCAAGAGAAGATTGACTATCAGTTAAGAACTACAGTTGAAGTTTATAATGATTACTTTTCAATTTGCCTAGATTAGGACTCATCTAAGTGAGGCATCTTTGAATGCATTCTTGAGGGAGTTTCCAAAGAAGTTTAACTGAGATCCACATTGAACATGGGTAGCACTATTTCATGGGCTGGAGTCCCAAACAAAAAACCAGAGAAGTCAATTGAGCACCAGCACCCACTTCTGCCTGCTTCCTGACTACACAGTGTGATCGGCTGCCTCATGGTCTGGGGCCATGCCTTTAAGTGCCATGATGGATTGTACCTCTTCAAACTGTGAGCCAAAATAAACTCTTCTTTTGTTCAGTAATTTGTCACAGAAACAAGAAAAGCAACTAATATAAAACTGAATGACGAGTACATGGGATGTTAAGGTTTCTACTGCTGTGATGAAGCACCATGACCAAAAGCAACTCATGGAAGTTTATCTTATAAGTCCGTCATTGAGGGAAGCTAGGACAGGAACTGGAGGGTGGGATACTGCTTACTGGTTTAATATGCCTGTCTTCTTACAGCACCCAGGACCACCAGCCCAGGGGTGGTACAACCCACAGTGAGCTGGGCTCTCCCATATCAATCATCAATCAAGAAAATGCACCACAGGCCAATCCAGTGGGAATATTTTATTCTGAGGTTCCTTCTTCCCAAACGATAAAATCCCCAGTACATGGGGATTCATATGTTAAGACTGGTTCATTTATGTTTGAGAATGTTCTTTAATTGAAAATAAAAGTTTGGGACGGTAGCTTAGTAGAATACTTGCCCAACTTGTACAAGATCCTGGGTTTTACCCCTAGTACAACCAAAAAATAAGTTAACAGTTTTCTGATCTTGAGATGATGGAAATGTGTATGTTCCTTGCGTAAACAAATTCAGAATACAAAACAAAACCACCAATAGTAAAAAGATAGTAAATATAAAATCATCTTTAATTTTCATTCTTATTCAAGATGGGGTATTGAACCTAGGACACTGCACATGCTATAAGCACTTAGCCACTGAGCTAAATGCTTAATCCCCTAAAGATAACTTTAAACTATTTCAAATTTTTAAATTTGTGTCAAGTTCAGTAAAATTGTCACCTTAGTAAGTTCGTAGAATTATAGTCATTACTTAAAATGTGACCTGCTTGGGGAAAGGAGAGGTTAGAAAGTAATTGTCCGATCAGTTTTGGTCTTGCTTTACTTTCTAAAGCAAGGTCTCCCTACCTAGCTCAAGCTGGCCTCAAACTTTTAACCCTCCTGCTTCAAGCTCCCTCACACTGGGACTATAAGCATGAGCCACCATGTCAAGCTCCTCAGTAGGTTTTCTAGTTAGTTGTTTCTGAAAGGACTGTCATTATGCAAGAGATGACAAGGGCTTTCTTTCTTTAATGGACTCTTTTCAAAAGCTCAAACAGATTTCACAGTGACCCATCTGCCAAAGCCTCCCAGGTGCCCAGCTTGGCAAAGATTTTTGGGGTCAGTTCATCGGATTCACTTTCAGACTCTAAAAATGGTTGCCAGTCACCACTCATTGCTCAAGGTCCTCTTACCTCCTCTTTCTGCATTCACAGCTGACTCCACTGAATCTACGCATACTTCCATAAGAAATCCATTTGCTGTCCCTAAAATAGATGGACAACAGAAATTCTTGAAAGAACTAGCAATTCATACCAGTCTTCCATAAATACTTCATATGTTTGCTGACTGAAACCAAATGTGCAACAGAGGAATTAAAAGATGCACTAAGGCCCATCCATGTGGTAAAATATCCCTCATTAAAACTGTCATCTCTAGGCTGTAAAATAGAAACACAGATGTACACAAAAGAAACCAAACTGAAACCATCTTTAGTACACGGTAAATGTGAACTTAATCTTCCTAACATAGAGAGCTCATCATTGTGCCCCAGCTCAGACTTTCAGATGCTAGCAGTGAGGAAATGCTATTATAAGGATTACATATTACATGTATTATAAGGAATACATATTTAAAAACAAGGATTGGACTTCTGGTACCACCATTTTATTCACTGTGACCCTAAACAAGTTACTTAAGTTTTCTATAAAACAGAGTAGGTTTCAATTCCTACCCTCAGGGTAACTAACCTTGAGATAACTTACATACAGGGTATCACACCCACTAAGCATTCATTATTAATAAATTATATATCATTTACTCTTTATGACCCCAGTTTTCTTCAGTATCCATCTTTGCCAATGATTATACTCTCTCAATTGACAAAACCCTTCTAGTTTCATCTTCAAACAACTTTTCCAAAGGATTGTACCAAGTCACATTTCCATGTTTTTTTTTCCTCCTGAAGCACAAAAGTTTATCTCCTTCTTTGGAACTCCAATTATATTTTTCTCACAAAAACCTAGTTTCATTCTCTTATTTATGAGATAAATAGCTGATCATTATTGGTTGACATGAAGTTCCTTAATAAGGTCATTATATAACACTTATCTATCTTCACCTCTCTGCAGACATAGGCCCTATCATGCTAACAAGTCATTCAAATATATATTAAAACGGAATTACAAATTCATATGTTGACACTAAAAAGTATGGTGTTGGCAGCTTTGGGTAATTCACGAACGTTAACATATAACTTATTTTTAATTAAAAGTTTTGAATGATAGAGCCTAGGAAATGGCTCAGTGGGTAAAGCCATTTACTGTACATGTCTGACCTGAACTCATCTCCTGAATGTATTTACAGTTGGAAGGAGAGAACTCCACAGTCATCCCCTGACCTTCACACAATCACTATGGCATGTGTACCCACACTTACACAATAATGGTCAATAAAATGTTAAAGTGTTTAATTCATACTTATGTACTGATCTCTGTAAGAATAGTCACCATATTCTAGTAGCAGTTATTACTGGGCAGTGAATTTGGAATTATGCTTACTTTTCTATATCAATGTTTTTCTACCTGATACTGCTTTTATGATAAAAATTACTTTAAAAAACAAAAAAAAAATCTGTCACCTCCTAATATCAAGTTGCAATAATCATTTATTTAATACATGACCATCAGTCCCATACAATAGGACTCAAATGCTACTAACCCATGGTCTTAAACAATGCCCTAAGTCTGGCAAATCTGCTAACAGCAGTGCGGCTGACAATGGCTAAGAACTGTCAGGAGCTCCACACAAGAGGATGGGAACGTCTACAAACAGCTACAACAGGAGCCTGAGCAGGGAAATTTGTTGTTGTTTTGTTAGGGATCAAAAAAGACGTTTGAATCAGTAGTACCCAAAGTAAGATCCTCCAGGTGGCTTCGGGGATTCTGAGTCTGTGGCTTTGCCTTTTTTTTTTTTTTTTTTTTCTCTTAGCCTCTCAGAAGTGGATTGTAGTTTCGGGACACCACTAAACATGCCGGATGGAACGCAGATGTAGGTCCCATTGAGATTTGCAAAAATATACCAGTTTCACTATTTTGTCTAGGGTTAGTTATCCTCCATAAAAGTTATTTCTGTTAAATTATGATAGGCACGTTACGGCTATTTTCTAATTTACCCGTCAACACTTTTTAGGAAGACAAGTCCTGAGAACAACAAATGTGAGAACCGCCGGTGTGGAGAACCGAGAGTTCACTAAGTAGGGGGAGAAGAAATGTGTCTTATTCCTGTCGGCCAGGCCAGCCCAGCCCGGCCAACTCCGCAGGAAGCGACCTGTGACCCCCTGGCCACCCTCCGCCAGCGGACGCAGGTTGTGGAGCAGCCGCCACTCGTCCACTTTCTACCACAGCGACGGGAAGGCGGGCGGGTCTGATGCCCTCTGGCGGCCCCAGGGGCTGCGGGGAGCCGAGAGGACTCCGGGCCCCGGGGCCAGCCTGAGAGGCCGGGATCCGCCCCGGCCGCCCCGCCGACCACCCCGGGCCCGCCACCTTCCGCACCCGCCTTCCCCGACGTCATCCACGCCGGTTTCCGCTCGCAGGAAGTGCCCTTCTTCATGCTTCCCGCGATCCCCCCTCGCTCGCCTCCGGTCTCCACTGAGTCCCCGCGGCTGCGCGAGCGACCGAGCAGGCGCGCCCCCGACGCCCGCGCACGGCAGCCCCCACGGAGGCGTAGGCGCAAGCGCAGTGGCCGGTCTCGCGCGAGGGGCGGGGAAGGGCACGCTCGCGAGGCCTGACCCGGAAGTGTTTCTGCGTCCCGTAGAGGGGAAGGGGACCGCAGATCGCCGGTGCGTTCCGGCGCCGGCGGTGCACTGTCAGAATGCAACGCTTGCTTCTTCCGCCCCTGAAGGCCTTGATGGGGAGCCGCTGTGTCGGGCTTCTGGTCCCTAGGGCAGCGTCCAGAGCACAGGTACCCACCGCAGCTGGCTCCGATCACGGAGGCCGGACTGGGATAAAGTTAACGAACCGCCCCGCAAGTGCTTATCTCCTTAACGTTTCCTTGTGTCCCGACACCTCCGTGAATACGGATCCGGAAATACTGCCCACTGTTGTGTATCACAGGCCGATTTATTTCTCTTGTATGTTTCAATTTCCTTATCTGTAGAATGGGATAACTATTACACAAAGTGTGAGAATTAAATTTTTAAATATACATCAAACCTTTAGCATATGATAAAAGCTCAGTATTTTTTGCACATTTGGATTTTGCTTAAAGCCGCCCAGTAGTCAGGAACTTGAGACTTACTTTAAATTGCTTGTCTAAGATACCCAGTTAATTAGAAGTAGGAAACTGAACATACATATTCTTACTCTTAGTGTTAGAATCAAAGGGGGAGATGTATTCTCTTATATGATAATTATTAGTAAAAGGTGAAAGATGTTTGTTATGTGAAGAGAAACCAGAGAAGTCTAGTAATTACCATTGTGTTATGATTCAGGAAGAAAAACAAAAACGCCCACATGGCTCCTGCCCTGGAGAAGTCAGTTGTTAGTTCACTTGTTAAGTATCTATTAGGTCTTGCTATGTACTTGACCAGTGCTACAAGCAAAGGTACTAAGAGGGAGAGAGCAAGATTGACCAGAACCTGCCATGCAAAGCTCCCAGATGAGTGAGACACAGGGACAGATCACCTGAAGATACATGGCCGTGGGTTAGGGGTTGTGGTAGGAGGGGTACCTTTTGCTGTGAGAGTGACCTGTTGTAAGACTCTGAAAAGTTCAGGTGCAGCAATGCAAGCCCAGATCTCCAGTGGGTAGTATAAGTCAGGCAAGGAAGGACACGTATGGGAGGAGATAGAACGTTTATAGACTGAGAGGAGAAAGAAACCCAGTAGGAAAAGGGTTCGAGTAGTCCAGATGAGAGACAGTGATTGACCAGGGCGGTAGCTGTGAAGATGCAGCCTTATGGGGTACTTTACTCCAGTCAAATTGAGGCTGAGAGTAGAGAGCTGTCTTTCCCGTATTCTTCAGTTATAATTTTCTGTCTGACTCCTCAGTGTGGTTGCAGCTTCGGCAGCAGGCGTCCTCTGAGGCCAGGGCAATACAGCACAATCACTGAAGTGGCTTTGCAACCTGGAAAAGGTACAGTGGCCCTTCCTTGTCAGGTCGCTGAGCGGGCCGTGGGCCGGTGGCTCCTAGCATGCAGCGGGGCAGTAGCTGGAGCGGTGATTCTCGGAGGAGTAACTAGGTGAGTAATTTGCTCTCGGTGAGTCAGGCTATCAGTAGGAAAAGGAGGCCTTGGGCATCGTCCAGTTTAGCTCTGTCACTTTACAGATGGGGTAACTGACAGCCTGCAGTACCTTAGAACAGGTTGCTGTTTTATTAGGAGGGGCCTATCATAAGGACAGGTTTCAGTCTTAACTCGTTAGCAGCTGGCCATTGTTGCTGTATATTTTTACCTCTCCAGTGTTCAGATTTATCTTAATCCCCCCCCACAGTTTGTTGACTTAAACACATGGTGATCATACATATATCACAGTTGCTTCATATATCTCTCAGATTATCTTTAGATCTGTACACAGACTTTATGGATTTAGGCTTTCTCTCCCCCCACATCATTGAAGTTTTGTTGTTATTGAAGGAGGGCAAGTCATTTGTCTGGTGATGTTTAACATATCCTTTGTCCCCCTCTGTCCTGTCCTGTTTTAGTATATAGAACCTGTACTTCCATAATAAGTCTCTTTTCCTGGTGTAAAGAATGTTAGTTTTAGCTGGTGTTATATATCATCAGTGGTTGAATGAATACTTAGTGTGTGCAAGGCCCTGGGTTCAGTCCTTAGCACCAAATTAAGAATGTTGTTTATGTATTTATTACACATTTCTTTAATCTAAGCATTGTTTTTGCCTATAAAGAAATATTGGTTAAAGACTTAAGTGGGACCCAGTCATGGTGGTGGATGCCTGCAGTCTCAGTACTTGGGAAGTGTAAGAGACTAGCCTGGGCTACCTCAGAGACCCTGTTTCTGGGAAGGAAAAAAAAAATCAACAAACAGTAAATGAGGGGTTTGAATAAAAAAAATTGAGGGAATAAAATAAAAGTATAAAGAAATAAGAGCTGGGCATATAGGGCCTGGTTTGTATAAGAACTTGGATTTCATATCCAGCAATGCAAACAAAAAGGAAGAGGAAAGGAATTCGTACTCACGGGTTAAGTTCAGATTTACTTGTTGCTGTAAACTATGAATAATCTAGAAACATACACTCACAAATTTATTGCCTGTCCCAAGGCTGACAGAGTCTGGCCTCTCAATGGTTGACTGGCATTTAATAAAGGAGATGAAGCCGCCCACAAGCCAAGAGGAATGGGAAGCGGAATTCCAAAAATACCAACAATTCCCAGAATTTAAAATGTAAGTGTTAGAAAAAAAACAGGTAAATATCTTTGCGTATGATGAAGGCATGCTTGGAGACATGGTTTCTCACTGAACCTGGAGCCAAGCTCACTGGCGGCAAGTCTCAGTGATCTCGTCTCTCCCCCCAGCACTAGAGTTACAGGTACACATGGCCATACCCAGCATTTTAGATGGGTATGGGGGATTTGAACTCAAGTCTTCACACTTGTGCAGTAAGCACTCTCCTACACTAGCCATCTCCAAAACCCCTCAAGTAAATACCTGTGTAGGTTAAGGTTGCTGTTGCTGTCATGAATCAGCATGACCAAAGGTGACTTGGAGAGGAAAGGGTTTATCTTCCAGCTCCGTGTAGCAGGTCATTATCAAAAGCAGGGAGGGCAGGAACTCCAGCAGGGCAGGAACCTGGCAGCAGATGCAGAGGCCACGGAGGGCAGTACTGCTCTACAGGTGGGGGGTGTGGGAGAATGGCACCCACAGGCAGACTGAAGTCTCATGTGATAGCCAACTTTATTGAGAGCATCAAGCAGTTTATACTCTGAAGGTTAAGAAGAATCACATGAGTAAGGTGTTCAATCAGGAGCAAGCCACACAAGGCAAAAACATGGTTTTCCATAGAGGCATATTAATAACAGCTGAGGTAAACTCACTCCTGGGAGGAGCATGAAAACATTCCAATTTTTTGTTCCTTTATTCCAATTTTTTGTTTTGAAGAAACTGAAGTTACAAGACTTTTGTTTTCTTGGAGTTTACTCAGAAGTACTCAGATTTCTCACATGACTCCATTCTTGGACTGTGTTCCAAAAGAGGAGTACTGATGACCAGCTTGCTCCCATGGCTTGCTTGGCCAGATTTCTTACAGAACCCATGACCCTCATCCCAGGGATGACCCTACCCACAATGCGCTGGGCCCTCCCCCATCAATCACTGATTTAAAACAGTGCTCTACATGCTAGCCTACAACCCAGTCCTGTGGAAGCATTTTATCAATTGGGGCTCCTTCATCTCAGATGACTCTAGCCTGTGTCAAGTTGGCATAAAATTAGCCAGCACGTATCCTATTCACCTATTTTTGCTTCTCTAAATCCTTTATGGTTAGACTTATTTATTGATTTTTGATTCACTTAAGTATAATAAGCGCCTGCTCTAAGCCTTTTAGTCCAGAGTCACGTTAAAGTTACTGACGAGGAAGAGAACAGATCTACCAAGCTGCAAGACGGAGAATGTTTCTTTATTCCATAGGGAAACAAAAATCAAATAGAGAAGTTGAGATGATTTAGCAGCAAAAGGGCTTACCCCAGAGCCCTGATTACCTAAATCAACCCCAGAACCTATGTAACTAGCAGAGTGCAATGGTGTACATCTATAATTCCAGGACTGGTGGGAGGTAGAGACAGGAGAATCGTCGGGAAATTGAAGTGCCAGCATAGCTTGGAATACAGGATGCAGTGGTGGGTGTAAGAGAGACCCTGCCTCAAACACAAGGAGGAAGGAGAGAACAAACAACTGGTTCCCAAAAGTTTTGTCTGAATCCCACACACACATGCTATGGCATAATCATGTCCATGCACACAAAATAAGTAAATAAATAAACCTCTTTCTTCATTTTTTGACTCCCATTTCACCTAGCCTGAATCATGACATGACGCTGGCGGAATTCAAGTTTATCTGGTACATGGAGTACTCGCACCGAATGTGGGGTCGAGCTGTAGGCCTTGCGTACATCCTGCCAGCCGCCTACTTTTGGAGAAAGGGTTGGCTCAACCGTGGCATGAAAGGACGCGTTCTTGCTCTCTGTGGCTTAGTCTGTTTCCAGGTAAAATTTGTTCAAGTCTGGGAAACCAGAGTTTTCCTAGTTGGCATTATTTAAGGAGAACATCTTTGAAGGGCTACAATAGAGTAGGTAAGAATAAGCATCTTAGTGCCGTGGGTGTGGGTGTGGCTGTAAGCTCCTCACAGCATGCTGTCTGACTCCTGTCAGGTGTGGTTTTCCTGGTGTAGGTAGAGACAGTAATAGTGACACTTAGGAAGATGTTAAGTGAGATGATATCTGTAAGGCACTTAGTTGGGTGTTTAAAATGAGAAAGTACTCAATAAGTACATTACCTTGTGCCACTAGAAGTAGAATTTCATGTCCCTATTATGGTTCTCTTCCTGTATTCTCTAGCATTTTTCAGACATGTCTGCTGTCTAAGAAAGAGTGATCCCTATTGAAGAGCAGCTACAGAGACAAATAGGAAAACTCCAAAACAGTTTGCAGGATGAAGGTTGGATACAGCTATAACTGATGTTCAAGTATACATGATATTTAAAGTTATGTAACCTGGACTTTTCTTAAGGAAAAGAGCTTTGCAAGATTCTCACAGTTAGAGCTGGAGAGATGGCTCAGTAATTAAGAGCACTGGCTGCTCCTCCAAAGGACCTGGAATCAAATGCCAGCACCCACATGGCAGTTTACAACTGTCTGTAGTTCCAGTCCCAGGTAAACTGACACCCTCACACAGACGTACAGGAAGGCAGGACACAAATGTAAATAAATTATTCTTTAAAAAGAGATTAGTGAGGCAATAGAAACTACAGTAAAGAATTAGACACTAACAAAAGTTATGTTAACTTTTGTATTTTAGTATCTAAGCAAAGTTAGATGGAAAAAAATGTAAGTTTAAGTTCATAATTTAACACTAAAGTGAAGGTAGAAATTTAAGTTGTTAGATAGGGTAGTGGGAGGAAGTAAGTTGGGCTAGAGAATCCTCATAGTATGTGCCTTCAATCTCCAGTGTTCCTGCAGATGAAAGGTAATTTATGATAGGCTAATCTTGAAAAGGGAAGGAAATATCACTGAAGGATTACCTGGAAAAGTAGAAGAAACTTACCCCTTTGGCCTGGTTCTTTGGGATTATGAGTAGTATGTGTAATGATTGTGTCTCACCTGGTAAGATTGTGATCAGTGTAGTTTGGTTTTTTTGCTAGTTAAAGTGAAGAGCCATGGAGTATGATACATTCTGTGCGCTTTCTAAACAGAAATGTGTTTTGTTGGGGAGGGATTTTGTTATTGTTTGTTTGGTTTGGTTTGGTTTATGAGACAGTCTCAAGGAGCCAAGTTCTGACCTCCAACTTGTTCATTAGCCAAGTATGACTAAAATTGCTGATCCTACTGCCTCTACTTCCCAAGGGCTGGGCTAACAAGTCTGGGATTAAGCCACCACATCTGGGCTTAAACATGCACTTTTCTTTACAGATTTTTCTCCCTTCCTTCCTTCTTTCCTTCCTTTCTTCCTCCCCCTCCCTCCTTCCCTCCCTTCCTTCCTTCCTTTTTCTTTCCTAAGAGCTGAAGTCTTTGAGTTTGAAGTTCAACTTTAAATTTCTTCATCTCCACAAATTATAGTTTCCAGTTTAACTTTTCTTGGGGAGTAGAAATACATTTTTGCAAAGCAACCTACATGAAAAGTCTTACGCGACCTCTTTCCCAACTTTTGTGTTTATCTTATTTCCACCTATCTTGACAGTAATTATTATTATTTTTTTAAATATTTATTTATTTTTATTATTCATACAGTAACATTCTGCCTGCACACCAGATCTTTCTATAGATGGTTGTGAGCCACCATGTGGTTGCTGGGAATTGAACTCAGGACCTTTGGAAGAACAGCAAGTGTTCTTAACCTCTGAGCCATCTCTCCAGCCCGACAGTAATTATTTTTAAACAGCTTTATAAAGCTTTTTCCAAATACAATCTAGTTTTCATAGAATAAACTATTTCACTGTTTCACTGGTTAACATGTTAAATTATATTGAATATTTGTAAAGTTTGGGTGCAGATAAACTATGATTTTATATACCTAAACTATACTTCAGCAAAACATCAGTCTAAACAGTGACCAAGCACTAATGCTTTTAAAACAGAACTGCCAACAGGTCACAATTCCTAACGCTGGCTGTACAGGAGGGTATGGAAAGCATGTCGGGCAGGGCATTTTTTTCTGATAATGTACTTTCTCTAGGACTTAACAGGTTAAACCTTGCTTGATTTGCTTCTTTCTCCTTGTATTCTAGGGTCTGCTAGGTTGGTATATGGTGAAAAGTGGATTGGAAGAAAAACCAGAGTCCTATGATATCCCTCGGGTCAGCCAGTACCGCCTGGCAGCCCATCTTGGATCAGCACTTGTTCTTTACTGTGCCAGTCTGTGGACCTCTCTCTCGCTGCTGCTCCCTCAGCACAAGGTAAATGCCACAGCTGCACAGTGCCCATCTGGCAGGGAAGTGGCAAGTCTGTTTCTAATGAAAGTTACTAAGTCAAAATTCAGATTCTCTTCAGCACCCATTGTTTTCACTTTGGCCATTGTATAGAATGCATCTGTGAGTATGGGTGTGCAGACAGTGATTTGAGACCCTGATTTCAGTTCTTTGGAGAATATATATCCAGAAGTGAAGTTTATTGAAAACATAGAGGCTGAATATCTTGTCATTATCTAGTGAGGAGTGTGAAAACACAGGTTTTGGGAAAAGAGCCAGGAGAACTGACAATAAGATACAGCCCTTTAGCCCTGCTGCCCAGAATGGCAACACAGGATGACCAGGACAACAGGCGTGTCTGAGCTTTTGTGGTGAACAGCAGCCAGTTGCATGATAGTAAACTGGGAACATAGCATTCAGTCTAACACTGTATTAAACCATAGTGATTTGTGTCTGAAAAGTGCTTTTCTGTATGCTAGTTTTCCTTCAAGAAAGTGGCAATTTTTATGTTTTATGTTTTGACTCAAAAGCAAGACACAACTCTCTCTCTCTCTCTTTTTTTTTTTTTCTTTTTGAGGCCTTTGCTTAAAATAGAAGTCTCAGGCTACCACGCTTATTTAGGGCACTATTTTCTTTCTTTCTTTCTTTCTTTCTTTCTTTCTTTCTTTCTTTCTTTCTTTCTTTCTTTCTTTCTTTCTTTTCTTTCACTTTTTTCTAGTACTTACAAATAGTGATTGTGGGTTGACCAGATAGCTCAACAAGCCTGAAAACGTCAGTTCAACCCACGTAAAGGCGAGGAGAATAGACGCCACAACGTTGCATTTCGAAGTCTTCACGTATGCTATGGAATGAGCATGTACACACATACATACACACTAATAACTTAAAACGCTTACTTTAAAAGTGATAATTACGTAAATATTAAACCATGAGTTGATCTGGATAAGCTGTTCATGGAGAAAATTTTGACATGCTATCAGATTTTACATAGAGTCTTCTAATAGGTATTTAGCTCTAGGGGCTTACATCCCAGTAAGGACTGGAGATGTTCACAGGGAAGCCAAATATTGAAGCATTTTCATTGTAAATACTCTTCATCTGGAAAATCCTTATATTGCCCACACCTACACCTATTTCCTGACAATTGTTCTTTCTTTTCGACTCGTATGATCTCTCACTCCTTCATAAGTACTCACATGTACCTACACTGACACACTTACCCAAACACTAGAATTGAACTGTGGCAGGTTATGGATAACATTTACCAATTTTGCCCTTTTTATCTGTTTATGTTCTACCTAATTGTGGACAGAATATGAGATGATGGCTAGTTAAGCAATACAGTATCATGCTTTCCATCCCAAGAACTACTAGCTACTGAAGGCTGTTTAAATTTTAATTAATTAAAATATCTAGGAAGATATTTCATGTCCAACATGAGAGTGTTTATCCTATGTTGAAGAGGTATCTGCTGAGAGTACTTATCCTGTTAGCAGACAGAGACAGTCCGGTCTTAAATTGTCTGGGTTTGGATTTGGAGATCTTGCTGCCTCCGTGGTTCCTGCCAAACAGCTTCCCTGATTATGTTTTTCAGTTACCCGAAACCCGACAGCTCTTGTGGTTGAGGCGCTTGGCTGGTGGAACAGCAGGCCTGGTGTTCCTTACGGCTCTCTCAGGTAGGCTCGTCCCCGCACGCTCAGTGAGTTTTCCTCCTGTTCCTAATACTCTGTTCTTCCTGCTGCCTCTTGATGGTTTCCTTTCACATTTGGCTCCTTCACACCTACCATTTACCCTCTGTTTTCTGCTCCTGCTGTCTGTTCAGTTGAACAAAACTTTTGAGCATTTACTTAAACACATACTGTCCAAGTTCAAATTGATTCCCAGCTTCACCTGGAAACTACAAGCTGTGTATGAAACAGAGATGATGACCATAATTCATGTACTTAAAGTGCTTAGAACGGTGCCTGGCATGTAGCAAAAGCTGTGTTAGTTGCATTATGTAAGCATTATTACTCCAGAATGGGTCAAGTAGATGGCCTGTCCTCAGTGATGGTCAAAGATAACAAGTTCACTGGAGCCGAGACTAATGTAGGCCTTCCCTCCAAGAGCTTTAACATTTTTCATGTATGTGTATGTGTGGGTCTATGTGAGTATATACCATGTATGTGCAGGTATATGCAGAGGCCAGAAGAGGGCATTGGATCCCCTGTAGCTGGAGTTGAAAGCTACCCAATGTGGGTGCTGGGAAGCAAACTCAGGCTGTCTGGAAGAGCGCAACCACTGAACCAGCCCTGGGTTTCTCTTTCTTAAACTATATGTTCACCTTTACCCTTCTCACTTTGGAATGGACTATCTCATATGGGAGTCAGAAGCCCCATGTGGTTAAACTTTAATTAAGGTTAAATAATGTTTAGCTTTCATTCAGTTACACTAGCTGCACGCTTGCTCAGCAAGTACATGAGGTTCGTGGCTTATGTAATACAGAATCTTCTTTTATCACAGGAAGTTCTGTTGCACAGTGCTGCTCAGTCATGGAAATAACATTAATTCAAACCAAGAATCTATCCTACATCTGATTCTTTGCTCTGTACTTCTTTTCTATGTAATGTGTATTTTGATCTTGTAAGTCATGTTTACAAAAATGATTCAAATTTCTTTGACTCTTATTGATAATAATGGAACTATCATCCATTCATTCATACCTGCCTTTTTGGGCATATCCAGGGTTTAGTTTTTGTGATTTTGTGATTTTTTTTTTTTTTTTTTTTTTGGTTTTGTATTTTCTTTGCTCCTCCAACAAATATTTATCAAATCCTTGGGAAGAAAGACAGATAATGCACAACAAACGCACATCCAGTAACATTCAGTGCTGTGAAGAAAGTAAAGCAGGATGAAGGGGGAGGAATGGGGTGGGAGAGTGCCCTCTCATATCACATGCTGGGGGATTTCTGTTGTAAGGTGGTGTGTGAGCAGAGGCTGAGGAGGTGGGGGAGGAAATCCTGAAGATCCAAGATAGATCAGCACTAGACAGGGACAGGAAGAACACAGAAAAAAGCAAAAAACAAAGCAACAACAAAACGGACTTATTCCAAACTCATAGGTATCTCCTTCAGAGCTTCTGGTCTCTAGCAGAGACACGCTGGTCTTGGGGTCAGAGCAGGTGTGAATTCAAGGTGCTGCCGACTCCTGCGGAGATTGCACATGCATTCTCCATGTGAGAAGCCTCAGTCTGTCTGTCTGTCTGTTATCCTCCAATCATTCCTTTATGCGGCTCTGTGGAGGGAGACGTTTCTATAGTCAGAGCAAATGCTTACTCTTCACTTAGTCCTCTGTGTCTTTGCATGCAGGAGCTTTTGTGGCAGGGCTAGATGCCGGGCTTGTTTACAACTCCTTCCCCAAAATGGGAGAATCGTGGATCCCAGAGGACCTCCTTACCTTCTCTCCCATCCTGAAGAATGTTTTTGAGAATCCTACCATGGTGCAGTTCGATCACCGGCTTCTGGTAAGTGCGCTGATTTGTGCTGCTTGGCATAGAGAGCCCCACAAGCATCCGGAGTGCGAGTGAGGTGCTGGTAGCTGCAGGTAGCCAGGCAGAACTGCTTTTTCTTTTAGAAGCAATTCTAGGACTTTGTCTGATCTGACATTTTTGTCATCATTACACCCAAATTCTAGCTTCAAATCAGCTAGGCATATACTAACCCACCTCAATCCTGAATGTGCCTACATGCCATTTCATCAGAGATGCAGTTGACTCAGAACAGACTACAGAGCACATAGCTATGGAAGAGCCCTGAAGGTGCTTTGCTAATACCTTTCTGTTTATTTAAGCCTATAGGTACTGATGGTGTGGAAGCCTTACTAAGACTGGCCTGGTAGGCTGAGTGTGGTCAACTGTACCCAGGAGACCCCAAGAAGCAGTAGTGTTGTTATAGAGGGAAGAGTAGGGTCACAGGGCCCAAGACAGAAGTGGGAGAGAGACCTTGATAGCTGGTGGAGATGAGAGAAGCTTTATAAAAAGATTAGCTGTTAGGATACATGTAAAGAGAGCTTAAAGGAGACCCCAGAGTTTGTCCTGCAGCATTCATAAGCCATGGCCAGCAGAAATGGAACCTCTAGAGTGGGTGTTAGCCAAAAGCAAGCTGTCATCGGATGAGGCATGCCTGCTGGGACGTGGTAGACAGGGCGGTGTAGAGAAGGCTACAGCTGACATTCCAAGGTAGCCTCAGTCCCCAGCCCTACACGGTATTTTAGCATAAGGAAAGTGTGATTGGATCTGCCCCTAATGCTCCTGAAACATGTAGAAATATGATGGAAAGCATTCCCTGTGGCATGGAGAAAAGAAATTTGGTTTTTACTAGCTGGAAGCACTACCATCCCATCAGCTCAACCCACAGAAGTGAAATCTTCTATGTGCTAAGATTAGCCCTGCCTTAAGAGTAGGGAATTAGGGCTGGAGAAATGGCTCAGTGGTTAAGAGCACTTGTTTTTGCAGAGGACCCAAGTTCAGTTCCCAGCACCCACTTGGAAGCTCACACTAACTACAGTTCCAGAGGCTTCAACATCCTATTCTGGCCTCCTCAGGCATCACATGGTGCACAGATGTGCATGTTGGCAAAACACCCATGCACATAAGATAAAAATAAATCTTTGAAAAAATGTAAAATTAGATATAAAATTACAGCTAAGGATACAAGGTATGATTTAAAAAGCAAGACTCTCACCTATGGGAAGGTGAGTGTGTATAAAGCAGAAAAACAAACTTGAGGTGGTTGCCCTGGGCGACAGAGCTGCCTCAGTTGGAGCAGAAGAGCTGGTGGCAGTGCTAGTGGGGAGCAGCTGGGGTCGGGCTGTGGCTAGTGAAGCTCTTCCTGGTTCTCGGGGGTTCCTGGGATGTAGGAGGTGAATGGGAGTCTGGCTGTCTGGAATATCAAGCACTGATCATCTTTCTTTGCCGTAGGGAATCACATCTGTCACCGCCATTACAATGCTCTATTTCCTGTCCCGGAGAGTCCCCCTTCCTCGAAGGACCAAGATGGCAGCAGTGACTCTGCTGGCTTTGGCATATGCACAGGTACAATGCCACTCTGGATGGCATCCCCAAAGTTAATGTTAACAGTAGATTAATGGCGTGAGAAGAGGAATGACAATGGCTAATAAACAGCTTTTTAATATTAGGAGCAACTTCAGAGGGTGGGACTAGGAGAGGAGGGAGGGGCTTATGACTGAGATGTAAATTTAAATAATTAAAAGAAAGAGAGAAAAGCAGCTTAAAATAATACCATTTTGGTTTTTGGGGGTTTTGTGTATTTGTTTTGGGAGAAAGGGTTTCTCTGTGTACCCTTGGCTGTCCTGGAACTCATTCTGTAGATCAGGCTGGCCTCAAACTCAGAGATCACCTTCCTCTGCTTCCCAAGTGCTGGGATTAAAGGCCTGCATCACTACTGCCCAGCTGAATACCATTTTGTACTTGTTACTTTGTAAAAATTACTCATTTATTTTTATGGGTATGGGTATTTTGCCTGCACATGTACCATATCCATGCATGGAGGCCCGGAGAGAGTATAGGATTCCCTGGAACTGCAGTTGGAAACTGTCCTGAGCTGTCAATGTGGGTGCCGGGGATAGAACCCAGGTCCTCTGGAAGAGGAACCAGCACTCTTAACCACTGAGCCATCTTCATCCCTCTCTTGTCACTCTTCCCAGAGTGGAAGTTTGGATGTGAGGGAAGCAGGCAAAGGGCTATTATTAGCATGGGTATAGGAAAATGGACATATTTGGATATTCTTGGTAAGACCATGAGTCTATAATAGCTTTTTTCAGAGGGCAATTAGACAGCATATATATTAAATATGTATGATGCTTTGGTCCAGAAAACTGACAGCTGTGTCTGCCTTAGAAAAACTAATGCACTAAACAGCTTTTGTGATGGTAAAAATGGAAACAAGCTAAAACTACCACGGTATGTCTCTGCTGTGGAACACTGCATAGCAGTTTAAGAAAAAGCAAGTGACAGACAATATATTTGCAGCAAAACTATATGTATTTCTATAAATCCCAGCACGTGGGAGGCAGAGGCAAGTGAGTTCAAGACTAGTCTGGTCTACATAGTGAATTCTAGGCCAGCCAGGGCTACACAGTGAAACCCTGCCTCAAAAAAACCCAAAGTGCTCTGACTCAGTAACCACATATATGAAAGTAAGGCAAGCAGAACTACCCATGAGGAACAGGCACCAGGTAGAAGCTGAGTATGGTAGCTCATGCCCACAATCCCAGCACTCGGGAGACTGAGGGAAGAGGATTGCTTGCACCATGATAGATTGCATAATGAATTGCATTATTTTACATATGCCACTAAATACACACACCTGTGATGTTCTGATGAGACAGTGTGGAGGTTTGCATATCTGGCTGTCCACGTGCAGTCACTTTCAGGATTACTACTTTCTTCTTCTTCCACAATAGGTGGCCTTGGGCATCAGCACCCTGCTTCTGTACGTGCCAACTCCTCTGGCCGCCACACACCAGTCAGGTTCCTTGGCTCTACTCAGCAGTGCCCTTTGGCTCATGAACGAACTCCGAAGGATCCCCAAATAATTGTCAGGATCATTCCCAACGACTGAAACTGTCTTCGGAATTCATCAGCAAGCTCAAGAACTCAGCCTTTTCTAGGAGGGTTGCCTTGACATGCCTTATGGTTTACAAAGTGGTCAAGTCTCAAAACTGTTTTGAGATGGGCAGGAATCAAGGATGTCACCAAGGTGTGATTATCCCAGCGGTTCCCTCTGAAATCTTTTGCATTGCTGCTTCTCAATAGGCAGTCTGCCTTTTCTTAGCATTTCTGTGTCCCTGTGCTGCTGAGTGCTGTCCACTAGTCGGGCTGGTAGTGAGTGTCAGACTCGAGAACAACCAACTGACCAGTAATTGAATGTTACCAAGGTTCAGGGTTGTCATAACTTCTGGTTTTTAAAAGCAGCTAGCTAGCTAGATTTTGAAGTCAATATTGTCCTATATGTGTATTTGTGTTAATATATGTGTGTGTGTGTGTGCAGGCCTGGGACGGTGCTGTCCCCTAGAGCTGGATATACAGGCGATTATAAGCTGTATGATGTGGGTGCTGCTGACCAACCCAGCTCCTCTAGAAGAGCACCGAGCGCCTTTAACAGCGGAGCCTTTTCTCCAGCCCGGAGTGAATACTATTACACTTACATGTTGACAATTTCAAGTTTTTTTTTAAATAATAGAGAGGCTTAACACATCTGACCTGAAGTTGCCCATTTTTAATTTCTGAATAAGATGATAGTGTTTTTTCCCCAACTCTGAATTATTCTGAGTCTCCGAATATCCTAAAGGGCATTGTTCTTAGCAAAACAAAGACACGTTTTACTCCCAGGCCCTGCTGGGCTTGTGTTATTACACTGAAGAGAGTCCCTCAATCGCAGAACTCAAGACTCATCCTAGACCCACTAAATTCAAGCCCTCGGAACAGGGGTGGGCTGTTTTTTAAGTTCCCTGGGGACTTGGGTGCATGTAAGGCCTAGGTCCTTCTGAAATTCTGCCAGCTTGTTTCAGTCCGGCCAAATTTCTACCCCACCACCCCTGCTTCATTTAACCTATTGGTTCCGTCTGTGCATCAGCAGGGTAGACCCTCTAGACAATCCTGTCAAGAAGGAGCCAAGGCAGCTTGCACACCAGCTACTTGTCATCTCCACATCTAGAGTCAGCAGGCCACAGAGGGCAGGAGGGTCCAGCTGAAGGTCACTTGTAACCATTCTTCAGTCACTTCAAGCAAGTGGCAACCCAAGTCAGCTCAAGCCTCAAGCCTCAGTTTAGTGCACTTTTCGTCTAATGCAGTTAAGCATGTATGGATTCAGTGTTTAGCTGTTTAACTCCATCGTGCTTTCTATGTGGTCCTGGTGAACAGAGACCATCTTAACTATTTTTGTATGTTTCAATGACTGTCACAAGATATATACCAAATACTGAATGAGGAATGCATGAATTGGTAGAAAATGACAATTATTGTTTATGTTCCAAATGTCTACTTCAGAAAAAGCCATTTGCACACTTAAAGGATTAAATAAATTTCTTTTAATGTTTTCAACAGTCTGTCAACAGTTGTCAATTGCTTTTAAATATAAAGGTAACTAAAACATGTATTTTCAATCAGCTAACCCAGGATTTAATTTTTTTTTCTTTTGCCTCATGTGATTGATTAGGCCATAACTCTTAGGACGTCATTCAGCCTTTTTAAGAATTTACTTATTGTGTGTGCATGCAGAGACCAGGGGACGACAAGTCCTGGTAGTCGGCTCTCTCCCTGCATCTCTGTGTGGTTCTCTGATTGTCAGGTCTGTGTGGCAAGTGCTTTAACCTGCAGAGCTGTGGTGCTGGCCCACGTGTTCGTCTTTAACCTGCACAGAGATGGACGCCCGCTGTGACAGGGTTACTTCCACCATTTTAGAATACCAGTGCACCTGCAGCCCTCTCTCTAGTCCTGGGTTATATGTAGGCGTATGCAACACAGAGCTGGGCCTCCACATCTGGGTAACTGCATCGCCACCCCAGCACATTGCACATTCATGTTAATCAGAATTTTAATTATTCCATGAAATTTAAGAATTCCACAAAATTCTCTTTTCTGCCACCTGGCTGACAGCCGCCAAAGTGCAGCCTTGCAGCTACCCAAAGCAGGCCGGCCAGAAGAAGCAGGGTAGCACAGCAGCCTGTGTCTCAGCCACCTGAAGCCGGGTGGTCAGCACCTTTGTCCTCAAGGTGTGAACACCTGGCTGCAGATCACAATGGACAGATGCCGTAGGCACGGCAGAGACCACACTGGTGGCAGAAATCATGGAGAAGACATGGCATACTTTAGAGCTTCAACTAAACAGAAAGCGTGGAAGGAGGACTTGAACCAGGTAGACCAGCAGTCATGGTACTCAGGCTCCCTGCCGGCAGAGACAGACTCAGAATCTAATGAGCTTCATGACCAGTGGAGCCAAACTCGGAAGTGTTTGGCTCCGAGGGTGGGCTGCTTAGGAACTGGCCAGGTCTGAGTTTAGATGTGGAATGTTCTCCAAGGGCCCGTGTGTTAAAGGCTTGGTCCCCATGCTGACACTGGGATGCTGGGACCCCTGTGGGCACAGCTTCATAGGTCTTTAGGTCACTGGAGGGTATGTGAGACTCCTAAATCCGTCCACGGGTATCCGGGCCACGAGCTGAGCCATACATGCCTGCTGCAATGCACACGTCATCACAGGCTCAAAGCAAGGGACACTTGACTACTGAGTTGAACCTCTAAAGCTGTGCCTCAACCCGCTCTTTATATAAGTGATCTCAGGTACTTCCTTACAGTAAATGGACAGTGACACACAGGGGACTTAGGGGTGGCATATCTATCAATTGTCCTGCTTAGGGAGGGGCTTAGGAGTAGACACATATTTGTTTTGAAGTCACACACGCATGACTAAACATCAGAACATTTTCAATTCTGGTTCTTGTAAGAAAAAAATAGAAGCCCTTGTAGTATGAGCAATAATTCCATTTTTCAATATAAAAGGGGGCTCAGATTTTCAAAAAGCAAAATGTTCTGCTGGTGTGTGATTCTCTCTTGTCCCTCTATAATAGTATCAACAAACAAAAATAATGAAATACCAGGGCAAAGGGAAAATGTGAAACATTTCAGTGATAGCCTACTAGGATATAAAACAAGACAAAGCTGGCTTAAAATAGAGCCCTAACAAGCCACCACAGAAACGGAAACCCCAGGGTGGACAGGAATCCACGCCAGGTGCAATAGCTTTTCCAGTTAGATCAGAGGCAAGTTAAGAAGGTAATGGAGGCCAAAGACAGAGCCATGCTCAATACAGAACATCACCTAAAAGAATTTGATGTCAGATGCAATCGTTGTTTACAAAAATATGTTATTCTGTATGGTTAGTCCAAGGCGCCAAAACCTGGTTTTGATTCCTCATTTTAGAACATACTAATTTTTATGACATCAACAAAATCTTCATGAGCTTGGCAGCAAGACTGAGGCTAAGTGTAAACTAAGAGACCAATTTAAGAGACTCTACTGCTACTCCTACTTAATTTCTAGCCCAACCAAAATGAAGTCACAATCAAATCCTAGTCTAGAAACTGCCCAAGAATCACCACCAACTTATAGAATGAGGTAGATATCTCTATTAGGCATCTGAACCTTCATTCAAGATTTTTATTATATTATTGGAATGTTATGGTTAAGAAAAAATCGTGCAAAGGTAAGCCAATTGCTTAAATGTGAAAAAAAAAAAAAAAAAGAGGCACTGAAGACTTGGTTAATGAAATTCCATCTCAAGCCTACCCAATGGGAGTGAGGAAGTGTCCAGGGACCAGTCAAGACGGAAATGCTCAGTCCTTCTCAACCACAGCAAAGTGTCTCTTCCTGCTCTTAACCTGTGCAACTCTGGGATGTGGAACTCTGGGATGTCTTATGATAATAAAGGTAAGTCTGGACCCCATAATATTAAAACGGTATACAGGATATAATGCACCAAACAAAAACTTGAAGACTAATTAAAATAAATTAAGAAATATATTTATATTGAGAAATGATAAAGATAAGCATCCTGAGATTTGTTTTTTAACTATAAAAAAGAATGTAGGGCTATCAATCCAAAAGGCTGCCATAATGATTAAATAATATACAAAGAATACATATAAAGTTCTTAAGAGTGGTACAAAGTAAGTGCTTGACAAATGGTAGCTACTAGTACCATCAGGACCAAGAGTAAGGTCAGTAATGACAACTACAAATCTGGGCTAGTTAACTCCTCCTCCTCCTCCAGGTTTGTCTGAGCACACTGTTACTCATTGAAGAATTTCTGATTCCCAAGAACCTGAAGACTGGCATATAGAAACCATGATGAAATGAAAAGTTCCCTGAGGAGGCAAATGGCTAGCAAGAACATTTTTGTCATCTTAAAGTAGCATTAGAAAAAAAAAAAAAGGCACAGGCTTACTCACAGGATATAAACATTAGAATTAAAGAAAATGGAGACAACTGGAAATTCCTAACATTTAAAAGAAATGTCCATGGCAGTCTAATGAAAAGTAAAGATGTCAAAGTGGAAGAATCTTTGCTGGACGTGTACTTCTCTTCTAATGTGCACAGGCGGTGATGTGTGCCTTCAATCACAGCACTCAGGAGGCTGAGGCAGGAGGATCATTGAGTGCCAGGCCAGCCTGGGTTACGCAGTGAGACCCTGCTTCAAAAACAAAAACAAAAACAAAAGGTTGAAGAAAATATTTCAGAATTTGCCTAACAGCAGAGTCAGTACAGTATCTTCACCTTGGTTTATCCCAAGGGCCGCCTTAACTTTTTCCTCTATTTCATAAAGCATTTTATTTCTTTCTGTTCCCAGTATGGAATTTATTTTCCAGAAAGTCCATTTTTATCCTTTAGACTTTTTTTCTCTATTCTAACCCTAGAAATAAAAGGCAAAATTACAAGAAAATGAGGCAGGCCTGATGGTGCAGACTTTCACACTCCGCCTTTCGAAGAGATGGAGGCAGGGACATCAGGACTTTGAGGCTGGCCTTGGCTACCTGGAAAGCTGGGCTCATGAGACCTGCCTTACTCCCCAGAAGAAGAAATCAAGCTGCTGCTTCAACCCTGAGAGCAATCCCAGGCAGGCCCCTCACAGTTTTCTTCAGAAAGTAAAGAGAGTTCTTGGGGTAAGGGAGGAGTTAATGAACACTGACCGTGTGCAACTGAAAGGCTAGCTGCAGAGAAGTTTCTGAGAGGCAGCAGGTGACAACGTGGTGCATATGGCTTTCCCCTTCCCATAATGGAAGAGCTATTTGCGTCGGACATCCAGAAAGTGGCCAGGTTGCTCCACAGCAGATTTATCTAGTTTAGAATTTGCTATCTGTAAAGCATTCCAAAAATAGGTAAGAACTTTTGACTTTAAGCCAGGCATGGTGGCTCAGGCCTTTAATCCTAACGCTCCTGAGGCAGAGGCAGGCCTCTGAGTTTGAGGTCAAGGCCAGCCTGGTCTACATGGATAGACCATACATACATAGCAGGTCGGGACAGCCAGGGATACACAGATCCTGTTCCAAAAAAAAAAAAAAAAAAAAAAAAGAAAAGAAAAGAGAACTTTGATTTTATTATTGCCTTTTCCCACTTTCCTGACACTATTTTAAAAAAACAAAACAAATACATCCCTCCCCAAAATACATGGAAGAGCTCAGCAGTGAAATGAGGGAAGTGGCTTTGGGTCTTCTGCACATTAATATGCCTGTGAGACAGTAAACTGAAGACGGGCAAACCCAGGTCCCTGTTCCCCGCAGTCTCTCCATTCTGTAAGCACACGTCCGGCTCCAGAGGCATTATCGCCCAAGCAGCCTGTGAGGCACACAGAGATGGCAATGTTTTCTATACTGGTCAGACCAAGTATCAGATAAAATACTGTCAGATCCTCAAGAAGTCATTCATTTAAAAGGGGCTCTAACCTCTCAGATCTAAATAACCTCTCAATCAGCAACACTGCCAGGGATTTGGCAATGGCTTGTCAAGTAAGCAAGGAAGTTGTATCATTTTGGTTGCCTTGAAATCCTGGTCCACTGAACCTCTGAGATCTTGGGTCCCTAGTCAAGGCTGTGGATCTCCACATAAGAATCTCTCTGTTACAGAGAAAGCAGGGGCAATGCCCTTGCTGGAATGGCTCTGGCTTTGGATCAGTCAATACGAGTTGGCTTCAACCACGCTTCCAGTTGCCCAACTGGAAACTTGCTTCAGCAAGGGGAGGAAAAATGCTACATCCCAGAATCATCAGATTTCTGAGATAAAAGAGAAGCATGCTTCATTTGAGCTAAGTCCCTATGACAGCACTGGCTTCTCGCCATTCAGATCCTCACAGATTCAATTACGGCTTCTGAGAAGAGGTCCCGTCCTGGGCACCAAAAAAAGAAATTAAAGTGAAAAAGTAGTTGCCAGGCCAAAGCGGCAGTTGAGGCCAGTTCAAGAGAGTGGAGGAGTTCAGGAAGCAGCAGCAGTCCTCAGGACTGGAGCTCTCCAACCCGTTCCGGCCTCACGGCCCCACCTGCACCCCAATCATCGGCACTGCTCGTTCGATCCACAGCAGGTCCAGCGGAGCTGAGGTACGAGCTTGCCGGCGGTGAATTCTGTGGATTCGCAGAAGGTAGAGGATGATGGCCAGCAGCACCACCAGGGTACAAGCGAAGAAGAGATAGTGGTTGTAGACAAAGGAGAGACGGAACCAGCTGCCGTGGGCTTGCCGGACGCCTCCCTGCCGAAGGTCCCTAGGGGAATGGAGAGAGCTATTGGTCTCAGAATGAAACGTGCTGCTATTGGAAGGGTCCATCGTCGTTTATACCATATATCCATCTAATTAAACCTCAAACATTCTAAGAAACCAGCTGGACCCATCAATGAAGAACATCGGACCCAAGGGATGCCCTGGTCTACGGGAGAGCGCCCCATGGGCTCAGATGCTGCAGAATGTAGAGACAAAATCAAAAGACCTTCCAAACCGGTTAAAAAAAAAAGGAACAGAAAGACAAAACCGGTCACCTGCAACATACATCTTTTTGTTGTTGTTGTTTTGGTTTTGTTTGTTTGTTTTTGAGACAAAACCTATGTAGCCCTGAATATTCTGGAACTCAGAATTGTAGACCAGGCTGGCCTCCAACTCACTGAGATTCACCTGCCTCTGCCTCCTGAATGCTGGGATCAAAAGCATGCATCACTACACCCAGCTCTAACATAAATCTTGAAATATATTTTGTAAATACAGTAGAGTGTCCCTTGAATCCAAACCAGACAAATTGAATGTATCTAGATCTTAAAGAAAAAGTTAAAGCATTGCTTAGGATCTATCATGTATAGACACGAAGGCAGTTGTGGCCTGGGAAAACAGCCTTATAAAAACAAAGAGCACGCATCATCCAGCCACTAGATCCATTTTGTTTTGTTTTGTTTTTTTGAGGCAGGGCTTCTCTGCATAGCCTTGGCTGTCCTGGACTGGCTTTGGAGAGCAGGCTGGCTCATAGCAATCCATCTGCCTCTGTCTTCCTGAGTGCTGGGATCAAAGGCGTGTGCCACCACACCCAGCTCTAGATTAATTTTATCTGTATGACCTGCAATGGTTTATTTTTCATTTATTTATTTATTTATTTATTTTGAGGCAGGTTTTCTCTGTATAACCATCCTGGCTGCCCAGGAACTTGCTTTGTAAACCGGGCTGACGTTGAACTCAGAGATCCTCCTGCCTCTGCCTCCTGAGTGCTGGGATTACAGCCATGTGCCACCACTTCCTGGCTTTGCAATGTTTTTTAAAAATATGAATCTCCAAATGGAAAGCTTTCATATACAATATGGATTTCTGACTTCTCTAGACAAATGGGAACTGGCAAATGCTGGGACAGATAGCACTCTGTGTGGCAGGAATCAGTACTTTAGTTGGTACACCCCCTCTGATTCTACACTATGTCACACAGCCTGCTTCCTGATAAGAGAGTTTAGAGGAAAAGGCACAGCTGAGTTAAAGTACTTCTTATTCTCTCTGAACCTGTTTCTAGCAAAGAGGGCCTTAAACCTGCTCCAAATGTCTTACAGGACACAGTTGCATGGCACGGGTCCCCCACAGCTGGATGAAAGTTCCCATGCTAAAACCAGGTCAGGTCCTTTTTCTAATGCTAGACCACCCCAGACTGGGCCAGGTCAATCACACGTCTGGATTGATTCTACCCACTAGGAAAGACGGTATTCCCAGACAGCCTCCTTCAACTCCCTGTCACATTTTTTTCTCCAGACTAACTGAAGATTGACATTTTAGGTCATCCATGGTCTCCTAGAAACGTTCCGTGTGAACCCAGTCCTAAAGACTGATCTGTTGGAGAGCAAACAAAGCTGGCTTTCTGAAATAGCAAAAAATGAGGAGGGGATTCCAGACCAACTTTCTGTTTCAGCAGGCCTGACTGGAACAGTAGGAGTCTCTGGCCGGTGGAAGGGTAGAGCAGGGCACTAGAGAAATCTATTCCGACACATCAACTTAACACCCTCTGAGGTCAAGGTCAGCGTGACCTCACCTGAGCGGCAGGAATCGGGTTTTATACAGAATGGCTCCCAGCGTCCACTGCACCTCCCGGTCGTATACCAGCTGCGCCGTCTGCAGGTTCGGGTAGTCGTAGGGGAAGTGGAACCCCTCGTGCAGGACTTGGTACATCCAAGCTGACTTAAAACACTGATACCTGTGTTGCGAGAAGGAAGGCCGTTGAGCTTTTCAAAACAGGAATAACTGACGCACTCCTTTGTGGACACTGGGCGTTTCTGTCAGGCATCACTGACCGGCCTCCTTCACCTTCTCACCTCTAGGTGGAGCCAAATTTGAGCCCGTGGCTGTGGCTTTCTCCTGTTCAGAGAACACCCTGAAGTAACTGGGACTGTACATCACCTGTGATTCGCATAAGTGGAAACCAGACTGGCAGGGTCACCGTCATTAGGGGGTGGGTGACAAGTGCACAGGGGCTTGCTGGGCTGTGTTATGTTTGTTTGGTCTTTGAATTTGTCTTTTCTGCTGTTCAGGAACTCACTCTGTAGACCAGGCTGGCCTCAAACTCAGAGATCTACCTGCCTCTGCCTCCCGAGTGCTGGGATGAAAGGCGTGAGCCACTAGGCCTGGCACCTTGAATCTTTCAAACTAAACATTTAAAAATGGGAAGATTATGAATCCTTAACAAATGTTGACAGTTGTTGAAACTAGGTAATAGTTAATATTTTTATTCTTTCTCCTTTTTGGCTAATTTTTCTATTAAATGTTTAAAATAAAAAAAGGTCATTACTGTTGACGCTGCATCACTTGCAGGGACTGTTCTTTGCTACTGGTTTCCCAACACAGAAATGGACTCACTGGTCCCAACCCTCCAGAAAGCCAATATCTGAAGTAATCTCATTCTCCATTCTGTACTGTTCAAGGATTCTCCATTATGACACATGTTTTAAGACCATATCCAAAGCAGAAAATAAGTTTACTTACTTGAGCCGATGCTCATCTGCATGTGAAGAAAAGAGGCCGTTCTTGAATCTTTGCGCTAGCACCGACCAAGCCATGCCACAGTAATCCTGAATAAGCACAGAGACACAGTGCAACACTAAATCATGGCAAGTTCTCCAGCTTCCCATGGGCACGGCTGCTCTGTTCCTCATTCCTAGGGAGTTGCTGTCTCACCGAGGAGGAAAATGAATGACACCCTGGACCACTGACAGGATGCCACGCCTCCTCCAGAGCTTGAAGGTCAGGAGTAAGAAAAACACAAGAGTCAGAGAGCTAGTCCCATTCTACTCTGTGGAGAACTCACACAGGCAAGGAGAATCAGCCTGTCTGAGGGCTACCACTCTCAAAGATTTGGGGAGAGGGAGTGTTCAGGGAAAGAAGGTTTGCTGACTACCAGATGCCAGGTGCTCTACTGTGTGCCAGAGAATGAAGCAGTGAGGCGGAAAAAAAATCCTATCCCTATGAGGCTTACAGTCTACTGATAAGAGAATAAACAAATGGGCATCACAGAGTGTTCAAGAAGGCACAGTGTTCAGCGGAAAATAAAGCAGGAAGCGCGTACAGTGAGGAGGGTGGTCATCGTGGATAGGGTTTCTAGGGAAGGTGGGAGGACAACATTTAAGTCAGGATCTTAAAAAGCCAGGGGGATGACCTCCTTAACTCGGACAACTTACTGTGTCACTAGCAACTTGGCTAAGCAACCCCTTGAGCCCTTTGCTGTTCAACACAACGGAATCTGAAGAATCTTTGTGACAAGAAAAAGACCCAAGTCAGGCCAGTCAGGGAGCCCTGCGCTTTGGGAGAAAAGAAAGGGGTGCCTGGAGCTGGAGCTGGGCAGCATGAAGCAGGGGCGCCGCGGGAGCCCCCAGACTGCCTCTGGGGATGGGGCAGCAGAAACTGCAGCTACCGCTCTGTTGGAAGTCCACGCCAAGAGAGCCTTAGGAGCTGGAAAAAGGAGGGAAAGCATACGAAACACAGGAGGAGAGGTTCTTTCCATCTCCGTTTCTCAGGCAGACCACAAGATTATACAAAAGTCAAAGAGATGACTCATTACTAGAGGCTTGAGCCCCTGTGTGGCACTGCGGGGACACGGTGGGACAGAGTCCTTAAGTGGGGACTAGTGAGCAGATCACTGGAGATGCCCTTTAAAGGGCATTATGGGACCCCGGCTCCCTCTACACTCTGCTCCCAGCTCTTGATGTAAACAGTTCGGCTCAGCCATGTATTTCCACCATGATCTGCCCAAAGCCAAAGGGCCAGCTGATTGTGAACTGGAACCACAAACTGAGACAAAATAAACTTTTCATCTTTATATAAGTCTAACATTGCAAGTTATAGTGACTTTTTTTTTTTAGTTGACTACAAACCAGGCATGATGACACATGCCTTTCATCCCAACTCTTGAGAGGCAGAGGTAGGGAGACCAGCCTGGGATATAGCAAATTCCAGGCTAGCCAGGGCAACATAGTGAGACTCTATCTCAAAAACAATAACTAAACCAAAAACTAAACTGAGAGACAACAATAAACTTTATTAACACAGCCTCTACAGACAGGAGGTACAGCTTGCTGGTCAAACGTTTAGCTGTGCAGGTAACTAAAGATCTGTGCCTGTAAGATGTTTAAGTTCTATATATGTGCAATGTGAATGCTTACTCTTTCACTTAAAAAATGTGTTTCTACTATCATGGGGTGGGGGGGGGCGGGTTACAACACCTTCTATCAATGACCCATACCATTCTCGCCTCTTTTTTAAAGATTTTCTTTTTAATTGTTTTTGAGGGGAGTGTGTGTGGTATCAGACCCCTGGAGCTGAATTTTTACAGGAGTTTGTCGTAATGGACCCTGGGAACCAAACTCTGGTTCTCTGAAAGGGCAACAACTGCTCAGTCACTTAGCCATCTCTCCAGCCCGACTCTCGCCTCTAAATAGTCCAAGCAAAGAGAAGAAAATCAGACTTGTTCACCAAGAGCATATTACAGGTCAGACGCCTAGCAAAGGGGGAAACATAGGAGACGGCACTTCTGAGCCATAATCGTCAGGGAAGCTGGAAGAAAAGCTAACTGTTCACCATTAGGCCAATTTTACAATCTGGTGATAATACATCCAAGGACATCTAAACATACTCAGCGGAAGGTAGCTTAGCAGAGATGGTCCCTTAACCTCTGAGTTCACTTTCTCCTCTATAAAATGAGGAGGCTCACAGGCCCTTGTAAAGACTCAAATGAGGTCATGCCTGCAAAGGCCTTTGCACACTGCCTAGCACAAAGGCAGGCATCCAATAGATGGCAGCTGCTGGTATGAGTCATCTTGATGATTAGTGAGTTACCTGAGCAGCCTTGGCGAACGTTGGCCCGTGGTAGCGGCCACCAATGCGCAACACATCCTCTGTGCAGTAAAAAAACTCCGAGAAGCCATAGAACTCGCTGTTGTTGAAGTCGATTGGTGACTGGTAAATGCCATTCAGTGAGGCCTGGCTGGTGTTGGAGCGGGCCAGCAGGGGGCTCAGCATTGCCCTACAAGTGGCCCAGTCTCCCTTTCCCCGGACATGCAGGGCCTGGCTGTTCCTCTCCAAAACGTCTGTGAGTCCCACAGGCAGACACGGGTCCAAGAATGGATTGTCAGCACTTAGGCCTGTCTTCTGGCCCAGCAATCTGTCACAATGACAAAGGCAGTCCAAGCATGAATGCTGAGCCTGAGCTCTCCTGAGAACCAGGAAGCGCTTCACAGGTCCCTTCCGACTGTCAACGACAGCCCGAGCAGCAGGGACCGAGTAGGGTGTTTCTATGCCGCAGCAACACACGCATATTTGAGCATATTGAGTTTGGAAAAAGAGAGAGATGTATGCACCACCGGTGGATCTTACACAACCCTGTCATCAACATGTATTTCCCAGTGCAGAATCAAGCAGGAGCCATGAATCTGCTCTTCTCCCTCTGGCCTTCCCACATGCCTCTGAAAAGTGCAAGGAGTTCGTTCCTGTTTAACACCCAACTAAAGGCTGGAGAGGTGGCTCGGTGGATACAGCACTCAGTGCTCAAGTGTGAATGTGAGTCTAAGTCCTCAGAACGCATGGAATAGCCAGGTGAGGTGGCAAGTGACTAATCCCAGTGCCTTACAGGGAGACGGGAGGCAGAAAGAAAAATCCCTGAAGCTAAAGGGTCAGCTAGCCTGGTGTGCACAGTAGTGGACTGTGGGAACATGGGACAGGAATGGAGCCGGGTGAGACTTCTGTGTGTGAGAACACTCCAAGAAAACAAGACACGCGCCTTGTGACCTCAGTTTCTTCAAACCCCAGAAATGGTCTTAGAACATTTTCCTGTTCCTCCCAGGTGTGGCAGATAGCAGTGAGTTTACTTCAGATTATTCATTATTGCTTACTGCAGTTATTCACCCAAATGCTTAAACAATGCTTTAACTGACTCTATAGAAAAACATGTTTTTTCACATGTGGCTTGTCCCCATGATTGTGTACAGCCTGAACTCATGTCAACTTTACTTGTGTGACCTTTCTTACTCCTCAGAGTATAAATCATATGAGGCTCTGACAAAAGGTGGCTAAGGCATAAGACTTCAGTGGCCTCATCTATCAGCTTCATTCTCCCAGGTCCCAATGCCTCTAGAGCAGTGACAACAGAGAGACCCTGACCTCAAACAAGGCAAAGGGGAGGACTCAAGAGTCCCATGGCAAACACATGCCCACATTCACACATATGGACATGTATACAAATACACACACATAGATATCAACATGTATACAAACACACACACACAAACACTACATACAACATCCAAGACCTCAAGTGCCCCATGACAAACACATGCCAGCATTCACACATATCCACATGTACACACACAAACCACATACACCACTGTACCAGGCTTTTGGCTATTTATTGGGTTTTTTAATCCACCTCCCTACACCACCCGTATCCCTTCTAACTCCCCAACTCTAGGTAGGAGAGAAAAAAGGTTAGAAGGGAGAGGGGCCACCGATAGCATCACTTCTTGCTGATTACGGGCATTGAGTTCCTTGGGGCAAATTTTATCTTTGTTGTCAAGGATCTCCAATCAGAATCCCAGCAATCCAGCAACAGCAGCAGGAGCAAACAACAATAGGCAGAGCACGTCTCTGGCATTTATACCCTCTGAAGAGTACCCCAGCATTCCAAACATAAACTATCCTCAGCTGGCAAAACCTCAACCCTGCTAGAGCGCTAAACAAATCATAGTCAGCTGCTGTGGGCAATCTGACGCAGCCTGATATCCCACGTCTGGGATAAAAACAAAAACATATTCATGTAACATTTCTGTGTTTTTAAAGAAACCAAACATTCTCACTATACACCACCCAAGGCCTCATGTGTCCTATGACAAACACATGCCCACAATCACACATTTCAACACACACACACCATATACAAAGAAAAATGCACAAACACACAACTGGGAAGAGACAAAGTGGAAGGGGGAGGGCCACAGTGGCCACGTCTGGCTGAGAGAGTGGTTCTGGGACAGAGCAGGCAGAATGTCCGCCCCAGGGATTGGACCACAAATCCCTCAGCCTCCAGGAGGGAGAGGAGGGGCAGGACTTAATTCCTTTCATGGCATCTCACAGTTCTACTTCTCAAGTCTATTCTTGTCTAGCCATCGAATTCTCATTATGAGGGAGATTAATATGCAGATCTGGCCAAGGATAGAAATCACATGGGAGCCACTGGAAACAGCATTAGTTGTTCGTTATCAGTTCATAAATAGACAGATGTGAATGAGTGGACTTGTGTCATGAAGATGCATCCATGAGCAGGAACTGAAGGAGGACATGGGAATGGGCAATGCAACAGGATGCTCAGGAATACATAGAATCTATTTTAAAGACACATCACTAACTACAAGGAAAACTCATGAAGAAGGGAGAACCATCCCAGGATAGGGCTGTCTAGATTGGCAGCTACAGGAGCCATACTTGGACCTAACTCATGAGCAGGCAACTTCAGAGCTTGGCCGGAGAGTACCAAGGCTTGGGAAATGGATGTAGTCGGGAAAGAAAGCACAGGACATGGAGGAGGGAAGTAGTACAGCAGCTGCTGAAGAAGGAAAGGACCGAATCTGACATGAAGCTCGGAGCCTGGGTTCTCCAGACATGGCAGCACCAGCAGGAGCAGAGAGCGCCCCGGTGCAGACTAACGCAAACGCTGCCGGGAGGTAGTGCGACCACCCAGAATGCCCGTGTCCTCCACGGCTCTGTGAACTCTTAGCGATGGAGGCTTAAAGGCCTGAAGAGACTGATGAGATAGTATTTTCTTCAACACTCTCTAAATATAAGACAACTGCTCCGGAGAAGTTATTTCAAGTGGGATACGCCAGAGCCTCTTAAAGTTTGTTTCTCTTACTTAACCAATGGAAGCAGATGATTTTTCGGTAGAAAAGAAATGCTGTTTATTGTATCTTCTTCAATATGCACAATGATAAATAACTTTAATCAAAACAATTACTTCATAGCTATTGACTACGGCCTGAAGGTATTCAAATGAAAAATCAGTGATCTCAGGGCTGGAGAGTGGCTCACTGTTTAGAGCCCTTCCTGCTTTTGAAGAGGACCCAAAATGAATTCCCAGCACCCACCTGAGAGCTCACAACCAACTATAACTCCAGCTCCCAGGGATCCAACACTTTCTGATGTCTGTGGGTACCTATCTACAGTCAAACACACATGAATACGTAAATAAAAATAAAAACAAACCATTTTAAAGAAATCAGTGCTGGTAGTGGTGGCACACACCTTTAATCCCAGCACTTGGGAGGCAGAGGCAGGTGGATCTGTGTGAGTTCGAGGCCAGCCTGGTTTACAAAGTGAGTTCTGGGACAACCAAGGCTACACAGAAAAACCCTGTCTTGAAAAAAAAAAAAAAAAAAAAAAAAATCAGTGATCTTTGCAGTTCTGGATGAAAACTGGCTACTCAAAACTTGAGATACTATTTTAAAGGCAATTTTAACTTTATATACTTGTTAGGTTTAATGCACTCGAGCAAACCTAACTTTCACACGAGGGGACCTAATTCACTTTTCCTATCACACACATCTCATGTCATCAGGTGTGGCTGTCGATACAGAAAAAGATGACAAAAGATGGACATTTCTGCCAGCATTTCTACTAAAGGGCAGAATGCAGAGCAGGGTCCTGGAAAAGAAGAGGCAGACTTACTCATCAGAGCCAAGATACCACTGTTTCTTCCTAATGTCTGCAGCCTGGTGACACTGTACTTTAGAAATGTAGGTTTCTGAATACTGATGTGCGTTGATAGCGGGAACTCCTCTTGTCTGAGGAGTTGGGGAGGTGGGGATAAGGAGAAGAGGGAAAATGGGAATGGGAAGAGAGAAGGAAGGCCTACAATCAGGATGTAAAGTAAATGAATAAATAAAATTTTAAAAAGAAAGAAAGAAATGTGGGTTCCAGGTCAAATGTACCTGTTTTTGGTAAGTGTTTCGTTCAGCACAAGCTCTTCATAGCGCTGCCGGGCAAAATTGCCTCCAAAGCCCAGAAAGGTGGTGACGTAAACCCTGTACACATGCTCTGTGTGCTGCACGTCACAGCCTAGGTTGAACTCAGCCAGCAGGATCTTGGCAGCTTCTTCCTGTAATGCAACATCAAGAGAAAAAGAGTTCCATTCCTTTTTCAGAGACTGTGGTGTGTATATCCAGTAGCTGTTTCTCTGACTGCTCTTTATAATGGCCTTCTATCCTCACAGACTCCTGTAATCCCAGAACTCACGTAGCTGAGGCAGGAGGATCACAATTCGAAGACAATCTGAGTTAGGTAGCAAGGCCCTGTGTGTCTGTGAGGTCATTTCCCAAGAGGGTTAATTGAAGACAGCGGACCCATCCTGAATGTGGGGACAGTTCCATGGGTTGGGGTCTTGGAAGTCAAGTACCCACCTTCTTCTCTCTCTGCCTCTTGACAAAAGATGCAATGTGGCAGCTGCCTCACGCACCTTCCATACCTTCCCCACCATGATGGACTGTGTTCCCCTCAAAATGTAAGTCAAAGTAACCCTTCCTCTTAAGTTGTTTCTTTCAGGCATTTTGGAAGAGCAATGGAAGAAGCACCTGACATAGGGTGGGTGGGTTTATTCACAGTGGATGCCATTTTCTGACAGGACCTCTGTATTTTCCAATTCTCTACAATGGAGATGTACTATTTTCATAAGCAGAAAAAAAATCCTTCAACTAAAAATGATCATCATGAGACCTGTTTTACAACCTTGTCTAAAACTATTCAAGAAGCTTTCATATTTCCTGTGACAGCCTTGGGCAGTGGGAAAGTTCAGTTTTATCTTCAAAATAAAGGGGGCAGGGAGTGTTGTTCATTGGGTGGTTTTCTTTTTTTTTTTTTTTAATTAATTTGTTTGTTTCAGACAAGGTCTCATTATGTAACCACAGTAGTCCTGAGAGTCACTATGTAGGTCAGGCTGGCTTCAAACTCATAGAAATGCACCTGTCTTTGCCTCCTAAGCGCTGAAATTAAAGGCGTGTGCTACCACACCAGCCTTGGTTTTGGTTTTTAATTTTGTAGAGGTTAAATTAATTATGTCTTTCAGCTCATGGTGCAATGCTATAGCAAAGCCCTCTTTTTTTTGTTATTAGTCCTTCTAATCCTCGTATCCAATCCCATCCCTACCCCCAGCCCAGGAATGACCGTCCCAATGTACTTCCTGTGTATTAGACGTTAATGTGTATTAGGCAAAATGGAAATAAGTATTTGAATTGCAGTATTTTCAGTTTGTGAACATGACACTGGACCTAGAGTCTCTAACTCTAGGCTAATAGCAAAAAGACCTAAAAACTTATGTCTGTAAAAAAGTGTTCATGAATATTCACAGCACTACTATCCATAATAGCCTAGAATCCACTGATGAATGAATAGAGGAGCCGTGAAGCCGTCATCCAATGGAAAGGTACCGGCCACCAAAGCCAGTGGTGTGCTGGTGCATACCACAATGTGGATCACCTAGCAAACATTTTCTAAGAGGCAGACATACAGGGCGACTGCATGATTTCATTATATGAAAGGTCCAGCACAGGCAGATCCCAGTAAGAGAAACTGACAGGGAGATGGGATACTGGGACACCTGCCAAGGGATATGGAGTTTCCTCGTGGGATTCCAGGTGACAGCTGCGCGCTCTTTGCTTCTTAACCATCCATCTTTGAGTCACTACACTGCTGTGTCTGCATCTAGTTTGGTGCTTGCAAGTGCTTCCACTGTTGCTTTCTAAGTCTGTGCACAAAGTCACTTAAGACCTTACAGCCCAGGGCCACTTGTCACCTATTCCTTACTACCGGAACCATGTGTTCATTCTACCTACTGAATAGATACTAACAATATCAGCGAAAAAGCTTCATAATCACACTAGTTCCCCCAACCTCCAACCCTAGCATGGACATCTCTGACTTTAAAATACACATTCCCAACAATCCCATCCATGGAAGTTCAGACATAAATCTTCCTTAGGTTCCTCACACTCGGTGAACACAAATGTGAATTAAGATGCTCTGACTCCGTCTCAGAGCCACAATGTTATCTCTGACCCCGCCTCAGGACCCCACTGTTCGCTCTGACCCCATCTCAGGACCCCACTGTTGACTCCCTTCCTCTCCATGCTCCTCTCTTGGCTTGGCTCTTCGCCCCCCTCGTTCCCCAGCCTGGACCATCAGGATTTCTGCTGATCTGTCTCTGCCTTCTCCTATCACCACACCCACCCACCTACCTAAATACACATTGTATTTTTGTTCCAAATATTCCTTGAAGTGTGCCCCTTCCATCCAATTCCATTTCCACTGTCCACTTCAACCCTGCCACTTCTCATTCTGACCACATTTCTCTTTCCTACTCACACCAAATTATTTCCTTAAAAAAATAAAGCAGCACACAGCCAATGTGGCCACAAAACTTAGAGTTGGGAGGGATCTTCCAAGTTTATGTAACTATGGAACTGAGGCTCATGTAACTGTCTTTCTTGAAACATTGAAACGAGTGACAGAAATAAAAACCAAGCCCCCTGCAATGACACTCAAGACACCTCACGTCCAATTCCACCCTCTCTCCCTAGAACCAGCCCTGAAACATCCTACACTGGATCGGGCTACTGAGCACTCCGTGGACATTCCAGACTCTGCTGCTTTCCCTGTGCCTCTGTGCATCTGTGAAGGCGGGAGACGGCCTTTGCTAGACCTGAAGTCTGATCCCTGGCCCAGGTAAACAGATAATGAAGCCAGCCTGGCTCCTGCTGAGGCCTTCACAAATGGGGCTGCCCCTAGGTCCCTGTCCCCTCTCAGCCATATAACAAGGGGGTCTAAACTAGGGACAATGCTAAACATTGTAGTATGCCCAGCCACATACAAGTATTCAGCCTCAAATACCAACAGCACCAAAGGGTGAGAAGCCATCATTTAGATCAACAGGACCATTGTGCTCTGCCTGCCACTGACTGGCTGAATCCATTGATCTGGAGCAGTGTAACTAGCATGACTATTTCTTGGGCATACTTAAAAAGGGGGTGCTTCCCTTTTCTCTCTACAACAAATCTTCTCCCTGAAAGGGCATTCTTGGCTGGAGATGCGGCTCATTGGTACACCACTTGCCTAGCATATGCAGGATGCTGGGAGGAATCACAGAGCCACAAAAGACAAACAACAAATAGATAAAAGTAAGCATCAAAATGTATTCTTATATTTTTGGTTGTGAGCCTAGCCTCTAATGGCTGAACCATTTCTCCAGCCCATATATACCCATAATGGGCCAGAGACTCGGTCAGTAAGGAACCTGCCACACACACAGAATGAGGGCTTGAGTTTGATTCCCAGGACTCACAGGAAAAACCTAGATGTGGAATGTCAACCTTGGGTCCCCACACTCACTCTTACCTATACAAGCACCCACACCAGACACAGACAGACACACACACTCATGCACACCTACACAAAGCTGGGTGTCACAGTGTTGGGGAAGAAAGGACAGAGGTCCCCTGGACTTGCAGACTAGCCAGTCTAGCTGTCTCAAAGAGTAAGGTGGCACACCATCAAGGAAGACATAATCTAGTCTCCACAGACATATGCACACAAATGTGTGTCCACCCACAGATATGAGCACATAGGTAAATAGTCTAAGAGCTGAAGGAAAGGAATAGTAGGAAAAAACGTATTTATGAATGGTGTCCAGGACTGACCTGTATGTTACTCTTCAGGCAACCCCAAAAGATATACAGTATTAATTTTAACTGCTAAAATGTATCAAGTACTGATCATAAGCCAGGCCACTTCCTAAGTGCTTCACACCCTGGTGTCCCTAGAACTTTACAAGATAGATACTATTAAGCCTTTTGGACACTAAGGCTGAGGGAGGTAACCTACTCAAGATAATGCGAGCTACTGTCAGGGTGAAGGCAGACACAGCCCTTTAGAGAAGCAAAGGCAGGCAGATCTCTGGGAGTCCAAGGCTCGCCAGGGCCACATATTGACACCCCCTTTCCCCACCCCCCAAAAAAGATAGCCCAAGCTTCAAACAGGGATCTTCCGTCACAAGCACTGAACTGCCATACAAGGCAAAATACCTGTTTGGGAGGAAGGACAGAAGTCGAGGTAGGAACTTCATAGGCGATTTGGAGAGAGGCTCCTCCCATGTCCAGTACCCCCACTGTCCTCCTGCGTCCCGATGCTGAGTCCAGGGAAGCGTCAGCGTCTGACTCTGAAGTCAATGATATAGGAAGAGGACTCAAATAATCAATAACAGAAATCAAGTCCAAAAGGAAAGACAACCCCCACCCCTCCCCACTGAGGGAGAGAAAAAGAGAGAGAGAGAGAGAGAGAGAGAGAGAGAAATTGCTAGGCCAGCAAGATGGCTTATCCTGTAAAAGCTCTGGCTTTTAACTTGAGAGCAACTAAAATAAATTAATCTAACTACTAAGTGTACATTAGACAGGGGATAATTATACCAGTGACTTAAACAGAATATTTCAACTATGTGCCCACAGGAAAGGAGAGAACCAGCTCTGGCACGTTGTCTTGTACATAGGCATCATGGTGTGCTCATACCCATCCTCACACATGCAATAAATAGTGTTTAAGCAGCAGTAGCACCAGAGGGGGACTTTTAAAAAATGTGTTCTGTGGAAAGGGAGCAGACACAGAAATACAGTAAAACATTCAAAGTGTTGAGACTGGGTGCTGGGTTCATCCATGTTCATTTCATTACTTATCCTACTCTCACAGATGTTTGAAGCTTTCATAAAAAAAGACAAAGAAGAAAAGCTCAGAGCACTCATACTCTCCTGACAGCTTGGAGGAAGGGTATCATAAGGCAGCACCTACTCACCGTCTTCATGGTCAAATCTTCCCAGAACAAAGTTGATTCCAATCCACGCATAAACTCCTAAGGAAGAAATGGAAAAGGTCTCCCTGTAATTTGCTGCTGCTGGACCAAGATACTCCTCCCCAAAGCTGTGCTTTTTCTCCTCTTCTTGGGAAAATAAGAATGAGAAGGACCATAATATTCTATTCCATACTCTCCACACATGGATCTTTAATTGTGTGTGTGTGTGTACATGAATTTGTGTACATGGAGACAGTGTGTGTATGTATACACATGCGTGTACATGGAGACCAGACATCAACACTGGGTGTCTTCCTCCATCACCTTATGCTTTGAAGACAGGCTCTCACTAACTGAGCGAGCCTAGCTCTGGGACTACAGGTGTGTGTCACCACACCTGGCTTTTTATATGAGTGTTGAGGGGTCTGAATCAGACCCACATGCTTGTGTGGCAAGTACTTTACCAACGGAGCCCCAGCCCCAGCCCCAAGACCGCCTTCTTCCAAGAAATGGGACAGGCGGGGCATGGGGGCGTGCCTGAGACCCAGCACCAGGAAGCAGAGGCAGGAGTACACTGCTCTCAGTTTTAAGCCAGCCAGAAAGTTCTTAACCAGCAAGGGCTGCACAGTGAGGCCTTGTCTCAAAGACAGAAAAGAAGTGGCAGCAATTGATTATCCTGGGCACGCCTGGGCCACATGAGAACATCAGTGCAGCAGTGCATGAAGGGAAGTAACAAAACCGCATAGTAACGGAAAACAAAGGAAACCTGAAACAGAACAAAGGTGACTCCTTATCGTTCCTTGAGGTCTCCCCACACCTTAATGTAATAACTTGCTTTTGCACTTAAAAGTAGGGAAACTACACATAACTCCTAGAACTGTATGTCCCAAAATTCTAAAAGTGCAATTAGCTAAGCAAAGATCCACTTGATCATGGTGCTTGGTGCTAAGTTAAAACCAGATATAGATGTGAGACATGTACAGGCACCTGTCTGAAATAGGCTCCTCGTGCAAGATCTGTAGACAGACTGTGCAGCTGAGCAGGGCAATTCTTGATGGGGAAAATGGAAATCGATGCACACAGTAGTCCCAGACACCTGCTAAGAAAGCTGACCCAAGTGTCATACCTTCCTGCTTCCCAGAGATCACTTCAGCCTGAGACTGGGAAAAGAGGAAGTCAAACTCCAACGGCAAATCCTTCACCAAATCAGCCAAGATAGCCAACTGCTGCCTGTGAAAAAGAACAAAAAAAATCCCAAAGTTAATGATTAATCATCTTTACATCTGGCACCAAAGTGGCCCCTGAGGCTAGGGCAGAAGGACTGCTTGAGCCCAGGGGCTGAGGGCTAGCCTGGGAAATACAGCAAGCCCCCATCTCTTAAGGAACACAAGAACCCCTTTTCACAAACTGTCCTCTGTTTAGTCCTATCATTATAAATGGCAGTCCGCTCTGTCTCCCCTGTCCACTTGTTTAGCTCTGCTCCGTTCTGGTTCCTATTTTGACATCAGAGGTTCACACTGCATCCAAAGAACAGCAGCATCCTACTCAAATTAAATTTGCTGTAACTCAGACAGTGTTCAGTGAGCAGCACGTCGCTTTATGCCTCTGGGAGGGTATGAATAAGTCACAGCACAGATTCACAGCCTGTAAAATACTCCTAAGCACATTATTCCTAACCGCGATGAGAGAAGTCAACTGCTGAACGCAAACTCACCCTCCAATCTTACACAACACGGGCAATGCCTCACGTGGCCACAAACTCTACCGTGAGCTCCACACTAATCTTTTATATAAGCTAACAATTAACTTTTTAACCTCCTTTTCCATGTTTCAAGGGCTGACCTTTTTTTTTTTCTGAATACAAATCTTATAATTTGAAAAACCCAGATGAGGTTCAAAACCCAAATTCGTAAGAATTTCCATTTCAAGGGTGGCATTTGAGACAGTATCTGTAGACAACATTAGATATTTTTTTGTGGGTTCTTCTTTCTTCTACTCTTCTCCACACCTTTTCTTCTTCCCTCTCAACTCCTAACACTAGATATGAGAGAAAAAAGGCTAAAGAGGAAAGAAAAAGAGATCCCTGAACAAAGTCAGGGGTCAGAAAGGGGGTGATGTTATCATTAGACTACTTCCTGCTGATTATGGGTGTTGAGCTCCTTGGGGCAAATTTGATCAGAATATCTAATTTCTTTTTCTTCCTGTTTCTTCTTTGTGCAAATTACTTAACAAACCGAGACCAACAACAACTGACACCAACCAACCAACAACCCCGCCTCTCGGGGCCCTAGCATTTATAAACCCTCTGAAAAGTCCCCAGAACTCCAAATGTCACACAATAGCAGAAACTAACTGCAGCTGACAAAAACACACCTCTGCTAGAGTATGAGGCAAATCGGTCAGCTGCTTCGAAGCAGTCCCATATCCCCACACTTGGGATTTAAAGGAAAACATATTCCTATAATATTTCTGGTTTTTAAAGAAATCAAAATTCTAAAATTCTTACTACAAGTATCTATGTGGGCATTTTTCTTCTGAGGTTTTAAGTGTTTTCTTAGAATATTAGACAAAGTAAAAATAAATATGAATCCAAGAAAAACGTTAGTTAAAATGAGACTGTGTATGTATATGTGGAAAACCAGAAGTCAGCACCAAGTGTCTTCCTTTCTAAAAAAAATTAGATTTACTCATTTTATTTTATGTGTGTTTTGCCTACATGTATGTATATGTACTACATGCAAACTTGGTACCCATGGAGGTCAGAAGAGGTCATTAGGTCCCCTGAGACTGAAGCTATAGATGTTTGTGAACCACTATGTGGGTGCTAGGAATAGGACCCAGGTCTTCTACAAGAGCAACAAGTGCTCTTAACCCTGAGCCGTCTCTCCGCACCTCTATCTAACTGTTGTCTAGCCACGGGTTCTTCAGTGAACCTGGAACTTTCTGGTTTGGTTAGACTGGCTGGCCAGCAAACTCTGGGGATCCTCCTGTCTCTCCAGCCCCCGTGCTGGGGTTACAGGCATGCACCAGTACACCTGTGGGGAGTCTGAACTCGGGACCTCACACTTACAAAGTGAGTACTTTCCCAACCGAGACCCCTACCCAGCCCACCTTGGACCTTTAAAGTTATTTATTACAGGAACATTGTATGAGTCAGATGAACATCAACATAACTCAGTGAAGAATATTGCTGCCACTTAAAAGTACAGGATTGCACTTGAGGAGCTAACTTGCCAATACAATCTCACATACAGAGTTAACGGTTATTGCACATAGTAAAGCCGGGTTTACATTGTAATGAGGAGCTGTCCCTCGCTCTGGGTTGGCATGAGCGAGGGGAAGGCTTGCTGGATCTGTTAATAACAGGGAAGGAGGGGCACCAGCCGTCACTACAATGTAAATTACCCATATCACCTAGCAGAAGTTTAACTGTTGTTAACCTTTCATTCAGTCAGGATACTTTAAAATTTGGGGGTTTAGATTTTATTTCGTTCTATGTGTATAAGTGTTTTGCCCGCATGTGTGTATGTGCACCACGTGTGTGCCTGGTGCCCATGGAGGTCAGAAGAGGGCATCAGATACCCTGTAGCTGGAGTTATGGATGGTTGTGACTATGGCGTGGGCACTGAAACTGGGTCCTCTTTGAGAACAAGTGCTCTGGACTAATGAGCTTGAAATGTCTCTAGCCCCAAGCCACTGTACTTTAAAAAATGTAATCCAAGTAATAAAAAGAGATAACTGTAGTATTATTGATTATAATAACTGGAAGAAAATAAGATGATACAAGGGAATTAGTTACATAATTTATAGAACATCTATGCAATAAAATTAATACCATATTGATGTCAATAGTAATAAGGTCAATTTATATTCCTACATGATAGCATGAAAAGATACTCAATATACTTGGTTGAGTTTGTTTAAAAAGCAAAAACAGAGGTTGGAGATGGCTCAAAATTTAAGAGTGCCTGCTACTCTGGCAGAGGGTCTGAGTTTGGTTCCCAGCATCTGGATCAACTGTTAAACCGCCTATGACTCTGGCTTCTTCTGGTCCTTGCACTCATGTGCCCATGCCCACACAGACATGTGTAATTAAAAATAAAGAAACATAAAATCTTAAAGTTTTCAAAAGAAATTACAAAAAAAAACAGAACAAAACCTTTCTTATGTACTGCACCAGAATAAAACTTTTATTTTCAACATTGCTTCTTTACTTTAAACTTAGGGGCAAAACTTTGAGAGCAGTTCAAGAGAGCTTAGAGACAAGACTCACTGCACTGGCTTCTGTCCTTCCAAACACTCTCATGTTGGAAGCCTACAGTTAAAAAAAAAAAGTCTCATCAGCATGACTTCCCACACATGAACTAAACAGGGATAACACCAGTGGACATGCCAAAGGGGACAGGAAAAAGCCCACAAGGCCTCAACCCTACAAAAGGGGTACAGGCAACAGGCAACTGAGAAAAATGGGGAGCAGGAAAGGTGGCCTTTCCCAGGGAAGAGAACACCAACTGGCTATCCAACGCCAAATGGTCAGCCCTAGCATCATCATATGCACTAAGCAAGTTATTTTAGGACTATATATGTATCCAGATATAGACATACAATGACGATAAATGAGAAAAGAGGCCATGAATTTGAAGAAGAGTAAGGAGGGATAAACGGAAGGGTCTGGAGGAAAGAAAGGGAAGGAAGAAATGTAATTATATTTTAATCTAAAAAAATTTTAATGAAATTTGATCCAGTTAATACCTTTATGTCATTTTCAAGGGTATTTCTATTATAAAAGGAAGTAGAAAAAAATCTGCTTGTTTGTTGGCAAAGTGCAAATAAGCTCAAATGCAGTCCAAATGATTCATGAGCACTGCTCACAAATATGAATGAAATAGCAAGGCATTAATCATACAGAGCAGGGTCTTGCAGTAACAGGCAAATGTAGATCAGCAACTATGTTGCCTTAGAGGCAGCCATGATTTCATCAGGCCCAGAGAGACCTATGCATGATTGAAAGGCAATCAGAAAAGAAGTAAAAGAGAGGGTTCAATGGTTGAAAAATGCTCACCATTGTAAAGACCAATATTCCGTGCTTCTGCACTCAGTTATCACGGGAAAGCAGGCCTATACACACATTGGAAACTTTCCATGGAAACTTCTGTGACAGAGGCAATGCTGGGCAATGCCAGGAGATGAACCGTCTACTTTGCCCCGGACACACTAATAGTATCCAAACCAACAACCAGGTTCCTCTGCCCAGTCTGCTGGGCAGCTCTGCCACTTTGACCTTTTATTCTGGGTTTCCAACCCTGAGCTAAGCATGATGAGCACACCCAGTCCTAATCTCAGCACTTGCAAGGTAGAGGCAGAAAGACCTCAAATTCAAAGTCATCCTCAGCTCTATGGTGATAGAGACCAGACTGGACTACTACATATAGCCCTGTCTTGGCTGGATATTGTGGCACATTCCCTAATCTCAGCACATGGGTGGTGGAGGGAAGTGGATCTCTATGAGTTTGAGATCCACCCCAAAATAAAAATACAAAAAAAAAAAAAAAAATAGGTAGGTAGGTAGATAGATAGATAAAATGAATTATGGGGTGATAATACCTTTGTAGAAATTACATACAGATACACAAAGAAATTCTTAGACAATTAGGAATAGTAATTCCTCAAGACCCAGCTATACCACACTTAGGCATATATCCAAAAGATGCTCAAGTACACAACAAGGACATTTGCTCAACCATGTTCGTAGCAGCTTTATTCGTAATAGCCAGAACCTGGAAACAACCCAGACGTCCCTCAGTTGAGGAATGGATACAGAAATTATGGTACTTTTACACAATGGAATACTATTCCGTAATCAAAAATGAGGAAATCATGAAATTCGCAGGCAAATGGTGGGACCTGGAAATGATCATCCTGAGTGAGGTACCCCCAAAGCAGAAAGAAACATTTGGTATATATTCACTTATATAGACCTATAGAATAGGATGGTCATGCTGAAATCTATACACCTAGGGAAGATAAGCAAGGAGGAGGACCCGGGGTAAGATGATCAATCCTCGCTTAGACGGACAAACATTGAATGTAGGAGAAAACAAGCAACAGGACAGGAGACTACCACAGAGGGCCTCTGAAAGACTCTAACTAGCAATGTATCAAAGCAGATATTAAGACTCACAACCAAGCCTTCAGCAGAGTGCAGGGAATCATATGAAAAAGAGGGAGTTAGTAAGACTTGGCGAGGATAAGAGCTCCACAAAGACCAAATAGATCAAGGCACAGGGGTCTTTTATGAGACTGTTTCTCCAACCAAGGACCATGTATGGATATAACCTAGAACCCCTGCTCGGATGTGGCCCATGGTAGCTCAGTATCCAACTGGGTACCCTAGTAAGGGGAACAGGGACTATTTTGGTCATGAACTCAATGGCTGGCTCTTTGACCCTCTCCCCCGCCCTGAGGGAGGAACAGCCTAGCTAGATCCCAGAAGAGGACATTGCAGCCAGCCCTGAAGAGACATGATAAGTTAGGGTCAGATGGAAGGGGGGAAGTCCTCCCCTATCAGTGGACTTTGAGGGGGGCAGGGAGAAGATGAGGGAGGGATGGGGAGAGTGGGAGGGAATGAGGGAGGGAGCTATGGCTGGGATACAAAGTACATATCCTGTGATTAATATAAAAATAAATAAATCACTTAAAAAAAAAGATACACAAAGAAAAGGTACCAACACAAAATGAAAGGATTCAGAGGCAAAATGAACAGTTTACTCTCAGGACTTCTATTGATGATGTAAAGTTACAGCTTTCACATTTAAAGTGTGGCTTGTAAAATCAAAATGAAATTTTGGAAACAGAGAACTAGAAGGCCTCTCATGACAACATATGACTGGATAAATAGTTTGCCGCTCACCAGTCAGCCAAGGGAGCAAAGGCCCCACCGTTCACAGCAGAGGCAAGAAATCCACACAGCACAGCGCCGTGGGGCATCCCAACCCCGGCACACCACGTGAGAAAATTGGCAACCTGCTATTTACCAAGGAAAAATAACTTCCACTAATAAGAAATGTCCAACGCTTATGAGACTGCAATCATTCCTAGAGCTTAATTCCAAAGTCAGCGTTGGCACTGAGCTCAATATGCCACCAAAAGCTCAGGCAACAAAAGCAAACTCAACAGGTGTAAGCAAAAAGCTTCTGGAAACAACCAACAAAATGAAAAGGCAAACTATGGAATGGGGAGGCGTTTAGAGGCTGGGTATCTGACGTGGGGAGCAGCCCTCAAGACATGGGAGAAGCTCTGACAGCATAATGGGAAGAAACCTACACCCTGGCTTTAAGAGGGGACTGCGAACTTGAGCAGAGTGTTCTCTAAAGAACAACAAATGGCCAACTGGTATACGAAAATATCTTAAGGTCCTCAGGAGGGAAACGCAGATCAGCACTACAGTAAAAGACTGCTCGTACCTGTTGAGGTGGCTACCAGAAAACAACACAAGTATTTGCAGGGATGCGGAAAATCAAGGACCCCTGACAGTGGAAACGAAAAATGGTAGAGCAGCTATGAGAAATCACATGCAAGTACTTCGAGTGAGATGATTCTGCAGGAAAAGCTGACTCTGGCAGTCAAAGCTCAGCTCCCAGAGCCTACATGCTGGACAGAGACAACCAACTCTCTGAACTGTATGTGAACATGTGCACACACATGCACAGGCACAATGTTAAAAAACAAACTTTAAAAGTACATACAGATGGCTCAAGAGTTGGCTCGGTGGTTAAGAACAGTGGCTGCTCTTGCAGAGGACCCAGGCTGGTTCTCAGTCTACACATGGCAGCTCACAACCACCTGTAACCTGTACTTCCAGGTGACCGCAGAGGCCTTCTTCTAGCCTCTGTGGGCTCTGCACACATGTGGTGCACATACAGATGGGGAGGTAAACAGTCATACACATAAAATAAAAATAAACATACCCTTTAAAGACAATGCCCACAGGTAGCTGAGGGCAACATCTTAATGGTGGAGCACCAGCCTGGGTCCGCATTCAACCCCAGCAGCTTAATAGTGGAGCACCAGCCTGGGTCCGCATTCAATCCCAGCAGCTTAATGGTGGAGCACCAGCCTGGGTCCGCATTCAACCCCAGCAGCTTAATAGTGGAGCACCAGCCTGGGTCCACATTCAACCCCAGCAGCTTAATGGTGGAGCACCAGCCTGGGTCTGCATTCAATCCCAGCAGCTCTCTCTGTTTCTTGTTTTGTTTTGCTCTTTAAGAGAATGCATGGTGGTGTACACCCTTAATCCCAGAACTTGGGAAACAGACAGGTGGATCTCTGAGTTCGGGGCCAGCTTGGACTATAGCATGAGTTCCAGGACAGCCAAAGCTACAAAGAAATCCTCTGTTAAAAAAACAAACAAACAAAAACCACCACCAATAACAATGAACAAAGAATATCTGTCTTTATCTTTGAGGTGATCACCAAAAGAACTGAACTCAGGGCCTTGGAAACGGGTTAACACTTGCATAGTTATGGCAACATTATTTTTAACAGCCCATATGTAAAAATGACCTAAACGTCCAGGCAGATAAAGGAATTAAAAGAGTATATACATAAAACAAGAGACTGAAGGCCAATGTGAACGGACGTTGAGGACATTATGCTAGGGCAAGGACATATAGCTTCAGGGAAACAAGATAAACAAGCAATAGAGATCTGCCGCACAGCACTGTACATGGCCAACAGGATGTGCTGCATACTTAAGAACTCATTCAGGGATTTCAGAGAAGGCTCTCGCTGTTCTTGCTGGAGACAGAGCTCATTCTCAGCGCCCGCACCATGTGGCCCTTACCCACTATAACTCCGGGTCTAGGGGATACCATGCTCTCTCCTGGCATCCACAGGAACAACTGTTCTCATGTGTGCCCCATATCCAGGGATTAAAAAACTAAATATGAGGGGTTAAGAAAACCTCACTCAGATGACAGCGCTCATGTTAAGCATCTCTTACAGCTTAGATGCACTGTGCTTCCCAAAAGGCTCTAGTAAATTCTCTCTGCCAACAAAATCAACAAAATAAGCCAATTCAAACCAAATTAAAAGCGTAAAGGTAGGTTTGTCAGGGGTAGCTCTCAGACAGGTTCACCAGTCCCAAGGAATGGGGCCAGGGAAAATGCCATGCAGACAGGGAAGAGGGGAAGAGAGAGAGAGAGATGGGGGGACGGGAAACCCAGCCCCTGGGCTAGAAAACTCAGGGCAGAGGGTGGGTATATGCCAACCATACCCTGTAACAGGTAGGGACCGAGGGATGCTGGGAGAACCGGGAAGCCAGGTCCACTTTGATATGTTAAATAGGGACCTCAGCCACTAGTCCTGGGTCTGAAACCCAACAGGCTCATGTGCAGATGTGCAGACAACTGCTTCCTTATCTGGCAGGTACAACCAGAGATGAGTAGCTGCAGCATGAGGACTCTGGTGTCATCACTAGGTTCATCCATTGAAGGAGTCATAATTTGCTGGTGCTCTTGGGATGTGGCAGAAACCCTGGAGGTGAGGGCTAACCGGAGGAAGCAGGTCACTGAGGCATGTCCTGGGGGCTTTCTTGTTGCAGGACCATCTCTGGCGCTACATCTTTGCCACCACGAGACAAGCAGCTCTGTTCCAGTGCGCCCACCTGCCAGGATATTCTGCCACACCCAGGCCCATAAATGGTACAGCCAGCTACCAATCAGAACTGGGAATCAGAGTAAATCTTTAAACTGTTTCTCGGGAGTATGTGTCAGTGATGGAACTGTAATGCGGTGTTCTCACAATAAAATAAAACTATGAAAAACCAACACTCTGGAAGTTCACTCTCATAGCAGGTCCATAGTAAGTGTGCTGGGATTCAGGAGGTGTCGGAGAGGAAAAATCACAAACAAGGTGTCTAACCTAAATACAACATCCCCTTCCCTCTCACACTCTCAAGATATCAGGCTGCATGCCGGTTCAGGTGGGAGAGAGCGCCCTGGCCGGGGCTGAGAATCGAAATCGACAGAGACTGAGGTTTGCGGAGCAGGGAGAAGGAGGCACTCAGCAATGATCACAGGACCCACGCAGAGTTCCAGAGAAGTTGCTTGGCTGGCCTGGTCTCTGGCTAGCCAACAGTACCAGGCCTCTTCCTGAGGTGAGCCTTCTGCTATGCAAATGCGGTCTCTCCGCACCTGCTGCATGACTCAGTCACCCCTGCCACCACACCCTCAATCCAAACTCAGAACCCCTTTGTCATCTCAGCTAGACGTGGGTCCCAAAGCAACAAATATCATGAAGATGTGACCGTCTGACAGTGAGGTACAGGGTACCTCCCAGTACAGTGGGTACCGGGATGGCCCCACTCTGTTTCCAGGAAAGCAGCCTTTGCCACCTGGGAGCACACGTCTGCGTGCTCCGCCTCCATCCGCCTCCATCCGTGCTGCAGGGGGCTTGCATCCCCAAGTCCCAGAGTCCTGAATCTCACCTCTCAGGGAGCAACCTCATGCCCGCTGTGCAGAGGATGTAAAGGGGGGTCTCCTTGTGCTTCTTCACAGGCACATGAGCAGCGGCGAAGCTCAGCAGAGGTCGCAGGTAATCGCTGGCATGTTCCGGAGTGTCTGCCATCGCGGAGATTCCTCAAGTAAAACATATACATACACATTATACATATATAATATATATAAAAGTAAAATGAGTATGTATTAACAATGTATAATATATATAATATATTATATGTATTAATATAGATATTAATGTAGATCACATAATACTCAGAAAATGAACACTCAAAAGATTCTGTCAAAGGAGCCAGGCAGTGGTGGCACACTCCTTTAATCCTTGCACGTGGGAGGCCAAGGAGATAGATCTCTGAGTTCAAGGCCAGCCTTGTCTGCAGAACAAGTTCCAAGATAGTCATGCTACAGAGAGAAATCCTGTCTCAAAAAACAAAAACAAAAAAATTCTATGGAAGGACCTACATTTATGGGGGGTAGGGTGTTAGATGTTTTTTGTTGGTGGTGGTGATGGGTTTTTTGAGACAGAGTTTCTCTGTATAGCTTTGGCTGCCTGGACTCACTTTGTACACCAGGCTGGCCTTGAACTCACAGAGACCCGCCTGCCTCTGCCTTCCAAATGCTGAGACTAAAGGTGTGTGTCACCACGCCAGCTACATTTATGTTTCTGAAAGAAGTAGGATGGCACTGAATGAGAGATTCCTCTCACTGCCCAGATCCCCACAAAAACAAGGCAGCTTCCTCCCCCCCTTTTCTTCCTACACCTACATCAGGTAAAAGATCAACAAGGAAACTCATTCTGATTAGTACCTGGCTTGATTTTTTTAACCACGGGCTGGCTGTTTCGGTCTCTCATCTGTTTGATGTCCAGCAGGTCATGGGGGTTCCCATTATGCCTGGGCCAGAAGTAAACAAAAATCCGCGAGCCGCTGCTCCCACAGTCCACCACAAGTCCATAATTCAGGTTTGGGTCTTCCGTGTTGGTGGCTTCCAGGTCTCCTACCCGAGCCAGATACCTACGAAGGATAAAATAGGATAAGTTAGGTTCATGAAGAGCACCGGAGCTCACTTCAGATGGTTGATAGTCTTCACTGACAGCCCACACATCTGATTGGCCCCTACACTTTTGTGTACTTGGGTTCTAGCTATGTATACATGGTATAATACAAAATAAAGTAAAAAATATTTAAGGTTTTGTTTACTTGTTTTGTTTCTTGAGACAGGGTTTCACTAAATAGCTTTGGTTGGCTTAGCTCATTACGTTGACCAGGCTGGCCTTGAACTCACAAAGGTCTGTATCTGCCTCTGCCTTCCTAAAGTTGGGATTAAAGGCATGCACCAGCAGACCTTGAAAATATTTAAATATTAATTCACTTAACTAACAATAAATTATGTATGGATAATTAGTATGGATAAATTCAATCCATACTAACGCCACATACACACACATACATATGTAACATATATTATATAAAATATAATATATATGCGCACACACATATACATATATACATGTACATACCTACAGTATACTTCCTGAGACTACACTTTCTGAGACAAGAAACAGGAGTGGTATTGTTTCATAATGTTGCAAATGTCTTTTACGCCTTGACTAACATCTCACATTTGCTTTGGTATTCAGTGTGCTACAGACACGGCATCAGTGGAGGGTGTGATATTCTAGCCTTTCACACCTACTCCAAAAGGGAAGAGCTTTTCTCTCTTTCTTTTTAAAATTTATGTTTTTTATTGATTGGCTGGCTGTGGGGACTGAACCTAAGGTCTCACACATGCTGGGCAAGCATTCTATCACTGTTACACCCCCACCCCCAGACCAAGAAGTAGTTTTGATAGACCTTCAGACACTGCTTCCACATTATAACCTAAGACAAGCGGAGTTCATTCTTTTCTTTTCTTTTGAGACAGGGTTTCCTGTGTAGCCTTGGCTGTCCTGGACATGCTCTGTAGACCAGGCTGGCCTTGAATTCACAGAGATCCACCTCTCTCATAGAGAGTTAGCTACCTGCCTTTGCCTTCGTGTGCTGAGATTAAAGGCGTGGCCCACCATGCCCAGCTATAAGACAGAATCTTAAAAACATTATGAAATACCTAAGTCTGAAGACTACAGTTTTCTCACAGTCCTTTCTTCAGGTAAAAACAGTGTTCCAGGATAAAAGCAGCTAGATTTAGTTCACAGCTTAGCTGCCCAAGGATTCTCCCCCATGACAGTTCTGGCGTGCAGGACTGTGGAATGCCTACATCTCATCTCAGCACATAGTAAATAAAATGCTGCCAAGTGCAGTAATCACGCTTCCCATTATAACTGTTGTCACCACGCAGAATGGGGTAACGAAAAGTACAGCTTTGTTTCGTATTGCTATATTGATTGTGCGAAGCCATCACCAATTGTATGTCCTCATACATCACCCAGGCAAATGTCAACTTGTTGAAAAAGGCAAATAACGATGACAACAGTCAGGAGGTGGAAGTAACCCAGCAATGGCTGAATGGGGAAATAAGACATGCTCTATACATACAAAGAAACATTATTCAGCTTTACAAAGGAAGAAGATCTCATTACATGCTGCCACGGGACATTATGCCAAGAGAAATAATCTAGTCACAAAAAGATAAATACTCCATTTATTACACTTGCATGAGGTGTGTAAAGGAGTCAAAGACACACAAACAGAAGTGACATGGTTGGGGACCACTGGCTGGCAGAAGGAATAAAGAGGAATTGTTATTTGATTGGTAGAGAGTTTCAAACCTGTAAGATGACTAGGTTCTGAAGATCTGTTGTGTAGCAATGTAAATACCCTGAACAGCCCTGAACTGTACACTTAAAAATGATTGAGACGGCAAGCTTTGTGTGATTTACTACAGTGACAAGGGCAGATGAGATCTTAGTACCATCACAAGTTTTGAATTCACAGCTCTCAGGAAGGACTCACACTTTGAGGAACACTACTGTAACGAAACCTTTTTTCTCCCACGCATCGCCCCTGTTTTCTACTTATTCTCTCTCATCGTCTTTGGCAATGGTTTCCCTCCTTCCTTGCTTGCTTTTTTGTTTTTTCTGGAGGCAGGCTCTCATGTATCTTGGCCTCCGTCTCCTCTGTACTGGAGTACTGGTACACATTGCTACACCTGGTTAAGGCAGTGCTAGGGTTCAAACCTAGGGCTTTGTACACAGCTAACGACTGAGCTACTTGCCCTATTTCTCAGAAACCTCTGTGCAGCTGTGCTGGCTCTGATATTACTGACAATGATTCCAAAAGCCTTTTCTCTCTTTCTTTCTATCTGTAAAAGTAACTTTTATTCATGTGTTTTAAATGTCATCTTGGAGGCAATTGCCTCTGTCTGCTAACCTAGGCCTAGTCCTGGAAGCTTCTAGCGTCCATTCAATCTAATCTAGGCCTAGAATGCTTTCAGCCTCCGAGACTTACTGATGAATAAGTTCACCCTTTCTAGTTCTTTCTGAACTCTGGCTGGCTGGTTCAACTCAGCTGTTCTGGCTTAAGTGCCTCTCCTAACTGACTGATTCAATCTGGCTTCTCTCTTGGCCTCTAACTGAATCGCTCTGCTTAGCCTCATACTAACTTTGGGGATATGTTCTAATCTTCTGGGTCCTCATTCTGTCTCCACCTGTGTCTAGCTTGTTCTCTCTTCAGCCTTCCTCTGTAAAATTCTCCCAGTAACAGTGCCTCTGAATTCCGCAGACTAAACTGCCATAAGCTCAACTCCACACAGTGCCTCTCAACTCACTGACTGAACTGAACTAAGAGGGCTGCTTGCCTCTGTCTCCTGGGATTAAAGGAGTATCTGTATTCCAGTCAGAGCAGCCATGTTCTGAATTAAAATTCCTTTCCATCTACTGAGCTATTTATTTTTGAAGCAAGGTCACACTAAGAAGCTTCAACTCACCTGAAATATGCAGACCATGCTGGCCTCAAACTCACAGAGATCCATTTGCCTCTGCCTCCTGAGTGCTAAGATTAAAGACATATGACAACACACCAGCCTCGTTTAAAAAAAAAAAATTGTGTGTATGTGAGTGTGTGTGTGTGTGTGTGTGCATGCACGCACATGCACACAGGTGCCTGTAGAGGTCAGAAGCCTCCATTGCCGGGAGCTGGAGTTACAGGTGTTTGTGAATCACCTAAAGGGATACTGGTGCTGGGAACCACACTCAAGTGCCCTGCAAGAACAGTGCATGCTCTTAACCATGGCACCATCTCTCCAGCCCCTTCTGCCTTTTCTCTCTGCTCTGAGGGTGCATTATGCCCTCTGAGTAGCTAGTGAATACTTCAGCCTGAGCCCTCACAGTTTCTCTACATCTGCTTAGGCCATTTCTCCAGAGGAGGCACACTGCCCGCAGCTCTTGTTACTGACACTGATCCTCACAGTCCTGTGCCAAAGTCCGTAGGTGCTCACTGTCCCTGGAGCCCACAGCGTGGAGCTGTCGGTTTGCTCACAATCCTCCCGGGTCTCTCTTCTGCTATCCTTTCTGATTCTTGCTGAAACAGCAATTTCACAGTTCTAATTTTGGTGCAGCTCAACTCAGCTTTCTCTTCCTTTAGACTTCATCATGAGAGCAACAGTAAAAAGAAAAAAAAAAAAATGTCAGCTGGCTTTAGGCCACAGGGCAGAAAGGAAGGACCAGATGGCGTTCATTTTCTGCTCCCTAGTTGAGTCTTTGATCAATCACTGCAGCCAGCAGGAAGTCTCCATTTTTCTTATCTTGCACACAGACAAGTAAGTGAAGAAGGGCTTTCCCTCCAGGAAGCAGCACAAGTACGGCTTTCTGGAACGCTAACCTCCTCAAATAATCTCATCCACCTTCGTACACTTTCCAACCACCCAACAGTCTCTGTTCTCCAATGCAAGCAGACCAACAGTCCTTTCCTAAATGTTTTCATTTATGATTTTCAGACCCAGCCTTGGCCATTACAACGAACCACTAGAACCACTGGACCCTTTTCCTTTGCTGGTGCCACAAAGCCTAAGAGAAAATATCTAACAGTTCCGGAATCCTTCATCCACCTTCCCAAGAGATAGCCAATTCCCCACCCACACCTCACTCTCCTCCCCTTCCCTCATACAGTGCATAACTCCATCTCCCTCCACCCCTCCTCTTTCCACCTTCTCTCTCTAACATGATTTTCCTCTAGTCATTGCTAAATCGATGAAAGTTACCCACAAATACAGTCCCTCAAGCAGAAATGGAAGATGAGGGCTTTTCACTGCCGTTATCCTGAAACTATTAACATCATTACAGCTATAACCAACCAAACCAACCTGGCACACTTGATCGACATCAATTATAGCACTTTCAGCGTTCAAAAAGAACTCAGCAATGTGCCAAAAGTCAATAAATGGGGCCTCCATCAGTATGGGCCTACCAGCTCTTTGCTGAATGTCATCATATTTTAGGACACTACTTATAATTCAAAACCAAACATAGCGCGGCATTACAGTAGCTGTCCTTGAGTGGCCTTAATACATGCCCAGAAAAAAAATCTGAAAGGTTATTGCTTGCCTCTTAATAAGATTAGCCAAAGCAGACAGCAATGCTTATAACTTAAACCCTGCTTTTAGGTGGAATAAATGCCATTAGAATAAGGCAAATGAATGCATACAGAGATGCCTCCAATTTCATCAGAAAAGAACTTTCAAACTCTTATAAAAGAAAACCTAACTTCATATGTATATCCTAAAGTGAAACATTTTCTTTTAATTTAATGTAAGGCCTCTTTTTGACCTCTAGAATACTATGGATACGAGCTCACAGTGGAGAAGGAGAAAGAGGAAAAAGAAGAAGCCAACTCTGTGTTTTTGAAACTGCCTACAGAAAACTCACACAGGTGCGTCCACTGTTTTTAGGCATATTACCTTAAAATTGGTATGTCATTAAGAGTTGAATAAAATGCAAATTAAAGGTCTTTAACAGAAAATGATTAGAATATTATGAAACACGAAGATGCAGAAAGATCAGCATAAGCAAAGCTCTGTTTACTGAGACCACAGAATGACTGCAGTGTTCCTTTGCACACATTCTCCCGAGCAATGGTCCCCACATTTGCTCCTGTGAGGACACCTGTGGTCTGTTCCCAGCAGCATGCCCTGTCTGTGATACCACAGAACACTGGCTCAGATGTCAGCATGAGACTTAATAATGTAAGGAGGAAAAGTGTAACTATATTTTATCTGTATGTAATATAAAAACTCATGAGCACTTGCCTTAAATCTTTTGGAACTGTTGATAAAAGCCTTTTGCATGATTCCTAGTTACTTGATTCATCATTCTCTTATCATTTGTCATTCTATTAGTGCTCCCTGATATTCAAGCAGCAACTGCTATTACAAGAAAAAAAAAAGAAAGAAAGAAAGGAAAAAGCAGAACTTTTGTTTGGTTGGTTGGTTTTCTTTTGTTTTGTTTTTTTTTATGACAGAATTTTTCTGTGTAGCCTTGGCTGTCCTGGACTCACTTTGTAGACTAAGCTAGGCCTTGAACTCACAGAGCTCCTCCTGCCTCTGCCTCCCTGAGTGCTGAGATTAAAGATTTGCGCCACCATGCCTAGCTAAAAGGCAGAACTTTTAATGGAGACAATGCTGCCCATTTGCAGAATATACTTCAAGGTAGAAATGGGAATTAAAGAAGAGAAAAATCAACATTATTTCAAGTATGCTAGGGCTAGCTTTGCTTAGTCAATCAACATGTTGGGTAGTCTAGACACTTTCTTTATTTGCTGCTCACTTTTCCATGACAGGGTCTCAACACCTCACCTCTCAATGCTGGGGTCACAGGTATGCACCACCCCAGCTGGCTAGGTGCTGTATGCCCAATCCAAATGACAAGATAAGAAATCAGCTGCACAGCCGGGCAGTGGTGGTGCATACCTTTAATCCCAGCACTTGGGAGGCCAAAGCAGGCGATCCCTATGACTTCAAGGCCAGCCTGGTCTACAAAGCAAGTCTAGGACAGCCAGGACTATACAGAGAAAGCCTATCTCAAAAAAACAAAACAAACAAAGAAAACTGAAAGAAAAGAAAAAAATCATTTCACTCCCACTTTATGCACTAAAATAAATAGGACTTAATATTAAGAAGCCTCCATATAACAAACAACGAGGGCTAACTGACCCTAAAGCCCAATAACGCCTCAAGGAACCATATTGAGTCTGACAGTTCTCGCCAAGGCTGCATATTCGAAACCTCTGACTTCAGAGAGGCCTTGTCATTTAGATTTCTTACAGGTCCCTAAGTGATTTAAAGATGCAAAGACTAAAAGCATTAACTAAATTATCAGTCTGTATAATAAAAGTTTTAATAACAACAACAACAACAAAACCAACCAAAAGAACATAGAACTGTTTACCACTATAGATACTGTAGAAATGTTTAATTATTCAGCATATTTTTTTCCCAGTGTCTTTGGGACAGGCTCTTATTATGTAGCCTAGTCTGCCTGAAGGCTTGGATTACAGGCATGCAATATAGCACCTGGGTTCCGGCTGCCTTTAATGAAGTCCTCCTTTGCCTCACTCGCCAGTTATCACTGCTTTTAGGGCACCTGCATCTATTGACAACATGAAGCTGTATTCTTTGGTCTTGTGAGGCAAGTCATGGCCACACTGATTAAAACCCTGGAAAAGAAAGGGGATGGCACCGTGGCTCCTGCCTGTGACCCTAGAGCCAGCACAAAGCCACCCTGGGGAAAAAGTGACTTTCGGGTCAACTTGGCCTACACAGTAAGAACAAGCAAAAGCAGAAACAAAACAAGTCAGGAGAGGAGGAGGAGGAGGATCAGGAGGAGGAGGACAAGGAGGAGCCCAAGGGAAAAGGAAAGCAAGCTGTAGGAAAGAGCCTATCTTATCATAATGTACATGTACTTTTAGAACATGAGCTTAGCGACAGCACACCTGGTTGGGTACTCACGTCTCTCTTCTGATTCATTTATGATTAACTTTGTTCCTGATCTTAACTGTGTGCAGTTCCTGATCTTAAATGGCTATCTCAATTATGCGCGCAGGTCTGCTCCCTGCCGAGGCTATGAACTCTGTTCAGGAGCCACGTTTCACTCATCTTTGTACCCCAGTGTCTAATACAATACTCCGAACGCACAGCAAGCTCTCAGAGAATGTCTCATGGAGGCTGCCACCTGTGGAACTTAGAGTACACGGCTGTTTGTGGCAGTGTGCCCGGAGCCGTCAATTAAATAGCAATAAGTTCGAGGGTACTGGCTGCTGACTGCTTGACCAGAGCAGTTCAGGGTGTTAGGACTTTAGAAATGTCCTTACAGTGGACAATCTGTGTCCTCCACAGTTTCACAGCGATCTCAAACCAACCTCAAAAGTCACTGGATGTGGTCACTTAGGACTCAGTGGTTAAGAACTACCGGGTTATCCACCTCCTACAGACCACTCAGCGTTTTCACTCTTCTGTGTTGCTGCCACCCAACTTCAAGGTGCCTTTTGCCCTACTCAAGTGTGACAGCGGGTCTCTCTGCTTTATTTCCTTCCAACTCCTTCTCCACAACGCCACCAAAGTGAATTTGTTCACTTGTTTGTTTTTCAAGACTGGGTTTCTCTGTGTGGCCCTGGCATTCCTGGAACTCACTCTGTAGACAAGGCTGGCATCCAACTCAGAAATCTGCCTGCCTCTGCCTCCCTGAGTGCTGGGGTCAAAGGTGTGCACCACCATAAAGAACAAATTGTAACCCACCTCTCTTCAAAACCTTCCAAGCCCTTTCTCTACCCTTTGGATGAAATCTGAACACTCCCATCCACGCCCACCCCTGATCCAACAGCTTCACCATCCAGACCCTTCTCTACCTCTCCACCATGTGGCTCAGTACTCATGTCCTTAACAGTTTACTCTGTTCATGTTAGCTGATCCATATGGGATCCAGTCAGATCACGCTCTCTTCCCATGGGAAACTGAGCTAAGGTCTGTCAAGAAAATCCCACGACACAGCAAAGAAACTCAATGTATGGACTTAGATTGAAAACTTGTGTTTTTAGTTAACATATTTCTTAAGGTCAATTGCTGACTACTGTAGTCACCCAAACAGTATATTCTTTCCTAGAAAACAAGACTCCAAACTAGAAATGAACAGGAGTTCTAGCGAAGAAAGGTTGAACATCCAAGCAGCTTGAAAAAAGCAACACACGGTCTGTGCTTGGTAGGCCAGCAGCACAATTTTAACCGGTTGGCAACAGAATGAAATGAGATATTCTGGGGACAGAAGCAGTGAGAAGTAAGACTAGGCATTTGTCACAATTCTGACCACAAAAGCTTCATGGAGAGCGCTGCTAGAGGATTCTGGCGAGATTCACCTCATCCTTATGAGAGGGCCATGCCAAGCCTGTTTCTCTCTCCATGGGACCTGAATGAGGATGCCTGCGGCCCTGGGTGCTATGGCCACTATTTTACAACCATTAAAAAAGACAAGCCTGTAAACAGCAGGAGGCAGCAACTTCCCTCCTGCTGACTAATTGTGATGCCCGTGGTCTCTCGTCTCTGGACATCAAGTAATAGGAACCAGTAAGGTTTTTTTGTAATTATTATTTAAATCAATTTGAGTTATTACTTGGAGCCCAAAGAATAGCCCATATCATATGCCTAAGAAAAAATTCTAAAAAAAAGAAAGAAGAAAATCATGTTGAAAATAATGAATACACTGTAACATCATTTACTTTTATAGCCTCAGCACAAATTAATCTAAAAACATAGCAACATGAGTTTTCTGTGGAAGCACATAGACCATTCTGGTGCAATTGGTAGGTCATTGAGGACATAGAAAATAATTCAGGAAATTTTTCTGCAAAAAAAAAAAAGGATATTCTGCTCTCACTGGATAGAATTAACAATATTAAAACATTATGGAATTAATATTAATGAGCCAGCATGGTGGTGCACACCCCTAATTCCAGCACTTGGGAAGCAGAGGCAGGCAGGTCTCTGCTTTAAAGCAGCCACGCCTACATAATGAGACCCTATGAAAAAATTAATTAAACAAATAAACAGAAATAAAATATCCAGAATAAAACACAGAGAGATAAAAAAGACACATCATCAGTTAATTTGGGGAAGGCCTGCAGGATTGGTGCACTCAGAGCCCTCGGAGGAGAAGGAACACAGAAACGTATTTGAAAAATGATGGTCAAAATGTTTCCAAATTTGGTTTTAGAACTCTTAACTGGGTTGATCTGAAAATCTGAGGGCCCGCTGTGTTCACCTTTGTCCCTCAGTATTACGCAGAGCAAGCACTCTGCCAGTGGCTGCTGCTGGAGTCACCAGTTCCATAGAAAGTGCTGGCAAGGTCCATCACAGCCAAGCTGCTTCAGACCAGGAGAACCTCTTAAAAAAAAAAAAAAAAAGTATTTATTTATCTCAAGACAGGGTTTCTCTGTGTAGCCTTGGCTGTCCTGGACTCGATTTGTAGACCAGGCTGGCCTTGAACTCACAGAGATCTGCCTGCCTCTGCCTTCTGAGTGCTAAAATTACAGGCCTGAGCCACCATGCCTGGTTAGGAGAACATCTTAAGAGCTCACAGGAGGAAATGACACGTGTACTCAGAAATCCAAGATACACATGACAGCAGACTTCTCAAAAAGAATGCAAGCCAAGAAGAAAAGATGATCAACACAGAGTTCTTTAACAACTGAATTTTTTTTTCCAAAATGAAAGCAAAGCAAGGTCTTTCTCCTCTCCTTTACATAAAAGTTTAAATTAAAAAAAAAGAAAGAAAGAATTCACCCCCTATAGACTCACCCTAATGGGAAAAATTTTTCTTTTAGACAACAGGAATGTGATGGTAAAGGCACTGGTGAATATATGAGTAAACATATTTTTTTTATTTTAAAAATCCTTTAAAAGATTAAAAAAATAAAAATAAAAATCCTTGAGAAGATAACTGACTGTTTAAGATAATAATAATATGTTACTGAACTTACACCATTTGTAGAAATAAAATGTATGACAACAGCTTAGAGTCTACTGGGGAAAGAGGACTGAGAATTTACTGTTATCAGGCTGTTACAGTACAGTACCTCAAGTACAAGCAATGTGATAACGCTACGCACTATAAATCCTAAAGCAACAATTAAAAGAAATTAATTCACCAAAGGGAATAAAATAGAATCATAAAAAAAAAGTACTCAATTCCAAAGAAAAGATGGGGGCCAGAACAAATGAGAGAAACACAAATGATAAGACAAAGTCTAAACATATAGCTATATTAATACCAGGCTAGTAGATTTCAGAGCAAAGAAATAAAATCAAGGATAAAGAGACTCAAGTCACAATGACAGAGAAGTCAATTCATCAAAAGCATACAACAATCCTAGACATGTCTGCACCTCGTAAGCCTCAGTCCTCCCAGACAAGAAAACAGAAAGCTGTCTGTCATGGTGGAAATACAGCATCAGCATTCTTGAATTAAAACTGAACACAGCCAGAATAGGACTTAGGACCTTCCTTATGTAATAAATGACAAGCAATTTTACTAATAAAAGTATCTCTCAGGAGTCAAAGGTAGTGCATTAAAGATTAAAATAACTAAATACAGACAGCCGAGTCTGTTGACACAGACTGCATCCTCACTAGTGAGGAGGCTGAGCTGCACACTGACCACAAGTTCAAGTTCAGCCTACAGGGTGAGTTCTAGGTCATTCTGGGCCTGGACAGCTTAGTGAGAACCCTGTCTCAACAACCAAAATTTTTAAAAGGGTGGTGACTTAACTCAGTGACTGAGTAACCAAGTGTGTGCATGACAGTGGTCCCAACCCCAGCACTGCGAAAGTAGGCTCCTAACTCCAACACCAAGCTGCTCACAGCGATCTGAAGCTGACTCACCTCTCGTACTGCCTGTCTCGTGGTAATGAAGTGCCCCAACGCCGTAAATCCATGATTAATAGAAGCAGAAGGAGACAGGGTATGAAGAAGAGGGCCAGGAATGCCACCCGCTGACGGAGGAACGGGCTCACTGTGGGCACGGTGAAGTACCAGGAGGCTGGGCAGAGGTAGGAAAAACTGATCCTGGAACGAGACAAACGTTTGTCAAAGTCTTAAAACACTGCTTAAAAACGGTTTTAAAACTCGACGAAAGCCCTCAAGGCAAAAATCCAGGCCGAGAGAAGTCTAAAAGTCTAAATGTTTTTTTCAGTCTCAAATGAGAGAAAAGCACCTTAAGCTCAAAGTATCTCTATTACGCAGTTTGAGAGGCTTGATCTAAGCCTGGCGGTGGTGGCTCACTCCTGTAATCCCAGCACTCAGGGAGGCAGAGGCAGGTGGATCTCTGTGAGTTTGAGGCTGGTCTACAAAGTGAGTCCAGGACAGCCAAGGCTACAAAGAAAAACCTGTCACAGAGAGAGAGAGAGAGAGAGAGAGAGAGAGAGACTGACTTGATCTACTGTTTCCAAACTCTTCAATTTAGTGCAATTCAAAGATTTAATCTAGGTGGCTGAAGAGATGGCTCAGTAGTTAAGAACACTGACTGTTCTTCCAGAGGACGAGGGTTCAACTCTCAGCACCCACACAGCAGCTCACTACTGTCTGTAACTCCAGTATCCAACACCTTCACACAGACATAAACGCAGGCAAAAGATCAACGCACACAAAAATAAATAAGTTTTAGAAAAATATTTAATCTAGTGTTAACGGGAACATTATCAGGCTCCCCGGGCCACTTCCTAACCCTGGTGATTTAGAGGAACCGCCACACGGCCACTAGCAATGCTGACAAGAAACCAGATGCTTAGAAAAGTTACTTAACTGATTGTTCTAACCTCTTTAACAAATTATACACACAAGGAGACCTTTATTTAAAACTCTGCTTTAACATATACATAGTAAAAACTGAATCGTTTACCCTGATTCTACCACCTTAAAGACAAGTACTACTCTCAAGACCCCAATGGCCTTTCAAAAGAATACCGCTTCGACGTCTTTGCATACACCTGACCAGGATGCAAAGTTCAGGTGCAGCCTCAGGACGTGCCACCTAGCCGCCCAGACCCGATCCCCACCTACCACCCTCCACTGAGCCCTCCGGCAGAGATAACGGGTGCCAGCCTTACCTAGCCATGAGTTCCCTTCAGTGGTCTAGACGTCTGTCACCTCCTTTTCCTTTTGCCCTGAGAGGGTGGCCTCCTAGTCCCCGGCATCTCTTAAGGCTGCAGCCTGGAAAAGGGTTGACTGGCTTTCAGACATACCCCCAGCAGTGCCCAAAGGATCGGGTCCCCTCTCACGACTGCACACTTCCCACCCACTGTACTGGCCCGCACTCCCGTAGCTTCTCTCTCCTCCCCGAGGACCGTACCGCGCATCCCGGGCGCCGGGCGCTCCTGTGGGCCGGCTCCCGGCTCACTGAGCACGCCGCCCAGGTGGTAGGGACGAGGGACCCCCGCCCCTGGCCCCGTCCCTCTCCGCCCCGCAGCTCTGCCGCCGTCCCACTCACGGGATCCCGAGGCCCGCTCGTCCCTCCGCACAGCCCGGCCTGGTCCTCGGCGGTTCTCCGTGGCTCCCAGCACAGCCGGAAGGAGGCCTGGCCGCCGGCGGCGCCACGTCCCCAAGGAAACCGCACCGAGCCAATGACTGCGGGGACCCGGAGAGGCCGGCCCCGCGCGCAGCCGGAGCGCGGACGAACCGGCGGCAAGCACTCGCCGAGCGACTGTCCGCGGCGGGGCCAATCCCCAAGGGCGCCCGGCCCCGCACGCCCGCCCCCGGGCTCAGGGCAGCAGCCAATCGAGAAGGCGCCGCGCCCGGGCTCCGCCTGGAGGGCGGGCGGGGACCCGCAGCCCGCACAGGGCAGAGGTCGCTGGCTGCTGGGTCGCCCGCTCCCCGCGGCTGGCCTCCCGACCCTGCTTACGCTTCTGGACCGTTCCTGTGGGCAGGACTCGGGATGCTCACCACAGCCGTGCGCTTGTTGCCCACAGCCCTTCTTCCCACAATGGCAGTTCCTCCACCCCATCCCTTTTGCCCGCAAACCATGATGACCTGGGATCTTCGGCATCTCTCGTGATAGAAACGTGGTGAGGAAAAAAAAAAAAAATGGAGACAGTGATGTTTGCATCGAAGCGCTCGTGTCCACTCCTTCAACGTTTATTGCCTACTGTGTGCAGATCATGAACATTTGTGTTAGGGTCCTCTTGGACCTTCCGGTGATACATGCAAAAGCAACGGTCTTTTATTCTTGTTTATGCCAGCCCTGTGTCTTATTTACATGAAGAAGTCTCTTGAATGGGAAAGAGTCTGGTCTTCGCAACCTGTCTCTTTCACCACGGCCCACTACGCACCTTCTGCGTCTCCTCACCTCTTGGGTAAGCTCCGGCGTGTACCCTTGCGGGTTTGGACCCGATGGTTTTTTGTTCAATCTGCTGTGTCTTCCACCTACTTTGACTATCAGCTCCTGCTCACCTCTTACCTTTGGCTTAAGAGTGTCTTCCTCCAAAAATCTTACCCAACCGGAACATCGCTTTATAAACACCTTCTGTTTCAGTTATCCCTTGAACTTCAATCATGTGCCCCAGTCTGCCGTCTAGAAAAAAGTCCTTGAAAGCGGGACTGCTGTTTTTACACATGCCCAAAGCTAGGCCACCCTTCCACACATAAAACGCCTCTAACTTGGGATACAAATGAACACTGGAGCAAGGATGAAGACTAAGATGAGATCAATAGCGACTATTTTATTCAAAGCTGGCTGTAACGGTGATAGTCACTGTCACTGCATTTGGCAGAAAATCGACGCTGTCAGAGGAGTAAAGCGCTTAATAGTGAAAGGGACAAGGGCTCATGTACCTCTGACTTCAAGGTATTATTCATAGCTGAGAGAGGCCGAAGGTTAGGTGGCTGGGTCAGAGTAGCACCTTCAGCGCCCTCTGGCTGGGCCTGAGTCTGAGAGGAAAAGAGCAAATAAGAAAGACACTAGCTTGAGGTGGTGGCCGGTCTTTAATCCTACCACGTGGGAGCCAGAGAGGCAGGCCGATCTCTGCTAGTTCGAGGTCAGCATAGCCTACATAGTGAGTTCAGGATAGGCAGGACAATGTAGAAAGGCTCTGCCTGGCTGGTTGCCGCGGAGGTTGATCAGTGTTCTGTCATCTTCGACCTGACCTTTGTCTGGTTTCTCTTTCCCGTCTGCTGCTCTGTCAATCAGGTTGCCATCTTAACCTGTCCTTTCTCTTTGAGCCCTCATCTCTCAACATTTTCTCCCTCATCCCCACACTACTTTAGTGTTACAGTTAACCTGGACTGAAACCACACGGAGGAAAAAGTGTACAGGCAAGTGTGAGGGCTGGGAATGTAGGTTAGCTGGTAGTATTTTCCTGGCACAGACCATGAAACCCTGTGTTTGTCCCCCTGCACCACATTAAAACAACAAAACAACTGAGTACAGTGGTGAATTCTTGTAATTCTTGGAGTCGGGGCAGAGAAACAGAAGTTCAAGCTCACCCTCTGTTACATAGCAAGCTTGAGGCCAACATGAGCTACATGAGACCCTGTCTCAAAAAAAGAAAAGATGGTACCAGGCCTGATGGTACAGTTCTTTAACCCCCAGCGCTTCACCAGGAGGCTTAAGTGGGAAAATTGCTGTGAGGCAGACTGCTTGGTGAGACCTTGCCTTAAACATGAATGCACACACACACAAACACACTCACACACTCATGCAACCACACACTCACATACACATTCATGCAGTAACACACACTCATATACACTCACACACTTATGCACACTCATACAATCACATACGCACATTGCATAAAGTTGGTATTAACCACAAAAAATATAGAGATAATTTATCATTCCAAAGAACAATTCAGTGCCTAAAGAAAGGAAGACCTAGAAATAATTCAAAAGTTGTTTTGAAATACTTTTTTAACTTCTTGAAGCTTCATTCTTGGAGTTCTAAGTCTAAAATATGTATCTTTTAAACTCCAGTGCTAAACAGCAAGGAGGTGCTTTAGAGGAAAAACAAGAGTCCCACAGATTTGTAAACGATCTCTAATTCATAGGATTTATGAGCTTTGTTAACTTTACGATCCAAAGGGGCATTGAAGCATCCTTTAAGGTTAGAGGGTGTAAGTAACTACTGCCATGAAACAGAAGGGAAAACTGCACTTTAATCCAAAGATTTTCTTATTACGCTTTCCTTGAAAATTTGCCTCTGACAGCCGGTTTGGACAACACTTCCTTTAATAAGTCCATCTTCCCCCACACATGTGCTCAGCATGATTCCTTCAAAACCCTGCCGTGCATATCTGATTAGCAGCTCAAAAGGCTGAGCTCTGAGGTTTCAGTCATCAGGCCAAATCCAAAAGAGGTTGAGACCATCTCTTCCTCGTTTGATGTAACCAGCAGACATGTTGAAACAAATTATAGAAAGCTGCATTTCAAAACAAGTTTTTAACTGCTCCTTAAAGGGTTGTCTACAATTACATCAAAAATTTTGCCAAATGCCCTCGATGCCCATCCCTGAACAAAGTCAGCCAACTCCCCAGCACAACACCCCCCAGACCCCACCCAACCCCCAGCACAGGGTGTAACCCACTACTTCGTTTCTCCTTAATCAATTCTCCATCCTTCCACACCGCCACCTGTTTAACTTGTGAAGGCTTCTTTCTCCTGTTTAATCGGCCTTCTTTGTGTGCCTTTCAGACAGCTCACTGTACAAAACCAATCCTGCTGTCTCTGCACTGATTTTATCCACCCAAACCTCCTCCATCCAAATGTTCTTCTTGGACAAAATACAGTGGGATTACCCCATCTGGGAGCCATTCTAGAACCTTCTCCCCTCTGCTTTCCTTCCTCCTTTCCATCCAGGTCGTGTTCTTAAGTACTGTAGGGTATTCACCAGAGGAGACTGCTCAGACACGGGTTTAAACAGTAGAAAGTCTTTATTAACCTGCTGGTGTCTACACTGGATCCCAGTGCAGTACCGAGTCTTTCTCAGGGTGAGCTTCTAAGCACAAAAACCACATCCTGGGTTGACATACTTCAGTTAGCAAGAACAGTTAGCCAGAGCAGAGCTAAGAAGCCAAAAGACAAGGTTCGTTCATTTCGAGTCTTTCCTGGAACTATGAGTTTTGATGGATTTGGCCTTTGCTTTACTTTGGGCAGGTGGTGCTGTCTATGTGCTGAGTTTTACAGCCTGAATAGTACTTCCATCATGGAATCAGTTGTGCTAAAGTCTCAGGGCATACTAAGGTCTGGGGCCCTGTTATAAAAGGACCTAAAAGCCTCCCTGGAACTTTCTGAGAAAATGTCTCCCTGCTAGACCTGCCTGCAGACTGTGTGAGCTCCAGGATCCCACCCCATCCTGATTATTATAATGAAATTTAATCGTGCTACTTCCTGACTTAAAATCCATAACAATTATTTTATTCTATGTGTACATGTGTGTTGCCTGCATGTATACATGTGCACCCATATGTGTGTAATGCCTATGAAGATCAGAAGAGGACATTGGATTTTGTGGGACTACAGTGATCTCTGGTTGTAAGCTGCTGGGTGGGGGCTGGGAATTGAACCCAGGTCCTCTGCAAGAGCAGCAAGTGCTCTTAACCACTACACCATCTCCAGCCCTGATACGGCATTTCTTCACCCCAACAGGACATGGTGCAAATTCTTTCCATTCCTTAGCGTGGTGGGTCTATAATAATTTCACAGTAATTTCAGGATGGGGTGGCGTCCTGGAGAGCACATAGACTGTAGGCGGGCCTAACAGAAATTTTCTCAGAAGGTTCCAGGGAGGAACTTTGGTTCTTCTGTAACAGAGCTCCAGACCTTAGTAGGCCCTGAGACTTTAGCACAACTGACTAAGATTTTGGTCACTGCCTCTACCACCTTGTTAACCTGTGGAAAAATCACACTCCTATGTTTGTAGAGCACCAGGCTTCAACACCAGCCCTGGAGAAGGAATTGTGATTGGTCTAAGTCAATCGTGGTGGGACTACACCCTCAGCAGACACTAGTTTAAATATGGGCATGTGTGGGAGTTAGGTACTGAAAGGAAGCCAGGTGCTGTGGAGAGGTGCAGGGAGGAAACCATTTCTCCATCTTAAAGACAAGCACAAATCCTTGAAAAGTTTATAAAATGAGAGAAAGAAGGCCCTTTTCTCTCTGACACCAACTTACGGGTATGAGGCCTGGTGCTGCTGCAGCACAGTCTGGGAATAACTGCATAAAATGTTCACAAAACAGAAGACCCAAGCTCTTGATAGCCTCGTTTACTAACCGCAAAGACTGAAGTGTTTGATTACACACAGTGTTGCTCTGTTTTCTCTAATCATTGTGCCAGGGGAGAGCACTAGGGAATCGAGTCCTCGTGCAAGCTAGGCAAGTTCTCCACCACTAAGCAACATGCCCAGCCCTTGCATTGTTTGCTTTATAACCCAGGCTGGCCCTGAACTCAGAATCCTCCTACCTCTGTCTCATGAGTGCTGGGATCACAAACCTGTGCTGTACCCCTGCACTGGGGACTCTTCAATTCCTCTCTTCCATCCATGCTATACACCTATGATGCACACATCAGAGCATATATACTATAATCGGCCAAGCATGTTAGCACTCTATATGTCCAGAACCCAGCTATTTCTCACTGACCCTACCGCTGCTACCCCACACCTCTACCACTACTCCTTACCCTGTTGTTGCAGTCTCTGAACTGGCCTCGCTCCCAGATTCTGTTTGAACTCTGTGATCAATGTCAGTCTTTCAAGCCCAAGATCTGACCTCTCTTCTCAACCCTCCACCTCGGAGTAAACGCCGACACTCATAACTTCCAATCTCCAGGTCTATGCTGCCTACCCAACACATGTACTTCTTAGTGATCTAACCACTTACCTTCCCCCCGCCCCCTCCCCGTATTTCCTGCACCCGATTCACTCCAGACTTGCATAGTACTTCTGGAATATGACATTCTCTCTCTCACTTTTGTGCTTTTCCTTTCCCCAGAGATTTTATGCACTTGCTATTCCCACACCCTGCCCACCTGCTGGCCTCCTTCAGCCTGCATTAAAAGATCTCCCTGGTAGTATCCTCCCTAACCACCCCATTTAAGATTGTAACCCTTCCCACTCACTTCTGATTCCCCATATTTCCTCTATCATTGTTTTGCTCATTTGGTAGTTATCTTGTTTCTTAGTACTGGCTATTGGACCTAGGGCTGTTCGCACGCTGGGTGAGCACTTTTCCACTGAGCAAGATCTCCCATCTCACTTACTGGTTTACTGTCTGTCTCCCTACAAATGGAATAACATCGGTCAATAATGTGGCTGAAAAAATGAAAAAGAAAGCTCACTGCATACAAATATGTGACGATCTCAAAGAAATACTGTTAAATAAAAGTATTGAGAAAGCTGGGCATGGCGATATGCACCCATAATCCTAGCCCTTATGGGGGACTAGTTAGGAGAATGGAAGGTTGCATGCCAACCTAGGTTGTAGACCTTGTCCTCACAACTGAAAAGAATAAGCAAAACTCTAACAACAGACAACAACAAAAAAGTCCCTAACCAGATAGATTAGTCAGTGTTCTTTAGAGGAAGAGGAATGAATGAATGAATGAATGAATGAATGAATGAATGAATGAATGAATGAATGAATGAATATGTCGTTCAGGTTGGCCTGGAACTCACTATGTAGCTGAGGATGATACAGTAATTTGTAAAGAATGTGGTGCCGTGCACTCTATGTCATAGACACACGTGAGCAGCCCTTTGAAGAGGCCAGTGTGGGAAGGAACCGAGGCTACCTGGAGATACCGGCACCAGCTTGCCAGTCAGATGAATCAGCCACCGGAGAAGCGCAGTCCCCTCCCTGGCAAGTCCTCAGGTGTCTGCAGCCCAGCCAACTGCATCATACCCATCGCCCACAGAGATAATAAATGTTTATTGTTTTAAGGCTCTAAGTTTTGTGGTAATTTGTTACTGAACAGCAGATAACTAATACACAACCACACAGGCTTAAAATAAATGTATACATTGGGTATACATTGTAAGCCCTTCATAATAGTTATTATAATCGTTGTGCAATGTGTGAATGTCTGCTTTCGCCAGATTGCTGCTCCTGTCCCCTCCCTGGCCCCTCTGTCTCTCTTCATCTCTCTCAGCCCCTTAGAACAAGCCTGAACATATAACTGAAGTCCAACAGATAACTCTTGAGTTGAGCCAATCAAATCCAAGAGTAATTTTTGACCATTTGTCAATATGGAGATAACTTCCCACTTCCTATTATTGCCTGTTCTAGTGTGGTTGTAATTGATGTTGTACAAGTCTAAATTCCCCCTCCCCACAGCTACCAAAACCACCTGGATCCACCAGCCTGATAGGCTCTTGTTAGTAGTTTAGGCTGCCCTTGAAATTAGACCTTTCTGCCTTGGCCTCCAAAGTACTAGGATTGCAAATTCACACTATTACGCTTGGACTATCTGCCATATAGATGCTGGTTTATAATGGGAAAGCTGTACAGACAAAGACGTTTAAGAGGTCAAGAATCGACTAGTTAAAAGGAATTAGAAGGAAGAGGGCATTGAGTAAGTAGAAGCCTTGAACGAGGCAAAGATGGTGGAATTGGAAGGAAGAGGGCATTGAGTAAGTAGAAGCCTTGACGAGGCAAAGATGGTGGCTGTAAAAATGCAAATGAAGCTGGAGCTCAGCAGTGCACAGCACGGTGCCTAGCGAGTGTATGGCTCTGGGTTTGATCTTTAGCTGGGGAAGACAGACAGACAGAGAGCGAGAGGGACAGAGAGAGAACAAGCAGAAGGGGCAGAGGGGGAGAGACAAAGAAAGAGGAAGACTTATGAATGAATGAATGAATGAATGAATGAATGAATGAATGAATGAATGAATGAATGAATGAATGAAAATACAACCTGGAGAACAGCCAGGAAAACCCCATGCTGATAGCTCAGGAGGTCTATGGGTTCGAGGCCCATATATGCTGCCCTAAGCTGTTTGTTAATAATGATGTTATAATTGTTAAAAATTGTTGCCTCCAAAGCCTTGCTTGGTTGCTTTGATAATATGCCCCATAGTTATACCACAAAGCATTAAAAATACAACCATCAAACCTTATTTCTCCTGAGAGCCTACATTCTTTGTGTGTCAAGGACAACAGACCATTACTTTATTCGATAACATTCAGGATAGCTTTTTTCTTTTTTTTTAAAATTGAGATATGTCTGACGGGAGATAAATCCAACAGGTTATTAATGCCATTGCACCTGGCTAGAGATAGTATTAATGGCAACCAACATTTGTTGAGTTCCAAATTTATGACTAATAGTGTCCGAAGCATGTAATATTCTTTTTTCTAATTTAAAACTCTGACTCAATAATACCGGTAGTGTAACAGTTTCCTCTGAGGACTGAAACATTCTATCCTGCAGGAAGATAAACAACACAAAGTAGCTGCAGGAAGTCCCTGAAATTTACCAGATTCAGTAGATCCCTCCGTGATAGAACATATAAGAAAAGCTTAGTGTCACTCTCAGACTAAGAGAAACTGAACTGCAAAGATGACTCAGAGGGGAAAAGCCACAAAGAAGATTCTAAGACCAACAGCTCTCTGGAAGATGAGAAACCAGCTGAGCGGCCTGGAAGAGGTTTAGACCAAATGAGACACCCGGCAAGAACTCTCTCCAGCCTGCTGAGCTGCCTTCAGGCTGTGCGGTGTGTCCAGGTTCCCAGCTTCTATGAGCTGTCACCCACACTGGGATGGGCTTTGGTGATGCAGCCGACTTTGAGTCATTTCTGCTCCCGTAGGTAACCTTTCACCCACATTCCTGTAAGTCACCCCAAGTAAAACTCACAGTTCATTCACCAGGTTGGACCTTGGTGGTATCTGTACTTTGGTTTGTCATGGTCCCCGTCTGGGATGAGTAGACGAGTGTGTTGCATCTCTGAAGGATATGTTGTGTCACACAGCAAGCACCTCCTATCTTTACAGTTACCACCATGTTGCAGGAGAAGTGAGGCTGCGATCGGGTAAGGGAACCTTGTGACCCTGTGCTATCCTTGCTCTCATTTCCTGATGGGGAGTCAAGACGAAACCCAGATAGAACGGGTTAGATAAAGCTCTTCCTCTCTTCTCTTTTCCTTCCTTCCTCATTCTGACTAATTCAGTTTTGTCCGTTTGTTACAAACTTTGATACAGAGAGGAAGTGGGCTGTGTTCATGCCGTGTAATAAACTATGGACTAGCCAGGCCTGGTCTTACAGCCCTATAACCACAGCTACTTAGGGTTGGGGGATGGCGCTGGGGGGAGGTGTGCTGCAGTAGGAGGGTCACAGATTCAGAGCCTGCCTTGACTCTGGAATGGGTTTGAGACCAGACTGGGAAACTTAGGGAGATCTTGTCTCAAAATAAAGTTAAGGAGGAGAGGGGCTCACGCTGGAGCGCAGTGGAGAACACTTATCTAACTTTGCAAACTATAGGTTCAGTCTCCACAAAAGCAAAAGCAGACAGAAATTTTATCTTTGTAGAAATAAACAGCAAAAGGAAGGCCTTGTGTGACTTTTGTAGGACTTACAAAAATCTGCAGTTGTTTCGGGGGGACTTATTTACTAAATTTATAACATATTTTTGTCAACGCAATATGGATGTTAAAAATAAGTGAGCAAAGAGTGGCAGTGAGATTTGTGCTAAGTAAAAATGAGCATTTTCCATACCAAATTCTCTGTCTGCTCCAGCTTAGTCTGAGTATAGTTATGGAATAAAACTCCCTACCAAACAACCAACAACTAGTTTTCCTCGGTTTGAGCCTGAGATATAGCTGCCTACTCTGAATATTTCACATAAGTGGAATTCCATGTGCTTTAGCTTCCGCCTTCCTTCCCTCTGCAGAAGCTTTTCAAGGCTTGCTCACAGTAAAGCAGCTGTCAGTTCGTCCTCATATCCTTTCATTGCTAAATTACAGTCACTGCTTTTCTATGTTGCATATACACAGAATTTCTCTGTTCCTCGACTGATGGATGTCTGCAGTGCTTCTACCTTTTGCCTGCTGTGGGAAAGCCCACCATTACCCTGTGTGCCCTTATCTCCTCTTCTTCTGGATCTGGATCTGGGAGTGCAATTGCTAGGCCACACAGAAGTTCTGTTTAACTGTGTGTGGAGGTCAGGGGACAACTTCAGGAGGCAGCTCGCTCATTCTCTCATCAGCATGGTTCCAGGATCAATTCAGGCTGTCTGGCCTGAGCAGCAAGCGCCTGTACTGTCTGAGCCATCTCACTAGCCCCAGCTTAAACTTTTGAGGACTCACCGAACTGTGAAACAGTGGCTTGCACATTCCCATCATAATGGAGTTCCAATTTCTCTGGACCCTCAAAAATGCCAGTATTTTTAGCTGTTATGTTTGGCTTTGGAGGTAGGATCTGTGTGGCCCCAGGCTGTCACCAAACTGGACATCCTCCTGCCTTAGCTTCCTGAGAACTAGGAATACAGATCTGTGCCATGCCTGGCCTGATGGTTGCATTGCTATTAAGGCCATTCTATTGGGTAGAAAGGTAATACCCAGCCAATGACCTTTTGACAAAGGAAAATGAAAATGTCACTACTAAACTGGATATTCAACACACACAAAAAGTAAGTTACAAGTTCACTTTAACATCTTTTTTAAAAAATTATTTTTAGCTGTCATTGGTGGTGCATGCCTTTAATCCCAGCACTCAGGAGGCAGAGGCAGGCAAATCTCTGAGTTTGAGGTCAACTTGGTGGACACAATGAGTTCCGGGACAGTCAAGGCTACATAGAGAAACCCAGTCTCTAACCCCAGCCCCCCAGTTATTTTTATGTGTATTAGTGTTTTACCTGCATCTAAGTTTGTGTACCCTATGTCTTCCTGGTGACTAAAGAAGCCAGAATAGGGAATTGGCTCTAGAATTGGCATTATCTATAGGTATAATTCATCAGATGGGTGCTAGGAATTGAACCCAGGTCCTTGGAAAAGCAGTTAGTGCTTTTCACTGCTGTGTTCTCTCTCCAGCTCGCTGACATCTTGTATTGAAGTAGTAACGTTCACTTGTGAAAATACATGCGAATATACTTTCCCTAGATGTCTAGAAATGACACGAAGCTGGGGTTGTAGTTAAGTGGTATAGCATTTGTCTCCTGTTCGCCACGCTCTAGGTTCTAGCTCCAATACTATCAATGTAGGGAAGAAGTCTGATTTATTTTTTTTTTTTTTTGACTGTCACAGGATGACCATGAGAACCATAGAAGTTCATAGAGAAATCAACAAAAGGGATGAGGTGTCTTTTCTCAGTCTGGAAACTGTAGGAGTCTTCCTGAAGGCTATGTGGGAAAGAGCTTCAAGAGACTCTGTCTGCGGTTCTCTGTGTGGGATCTTTCCGCATACTTTTCACGGAGGAGCCGCAGAAATGGTACACTTGTTGCAGCCACTTGGTGCTCTGGGAAAGAGTGCTTTTCTCCAGATCTGTCCAGAAATAACAAGACAGAAACCTAAGGCCTAAGGAGGACCATTCCCCCAAAGACTCATCCAGCTTTTTAAAAATTTATTTACTCAAGTAGCAGGCCACTGCTTCTGAGGCACATTCTTAGCTCCCAGCACAGTATCTATAAATCATGAATATCCTAATCCTGGAATACATAGCTAAGACATAGCTCCTACCTGAATGAAATTAAACATTACCACCATTTCATATTGCTCTTTTTTTTGCTTTGCTCTCAGGGAATAGAGCAACGTATCCTTTGAAAGCAGTCGGGGGTTGGAGTAGGTGACATAAATTAAAAATCCACTGCTCCACTGTACAACACACACCCACAAGAGAGAAAGAGACAGAGATAATAAGGGATGGGGGAAGAAATAATAGTGCCAAAGGACATATTTTACTCTTAACAGAAATATATTTAAATCAGGAAAGACAAAGTCTATAATTGTGTGTAAAGGAGGGAAAACATGCCAACATTAGGATCCCTTGACAACTGGGAGGTTTTTATGCACCTAGGAGTGAATCAGCAAGTTGAAGGACAGGTGAGGTCACCCTTTTTTTTTTTTTTTTTTTTTTGTAAAGGTAGACAGGCTGGTTGAGAAACAAGAACTGCCTTGTTTGACTGCTTTTCCAGAAAATAAGGGTTTTGTTTTTATAAGATTAGACTTGTTTTATGTGTATGTATGTACACCACCTGCATCCTTGTGCAAAGAAATAGTGGTGTCAGATCCCCTGGAACTGGGGTTGTGGAAGCTGAGACCCACTGTATGGATGCTGAAAATCAAACCCAGTCCTCTGGGACAAGTGGCTTTGTGTTTTTTTGGTGGTGGTTTTTTTGAGACAGGTTTCTCTGTGTAGCTCTGGCTGTTCTGGAACTTGCTTTGTAGACCAGGCTGGCCTTGAACTCAGGGATCTGCCTGCCTCTGCCTCCCCAGTGCTAAGACTAAGCCATGTGCCACCACAAGTGTTCTGAACCATCTCTCCAGCTCTGCCCTGAAAAGTTTTAGGAAAGATTCCACAAAGAGAACAGCAGATTTTCTTGAAACTTTTCCCCACACATTCATCAGGAAATTTTCTTCTACAGTTTCCAGAATGGAAATTGTTTTGATTTCCCTATGAACTCCCACAGTTCTTATGGTCATCTCTGTGACAGTCAAGAAACCAGACTTACTTTCATGTTTGGCCTCAGAAACCAATCTCATTTTATTCTACGCCCATATTTCACCAGGTACAATGCCAGCTTGGGGCTGGGGGGGATAATGTTAAGTCTGGATCTTCAAAAATGAACATTTTGATTTGCAAAGGGTGAGAGAGGAGAAATGCATTCTGGGTAGGTGCGTGCATCCGCATAAAATTCAGCTGCTGTAACAAGTTAACCCTAATTGGGTAATAAACAAGTCTAATTTTTCTTAAACTTGGTCTCATCTAACGGTGATTGTACCTGCTTCTCCTTCTAGAATGCTCTTTTCCAGACTGTCATCACTGACCCCTGCTCAGAGTTCTGAGAGTCACCTCCTCAGATAGGCCTTCCCTGGCCATTTCTAAGGAGACAGAACCACCCTGCCACACTGGATAAGTAGTGTGCTTCCCTAGCTCTCCAGTACCACAGAAACAAAATAAACAAGCACAAAACAGAAAGAAAGCTCCTGGGAGGAAAAATTCTGCAATGTATTAAAGACCGAATTTCCACCTCAATGGCTAGAGAAGCGATATTTAGAAATCTTACAGGCTGGTATCGGAGGAGAAATTTTATTAACGTGTGGGTCGATGGAGGATAAGCGTTCTCTCATCAGGAGAAGCCACTGGCTTTGGAAGAGCATTTCATGACCATAAAATAAGTACATATGTAGAGCATAAGGAGAAAGAGGACACAGTAGGTATTAATCACAATCGGAACAATTCAACAGGAAACTGATACTGTAACTGGGTAGCGGGGTCCTTTTTGTGACATCTATTCATCTCTCTAGAGAAACGTACAGGATACAGAAAGGCTGAACAAGGTGTAAGAAAAAAAAAGAGTTCTTAACCTTGGCTTAATGGAGTCTCCTCCACGCTGAAACCCGAAATGAAATGCAACTTTATGTGTGACTGGGATGGGCTGGGGACTTATTTTCCGAGAGATCTACACCCAAACGTTCGTAAGCACAACCAATAAACTTGAGGAAATGGAAAGGCCTCCTACCGTTCTAAGGAAACGCTACGAAAAGATGGGAAAGTTTGCAATTGCGTCATCATCTCATTAAAACAGGTCGTGAAGGCAGAGCCAGAAACTGGGGAAGCGTGTGCCAACACGCCGCGGAGGAGGAAGGAGCCCGAGAAGCAGGACCAGCGGGAAGCGGCCTTCGCTCCCGGCACCGCTTCGCGGCTTGCTCCCGAGGGCGAGACGTCCCCGGCACCGGTTAACAACCGGGGAGCGATCCGCAAGGTCCAGCTCAGGGGGCTCGGAGGGAGAGCGGTCGTGACAGAAAGCAGTCATCAAAGCCTGTGGGGCCGATCCGCGAGCTGGCTCGGGGGCGTGAGGCTCAAGTGTCCAGGAGTCGGGTCGAGCTGAGCTCGGGAGCATCCGCGGCCGCCGGGGATGCTGCTCCGGGACGCTGCCCGCCTGGGGTCGCCTCCCGTCCCCAGCGCAGCGCCCCCCTCCGAGAGCTCCTCCGTCCACCCACCGCACGGCTCGGCGGGAGGCCCAGGGCGAGCGCCGCCGCCCCGGGGGCCCAGCAGTCCCGGGCCGCCGAGGCGCGCCTCCCCGCCGCCCTCCCGCCGTGCCAGGGGCCGCAGGGCCGCGGCCGGCTCCGCCCCGCCTGAGATCCCGCGGGAACAGTCGGAGCCGTGCTACCCGACACTCGGGGCACGCCGGAGCACGAGTCGTAACGGCAATCGGCAGCGGTTTGACCTTGCGGCCTGGCACCGCCCCCTCTCCCCGGCAGCCCGGGCCGCGACGCACGCCGCCCCGCGGGGCCCGGCTGCAGCCCGGAGCCGGTCCCCGTCCTCCCGGCGCTTCTCCCCGCAGCCAATGGAACAACGGAGCGGTCCGGGCCAATGGCCGCCGCCAAAGTAGCCCCAGCGCTGCAGCCTATCAAAGCGCAGCTTTACGTTTCTCCCGCCCCCGAAACGCCAGGGGCGGGCCGACCGGCCAAGTCCGCCAATCAAGGGCCAATAAACAAGGAGCTTCCAAGATCAAAGGGGAAGGGGCGGGACCTATGGGAAGAATGACAAGCTTTCTGGCGAATGCCGCAGACACAATTTCGCTCCGTAGGAAGGGGGCGGGGACACGTTGAGGTCTGCACCAATGGCTGTCTGGGGGGCGTGTCCGCGGGGCCAAGCGGGAGCCGGAGGCCCCGGGCTCTCTGGGCCGCGCCTGAGGCGGACGCAACGGGGCCAGGGGGCGGCGGCAGTAGTGGCGGCGGCGGCGGCGGCGGCGCGGGTGGGCGCCGCGGCTGGCCCGAGTGGATGGAGTTGGAGGGGCGGAGTGCAGGCGGTGTGGCGGGAGGACCAGCTGCTGGGCCCGGGCGGAGCCCCGGGGAGTCGGCGCTGCTGGACGGGTGGCTGCAGCGGGGCGTGGGCCGGGGGGCCGGCGGCGGGGAGGCGGGGGCCTGTCAGCCCCCAGCTCGGCAGGACCCGGAGTCCGGCCCGGAGTACGAGGCGCTGCCGGCCGGAGCCACTGTCACCACGCACATGGTGGCAGGCGCCGTGGCAGGGATCCTGGAGCACTGCGTGATGTACCCGGTCGACTGCGTCAAGGTGAGACCTGGACCGGGCTGCTAAGCCGACCCGGGGCTGACCCGACCCGAGCCCGGTTTAGAGCCAGGCTCCCGGCTGAGACCCAGAGCGGACGGGTTCCTCCCCGGCTCCCTACCTCTACGCACGATTTGAACCAATACTCCGTGCACGCAAAGTCCTGCCTGGGAGATGAGCTCAGTCAGGAGCCAGGACTTGTTTCTAACGGTCAGTGAGACCTGAATCGGGACTCGGAGCAAAAATCTTGTCAGCCCAAAGACCTGATCCCCGCCTGGGACTAAGCAGGAATGGGGTGGGATGGGGATCCCGAAGCACAGGTAAGTCTACAGCTCGAGTAAGGTAAAAAGCCAGCTGGCCTGAAATCAGACGGTGAACTCGATCTGATAGCTTGCCTTGAGATGTGCTTCGGGGTCAGAGCTTTTACAGTCTCCTTGCTGCGTCTTCGCTTAAAAGTGACGGGGCCAGGAACCGGAATCTGGGATCTCTCAGCTAAATAAAAGTACGTATTAAATAACCCGTGAGTGGTTGAAAATCATTTTGCAGTCAAAAGTGAGAGATCCAGACTGCACTGGATATGGGAAAAGGCATGTTAAGGAAAAGGTTTCGTTTTCTCTGTGAGGCAAGGCTGATGGCCCATCTATTTCCTGAATGTAAAAATTGAGCTGGGATGGGGACTCTATGAGGGAGTACATCAGCCCTACACCACAGGGGTGAAACGGATTGTCTCTCTTTTTGGGCACCTGGATTTGACAGAAAGGGAAACAGCTGGATATTAGAAAGTAGATGTATATGTGGAAAATAGAATGAGATTATTAAAGTATCAGTGTTGAACATAAAAGCAATCCCATCCACATCCAAGCAGGATGGTTAATAGACATACAGGTCAGACCCTTGGGAAGAAGCCTGGGTGAAGATGGAAACATTGTTTTTCATTGCTGTTCTTTTTTAAAAAAATAATTTATTTAATTTTATTTTATGTGCATTAGTGTGAAGGTGTCAGATCCCTTGGAATTGGCAGTATAGACAATTGTGAGCTGCCTATATGGGTGCAGGGAATTGAACCTGGGTCCTTTGGAAGAGCAGCTAGTGCTCTTAACCACTGGGCCATCTCTCCAGCCCCTTATTGCTATACTTGTACTTTAGTAGAGGTGCCAGCTACCAAAGGTGAAGTCTAAACTGAAAGAGAAGTAAGTTGAAGGAGTTGTTGAAATAACTGATGAAAATGGTGCTTTCTTTACACCAATTACATAGGCAATATCCTGTCAGTTCCTTGATGTGTGTTTCCTCAGATTGGGATAGCATAGACTTCAGCCATGCAGAAGTCAGTTTCTTCTGCTTGCCTCTGGTTTCAGTACTGTTTTACATTTTTGTTAGTAAAGTGGATGAGGGAATAGGGAAAGTGCCCCTGAAGCTTTGTGAATGACATTGAGTTGTGGTGAGGAAATGGAGAAAGTGCTCCTGAATCTTTGTGCATAACATTGAGTTGGCCAGTGTTTCAGCACATTACAGGACAACTCCTAGCAAGAGCCATAGCCACTGGAAAATGTGGATAAGTGCACCTGACTGAGGTGAGCAATAGCATTTTAAATGTCCTTGTCAACAGGGAGAATTAGACCATAAACTGGGGTTTAGCCTTAGGTGTTCTTTGCGTAACAGCTTTTTCCAGACAGCTTGCTGTGTCTTCCCGTAAACAGTAAGGCCTGTGTTAGAGAAATCACTGATGAATCGTAAGATGAATGTATAAAAATAACAGTGATGCAGACTTTGAAGCAATTGATTGTAGGTTGGATGTCTTGAGTTAGTGAATGCTACATATCCAGAAGTTGAGGCAGTGTAGCCGCAGAGTAATTTCTCTCTCAGCTTCCAGCACAGCAGGGAGCCTAGGATAAGTATCAAGAGAAGACAGATCAGAGAAGGCAGAAAATGCAGTGTGATAGTCCGATCAATTTTAGCATGTTGCTACTAGGACTGGGGAGGTGGCTCAGTCAGTAGAGCATCTGCTAGTGCTAAAAGTTGGGCATTGTGGTACTGTAATCCCAGTGTTGGGGAAGTAGAGAAGGCAGATCCTTGGAGTTCACCAGCTAGCCAGGGTAGCCAAATCCATGAGTTACAGGTTGTAAGAAACCCTGTCTTAAACTCAGTATGGTAGCATGTGCCCTTAATCCCAGCACTCAGGCAGGGCCAGCCTGGTCTACAAAGCTAATTCCGGGACAGCCAGGAATACACAGAGAAACTCTGTTTCTAAAAACACCCCCCCCCCCACCTCTAGAATATCTTTAAGAGGTCAAATCTTTGTCCTATGACAATCAATGAAGATTATGCAGAAACAAAGACCACCCAGAATCTAATATGGCCATACTGATTGCTCTCTAAACATTAAGGAGGAGTTGGCCAACACATTCCCTGAGTTACTTCTAAGGCCTATAAATTGAGGGAGCACACGAGAAGGGGGTTCCAGAGGTATGCTGCATAACCAGAGTGTTACTGGAGTAAGCTGTGTCTAGCCTTTCAAGGTTAACTATTTTGAATAATAGCTTCTAATTACCTGAATACATTTTTGGGATTTGTGTTTTTAAAGAAGTTACTGTACAGTATTACAGTCTTGCCTCTAAACCCTCCACTAAAGAATTGGTTATTTGATTTGAAGCACAGATGCCTAAGAGTCTTCCGAAATGCACAAGTTATCTTAGAATAATTATTTCTCCTTGCTGTTAATGCTGGGAATTAAATAGTGAGACGGTAGCCTGGTGTGAGTTAGTGTCCTGACATTTAATGTTTTTGTGCAGGCATGAATGTAACTCGAATCCCTTCTTTTAGAAAGGGCTTCCCAGCCCATTTGTCCCCTGGCAGCTGTGCTGCCTTTCCCATGGATGGTGGAGAGGAAAAGCTAAGACTGGACTGGAAACAGGTATCAGTGTTGGAGCCTAAAGGGACACCACAGCAAAGGAATGCTGACGTTGTCTCCTGGCGTGCCGGCCTGTGTATCCCTAGCTACTTATCGGGGTCAAGCTGACTTAAAATATCCTTGGGAAGAACCATGGGAAGTCAACATAGCCTTGCTAGGCTATGGTTATCAAGCCAGCTATTTCCATGATCATAATAGGGAGGTTTGGGAATCGAGATAAATCGCAGTTTCCTTTTCTAGGCCGCAGAGTCTTCAGGCCGCCTTCCTTGTGCAGGGGACCATTTGGGGCTCCGCAGTGGTGAAGCCAAGTATCACATAGTACTTCGCAGAGGGGAAGAGCAGAGAGAAATCGTTCTTGAACTTCAGATGTACAGGGTATCTCTAGGCATCCACCAGTGAAAGGTTAGGAAATGGAATCTGACATGTTTTCTCACACCTCATAATGATAACTGATTAACTGGTAGATGCCAGTTGTTCTTACATTCTCAGCACTGTGTGAAGTGTTTAAGATCGCTGCCATTATTTCATAGATGAAGAAAGGCTCGGAGAGCAGTTAGGTAACTTGTCAAAGGTCACAGAGTCTAAGTGGCAGAGCTGTGATTTGATTTCAGTCTGTGACTCATCAACCTTTTTTATAGCGTCCCAAAAGTAGGTTTTAAGAACCAAGCAAACTAAAGAATTGCAGTAGAGCTCACCTGTGAATATGTAACCTTTAGAGTAACAGTTGGATGTGCAATATAAATTACTGTAGACCAGCAAACCTCACAGTAAACATACTCACATGCGCTAGCTTTAGAGTTAAACCTGAGTCGTTGGTGGCTAAGCACTGGCTGATTACCCATGTGAAGTGGTGTATGCAATGCTGCTATGAACTGTCAGTTCTTGGATATAAACAAAGATATTTTAGAATCATGTTTTAATAATCAAAACCTTTGTATTAATAGTACTTTATAAGTTAAAGGTTTTACATGTTTCTCCTAATCCACGTAGCATGGCAATTTTCTTTTTCTATGAGCATTTTTTAGATTGTTTTACTTGCATATATGTCTGAGCACATACGAGTGCCTGATGCCCATGGAGATTAGAAGGGCATTAGATTCCCTGGAACTGGACCTATGGATGGCTGTGAGCTGGTTGGTGCTGGAACTCGAACCCATTCCCTCTGTAAGAACAAGTGCTATTCACTGCTGGGCCATCTTTCCAGCCCTGCGTAAGATATTCACGGTAAGAGAAGTTGAATGATGCAGCCTCAAGACTGAGCATGCCAGGCAAAACTGGCCCTCAGGCCGGCCTTCCTTTACAGTGCCATCAAAGCATTGAATCCCTGCACATTTTTGTTTGTTTTTTGAAACAGGGTTTCTCTCTGTAGCCCTTGTTGTCCTGGAACATGCTGGTCTTGAACTCAGAGATCCTCCTGCCTCTGCCTCCTGAGTGCTGGGCTTAAAGGTGCACGCCAGCACTGCCTGGCTTACTTTGCTTTTCTTTAATGCTAGGTAGTGGTGTTGTGTTTCTGTTTTTTTTATAATACTGCTCTTAATATGTTCTTAAAGATTTCATCATTCTGCACACAGATTTATTGGCTCAAAACTGTGGGCATCCGTATTTATTTTTGTATTTGAACTATTTTATACCTGGGTCCTGTGTTGTCTGCGTAGGGGCACGCTGTCAGTGAATTAGATTTAAATGTGTTTGTGACTTCTGCAAAGTCCAGTTTCCTCATGGGGATGATGTTCTCTGAGGTCAGAGTCTTTCATCACTGGTTCCTAACTGTGCCCGTGGCTCCAGCAGAGCAGCACAGCTTCTGGGTCCTCTGGTAGAAGTCCGGTTTCAAATAGACTTATGGGAGTATGTGTTGTTAGGCCACCAAGCCCAGATTAAACCACACCCTTTACGTAAAAGCGCATGTTGTATTTGGGTAGCTTTGAGACCTGGAAACTGAATGTCCATTGTGATAAGGAGATATGTGATATTTCTGATTGAAGTCCAGCAATTAACACCTTAAGCATGCAATGTTTTGTTAGTAGCAGGCAGGAGAAAATAACTCCAAAGGAATGCAGATGGCTTGCGGCTAACCAGGACCTGTTAGTCTGGCTAGTTTCTTCTTCTGCGGTTGCGGCTAACCAGGACCTGTTAGTCTGGCTAGTTTCTTCTTCTGCGCTCTTGGGGAAAGGTCTTCTTCTTGGACCCCAGCTGGCTGGCGTGGATCAGACAGGTGGATTCAGGCTTTTAAGTCTAAACTGAATCTGTTGAGTGGAATGAAGCAAGAGTTTAAACTGTCACTGGACAAGAGTTGTCCCTGTTGATTCACCAGTGGCTGCACTTGTTATTTTCTGAACTAGTGTGGACATGACCGACAGAAGATTCATTCATTCACTCAGCAGACAAATCCTATAGGTCCCTGTGTACCAGAAGTCAGACATTGCTTTTAGGCTCCATGCTACCTCAGCTTTTAAATATATCAGTAGACAGAAGATTTTTGTGGAAAGACATACTTCAAAGAAGGTCTGATAAGATAGATTTCCGATTTTCTTTTAAAGATTTATTTTTTAAATTGCATAGAATATGTGGTCGTGTAGGGAATGGGAGGGGCAGTTGTGTACACATGGAGTCCAGAGAAGGCATTGGACCTTCTGGAGCTGGAGTTACAGTTATGAACCACCCAATACAAGTACTGGGTACTGAATTTGGGTCCTCTGGAAGAGCAGCATACATTTGTAACCACTGGGCCATCTCTCCAACCCTCTTTTAAAAAAAAAATTCTTTGTGTGTGTCTGTGTATGTATGTCTCCTTCTATAGCAAACCTGTGGAGGTCAGAGGACCACTTGTGGAAATCAGTTCTCTCCTTCCACTATGGAATCCATCCATGTGGATTCCAAGGATCAAACTCAGGCTGTCAGGCTTGGTTGCAAGTGACTTTACTCACTGAGACATCTCACTGTCTTGGTTTTGGTTTTTCGACGAAGGTTTTTCTGTATAGCTCTGGCTGTCCTGGGACTCACCATGTGGACCATTTTGGCCTGGAACTCATGAGATCACCTGCCTCTGCCTTCTGAGTGCCGGGATTAAAGGCGGGTGGATATTCTACAAGTGTCTGCTCCATACACTTTCACCACAGCCATTGGCTCTTCAAAGATTGTATTTCCCAGAAACTGGTTTTATTTGCCAAGGTTATTTTGAGGATTCAGTCAGTTTAGATGAGAAATCTGAATGGTCCCTCAGTTTTAAAGATTAGTTTGGCTCCCCATCTCCACAGTGTGGGGCCAGACTTTTCCCCCAGAATCAGCATCTGTTGGGAATGCCATTTCTGTCAAGACTCTAACATGCAGAGCCAGTTGCCAAAGCCAAAAGTCCAAGAAGATATCAAAAGGTGATCCACTTCACATTAGTCAGGGTATCGCGAGGTCAGGGAGCAGGGCCAGGGCTGCTCTTTAGAAATAAAGCACCAAGTGTGTCGTGACAGTAAATATTTGATTTTAAAGGTTTGATTTTGTTTTTCATTATGTGTATGTGCGTGGGGGCCAGGGAGGAGGGGGAGGTGCGTGCATGTGAGTGCAAATTACCACAGAGGCTAGAAAATTGTGTTGGATCCCCTCCACTGGAGTTGCAGGTGCTTGTGGGCCACCCAGCGTGAGGCTTGGGCTCTGGCCTTCTGCACGAGTAGCGCACACTCTTAACTCTGCTCCATCTCTCCAGCCCTGATCCCTAACCTTAGCCTTAGTTTTCTGAGATAAAACAGCAGCTTTGTGGGTCTCAGGCTTGATATTTTTTGCAGGGGCAGTGGGTCATTTTGAGTTGCAGGATGTTGCCAAAAGGCAGTGTTCTCAAGGGATGGAATGGTGTTCTACTTTTGGTTGTGGATGACTAGAGGAAAAAAGGGCCAAGGCTTGGAAAGATGAGTCATAGACTTGGGAAGACGTAAAAGCTGGATACCAAATATCACTTCCACAGGCTTATGCAGCACCCGGGGCCTGAGTGATGGGGCGGACGAGAAGTAAATTACTGACTTTGCCTTTTTTGCTGTAATTTCAGACCCGGATGCAGAGTCTACAACCTGACCCAGCTGCCCGCTATCGAAACGTGTTGGAGGCCCTCTGGAGAATTATAAGAACAGAGGGCCTGTGGAGGCCCATGCGGGGGCTGAATGTCACAGCAACAGGCGCCGGGCCTGCTCACGCCCTCTATTTTGCCTGCTACGAAAAGTTAAAAAAGACATTGAGTGATGTAATCCACCCAGGGGGCAATAGCCATATTGCCAATGGTATTGAGCCTTCCTGTGCTGGTCCCCACTTCCCCAACTCTCTTTGCTGCTCTCAGTGCTTCCCACTCTCAGCATGGTTTGGAGCTGCAGCTTTGGGCTGGGGTAGGCCAGATTATAGGGGAGGGACTTCCAAACCTGATGTGCTGGGACAGCGGGCTGCTTCAACTCCACTCCTTTGGGCTACCTCAACAAAAGTCACAGTATCCTCCCTTACCTGCCAGCTTGACTTTGGTCTCATCTCCCTGGCATCAGCTTCTAGTGCCTGGTAATGTGGAGACACACTGGACTACCCCCTCTATGTATTTCTTGGTAGTTGGGTGGTATCCTGCTTCTCAGGGCAGGCTTGGAGGTGACCCAGCTACTCAAGGAAGATATTAACGGAACCCCAGCTCTTCACTTCACCTTTTCAGGATCCCACCTGACCAGAGGCATTTGGTGTTATTGAGGACACGGCAAAGCCTTGACAAGTGAATGGTGGTGGGGTCAAGGGACTATTTGGAGAATCCAGAGGTTTTAGAGGTTGGGTGGAAATAAAGGAAGAAATAGCAACTCATGGTGCCAAGATTGAAAGCCACGCTGAGTGTGGAGAGTGGATTTTAGTGGTCCAGGACTGAGAGGGAAGGTCTGGACGGGCAGCTTGCAAGCAGTAGGATGAGAAGCAGATTACATTATGAGGCTCTGTCTGCCCCGTCCTTGTTCTTCCTGCGCTGGTAGCATTGCTGTGCCTGCAGAAGTGTCTCTGCCAGGGCGTTTGTTCTTAGAATCCTCTACTGAAGACATCTGGGCTATTCTCGTTGCCCCTTTTGGGCCTTCCTGTCAGCTGAGGAATGGGCCTTCTTAAGCCAGGGCTGCCTCTTCCTTCTGGAAGCAGGAGCGCGGGAGCCGTGGGTTCTGAAACCACATCTTGGGCCAACTCTTACATCCCTTTCCTTACTGTTGCCACAGCCCCTCACCTTCACCTGGGCCTCAGCGAATGCTCACCCTCTTGGCCTTAAATGTGGCAGTTGTTTTCTCATTTGCAGGTGCGGCCGGGTGTGTGGCAACATTACTTCATGATGCAGCCATGAATCCAGCAGAAGGTAAGACTCCTTAGCCCGCCCTTCCAGGTGGTGGCATCTTCATCTGGGCAGTTGCATCGTCATGTCCGGTTCTATTTCTGCCTGGCAAAGAAAACCCAATCCTCTTATTTATCTTGTACCACTAGATGGCGCTCCCTCTGTGTGTTCAGTACCTGAGAGGCATCTCCTCCCTTGCTGAGGCAGCACAGTCTTTGGGATTTAATTCCACTTTGAGGCTTTCCTGGGAAAAGCGATGACTCTCTTGGCTTAGTCTAGTGCTTTCCTAGAGGTCCACTTTGGAGTACTTTTGATCTGATTCTTTAAAATTATTTTGTGTTTCTTCAAAGAAGATAGCTTTTAACATTTTAAAATGTAAAGTATGTGTAGCACTTCTTACTAGAATAAAAGGAGTGAAAGATTAAATTGTATAGTTTAGCCATGTCTTTGCTACTAGGGTAGTAGTTTTTTAGGTGGATGGAAATCCTCCATGTGAGAATTGAGGTGATGGGCCAAATTTGAGAGGCTAACATAGCTGCCATGTTCCTTCAGTTCAGTCTGTCTGGCGTGGCGAGGGTGAGAAGGGCTCCAGTTAGGTAGAAGTGCGCAGAACTAAACCATGCTATCTGCCTGATGGACTCTAAAGCCAGCACTTTGTGAATAAGAATTGTAGATTTTTCTTGATAGCATTCCCTGTTTCCTCCCTTCGTTTTGAGTTCAGTGTTTCCCTCCTACCAAGGGATGGGATTCCTAGGACTCTGTCCATTACTGTGTTCAGTGCCCCTGAGTCCTTCATTGTGGGAAAAGGTTAAAATAATAATATTAGGTCTTCATTTCACAGAGACCGTTGGAGGGTACTAAACTGTAGTTACACCAAGTATTAGCTGCCTGGCTTTAAAAAAATGCTACTAGGAATGGGCTTGTTTTAAAATTTTCCTTATTAACCCTTTGCCTCCCATCCCCCTAAAATAAGAGACACACAAACTCTGAGGAAACTCACTCATCCTTTTTTCTCTTCCCATTCCACTGGCTGATCTGCTGACTGGGATCGTCTGTCACTGGCTGGCTGCTGTCCCCGTTTTCCTCCTCCTCCTTCTCATGGCACTCCCAGTGGTCAAGCAGCGGATGCAGATGTACAACTCACCATACCACCGGGTGGCAGACTGTGTACGGGCAGTGTGGCAAAATGAAGGGGCCGGCGCCTTTTACCGCAGCTACACGACCCAGCTGACCATGAACGTTCCTTTCCAAGCCATTCACTTCATGACCTATGAGTTCCTGCAGGAGCACTTTAACCCCCAGAGACGGTACAACCCCAGCTCCCACGTGCTCTGTGGAGCCTGTGCAGGGGCCGTAGCTGCTGCCGCCACAACCCCACTGGACGTTTGCAAAACACTGCTCAACACCCAGGAATCCCTGGCTTTGAGCTCAAACCTTACAGGACACATCACAGGCATGGCTAGTGCCTTCAGGACGGTGTATCAAGTAGGCGGGGTGACTGCTTACTTCCGAGGAGTTCAGGCCAGAGTCATTTACCAGATCCCCTCCACAGCCATCGCATGGTCTGTGTATGAATTCTTCAAATGCCTGATCACGAAGAGGCAAGAAGAGTGGAGGGCAGGCGAGTGATGGGGTGCTGAGCGCACCGGGGCCCGACGCTGCTGCATCCTGCCCCCAGCACTCTCTGTCTCCCGGCACGCTCGCTCGGTCGGTCTCGAGTGCAGTTGGAAAGGATGGAGAGAGCTCTCTGGGCTCTAGTTGGCTAACACTAATTCTTGCCAACATCCGCCACCATCGTCTTTCCTCCTGGGCCCTCAGCAAGTTCAGCAAAGCCCACTGCAGTACCTCTGACAACCTCTCCGTCCTGGGCCTGCAACCCGCTCTCGATCGTTGCAGAGAGAGAAGCAGCACATTCCCCTGGTTCCTAATTAAAAAGAAAAAGTCTTTAAATGTTGTGTTGGGTTTCTCTTGCCAGAAGGCATGTGGTGCTGTCTGCTAATCCTGACCTGACCTGCCTGAGGCGTACGTCAAAGGAAGGTTTGAGAATGTCTGTAGTTTCCCTTCTGATGTGAGATGATGTCAGAGTTGTAGGCCTGTTTCCCTTGTCCAGGTAGTCGGCTTCTAGGGGTCTCCCTGAGGCCAGGAGCACTGGGCCTTCACCTGCTGCTCCCTCAGCAGGTGCACCTCATCCATTTAGTGCCTTTTCTTTAGTCACAGGGGGCACAGACTTGGTGACCTCTTGGTCCAGACCTGGGTTCTGCTTGAGCGGTGACCATATATATGTGGCGCCTTGCTTTCTAACGCATTACAGAATGAAATGATGCACTGAGGCCGCACGTCCTGAAGACGTGTGTGACAGGACTTCCTCTGACTTCCAATTTTTAGTGTTTACTTTGTGAGAGTGGAGGGCCTCATGACTGCCAGGCAAGTGTTTTACTAGTGAGAATCGGCATCAGTCTACTTGACCGCGTGCAAGGTCCTTGAGCATACATGATCTCATTTAGTAATGATGCTGGCAGTGCAAGTGTTGCTTCTGTTTGACTGACAGGAGCTCAGGGAGGCTGCAGCTTCCCCAAGGCCTAGCGGTCAGTACAGAACAGGCTCTGGCATGGAGGTTTTTATCCCATGAGTGGATCTAATTGCAGATAGGAAATGAATTGGGGAACATGAGGCTCTAACTGAAGACACTCCGCTGCCATCCATATGGATGCTGTCTGGTGACTCAGGGACGGGGCTCTTACTAGGTTGGGTGGGTCAGTTACTAGCAAGAGCTTTGGTATGTACAAGAAGTCCAGACACTCTGTGATCTTTCCTTCACCGCTCAGTAGCAATTGAGTATTTCTTAGGCATCCATGCCTGGAGTTAAAAGAAGTGATGATAAATAAGTAGCCTTGGCCAGCTGTCAAGGAGCTTCTTGTTTGGAGAAAGGTATATGTAGACACAACTAGAAGACAAATGACAAGACAGTAGTTTAAACCTTGACTATTCCTAGAGGATATAGGAATCATAGTCCAGCCTGGGAGTAGACTTGGGAGAAATGTCATCCAGGTGACGCCGGGGCGGATCAGCTAAACAGGGAAAAGGAGAGGGGAGGTGGGAGAGTGTGGTTGGCAGGAATGAAGCTGGGCGAGGCTGCAGCTGGGGAGGAGAGCGAGGGTTTAAAGCCCCGCTCAGCGGTTCAGAGTTTATCCTGAGGCGAAGCAGAGCATTAAGGGTTTAAATGAGGCGGGCACGATCATATTCGCCATTTAAACAAATCGCTTGGGCTCCTGGAGGCGGATTAAGGGGAACAAGACTGGACAGGCAAGAAGACCATGTAGGAAGCTGTTACAGGGAGACAGCTGCACGGTGGTCCTCACCAGGACTGATGAGGAGGCCGGAGCCATGTTAGGGTTATAGGAGCAAGAGGATTTAGTTACGGAATAAATCTTGTCATCCTTCCACCTGACAGCTCTTCAAGCATGGGTGGAGAATTGTGTGTGAACGCACTTGAAAACAACTGTCAAGCAAACAGCAGGGGCCCTATTCTCTGCCCAAGTAAGCTGCTGCCTCTCTGGGGTAGGGAGGGAAGCTGCCTCTCTGGGGTAGGGAGGGAAGGGAGAGATGTCAGGGGTGCTGAGTGGTGGCAGTGGAGCTAGGGCTGCCTGGCTGGGAGCTGGGAGGTCATGCCAGTGAGAGGCTGCTTCCCAGCACAGACCAAGCCTCAAAAACAAAGGAGCAGCTATCTGGACTTGGCGCTGCAGGCAGCTTTATGGAAATACTGTTGGCACAGACAAGGCTCAGTTTTCAGGAAGGGGATAAGGGCTAATTTCTAAAGAAATGGTGGCCCCTATAGACCCTTTGGCTCTAATGCTGTTCACTAATTACAAAAGTGACCTTTCAACTTCCAGTTGTGCTCTGGCTACCAGAGCAAGATTCACTTGGTATTCGGGTTAGACCGCAGGTTCTGGGACTGTCAGCCTAACTACCAGGGACAGACAGAAAGATGTAATACAGCCAAGATCTAGGATCCCAGTGACCAGATACCTGGGTCATTTCTATTGCACTCAGTACACCCAAGCGACCTGGGCATGTTTCATGGTTCACGAGGTTCAGAGCCTTTTGAGTGTGTTTGTGACACACCTTAAGGATCCCAGGGGACCAGTTTTAGCACACTGCTTACACCAGGGAAAATGGGGGGTGGGGAGAAAGCCACATTTGGCTAGAGAAAAACCTCAGTTGGAGAGATGAGACCAATGGATAAATAATCTTAAAATGACAGAGGACATCACGTAGTCCCATAATGGGTTTCACAATGGCAAGGCAGGAAGTGTAGGTCAGTCAACAGAGAAAAGGGTGAATAGCAAATAAAAAATACTTCTATAAAAACAAACTCATGCCGATTTTATTGAATTTAGAAAACATTTTTAAAATGCCTCTGCTGGTAGAGAACATGGTTTTGTTGTTGCTGCTGCTGATTTCTTCTATCCCGGAGACAACCTACGCGAGACAAGTGATCTACTACCAAGCTACACCCCCAACTCCTGATGCTTTGAGCCAGGGCTCACTTTGTAGCCCAGGCTAGCCTCAAACTCACAATCTCACTGTCTCAGCCTCCCCAGTGCTCATAATATAGTTCTGTCCCACCAACCTAGACTAGGAGAAGATGCTTTGTGGTCATTTTTTTCAATGTGTAAATGTGTACTTGTGGCAGGGGCAGGCTGGGGTTGTGCAGGCTCTTGTGCATACTAAGCAAACCTGCCACTGAGGGACGTCCACAAATTTTTTTATTCATTTTCAAAAGTCAGATTTCACTGTAATCATCTGTTTCTTGGTTTTGTTTGTTTGTTTTCTGAGACAGTGTTGTATAGCCTTGGCTATTCTGGAACTCTGTAGACCAGGCTAACCTTGAACTCAGAGATCTGCCTGCCCCTGCCTCCCAAGTGCTGGGATCAAAGGCGTGCACCACCACCACCCAGCTGTGATCAGCTTCTTTTATATAGCATCCATTTTTCCGCATCATTGAATTTCCTTCTACCACCACAGTATAAATGGTCATACAACTCTCTGCTGTGTAAGTGTGTAAGTCCAAGCCGTCCTCTGGTGTACTTTTATCAGAACACGGCAGCAGCGGGTGGACTCCAAGTGAGCAAAAGGAGAGTAGCAGCTAGATAGAGAAGGATGGAACAGAGTGACAGCTTGACTAGGTTCTGCCCGAGCCCACGGTGGACCCTCCATGGTGGAGTAAGTGAGGCTAGACAATAAGAACACCAGGGCTAGGAGCTTCCTTAGAAGCTTTGTATCTCTCCAGGAGCCCTTTTGTCCTCTAGCATATTTGTCAGGTTGCCCCGCCCCTTGCTCCTGTGTTCGGGTTCTTGCTGCTATCTGAGACCATCAGCAGCATTGCTCGGAAGCTACAAAGAAAGTCCTTGGTCTCCAGCTTCCACTCAGGGATCCTGTCACTTCCCTGTTCTTGTTGCCTTTGGATTAAAAGTGAAATCATCATAGCCAATAGGATTTTACCTAATTTGGCTCAGCCCCTCTAACCGCAGCCTCCCTCCAGAAGAAGGCATCAACACAAACTGCTTCTGAGCCCACATTGATTACTTTAAAAGACTTGATGGGCAATCTGTCTACTCCGTCAGAACTACCACCCAGCAGTTGTTGGGGGTGGATATACGATACTGAGCTAGGCTGGTGGACGGAGGTAGAGTCCCATGGGGCTGCCACACAGCAGTCTCGGCATAGTCATAAACACAGCCTGGAAGTCCACCGTCAGCACGCTTCCCACCCGCATTCACTTCACACACTCAAGACAACCTTTCTTTAGAAATGGAGGCATTTGAGTCTCCCTGTAATTTCCACCTCCCATGGCTCCTTCTGCCTGCTGGGGCAGCACAGAATTCACACTAATCCCTCTCCTCTCTGACAGCCCTTCAAAAATATTGAAGTAGCTGTCATGTCATCCAGGGAGGTCTGTAGCATAGAGCCTGGAAGTCAGAGGAGCTTGGGCTTGCCTTGTCGGGAAAGGACTTGACCCAAGAAATGTACAAACCTAGACACAAGGCAGCTTTGAGTCAGGGACTCTAGCTGAGGGGGCCTAGGGTCAGGTGGGAACGTGTGCCAGGTTATCTTGTCCTCTTGACTGTGTCTCGCATGGACAAGCCCCGGGACAGTGCCATTCTCCTATGACCCTGCACCCAGACTTAGGCCTACTTGACTGTGGAATAGTTGTGGTCAGACACCAAGATTTATGAGAGGAAATACTGCTGTTACCCTAAGGATGAGCCATTTCCCCTTGAAGCCGAGCTCTGAGCGGGTGAGGGGACAGCAGACATGAGGCCTGTGCCATGGGCATGTGAGGCCATGGTCTCCAGTTATTCCAACACTGATCAAACTGATGCCACTTAGAAAATGGTGTGACCCAAGCAGAAGTATAAATACTTAAGTGAACAGGGTGACAGCAAAAAGAGGGAATGTAGAGAGGCGTGTAGGATTCAACTGAATGTGGCAGCCAGGTGGACTTGGGCTACAGAGAAGGGGTGTTGTTGGAAAACTTTTAAATTTCTGAGACAGCAAGTTTTCTTGGGGGGAAATAATATATTTATATGTGTGTGTTGTGAACATTATCTGCAATATTGATGTAGGAGTTAAGGGTACAGAAGTTATCGCTAAGCCATAGAGAAGCTGAAGAAGGCAGGTGTTTAGAATAACTACTATCTTTAATCCCTTAAAAAAATAACCTATAAGCTGGGTATGCTAGTGCATGCTTGTGATTCCAGCACTCTGGAGGCTAAGGCAGGAAGATAATGAGTTCAAGGCTAGCCTGAGTTACAGAACTAGAATCTGTCTCCAAAGACCAAAATAATATTAATGGGCAGGACATAAGCACACTCGGAGAGATCAGAGGACAACTTTTGGGAGTCTGTGCCCTCCCACTCTGTGGATCTGGAACTCAGGGTCTCTGGCTTGTGCCACCGAACTATCTTACTTCTTATTTACCTAATTTTAAAAATGTGTTTATTTATCCACTTTACATCCCTATCGAAGCCACCTCCCTCCTCTCCTCCTGGTCCTACACTCTGACCCTTTTCTTCCTTTGTCCCTCCCCTTCTCCTCAGAAAAGGGGAGCCCCCCCAAGCTGCCCCGACACATCAGGACTAAGTACACCCTCTTCCCCTGAGCTCCAATAACGCAGCTCAGCTACGGGAGGGTGATCTAAAAGCAGGCAACGGAGTCCATGTCAGTGACACCCCCCCAAATTGCTAAGGGACCCTCATAAAGACCAAGCTGCCCATCAGTTACACGTGTGTAGGGGACCTAGGTCCAGTCCATGCATGCACTTTGGTTGGTGGTTATTGATTATTTACATCATGAACTCCAAGCACACTCTCTTTCCAGCCCTCCCAGGTCTGATCCCCCAACCATTGTGACCTCCCTCCCCCTCCCCACAACCAA
>CM053762.1:54340173-54366153 GCA_028658305.1 Pachyuromys duprasi | reverse complement strand
GAGGACAAAGATGGAACAGGAACAGCCATCGAGAGAGACTAGAGAGATGACAGGTTAAAGAGCAAGTAGGTAGACTAGCGTATTTGCGTTAGAATAGATGAATATCTGCCCAGTCACAGTGCTTAAAGCTTGTTGAATAAATCTAATAGTTCTCTGTGTCAATTATTTGGAAGCTGGGGGGTGGTATTAGAAAAGTCTCCTACTAATACCGTAATTCAACACCCTCCAGCAGAGAAAACTAGAGAACACTACCCTCTGTATCTCAATTTGTTCCTGGATCTGTACACACATACACACACACCCTCCCTCTTGTCTTTCCCCTTTTTCATATTTATAACTAATATTTCCAAGAACTGACTGCGATTATCCCCATTCATTTTTATTCGTTTTCTTAATCTATAGCTTACCAAAAGCGTGTCACATCCCTAGCCCGTATTACACAAGAAAAATTCCTGCAAGCTAGGATGCAATGTTTGCTAGGCTTGTTTTTAGACATTGCCCATTGTGTGCTGATACCTATCTGAAACGGAGCTAGGTATATTTGTCAAGTGTTTCAGTTTCCCCCTGTTTTCTCATCTTTGCCGACCTATTTTCCTTACGAGGAGTATTCCTCTCTGTGTGTTTTGAGGGTGGGCTTCATGAGATTTGTAAACCTCCCTAGAAGGTTATACAAGCTATTATGATATGAGTGTGTTGGGGAGAGAGGTGCAGCGACTCCCACCTTTTGTAAGATTCACAGTGGTAGCTTGAGGGAAGAACAGGACTCTAGAGCCCCTGGGATAGTAAGTTGGAAGTCAACCACACTGTGAGACGCTGGAGCAGGCTCTTCATCTTCTATCTACACTGCTCAGCACAGCCTTTAACATGGAGAGGACAGAAACAAGGCAGAAGGACAAGTCTGTGCCTGGAAACAGCTCGGGATAGTTTTTCCTTTCTATTCACCTCTTCTTCACAAATGGAACCAGGTCAGATTCTTAGATTCTGGGCCTCCTAGAATAGGCCTAGGACCAATTCACAGAAGGGACACACACACACACATGAGAGAAAGAGATCAAGTGAGAGAGACCGAGACGGAGAGAGAGAGGCTGCAAGGACCCTGACAAATGGGAGGGCTAGAGGGCTTACACCTGAATAGAGAAGCTGAGAGTCAGGAGTGCAGCGGCCCCTGCACATACAAGTTGAAGGTTTTGCCCCAAATCAGGGAGGAACATCCATCCTGGCATCTGAACCAAGCTTCATTAGAGGGCAGCACTGCCCTCTGGGAAATCCTGCTGCTCAGCAGGAGACAGTTACGGTTAAGCCACACACGTGGCCCATCTTACTGAGCAGAGGTGGATATTCTAAAAGAGATCCTGGTCTCTGCCCCATGGCTTAGAGAATGTTTAGAAAGCTATCTGTGTATCAACGCAAGACCACAGAGCACAAGCGGAACTCCTGTAAGCCGAGTGATCTGTGGCTGGGGTAGTCAGAGGGGCTTCCAAAAAGGAAGGAGGGATAAGAAATGTGATGGATTAGAGAGAGAAGAAGCATGAGCCAGTGGTGCTCATCAGGCAGTGGGGATGGCGAGAAGAAGCAGAAGTATGGAGGGGAAGCTGGCTCCACCCTGAAAGCAGAGACAGGGGGCCAGGACAGGGGGCCAAGGCTGCGTGTCTGAAAGAAGCAGTGTTCGTCCAGAGGGGCGCTCAGCTCTGAGGGGAATGGTGTTGGAGGGGAGACTGTCCGGGCTGAAGAGGGAAATAGCCAAAGGCAAGGAGGATGGCAGAGGATCTCTGAGGTTCTGGGACATTGACTTTTGGTTAAAAATCCTTCCTGGAGCTGAGGGTGTAGCTGGGGTGAGTTGTGTGTTAACCCTGCCTGCCAGAAAATGAACAAAGAAGTAAAGCGAGTCTTTACACGGTATAGTTACTCTGAGGCTTAATGTTGCTCCGTGGGAGTCTCCTGAGAGTTCACGGTGGCAGAAGTGCTCATCCCCATTTCATAGATGGGAACCTAGGTGCTAAGACAGCTTGGACCTCAGTTGAGGGCCCTCAGGCCTGATTTCACTGTGACGTCAGCAACCTCGGGTTTCCAGACAGTTGCTCTTCCAGCCTGCAGCTCAGTCCAGGCACACCCCGAGCGACAGCCAGTCTTTTACCAAAAATTCAAAACTCATTTTGTTTGGAGTCATTCAGCTGGTCTGCCTGGACAAAGTGCCCGTGAAATGAAAGCAGGAGGCATTACCCTGCCAGCCAGATCCCCACCTTTTGGAAGACAGGAACTGACCTCCCCCTCCCCCCCACACACCTCTTTTCAGCTGCCAACTCAAAGAAAGCCTGGGATGCTGGTAACTTTAGGTAGGATTTGCGTTGTCCCGTAGTCCAGGTGCAGAGACTGTATGGCCAAGCTCTAAGGTGACAGCTCACATTCACTTCATTTATTTATCTATTTGTGTGTGTGACAGATGCGCCACCATGAACGTATGGAGGTCAGAAGACAACCTGCTGGAGTTTGGAGCTGGTTCTCTCTCTCTCCACCATGTGGGTCCTGGGGATCCATCTCAGGTCCTCAGACTTGCCTTTACCAGCTGGACAATCTGCAGGCCTATGGTAACTTTTTTTTTTTTTCCACATGGTGGGGTCAGGTCTCAGTAAAGCAAATGAATTGCTAGTGGAACTTAGAATCAGGGCAAGCAAGGAGGAGACTAAAGGGGAGGAGCCATCTTAGTCTTTGTGCACCATAGTCTTCTGCCAGCTCCTAGGTAGCAAGTCCCCTCACCAAGCTGCACCAGCCATAAGCTGACTGGTCCTTAGGATCCTCAAGTGCCCCCTTCCCCAACCACCATGCTCTTCTGCCAGAGACAGCCTTCCCTTTCCTCTCGAACCCTTTCCTCGGGCTCTGAGCTGCTTTGGTTTTCCCAGGCCACACAGTCCATGCTGACACCTGGCTGCAGCCTTTCTATTAGCCTGCTCTTAGAAGGCTTCCCAGAAGCAGGTTCTGAGTAGGGGCTCCGTGAGCCAAAGGCCAAGAGGGGCTGGTAGAGACCCTGTTCCCAGGAGCTGGACGGCAGCCAAGCTGGGTGAGAAGCTAGTGCAGCTTCTTGGCTTCAGGCAAAGATCAAGTTTGGTACCTGTTCATATCAGGTTAATGGCTTGACACGGCTTCCATCTGAGAACAAGATGTTAAGACAGCTTTGGAGCAAGGACTTAGACGAGGGATTTAGCTTGTCTCACAGGTGTGCCAAGACAGACAGCCTTAGCCCTCCAAGGGCATGTTCCCAGTAAGAATGCCCTTGTCTTAGCAGTAGCTCTAAGTATCAAATACTCTCTGGACCATTTTTACACAAAATGTACTGAACACGTGCTACCTCCAGGCATCTGAAATGCAGGCAATGCCAACACACGCATCATAAAGTTTGTAATTTGATTTTTGTTTTGCCTGTTCATTCTGAGATTGAGTCCCACTGTATAGCTCGATCTAAACTGTGATTCACTATATAGACTAGCCTTGACAGCAATCCTCCTGCCTCAGCTCCCAAAGTGCTGGGATTACAGTTATATATCACCATGCCTAGCACAAAGTCTATAGCTTAAACTTTTGCATACACTATGTTTTGGGCCCTATCCATCCTTATAACACAGTTCTGATAATTCACTTCGAAAATGTTTCAGTCTGCAGCTAAAACCAAGACTCTGAAAATCGAGAAACGTGCCTGAATAATCATAGCAAGGACACAACCAGAGAACCGGGGTTCCAGCCAAGAACTCCCAGGGCTGTGTGGCTCACCCCTGGCCCCTGGGACCCCTGCACAGTGGGAAGCATCTCTGCTGATGGCAACCAGGACCCAGGCAAGAGGCTGTCTGCAAACAGGTCGTGCAGGACAGGGCCCCCTCGCTCTAGCAGGGATGTAAAGAAAGTGTTGATGTCTTTCTTTCTGGCTGCCCCTGAGCTGGCTCGCATGAGTGGGGTCTCAGGGCTCTCAGCATCTCAGATGTCATGCTTATCTTTCTGTAACTGTCACTTTGCTAGAGAGTCAAGAAGCCCATAAAGGATGGTCTAACCGCTCACACGTGGCAGCCAGAGGGGACAGGCCAGGGATGTATGTCTTCCTTCCCATGGGACTCCGCTGCTGCTGCTGCTGCTGCTGCTGCTGCTGCTGCTGCTGCTGCGCTTCTTGTCCTGCAGATGGCATCATGCCTCTCTCACATCTCGCTGGTCAACTCTGCAAGAGGTCCTTCTGAACTCTCTAACATAGCCCTCCCAGCCCTTCTTCCAGGGCGCATGGCTTTCTCTCTCTTCTTGCACGATCTGTAATACTGCCTGCCTCCTCAACATGAGGCCTAGGACCTCTTCTCCACTACACAGAATAGGGCCCGACAACACTCTCAATAGGCATTTTGTTGAGAAAACCAATTTGCAATCTGCAAGGTAGGAATCACTAAAGCGTCAGGCATGTTGCTACTTTAGAAGTAAGGAACAGTGCTCAGAGACGTCTGGGCAGGTCCACACCAAATCCCAAATGCACACACATCAGCCTGCATGCATGCCAGGCCCCTCTCTTTCCCACAGCACCCTCTCCTCTTCTGACTCAGATGTTCTACTGTCTTGTGGCCCAGGGGTTGTTCTTCCTTGTGGAAAGGAAAGAAATCCAACAATACCCAGCAGCGCTCTTTCTAATCCTTGGGCAAGGCAGGGTCATGTCCTCTGAGGAGCATAGTACAAGATCTATCACCCATTCTTACAGGGCTGCCCTTGAACTTGCTGCCTTGTGTCTAAGATTAGATGTGCTTAGCATCACTCACCTTGCTAGAAGCACCTGCCTCCTTCATCCTGGCCTTTCCCCGGGGGCAGAGACCAGAGCTTCTGCCTCAGGAGACTCAGTGTAAAGGGCAACATGCTATCTCCCATCTGGGCATGGCGGTGCCTGCAACCCCAGCACTTAGGGAGGTTGAGGCAGAAGGATTGGGCTGTGCAGTGAGACCCTGTGAGGGGGAAGGAAGGAACAGGCCATCCCGTCTCTGGAGCAAAGGCACAGCCCCTTGGGGCAGCAGCAATAAACCTAGCACCATGGGCTCTTGGGTTTCTCCATCTATAGTTTTCCAGGACTGTGCCAAGCAGAGACCACACAGGGGGAACAGCAGGAGACGAGGGACTGAGGACGTGACTGCTCCTATGTGGATACGGAACTATGAACTGCCCACCTCTCCTCCCTTTGGAGTCCCTTGGTGTGCCGCAACTAGGCACACCAGACTGTTTCCTTCAGCTGCCAGCAAAGAGCAGGAAACCTCTACGACTAAGTTTCTTGGTCTGAAAATGATGATGCCTGAAGGTCAGATGAGGCCACACCTGGGGAAAACGCTCAGAGACAGGGCAGAGCAGCAGGAAGCGCCCACAGATGGGTGACTGGATTTGCACCCCTCTCCACAGGGGCACAGCCAGGGTGACCCAGCTCAGCACCACTAACCCTGCCTCCACCTGACAAGCCCTAACAAGCGACAGGGACAGCGAAGGAGAGTCTACCTGGAGAGCCTGCTATTTCCCAAGATGCTAATAGAGCAGTTCCTCTGCCTGCAGCACTTGCGTGAGTCATCCTTTCTAAACGGAGGTGAAGTGTCTCCCTCCCCAAGGTGGCTCACTGTTGTCACAACAACAGTAAATCTGACTTGCAGAAGGGCAGGATCTGTGAGCTTAGTGCCCCAATGTTTCCATCCCAGACTGGCTACCTCCTTGGTGAGAAAACAGAACCCAGGGCGTGGGGTGGAGAGCACTCTCCTTCCCTCAAAGGGGCTCATTCTCCAGCGAGCTGGGAGCCACAGGCAATGCCTGGTATCCGTTGACAGTCAGCAACCTTATGAGACCACACAGAGCCAATAAACATCATCTCTCTGGACTTTAATAAGGTTTTGAATGGTTCCCACTTAAGCAGTCCTTGAGAAACTTGGAAAATCTGGCCGAGTGTGAAAGTTTTATTAAGCAGGATGTTGGAAAAATTTGTAGTGCCATTTAACAGCCCCCAAAATCATTCTTGGCATTAATTGGCTTTATCCTAGGTGGTCCTCAGCTTTCCTTATCTCATCCTCACTCTGTCTTTTTCCTAATCTCAATGACCCTTTAAATTCTAGTGCATCCTTCCCATGGACTTGTGCTTTGAGCTTTGAGCAGAGTGGTAAACTGACTTGCATAAAAACCAGGGTCAAGGGACGTGTAACAGAATGATTTAAGCTGAATCCACTTTATGTTTCAACCTAAGCATCTAAAACATTAAACAGCTGTGTAATATATGCCAGCTGAGTATGCAGAGCATAAAACTTTCTTTCAAAAATAAACTTTGTCTTCTATAGTTAGTTCATTTGTATCAAGAGTGTGATCTGGGCAGAGAAAAAGCAAAGCAAAGGCGGGGTTTCAAAGAGTAGAAACTTCCTCTGAAATCAGCGTGGGGAACCTGACGGCAATGACTACACTGTAAACTCACCAAGAGGCTGAGAGCCTGTCTGGCGTTTCTGTCTCTTTCTTAGACAGCCAGTCTTATAAACTCACGACTCTTTAGCTCTAAGAGGCAGGAGAAAGAAAAGAGAGAGTGATAGGCAGAGAAATTTACAACCAGTTTACTGCATATTCCTAAACACAGAGCACTGTGCTAAGAACATTCTCATGTGCTCTCACTTGATCTCCTCAAAAACTGGGCAAAGGGGGCCTTCGTCTCCGCTTCATAGATCAGCTCCCCCATTCATTCAGCTATGAATGGATGACCAGCCACATCTCTGCCTCTCCAAGCGTGTGTGTGTGTGTGTGTGTGTGTGTGCGTGTTAGTCACTTTGTAGAAAAGATGAATATAACTGTACATAATGGTGATAACATGAACATTTCTAATGCCCTTATTAGGGTATTTTGTTTGAATACATAAGCAATACATGTTCAACACATTATTTCAATGTAAGGTTTTTTCCATTATGTTTATTTGGTGAGGGGTATGCCTTGGTGTGCTTGTGGAGGTCAGAGGACAATCTGCATGAGTCTGTTCTCTCCTGCTATGATGTGGGTCTCAGGGGTCGAACTGAGGTCATTAGTTTCCATGCCAAGCACCTTTACCTGCTGGGCTGTCTTTCCAGGCCCTGTGTTTAGCACACTCTTTTAAAAAGCAAAGCAATAGGGTGACTTGTGAGAAACGGCAATTCTCCTGAACAGTCACTGTTGCTATACAAGTGGGCGTTGGGGTATGGCTCAGTGGTAGTGTATGGCATGCATGATGCTCTGAGTGTGAACCTCACCATCCTCAAACAGTATGCACGTAATAAAACCATTGGAGAAAAAAAATAGAAAAAAGCAAAAAAACTATACTTCCACCAATGAAATGGAACAAGAGAACGGTTGGGAATAATTATCTTTAAGTCTTGTTTTCTCTGTGCTTGAGCTGTGTATTGTATGCTAACCCAACAGATTCAATCTACATTCTATTTTCCTCAGTTTATATTGAACGTATTTCCTGTGTTGTTGGCATGGTCGTCCTCTGCCTTGGAGTTAACGGCCATGCAACAGTTGACAGCCGCAAGTCAGCGACTGTCTAACCATCTCTGCTGCTTGCTGTTGTAGAGTGTGTTGTGTTTAAGAATCTCCCTCTCTAGTTTGTATTATTTCCCTAGCATTCCCAGAAGTGGAATTACTGGGTCAAAGGGTGTGACCGTGCTTAAAGCTCTTGCTCTGGCATGCCAAATTATTTTCCAAAAAGACTGAGCCGATTTTCACTAGTTGTGGCTTTCTGTGTGTGAGAAATTCTGGGGATGGACATTATCTTTCTGGGGAAAGGCTTCTCATCTATGGCTTGGCTGAGATCGCTATGCTTTTGCTCAGCCGCTTCATATGGCTTCTTTCAAACTCTGCTGACAATGTTTGGCGATCTGATGGCCAGAAGATTTATACTGGTCTCCCTGTCTCCAGGCTCTTCCTGCCTTCAGTCTGTTTTGCACACTGTGGCCAAATTAACTCTTTTGGAAGCATTGCCCATCGCCTGTCCCGGCCCTACTCAGAAATGGAGTGGCTTTCTTTTCTTTTCCCTCCAAGATCAAGTCCAGACTCTTCCCCAAGGTCTTGAAGACCCTCCATTACAAGGTTCCCCCACCCTCTCACTCAAGCAGATCTTCCACACCCACAACAGAAACCTAACTCTCTTCACCCCTCGGTGGCTTGCTCCTCTTGCTTGGGTTTTCACACACACATGGACTGCTTCCTCTTCCTCCTGCCTCATCCACACTCTCGGCTGCTGAGGTGGTGCAGTTCTCCCCTCACCCCCCAGCCCACACTCACCATGAGAATTCCAGGAATCAGGAACTCAGAGACCCAGGAAACAAAAGCAAGGAGGATGTCAGGCATGTTGCCGGGCCAGGGAACACGGGTTCACCTCTCCCTTAAAGGCACGAATGGGTCAGCAACAAGAACAGAACCTGACAAGGCTCTTGTACCACCGATGCCAAAGAAGGATCCAAGGGAGAACAGGTTTATATGCTACTAATGATCACCACCGCGACTAGTTTCACTTTGAGAAACTGAGATCTGAAAAGGCCATGGCTTAAATATAAGAAGAGTTCACTGATGGTGAGGAAAAGAAATCTTTAGGAAGTCCAGGGCTAGAATAGCAGCTTTCAGCTCTTTGCCATACCAACCCTGGAGTGTGTCCCTCCTCTTCATTCTCCTAAAGAGCAGCTGAGATACAAGCTATCACCCACACAGTCCAGACCAGGCAGAGTGACTTTGACAAATGTCACCTCCGTCCGGAGCGGCTTGGAAATTCCATGCAATACTTCTATCCAGAACTCACTGGCCTCATCCCATGGCTGAACCTAGCTGCAGAGGAAGACCCCCTGACCAGATGGAGATCAGGGTTCAGATACCAACAACGCCTTTCAGCAGATGTAGCCAGCCATCTCTGCCATCACCTCTCTGTGGTAACAACTGACCTCCTTTCTCTCTTCCCATTGTGTGTCACCTTCAAGTAAGTTCTTAGCAGAAAGGAAGGGAAGACCCAGACAGAATCCAGAGCCTGGGCTCCTCAGCTTCTGAGGTGATACAGAAACTTAACTTTTTCATAATATAAACACATAGATAAGGGCTGAACATCCTTCCTTCATTAACCAAACACACAGCATTTCAGAAACAGAATCTTTCTTCCTTCCTTTCTTTTTCCCTGTTTTTTACTTTTTCTTTTCTTTTTTCCCTTTCTTTCTTTCTTTCTTTCTTTCTTTCTTTCTTTCTTTCTTTCTTTCTTTCTTTCTTTCTTTCTTTCTTTCTTTCTTTCTTTCTTTCTTTCTTTCTTTCTTTCTTTCTTTTTTCCAAGACAGGGTTTCTCTGTGTAGCCCTGGCTGTTCTGGAACTCACTCTATAGACCAGGGTGGTGTAAAACTCAGAGTTCTGCCTGCCTTTCCCTCCCCAGTGCTGGGATTAAAGGTGTGTGCCATCACTGCCCAGGCAGAAACAGAATCTTACACTTGGCTATCTCACTGTGCAGAATTCACCTGGGGCCCTCCTTTAAAACGTGACTAATAACTTTTAGTTCCTTACCTGTGAAGAATCTAGAAGACTTCTCTGTAGATTATAAAGCATAAGCAGTTAATACACAACACTGAAATAATGTTCTAAAGAGAAAGATAATTGTTTTCACCGAGAAGACTCGAGATGAACACTTCTCATAAGTTTATTAAAATAGGAAGTAAGGTAAAGGTCATCTAGCCTGCATTGTGTTTTGGATCGTCATTCAGCTTTCCTGTAAAACAGGTGAGTGGGAGTTGGGGATATTGTATGGTGGGAGAGGATTGGCATGCCTAGCAAGCACAGGCTGCTCAACACCAGAGGCAAACATGAGCCAGAAGACTGCAAGTAAAGAGGCAGGCAGGGGCGGCCATCTTAACTTGTGATGATGTTTGGAACTATGGCTCTTGGTAGATGGGTGAGTACTCACCCATCTCCGGAGAGGGCAAGGCCAAATGCAAGTCTGGGAAGAGGGGATATTACATGGAAAGAGGAAAGCTATTTAGCAAAGAGGATTCAGAGGGTTTGTTTGTTTTGCAGGGCTGAGGATTGAACCCAGAGCCTCCAGTGCTCTGAGAGGCATCCATATTCCCAGTGCTCACAATGACGTGGAAGAAAGCCTCGGGTATAAGACCAACATACATACATACATACATACATACATACATACATACATACATATATATATACATATATATATATATATATATATATATAATCAGATGTGGAAGGGAGGACACTGGACTGGAAAGAGTTTGCAGACACAGCAGCGGCAGCTTTGTACCACTGCTGCTCTAAATACTTTCCAAGGCCAAGTTTATCTAAAAACTGAAAAATGGCCATCTGTAGTCCATAGTGCTGCCCATGTCTTGTGTACCTGGCCTATGCGACTATGTGAGCCTGAGCTGTCTGTATCCTGTGGCAAAGAGCCTTTGTGTCTGGAGGACTGAGGAAGGCTGGGTATTGTAGCAGAGGCGGGAAGGAAACCACAGGGAAAGGCTGGTTCCTAGGGTATGGGCACCCAAGGGGGCAAGGACAGGTCACCTCTGTTCCGCATTCCACACATGTTACATAAGTGAGCAAATGAATGAATGAATGCACCAATGAAAAAAAATAAAAAATAAAAAGAGGCTATGTTCCCAAACAAGAAGTGTTCAGAAACACCTTTTTTGCTGGCCTTTAAAAATTACCAGTTGTAACCAGATATGGTGGTGTACACCTGTAATCCTAGCACTCAAGATTGGCTGAGACAGGACCTTCCTAGATCAAGCCCAAGCTGAGGTCTGTCTTAACCAAAAAAAACCCGAGGCAGTTAGAAACCTCAGGAAATGGTCTAAGGGCAGACACTTTGGCCTGTTCCCCATGTGGGCAGCTGAGCTAACACCAGAGAGTCGTGCGGACACTGAGACTAGGGGTAGTGGTGACTGAGAAACCAGAAGGCTTGGACAGGGGAGAACTGCGCCTCGTTTTACCCCATCTACCATCTCCTGGGTAGCATCAGGCCTTGTCTTAGCACCGTTTGCATCCTCTCCTCCACCCACATCCCCATTCGATGAACACTCCAGAGCTGGAAGAAGCTGAATAACCCGTCCCGGGTATAAAGCCTCTTAAAGGACAAGGATTCCAACCCTGACCCCAAACCCTCCCCTCAACCTCTCCACACTCCATCTTCCTTAGCAACATGCCGGGTCTTGGGTCCTTACCCATCAGAACATGTATTCTCTATCTGTGTAACACTGCACTTTGAGATTTCTTTAGATAAACGTAAAGTTCTCAAAAATAGTAGGAAGAGGGCTGGAGATGTAGGCCAGTGGTAGAACTGTTGCCTGCATTTGTAAAGGGCTGAATTCAACCCCTAGTACTGAAATAAGGAAAAAAAGAAAAGTAGAAAGAATCTCCATGTACCTTCATCCACACTCTCCAAATGCTGGCCATTTACTGCTGAGAATAAACATTGTTTTTTTCTGAGTATATCTTGTTTTCTCTTGGACTTACATTTTCACCTGTTTTCTGGCGATCTTAGACCCTTGCCATGAGTGAGGATGGGGTACACCATGGTTGGCTGTTGGGCAGCATGCTCCACTCACCACGTGGGAACCCCAAGCTACCGGAACAGATCGACTGACTCTCAGGATGAGGAGGTCGACCAGTGACTGGCCTGCTGGAGAGGCTTCTGAGGAAATGTCCCAGACGCCAAGCCTGGACAGATCCATTAGCTACGAAAGATGTCCAAACAAGAGAAACGTTAGCAATGACAGCCTTCCAGAAAGATCCCAGCTCTGTCCTCTTTTGAGGGAAAGACTTGCTGAAAGCCTACTGTGTGTTGGTGCTAAATAAAGGGCTGGGCTAACGGAAACAAGGTGGTTGTCTAGAGGAAGTAAAAGAGCATTGGAAGGAATTTCTGCACTAGCTCTTCAGAGACCCTTGGTTGGGGAAAACACATCATGAGTATTTTGGAAACAAGAACTAGTAGAGGGAGGGGAAGAAGCGAGGGAGACAGGACACGTTCTTGCCCGAACACGAGGCAGCTCAGCCCTGCTTCCTGCCTAGCCTGGTGGTCTCTGGGAGACGGTGTGGACAGCGCTCTCGGAAAAGGAGGCTCTGAGACAGGTAGAGAAACGAGTGGCCAGAGGTCTGTAGAGACAGGAAGAGCTCCACTTCAGGCCCCAAAGCCAATCCACAGCCCACAGAGGGAAGAGAGACTCTGGTAAAAGCTTTGTGGAGCCCAGTCTGGAGGGGAACTTCTTGTGGAATGAAGGATGAACTTTGAACTTCTGATCTTGCTGCTTCCGCCTCCTGAGCTCTGGAATTACAGTTGTGTATCATCACACCTTGTTCATGTGGTGTTCAAATCCGGAGGCTTCCTGCCTGGTAAGCATTCTAATAGCTAAGCCACACCCCTGGCCCCTGGCTAAAGGCTCTAGGGGAAGTTTTCCATTGAAACAGAGGGTTTCCCTGCTGAGGGTCTCAGCCCAGGCAGGGCAGGTCCCAAGCTTGCTCCTTACCAGCTGGTGACTTCGTAGCCCTTCCGGCCTCAGTCTCCCCTCCTAAAGCTGGGGTGCTGATACCTCACTGATAAGCTTGATGTGAGGTACGGGGATGATAAGTTCAATCTAGCCCCAGGGTGGTCTTCTTCCTGACCTCAAATGCCTGCCTATCCTAGATCTTTGAGACACTAATGCCACCTTGCTCCTCCGTGTCTTGCTCCACAGCCCTGGCTGGCATGGAACTTGCTATATGGACCACACTAGCCTGGAACTCACAGAGGGATCTGGAGCCCAAAGATCTGGGTTTGACTCCTTGTCCTCCATCAGTGTGACCTTGGTCGGTTCACTTAACATCTCTGAACTCTGGGTTGTCCACCTGCAAACTGGAGATTACGCCACCAGAAGGAGGTTCAGAGGGAAGTGTTCTGAAGTGGATAAATCTAAGCCGTGTTGTGTGACCTTACAAGTGTCAGTTGAGGGTCCATGCTGAGCATGTGACCGTGCCCACCCCTCCGCTTAATCCCTGCCCTGCTCCCCGCCAAGGTCAAGGTGGCCAGAGGGAACCCTGAGCAAGGCGTTAGCTCTGAACCAGCATCATAATCAGTTTGGGGTACTTAAGCAAATCGGGATCGCCATGTACCTCCATTTTCTCATATGAAAACTTAGGTGGGGGTGCTTTTGCTCTTTTGTTGTTTTTGAGACAAGGTCTCACAGTCCTGGCTGGCATGGAACTTTCTATGTTGACCCTGCTGGCATGGAACTCCCAGAGACCCACTTGCCTCTGCCTCTCAACTACTGGAACTGAAGGCACGTGCCATCAATGCTCCGATTGATTTGGGGACTTTTGAGGTAGCATCTCACCATGTCGTCCAGGTTGCCCTAGAACTGGAAACACTGACCAGCTGGAAACACAGCTGGCCTTGAACTTGTAATCCCCCTGACTCTGCTTCCCAAGGGTGGGATTTCAGGCATCCACTCCAGGTTTCTTGTGGAAATTGAAGTGTTTGAACCTCTACTGTGAGATCCCACACAGCCATTGCTGAGGGGTCAGGAGTTTATTTTCCAAAAGGCACACAGTTGGGCTTTGGGGACGTCACTACCTCTGTAGTTAGATATGATCTCACCAGATTCTTCTATTAATATGGCCAGAATTAGACACTCCCAGTGTGTGAGCCTAAGGGTGTCTCTGATACTCCGTTTAGGGTAATTAGTCTTTTTGACCCTTGGCAGGGGAAATGTGTCCAGTTGGGGGGAAATGAAGCTGTCAAACACAGCCCTTAAGAGAAGGGAGATTTATAGGGGACCACATACAAAAGCCCAGGAATTAAACAAACAAACAGGGAAAGAGCACTTAATAGCTCAGACCAAACAATGTATACCGCACGCTATGTCCAGGCAAGCCAACCAGTGGCCTGAGGACTCCCAGGCACCACCCAGGCGCAGCAGCCCAGACAATTGTTCATCTTCCCAGAAGCCGTTCTAAGGTTGCAGGAAGGTAAAGCAAATGACTTCACTGAGCCGGAGGAACAGCAGCTCTCGGAACAAACTTTGTTGATAGTTCTGGTCTCGGAAACTTTCTTCTGTGTGGCCCAGGATCTGGGTCCTGCTACCTCTTACTGGTCCCAGAGCATCTCTGTTCCCTGCCCACCTGGGTACATTGCTCTTCGTCATCACTCTAGCTGTTTTCCTGCTTAGTCCTCCTTCAGGCAGGGCCCCAGTATCAGACAGGACACCCATCTAAACTTAAATGTCAGCTAAACAACAACAACAAATGTTTAAATATAGATGTTTTAGATATTCTGTAACATTTTAGATATTCTGTAACATTTCCCGTGATTCAACTGAACTTGAACCAGAACCACTTTCTACATTTTTATCTATTAAATCACAATACCTCCTGCTTGCTGTTACCTCCGTTAGGAACACATTGCCTCTCCACTTCCCTTGGCTAGCTCCTTGTAAGTCTCCATTCATCATCTTTTCTGCAGAGATCTCTGTAGAGATCATCTTTTCTGTAGAAGATCCCCTCTAAATTTAATGGTGTAGTAGCTCTTCAGCACATTCCCTGGATTATTTGAAAAGAATTTGCTTATTTCATCCTTAGCTACAACGGCCAACTTTGTTGTCTTCCCCTGATCCTCCTCCATTCCCTCCATGTACCTAGTACACATCAGACATCTAATAAATATCTAAGCTGGGTGAATGGAGGGACTATGGCTACTTTACAGTAGTGCTCAGTGGACAAAGGCCCCTGAACTGAGTTTGGTCCCAAAAACTCACATGGTGGAGGAAAAGAACCAACTCCAACAAATTGTCCTGTGACCTCCACAGGTATGCCATGGGAGAGAGAAAGAGAGAGAGAGAGAGAGAGAGAGAGAGAGAGAGAGTATTTAAAACAGCAATGGGAGCTGGAGAATGACACACGCAGAAGCAGGCAGATCTATGTGTTTGAGGCTAGCCTGGCTTACAGAGCAAGATCCAGGACAGCCTGTCCAGAGCTACACAGAGAAAGCCTGTCTCGAAACACAAACCAAACCAAACCCAAAACCTAAGGCCAGCAGTGGGCTTATGTGCTGCTCTGTTTCCTCATTTAACAATGCTATAATCTTCCTGTATCAAAATCGAGAGCCCGCTGTGATTTTTTAAGGTGCATGGATTTTGTCTTAATTCATAAAAACTGGTTAGAGTATTTTTCCTTCTATGGCACTTTAATTTGAATAATGTATCAGCCAAGAATGAGATCTTAAATGCTTCTGAAAATGATGACTGGAACGCTAAGGGAAGGGCAGGGATGCAGCTCCGAAGGAGAGCACACTTGCCCCCATGTTCAAGGCCTGAGTTCAGGGTCCCTGCACCACCAAACACAAAAAGGCTGATGTAATGATGTAACAGTAAATCCAGACTCTTTCATTTTTCCACTTCTCATCTACAAACAAAAAAATAGAACAGATTTCTGCCTCCAGGTACAGCCATGCTGAAGGACTCCTTTGTCACAGTGTACTTGAAACATTTTTCCAGCTGTGCTCGGTGGCGCACACCTGTGATCCCAGCACTCAGGGAGACAAAGGTGGGCGGATCTCTGTTAGTTCAAGGTCAGCCTGGTCTACAAAGTGAGTCCAGGACAGCCATGGCTACACAGAGAAAGCCTGTATTGAAAAATAAAAGAGAGAGAGAGAACCATTTGCCCACACTTCTACAGAGACTGCATTATGTCTGTTATATGGGAACATGGTTGTGGGAAGGCATCAGGTTATTCTATTTGATAGTTTCTCTAACAGACTCCAAGGATCACCCCTTTAGCAGTCTCTTGGAGCCCCTAGAGCCTTTGTTGGAATGCATAAGAGATACAGGATTGGAAGATAAGTTACACCAGAATATAATTACAAAACTAAACCTATGGGACTGACAAGATGACTCAGAAGGTAGAGGTGCCCACCAAAGCGAATGACCCGAATCTGAGCCCCAGGTCAGTAGGTCCACTGACCTCCACATTTGCACCGTGACATGCATGCACACACACACACTAAGTACATAAATGCAATAAAAAGAAAAACTAAAAAACTAGGGCTGGCAAGATGAGTCAGTGGGTAATGGCATTTGCCATCATACCTGAGTTCAGTCCCCAGGACCCCACAGTTGGAAGTGACTCCTGCAAGTCCTCTGACCTCTGCATTCATGCTGGTGCACTTACACACACACATACACACACACACACACACACACACACATGTGCACCTTTGACCCAGCACTTGAGAAGCAGAAGTAAATCTAAGGCCAGCTTGGTCTACAGTGTAAGTTCCAGGCCAGCCAGGGGTACACAGCGAGACTCTATCTCAAAACAAAAATAAAAAACAAACAACGCCCCCAACTGTGTAATACAGTAATAATGCAGATACTTTATGCATTAAGAAACAAGGTCTAGGGGGCTGGAGAGATGGCTCAGAGGTTAAGAGCACTGGCTGCTCTTTGGAAGCAAAGATCCTGAGTTCAATTCCCAGCAAACACATGGTAGCTTATAATTATCTATAATGAGATCTGGTACCTCCTCCAGCAAGCAAACATACAGGCAAGCAGAACACTGTATACATAATAGACAAATCTTAAAAAGAAAGAAAGAAAGAAACAAACAAACAAACAAGGTCTATCACAGTGAGTCAAGTTTCTACTATAATTTCAAAGTAGTGATCAGCATAAGTGTTTTGTGGTATCTACAGCAAAGTAATGTGATTGATAAATGTTTGTGATTTTAATTGCTAACAGTCTCAGGCTCATTGATACGGTCGTGATTGGCCACGGTGCTTTTTGGTAGGTCACACTGCATGTGCAGTTAGCAGTCATTTTCCCCTCCACTCTGGCCCTCAGACCTGACTTTGGCAGACCTACCAGCTCCCAGCTGCCAGCTCAGCATGTACCTGATTTGCACTAGGCTTTACCAGCTCTTGCCTCCTTCCTGAAAGCTATGAAGTTGTCTAACAGGTCCAGTCAGTTCTGAACCAGGAAGCCAGATAATCCGCCTGCTTATTGGAGGCTGCTAATCCAGATGGACATTTTTCATCGCTGAAGGGATCTTCCAGGCTCTGCAAATCCAGAGGATCCGTCTCCTTCCTCCACACAAGCCTTGGCACTGGTTTCATTTCTGGAATTGCTGGCACCAGCCAGGCCCTGCTTCTTGGCAGGAGTTGAAGAAATTATCTGAACTTGCACCCTCTTCCTTCCACTGTAAGTATCAGCATATTCTGCTTGCGTTCTCAAACACCACGCCTCTCAGAAGTCATGTTCACATACAAAACACTGCTATGCCAGAGCCAAGAAGTGCACCCAGAGCTCAGGACTCCTAACCCAATGTGTTTCCCGCAGTGCTCACACTGTCCTCTAACACTGTTGGAACACTTAAAATGTTAAGTGATGGGAAGTGGAAGTCAGTGGTATGTCTTGTGCTTTGCACGCCTGAGGCTCTGAGTTCAATTCCCATCACCAGGAAGGAAGGGTGAAAGGAAGGAAAGAAGGAAAATGGAAGGAAGGAGAGAGGAAGGAATAATAACAGGCCACCACATTTTGGCGCAACTGACGCCATGATGCAAGTACCATTCAGGCCTAGGAGCTCAGCATGTAGGCAGCAACACCTGCCAAAATGAGAACAAAGAGCCAATCTGTCAAAGTCCATTGTTCTGGAGAAGTCGCTCAATGTACTAACCTTGCTTTTTGGCTTCTGTAGTCCTGCTTCTGGCTCCCTGTTCTTGATAATCATGTGGGTTTGGGGCTTAAAAGCTCACCCTGAGAAAGGCTCAGGACTGCACTGGGGTCCTGAACACCCAGTGGTTACTAGCCCCCCAGCTAATAACGATTTTCTATTAGCTTGAGCCTGTGTCCGAGCTATCTTCTTTGTCCGATGCCTCCTAACATCTCTAAAGGCCACCTGGAGATCCCCAGAGACCAGTCCAGGGGCGACTGTGGCTGTGGCAGCTGCTGTTGTTATGGTGAAGCAACAGCTGGGGGTAGCTATGGTGGCCCGGGGCAAGAACAAACGTGATGCCTTTTTCTCCTGTGAAACCCTCCAGAGTCCGAATGAAACTGATGGCTCTGCATGGAGTTCCCTAGGAGACAGAATTCAGCCACCCAAGCAGTTCCCCTGTATTGACCAGTGGCTTTCTCTGGGGCAATCTCCTACCCTCCCACCCCTACTTAAGACCCGAACCCTCTTTTTTTGTTTGTTTTTGTTCTTTAAGACAGGGTTTGTCTGTGTAGCCCTGGCTGTGCTGGAGCTAGCTTTGTAGATCAGGCTGACCTGGAACTCACAGGGTGCTGGGAACTCCCTAGGCTGCTCAGACTTTGAACTTAACCCCCTCCAGCTTCAGCCTCTAAAGTAGGTGAGATTTAAACCTAGCTACGGTTGAGTTTCTGTGAAAATATTTAGAAAGTTAAAAAAAAAAAGTAAACAAGCTAAAAACACTAGGTTTCATTGGTTGGTTGTAAGCAATAGTAAGCAAAAAAAAAAAAAGTACCCCGCACCTCCCCCAGAATTGGCATGGTTCTGGGGATCTAATTAGCAGGAGCTAACAGGCAATCCCTTTATAGCAGGGATGAGCAAACTTTCCTGTAAGGCCAAGATAATAAATACCTTGGGCTTTTTAGGCAGATACTGTCTATCGTCTACCGGATGCTGTTGTTGGGGAAGAAAAGCAACATGGGAAATACATAAGCAGATGGCGGCGGCTGAGTCACATGAGAACTCCACGACAACAGTTTGGGCAGATTTGATTCCTAGTTTGCCTCCTGTAAGGTGTTTTCCTCTTGTAAGGGTCTGCTTTCTTTCCAGGCCTCTCACTCTTGATGCTGTTTGGCCAGGGAAAGTTGGGTTGCCTTGAGGCCAGTCGGATTCTGAGCAATCTGGAGTTTGCTTTCTGAGGCCCCATGCAGGGCATGCTGGGGGGGATGGTGGGGGGGAGGAGTGGGGGGGGGCAACAGTGAAATGATGGAAGCTCCTCATACCACTGTTTCACTCTCTTCAGTTTTTGCTGACCTCGCTCTCGCTCACTCTCGGTCTGCCTTCTGGGGAAGAAGCCAGTGCAACCTAGGTGCTGTGCAGATGCAGTACGGAGCAGCAGCGTGCAATGTTTCCCCCCAAAAAGACCAACGGAGCCATCGCGCATGTGACCAGCGCCGAGCCACAGAGGATGCTAATTAAATGATAAAAACCCATTAAATTTAGTCCTTTGTTTTACAGCAGAGATAGGGACTGGCAAAAAATACGGAAATAACACAGAGGATGCGTTGACCTGGCTGAATAAAACTGCCCATTTTGTGCAAGGAAGGAAGTGGGAGGCGGTGGCTCGGGGATTCAGAGTCCTCCGTGAAAGGGACTGGGTGAAAACTTCATTTTCTGTCAGTCTAACCTCTTTCTGTTGCATCGTTAAACAAGGGCCTGGCATTTTTTGTCTTGTGAACTCAGAGCAGGCACAGCTCTGAAACACAGAATGCACTACCCCCCCTCCCGCCCCGCCCACCCCCCCGGCGACCGTGGCTTGTCTATCACAGAGCCAAGGAGAGCAGGATAGTGATGAGGAAGGAAATTGATCTTAACATTCTAGTTGGTTCTGGGGAGACTGCTTTGTGGAGTTTCGTCAGTTCTAGAAGCTGAGCCTGCCAGCAGTCATACCCTGGGATCCTGTGCCTTCTGTCTCAGCTGATCCCGAAGTCCTCTTCCCCAACACCTTCCCATTTTGGGGTTGGAGTGCTTTGATCTTGACTTGGGTGGAAACCTGAGGAAATCAGAGATGAGGCTCTGATGGCCAAAGAATGCCTCCTAGCCCCAGGGAGAGGGCAGGCTACTGGACCGTGAGAAGAACATGGACTCTGTTTCATTTTGTGACATCTGTAAGAAATGAGTTAATGAATGTGGGGACTTAATTAGTATTGGCCCTGTGGAAGAAAATCAAGCACGTGATGGCAACTGTTTGGGTGAACAAATGCCTGGTTTTTCTTGAGACTGGTAGATCGCTTCAACTTGGGGATTTCAGTCGCAAAATGGGGAAAGTCAGGCAAATGGAGACAAGTTGGTCACGTGAGGATTAAATCTTAAGGGCAACAGAAATGACAATGACTAGTTTACTATCTACGAGGCAGGCACTCCTGTAAGCACTGTGCCTTCCTTTGCTGTTTAATTGACTCATTGGCTGAGCCTCTGTTTTTATTTCTGTTTTCTGAATGAAGAAACTGAAGACTAGCTAGAGCAGGTAAGCAACTAAGAATGCCATCCAAGGTCGCACAGGAAGTGAGGGTGGGTTGACACAGAAACCCAGTTCTATCTGTCTCCCAAACCCAGGATTGTACTATTATGTTTTTTTTTTCTTCAAACTTACATGGAAGTAATTATATTCTGTAATTAGTACTTTAGGGATTGTTGTATTGAACTAAGTGGCTTTGAAGAAGTCCCCAAGCTGAAGACTGGGAAGAGGTTGAGGTTTTCTTCTCCTTTGGTCCTGGGACTTGAACCTGGGGCCTTGACACACTGTCCTAGTCCTTTACCACTAAGATATTGCCCCTCCCCTTGATAATTATGTGGAGAATGTTAACAGGTTTGAGAGGTGAATAGAGTGATTCAACCAATGGGTCTGTTATAGCCTAGAATTTTGGTTTTTTAAAAAAACATAATTATTGTAAGTTTTTGTTTTGATCCCAGGTGTGGGGATTTGGGGCTGCTTCTGCCTGTCTGCAGGAGCTGGCTCTGATTTGCTTTGTGCTCTAGCAGAGCCATGGTTTGGCCAGCTGCAGATAGTGTGATGTTTGGAATTCAGGGAACTTTTCAGAGAGTATATAAATGCTAGAGCTCTAATGAATGGGGTTGGTGGTTGGTGGTCTTCAGGGGAGTTGGTTTGTTAGCAGTCATGCTCAAAGAAGAAATAAGGAGAAAGAAATTAGATTTGGGGATCTTCATCTCTCTCTCTCTCTCCTCTTTCTTTCTCTCCTATCCAGTGATAGGGGCGAAACCAGGGAAATAAAGGGTGGGGAAAACTAGAACCCACAAAGTAGCAAAGACGCTTTATAATTATGCTTAACCATTCATATAAATGACATAGGATTCTGAGAAATAAAAACAAATATGTACATGAAATTGAATGTTCAGAAATGCAAGTAGGAATTTACTATCTATCTCATAAAGAGAGAATTTCATGTCTGTGGGGGAAAGACAGTAAATGCCGGGACAGCGAGGCAGCCAGGGAAAGCTGGCTCCCTGTGCCACACTGTTATACCAAGTACATTCCAAATGCAGCCAAGGTTTATGTGTGAGCATAAAACCAAAGCGCACCTGGGGACACACGTCTGAGTGTGTTGCAAAATCTGGAAGCCGTAAAACAAAATTAGTTCAGTTTCATTAAACCATTCTTCATGGCAAAACAAAGTTCTTATGAAGATAAAACAAAATGGGAAATGTATTTTAAATGCTCATGAGCCTAAAACTAACATCTTTTTCATCTATTTATTTTGTGTATGTATGTTTGCTTGTATGCATGCATGTGTGCCACAGTTCACTTAGAAAGGCCAGAGGACAACAAATTGGTTCAATCCTTCTGCCCTGTAGGTTCCAGGGATTGAACTCAAGCCCTCTGGTCAGGCTGCAAATGCCTTCCAAAAACTTGCATTCTAAGTGGGTAAAGCACTTATGTAAAGAAAAAAGAAAAAAATCAATAAAATCCAGTACAATGCAGAAATGACGATATGAAGAGTCAGTTCACAGAGGGATTGGCGCTTAGCCGCTAGACAAGGCTCCACATTGCTGATAATAGGAAATAAAAATTAAGATGGCAACAAGTTCCTGTGTCCCTGGAGAGGCAAAGATCACAAAGTGTGGTGACCCTGCTGCCTCAAGAGGCTTCAAGAGACAACTGGCAGCGTCTATCACAGCCGAAAACAAACCATAACCTGACAATTCCACCGAAGAGTTCACCTGCAGGAAAAATGAACTGCAAGAATCCAGGCATAGCATTTTGACAACTGTAGGTAGCATATTCATCCATAAAAGGGAAAGATATAGCTGGGTGTGGCACACACTTTTAACCCCAGCACTCTGGAGGCAGAGGCAGGTGGACCTCTGTGAGTTTATATGGTGAGTTCCAGGACAATCAGAGCTATGTAGAGAGACCCTGTCTCAGAGAGAAACAAAACAAAAACAATCAAGGTAACTAGATGAATGAAGCATGTCAGGTCTAACATGGTAGAGTATTATGCAGCCATGAAAAAACTGAGGCGACACAATCTATATGAATAAGGAATGATCTCTGGTATATATATATATCTATATATATATCTATATATATATATATGTACATATTTAATGCAAACAATGAGTAAAGCATGTCACTGTTTGTGTGCCTGTGTGTGTGTCCTAAAGGAAGACAGATGATATGTTGAATGTGTATGTGTTGGAACACTGTCCAAGAATGCAGTCATGTGAGGAGACTTCTGGGTGCTATGAGCAAACGCCAAGAAAGTAAGGCAAGAGTCTTGCGACCTGTTTCTTCAAAGCCTGGAGTTGCTCTTGGACGATGCTTTTGTGCCTCCCAGGTGTAGCCGATAGGAGTGAGTTTCCTTCAGATTTACCCATTACAACTGGCTGTTGTTATTTGTTTATATGTCTCTATGAAAAAACATGTTTCTGCAGCATGGAGCTTACCTGCCATGTGTGGCTTGCCTTTGTGATTGGACGCTTTGCTCATGTGACTCCTCTTAGCCCTCAGAGTATAAATTGTCTGAATCTCTGAATAAAGTGGGCTGTTGCATGAGACTTTAGTCTCCGTCATTTACTGGCTCCACTCTCTCAGGACCCACCACCTCCAGAGTGGTAAACATGTACGTTTACAATTGAATGAAAATCTCTGCTAAGACACATGAGAAATTGGCAACAATAGCTCCCATAGAGAAGCATTAAGATCAGCAGAGAGGAGTAAAGGGCCACCAACCCAATGGACACCTTGGAAGCGTCTTTATTATGCACAGCGGTATATAGCTGGTCTGGAGGTCATCTCTCCTAATGCAGGTTTCAGGGAGCAGCCCCAGACACGGGGAAGATAAGGTTTTTAAATTTAAGAGTATGGGGTTTCCAAATGGTGGATGTGGAAGGAAAATGGGGCGGGGGGTGTCACAGAAGTAGAACAAGTTCATAATAACCTCCTGAAGCAAAGACATGGTTTGCCATTTCCTGAAACAGGCAGCATGGAGACAGTTGTAAAGTTCAGGTGGGGCAGAGACCAATCCTTGAGAAACAGAATTAACCATAAACAGGAATGAGGCTAGTTTGTCTTTACTCTGTGATGACCAAATCACCCCTCCACAAACCACCTGACATTTCTGCCTGCTGAGCAGACTAAACAGAAGCATGGTCTGTCTGTGCAGGAGCTAGTTAGCGCTCAAGAACTTGGCTCTGACATCCTGGGAAGGCAAGGAAAACACCTTAGCACATGGCTGTGATCTTCTGTCTGGCTGCCGGTCCTTTCAATTTGGACAGTTTCAACTAAGGGGCCAAACAGCAAACGAATGGGTTATACTTGTCTTATTCTAGGACAACAAGAGGCGCCAGAAAGGCCAAGCAAAAGAAAAGCAAACGTAAGGCACAAGAGACTTTGCAGTACAAAATACAGAACTATGGATGTGACTTTCAGCTGTCAGGGACACGAGGCCCTCTGCTTCACGAAGAGGGCCAAACAGCTAAAAGATAATGTGTAGATGTGCTTTGTAAACAGCTAGCTGCTAACTCAGCTTAGGGGTTTCATGGTTTGTTTCTTTTTGAGACAATGTCTCTTGTAGCCCAGGCTGGCCTTGAAGTAACTGTGTAGCCAAAGAACTTTTTTTTTTTTTAATTCTTCTGCCTCCTGGGGTTGCAGGCATGAGCCATCATGCCCAGATTTTAAATCAGGGCTGGGAACTGGACCCCAGGCTCCTCAGGCATTCTACCAACTTAACTGCACTGCCAGCGTTAACTTCCCAAATCATAATGTGAGGATATTCCATGGGCACATGTGGGCTGTTCTATTTATTTATTTATATTCGGTGGACATTGTGTATCTTCTTTCATGCTCCATCTTATTCTTTTGAGGCATGGTCTCTCACTGAACCTGAAGTTTGCCATTTTGGCTAGGCTGGGTAGCCAGTGATCTCCTTCAATTCTCTTGTCGCCATCCCCCAGGGCTGGGGTTACAGGCATGCTTGTCCACGCCTAGTTTTTATGTGGGTGTGAGGATTTGAACCCAGAGTCTCCTGTTTTTGCACCAAGCCCCCACTCCAGCCCCACCTTGGTGTTTTCCTGCTGGTGCTGTTTTGAAGGGGAAGGGACACACATCTATAATCCTAACATACGACATACATGCAGGTAAGACACCGACACCCTTAAAATAAAGTAAAAACCCAGGGCCTAAGATTGAGAATTCTCATGCGCTTTCTCCCAAATCTGTGGAACCAGTACTGTAGGAACCCCGGAATGCACTCTTTTTCATTTTTGCAAAACAAACGTGATTCAAAGTGTCAGCATTGAAGTTATTTCTGAGTGCACAGTTCAGTGGTTTCCAGTGCAGCCCTGTTGTGCCGTCATCACGGTCACATTACTGAGACTAACTTCACAACAGAACTTTCCAGTGTCTTCTCCCTGTAGCCATTGGCCATGACTCCTTCTGTATGACGATGCCTGGTCCAGGTTTCTCAAAAAAGTGGAACGGTGTTTGTCTTTTCCAGTCTGCCCTACATCACTTAGCAAATGTTCTCAATGCCCATCTACTCTGTAGGATGTGTTTGAGTTTCCGCTCCTCCTTAGGGCTGAACAACTTGCCCTCATAAACGTGTTTTGCTTGGCTTGGCTCGTTAATTTCTTGATGGACATCAGCTTGCTTCCACCTTCCACTCATTGTGAATAATGTTGTAATGAAACCAGACATGCACACATTAGGTCAAGTCTCTGCTTTCAGTTCTTTCGGGGATGTGGTACACCTACGCCTGTTGAGTCATGTGGTATTTCTATGTTCAGTTTTTGTTGTTTTGCTTTTTTAAGGAACCATCATATTGGTTACCTTGGCAGCTGTACCACTTTACAGTCCTACTAACAATGTGTCCGCCAGTCTCTCCACATCTTCCTTTTTTTGAAACAGGATCTCATTGTTTTTAACTTAATACAGTTTATTTTTAATCAATCAATCAATTAATGTGTGTGTGTGTGTGTGTGTTGGGTTCAGGCAGACTCCACTTTTATGTGGGTGCTGGGGATTAGAACTCAGGTGTCCATGCTTCGTTAGCTCTTACCTGCTATGCCAGCCCCTGGTCTCCCTTAGACAGTGCTGGCCTTGAACTTATAGCAATCCTCCTGCCTCCTTCCCTATTCCCTACCCCACTCCACATGGACCTTGACTGGTAGCCAAAGCTTCAGCTTTAATATGATCCTCATCATGATTGCTACTCACACCAGGACTTTAGACATATTAGCCTCAGGAAACGAGCCAGGAGCCTTCCAAGTGAGCCCGGGATTTGGCCAACATTGTTACAATCAGTCTGAGGTTGAGAAAGTGAAATACGCATTAGCTCCTCACAGGAAGCAGGTTTGGTTTTCTCTAACTTTTTTATTTGTTTAATTTTAGGAATAGTCTTAAACCATCAACTTAAATAGTCTTAGGTCTACCAACTGAGAATCTGAGAGATGGAAAAAAAAAAACACAACCAGAGAATACTGTTTGTGGGGGAAATCCTGCTTCCAGCATTCCCCACAGAAGCTTTAATTGATATTTGAAACAACCAATAACGTTTAGGTATGAAACATCCAAAGAAAAAACATGTGTTTCTTTCTGAAGCTACCGGTGTGTTCCTCTTCCTTCCTAGCTTCCTGAAGGCATCCATCTTGGCGTGTTCTCGATCAGAACTGGGGCCCAAGCGTTCTAGTGATGAAAGTGCGTCCCCTGGTGGTCACTTTCTATAACACTCAAGTCACCAAGCGCAGTGATTCTTTTTTTTTTTTTTTTTTTTT
>CM053762.1:54254250-54329759 GCA_028658305.1 Pachyuromys duprasi | reverse complement strand
AGTAACCACAGCCATTTAAAAAGTTTTTAAGTGTGAATTTCTTTAATTTCAATTCTAGAAAATTTAAAATTCAGGTCTTCAATTCACATAGTCACATGCCCTAAAACCTTATTGGACAGTACTGACATAAAATATTTCTATCCAGCCAGGCATGGTGGTGCATGCCTTTAATCTCAGCCCTCAGGTGGCTGAGGCAGGTGGATTTCTGTGAGTTCAAGGTCAGCCTAGTCTACATAGAGAGTTCCAGGACAGCTAGAGTGGGATGGGAAATGCTATATCAAACACTGTAAAACGGTTTGGACGAACTGCCTGTCAACACGCAGCAATATGAACAAACCTCGCAAACAAAAGTCAGGCACGTAGGAGTGCAGACAGGTAATTCCATCTAGGTCATGTTCCCCAACAGGAGAAACTCCTCTATAACTCTGGAAGGCTGTGGTCACCGCGGGAGGGAAGGGTCAGGATTTGAGGGCACTGGCCTGGGTGCTAGCAGTTTGCTTTTCTTTATAACCCCTTTTCCCCTCTGTGCATCTTCCTGTGTTTACATCGCTGCTCTTTATCTGGTACCTACAATCCAGGTAGGGAGAAAGAGTGCCTTCCATACAGTTGATGTGCTTTTGAAGTCTCTGCCCTCACCAGGATGCCTCCGCAGCACATCCTGCCCGCCTGGTGGACACGTGGCACCGCACCCGGCTTTCTACCTGTGCACTGCGCTGGCCTGGCTCCTCGCCCAGGTGGTGGCTCTTCCAGTCTGGGTGCTGCCAACGGTTGGCTAGGCCCTCAGGGCTCGCGGTGCGGCGGCGCGGTCCCGCTCGGCCGGCTTTGGCAGCCCTGGTCCTCCCCAGGACGAGCGCCTGCCCCCAGCATCTGCGGCTGGAAGACCCAACGATCCAGCCTGTTCCGCACAGAGCCGGCAGAGGCGGGGCATAATCGGTGTCCACTGTCAGACACTAGGTCCTTCCAGGTCCTTGGAGTTGGGGACTGAAGCCCGGGAAATCCCCTCTGGGATTCTGAACCCTGAAACCAAGAAGTGGACAGAAGGGCCTCGTACCTCCTGGCCTCTGCAGGCGTTTCTCCACGGAACCCCCACTCACTGCAACTCCCACCCTGCACAGACAGCCCCTTGGTACCCCGGATCTTTGAGCAGCCAGCAGCCGGCCTAGGTTTATCTACCCTACCTTTTTCTCCAGCAGTGCTAGACCACAGAGGCCTGGCTCCCAGGACTTTACTGCACCTGTTTAGGTCTCCTTCCCTGGGGCCAGGACATAGTCTTTGCTAAGCGCTGGAACAGCTCTGCCCTCAATGGGCTTACCAGCAACGGACACCGGACACACCGGACACCGCTTGGGGTATGAGCCTGCTTAGGGGGACTCCCAAGCCCCGGAGTCCTGGTTCTCAGCATGCCAAGCAGCCAGCACTCTCCTAAACCGCTTTCATCTGGGCCATCTCTTTAATTTTTCAAAGCCAAAGTAATTGGTCCCTGAGTGTTTATGGCCGTCGACTGATTTGTACATTTTCTATTGGTGCGCTTTACTGTAGATTCTAAAAAAGGATCTGAGAGGTCCATTAAAGGGGCCCCCAGTTTACACCAGGTGGGTCCTGCTTATAGAGCTGGCTTTGAGATTGCAACAGAGACACCCTGCTTCTGATCCCGAAGCTCAGGCTCGGCAGGCTGGTCAGACTAATCAGTATGAGCCTATTCCTCCTCCACTCCACCTACATGCCTCCTAAGCCTGGTGGGGCACAAGTCACCGTGGAGAATGTTTATACACAGATTCAGGGGTGCAAGGGGGGGTGCAAGGATGCAGCCAGAAGACAGTTGGAAATTGCAATGTATCTTTCTCTCTAACTTAGAGACAGAGAGCAGGGCCCAGAGAGACAGCTTAACCCTAAAGGCCACTGTGTGTGTGGGGGGGGGGCATGATTCCAGGACAGTCTTACGGAACAACAGCTTTGGAAAGATCTTCCCTGACCCCCCACCCCCCCACCCCAGGGGGTTGAATGATGAGGCATTAGTCAACGGTTTTCACTCTCTGCTGTCCCTGGCTCTGGAACCTCAGCAATGACGAAAATCCTTCAACAAAGTTTAGTGGGAGCTATTTATATTTGGAGTACACAGGCTCCCAGAGTGGGGCAGGGGGCTGGAAGGACTGGTCCAGGCCGGCTTTAAGTATCTTAAGACACGCAAACCACAAGGAAGTCAGTACACAGGCTCAGCTGTGCTTCCTCTGAGGGCGGCATTCCTCCCGAGAACTAAGAGGATGCAGACTCAAGGAAGACTAACTGGGCAGGAGGAAGCCGGCGGGAAGGCGAGGGTCTGGGAGCATTGGGAGCCCACAGCCCAGCAGGACGCCAGACTGGGGGTGTGTGGGTAACTACCCAGGAAACCTCTAGGAGCGAGGGCTGCCGCTCCTAGAGACTCAGCTCCTCCAGCGCGGACTCCATCCGGGGAGTGAGCAGGCTGAGCCTGGCTCATCTATCATTACCGTCACCCAGTGAATGCAGGGGAATCCTGTTACTCCCCAGATCTCACCCCTCCTTATTTCCAAGTCCTCCCCAGTCTGCAGACTGTGCGGTGTCAAGGTCCTCACCAAGTTCCAAGCCTCCTTGTCTACCTCTTGAGCTGTAGGGAGAAGTGTGATGCGGGCGCGCGGGAGGGGGGAAGGGCTCCCTGGCAGCACAGTGCCTTAGAGCACAGAAAGCACAGCCCGGTGCCAGTATTCTGGGATGCGCTGGCAGGTACACTGCCCAGGCTCGGGTAAGCCAAGAGGCCCCCTCCGTGCATTTTCCTCAGCCAAATCCAAGGTCACAGCTTAACACTACCAGGGCCATCTGCATGGCTGTGGCACCAAAGGAAGACCTGTCTTCATAGTCCACGAATCCTACTTAATATCTTTCTCAAAGATGCCAGCCTGGCCCTCCATGACCTTATGCGGAAGGAGAGAGACACATCATGGCACATAACGTTATGATGCTGGAAAGTACCTAAGACTCTGGTGGCACGGACTAGGGTGTGATTGCCTCCGTCCGAGGGGTTCGGGAAAGAAGTTTGGCCTTGAAGGGAGGATTAACCAGAAAGATGGGGACAGACAGACATGTCCTGGCAGCGTTGCACTGCAGCGGCTTTAATTTTCCTAGTCAGGTATCAGCTTACATGTCTTTCTCTGGCTCTTATCTCAAAGGACTTCAATTCTTAGTATTTTGTTCTATTTATACTTTAAATTCTACCGGCTATCCAGACAGCAGCACACGTTTATTTGGTTCCTGTCACACCTCACCATCCCACTGAACATACTAAAAAAAATTTTTTTTCTAGGACTCTATGGACAGTGGTTTCCCACTATCTCCACTCCCAGCGTCTGGGACAGCGTGAGGAAATAGGTTCTGGGTGTGTATAGTTAAGTGAACGAGTGAGTCTTTTTCCAGTCGATGAGAAATTGAGAATCCCTTCTCCAGCCTTCAGTTTAAGGAACAGTTTAAGCCCAGGGCAGGGAGCTCGGAAAGAAGGCAGCTTAGAGTCCCCCTCTTCCCTCCAGGCCAGGCCCCTTCGACGGCTGGGCCCAGGGGCGCCCTGTGCGTCGGGGAGGGTTTGGAGGCCAGTCTGCCTTCCTCCTCTTTCTATCCCTGCGGCCCCTCGGGACTCTCTAGCTCCCCAGCCTAGCGGCCCCGCAGCAACCTGACAGCCTCTGCCCACCCCCTCCAGCAAGGGCGAAATTGCTAAACTTGTAGCAATAATGACCCTGCATTCAGGAGGCCGACTCCCGCTGAACCTCTGCGCGCCCCGGCCCTCCCCGCCTAATCAGCGCGCCCCTCCCTGCCGCCCGCCCGGCCTCCAGGCCGCCCCTTCCCCCCCAAACACACACACACACAAATAGGGGGAACAAAACCCCCCGCGCATTTCTCCGTCCCTCTGTGGAGCGGACCGCTGCACAAAGCCCCCCTCTCTGAGAAGCAATGGGGAGCTCGGGGGGGAACGTCAATCCGACGTTTTTGTTCGCGCGGCGGACCTCGCCTTCCTACCACACCTTTTGTTCGGGACTCCAATAAAAAGCCATTCTTTCCGCACCTTCCCGGCCCGGGGCCGCCTTTCAGCCGGGCCCGGCCCCACAATGGCGCGGCGCTCAGAGGCCTCCCCATTCACCCGCCTTGGCACGCTCACAATCGGCCGTGTGGCAGCCCCGGCCCCGCACAGGCATTCTCCGCGAGTGACAAGGAGCCGCATAAAGCCGCGGCCGCCGGGGGAGAAGGGAGGGCGGCCGCGGGGGAGAGGCCGGCCGCGGCGGGGCGCGGCTCCCCCGGGCGAGCTGGAGGGCCGGGGCCCGGCGGCCGAGCGCTCTTCTTCTCCTCCGGAGACCCTGGCGGCGGCGCAGGTCCCCCCGCGCCAAGTCAGCTCGTCGGGGGGAGATGCAGCGGGATTACAAAGTCCGGGAGCTCGGAGGACTCCGGCCTCCCTCCAGCCGGCTCGGCCCTAAAGAGAAATTAATGAACAAAGCGGCGAGCAGACCAGACCTGCAGCCCGAGGCCCTGCCTGGCCCGGGGGCACCAGGCCGAGAGGGCCAGGGCGCTTCTCCTCCCTTCCCGCCCTAACGGGGGGGGGCGGGGGCTCCCCAATCTCGGGAGCTAAGCAAGCATGCAGCCAGCCAGCCAGTTCAGAAATATTGCACCTTCTTTATTGACTCCTGTAGTGTGTGGCAGCGGGTGGGTGTGTACACGGCGTGTGGATATAGTCACAGAGAGAGAGAGCGCGCGCGAACGTGCTGAATACAGAATACAAAGACAGAAGGGAAGCCGACCTGGCCCACACCTAGGCTGGGTCTCCAGGTCTCGGACTCGCTCGGCTGCCTCCCTTCCCCCAGCTCGCGGTCTCACCGCGGCGGTGGTCTCCTGGAAGAGCCCCCTGACGACCCGGAGGTCCGGGCGGGGTCTGTCTCAGAAGGGAAACGGCTGGAAAAACGAAAATCCGCTGTGTTGTGGCGCTAACGAGGGGGCCGCGGGTCAGCGGAAGATTTCAAGCCGCGGCCGCATCTCCCCCTCCTCCGCGCCCTCTTCTTCTTTTCTTTTCCTTTTCTTTCGTTTCCTTTTCCTTTCCTTCCCGTTTGGTCCGGTTCTCCGAACACACTTGGAAAAGACGGAGGAGACCCTCGGGGGCGCAGGCGGTAGCCGGAGCCCCGTCTTCCCCCGCTGCCCGCGGAGCCAGGCTCGGGGGCTCGTCGTGCCTGGCGACGGCCGCTATTGCTGTCCGGGACAGTCCCGGCGACGGGCCCGGGCGTCCTTTCCTCCGCGGGGCCCCAGCGCCGGGGCCGGGGGGATGGCGGCGGCGCGTCCGCGTTCGGTTCGGTTTTAACGAGGGGCCCAGGCCCTGGGGTCTGGCCTTCCTCGGGTCTCCTCCCCGCGGCTCCGAGCTGCGGCCGGCGGAGGCCTCACCAGGCCCGGATGCCCTGCAGGGCGCCCTGCGCGCACGCCGCCCCGGCCGCCGGGCCCTGGTGCAGGGGCTGCGCGCCCCCGCCGCCGCCGCCGCCGCCGAAGCCCCCCAGGCCGCTCACGTTGGCGAAGGGCCCGGCGGCGGCCGCGCTGCAGGCGGGCTGCACGGCGGGGGCGGCCGCGGAGCCGCCGCCGGGGTAGGCGCAGCCGTAGCTGCCGCTGTAGGCCGCGGCGGCGGCGGCGGCGGCGGCAGCGGCGGCGGCGGCCGAGTTCCCGTAGCCGTAGGCGGGGAAGCCGTTGTAGGCGTAGGCGCCGGCCCCCACGCCGTAGGGCGCGCCGTAGGCCTGCGCGCCGGGCGCCACGCACGGCTTGCCGTCGCGCACCAGCACCGGCACGGCCACGCGGCGGGGCGGCGGCGGCGGCGCGTGGGCGCCCAGCTCCAGGGACTTGTCCTGCCGCTGCCTCTTGCACTTGTAGCGCCGGTTCTGGAACCAGATCTTGACCTGCGTGGACGTGAGCTTCAGGCTGCTGGCCAGGTGCTCGCGCTCCGGCGCCGACAGGTACCGCTGCTGCTTGAAGCGCCGCTCCAGCTCGAAGACCTGCGCCTGCGAGAACAGCACCCGGGGCTTCCGGCGGCTGCGCGGCTTCGGCCTCTCGCCCTCCTCGCCCGCCGCCTCCGGAGACCTCTTCAGCGGGCAGCTCTCTGCGGGAGAAGCGAGACGTGAGCCGCGCTGGCTCCCCGGGAGCCCCCCGCGCGCCCCCAGGCGAACGCCGCGGTCCGGGGAACGTTCCTGGTTGCTGGTGCCCGAGGGGGAAGGCGGGTTCTGTGGGGAGCAGTGAGCTCGCAGTTCCCAAACCCGAGCATCCGCGAGAACAGAGGTTTAAGCGTGTGGCCCCGGGAGCTAACGACCGTGCTCAGGTTGAAAGTCTGAGACTGCGTAACGCGACAGTGTTGGCAAGCTTGCCTCCCACTCACTGTGGGGAACTGAAGGTGTGGAAGGTGTTGGTACTGGGGACAGGCGGCCTGGACGCGAATTTTTTTTTTCTGTTGGGAAATATCCAAGTGTAAGGCGTACGCGCAGCTCAAGAATTTGGTTTTTATCTTATCAAAACTACCTAGAATGTGTCTGTAACAATATTTGTATTGTTACCTTACAGGGGGAAAAAGTTGGAAGGACCGATTTAGGCAGTTTCACGCCTGTTTTAGGCCTGATGAACTATCAGAAAAGGCCGTGGTCTCAGCCAGAACAAACCTCCACTCGGAGAGGAGATGGTTTCGTTCCGTGTCTCTTTCAGACAGTTCCTTGTGGGCTTGTTCAGTCACCCCGGTTTTCCCACCCGTCTGCTGAGCCGCCAGAGTCCGCAGCTGAATCCCGAACTCGAGCCACTCGGTTCTGCCGTCAGCCTGACCCCGGCAAACACGAGGATTTTTCTCTAAGGCCTTCGCTTCACGGGCGTGACCTGCTGCGGTCATCCGAACTAGGTCTCGCTCCCATAGGCAACCACCCCCTCTCCTTCGCCTAGTGCTCAGGGCGTGGGGGCGCTGAGCTCCAGGCTCCTGAGGAAGGTGGGGTCTGTCAAAGTTTCTCCTTCGAAAGGACGCTAACGACACAACCTGTTGGCAGCGCCTTTTGGGGGGAGAAAAACCTGGGTGACTGTCCTGGCCTCACATTAGAGGAAAGGCAGAAATATGGCAGAAAACTGACTCCTTTCTGAGAGGAGGGGTGTGCGAGAGAGAACACACACACACAGACATGCTCACACACACACACAAACACACATACATACACACACGCTCACACAGACACGCACACTTACGCTCACACGCACACACACATGCTCACACACGCACACACACATGCTCTCTCTCTCTCTCACACACACACACACACACACACACACACACACACACACACACACACACACGGGCCCTGTCACTGACGACTTTGGACACAGGGCTGCGGGAAGCGTTTTCCCTTCCCTCAGGGGCCGCTGCAGAGCCCGGCTCCGGAAGAGCACTTGCCAGCCTCACCCCCTCCTTCCCCCCGGGCCCCGGCTGCGGCTCGCGCGCCCGCGCCCTGCAGAGCCGTCCGTGGGCGCGCGGAGGCCCGGCCCGCCTGCCCCGGTACTCACTCTGGCTCCGCTCGCGCGCGCCCTCCTCCTCCGGCTCCTTGGGCCCGCCGCAGGCGTCGCGGAGGACGGTCTGCGCGTAGCTCTGAGGGCAGAGCCCCGGCTCCCCGTGGCCCTCGGCCAGCGAGCTCAAGTAGGACAGTTTCTGCGCCTCGTCGTCGTCGTCCTCCTCGCCGGCGTCGGAGAACTGGGTCCCCTCGGCCGCGGCCAGCAGGCAGGGCTGGAAGTGCTGCTCCAGGTCCGCCTGCAGATGAGCCCCGTGGAAGTGCTGCTGCTGCTCCAGATTCAGGATGTCTTTGACTGAGAAAGGCGTGGAGGTGACCGGGCTTGGTAACATCATCGGGGCCACTTAATTGTCCAGTCCAAATACTCAATAAATCCCGGCGGGGGCGGGGAGGCGGCGCGGCGGCCCCCGCGCCTCTCCTGGAGTCCGCGCCGCCGCGGAGCGGAGCTTTTGACAGACGCGGTCCCGCTCCGCTCTAAACCGCTGCCATTGGCCGGGACGCGGGGGTCTGGGTTTTGTTACGGGCGACTGCAGGCGCCGGGGGCCGCGGCCGCCGAGCCTGTGTCCGGGGGCGTGCGTCACGCCGGGGGGCGGGGCCGGCCTCCGCGCCGCCCTCCCGATTGGCTCGGGCGCCGGCGGGCCCCGCCCCGCGCGCCCAGCCCCGGGGCGCCGCGCTCGCTGAGGTAGACCCGGGCCGGGGCAGGGTCGCGAGGGTCCCGCCCGGCCGCGGCTCCCCGGCCCGCGGGCGCGCGGCATCCCGGAAGGACGCGCGGGCCTGTGGCGCCCCCGCCGCCGCGCGCGGAGAGACCGCCGGGAAACGCCGCGCCGCAGGCCGCCGAGGAGACGCGCGCCCCGGGTCTCGCCGCCAGGAGCGCCTCGCCCGCCCTTTCCCGCGGACGGGCCGCTGGCCTCACGCCTTCCAGCTCGCCCGGCCCCAGGCCTCGTCCTCCTCCGCACCCGCTCCCTTAGAAAGTCCCCCGCCACCGCCTCCCGAGCCGCGGCCGTCACCCGTGAGCTCCGGGCGGCCCGGGGGGCTCCTCACGTCGGGAGGCCGAGCGCAGCCCCGACGTGGCCCGCCGCCGCCCGAGCCCCGGCGCTGCCCCGCGGGCTCACAGGCTGCACACCGCCCGGCGGGGACCACCTTCCCGCCCCACCTGCCCCGAGCTCAGCCCCGGGAGAGGCGGCGGGCTCCGCTGTGAGAGCAACCGCGGAGCGCGGGGGCAGCTCGCGCTGGGGAACACGCACAGAGCGCGGCTCTGGCCTCACGCGGGCGCCTCCTCAGGACGGCCCTCCGCGAGGTTTCTTTTCCTTTCCTCGTTTCCTTTCCCCCTTTCTTTCATTCTCCTTCCTTCCTCTTCTCTCTCTCTGTCTCTCTGTCTCTCTGTCTCTCTTTCTGTCTCTGTCTCTCTCTCTCTCTGTCTCTCTCTGTCTCTCTGTCTGTCTCTCTCTCTCTCACTCTCTCTGTGTCTCTCTGTCTCTCTCTGTCTCTCTCTCAGTCTCTGTCTCTCTGTCTCTCTCTCTCTCACTCTCTCTGTGTCTCTGTGTCTCTCTCTGTCTCTGTCTCTCTCTGTCTGTCTCTGTCTCTTTCTCTCTGTCTCTTTCTGTCTCTGTCTCTCTCTCTCTCACTCTCTCTGTGTCTCTCTCTCTCTCTCTGTCTCTCTGTCTCTGTCTCTGTCTCTCTCTCTCTCTGTCTCTCTCTCTCTGCCGTCTGTAGAAGCTCACAGTTTTAAGAGAGGCTGTGTTCAGCAGGAGGTGGCCGGAAGGCACAGTGACGCTGGATGACGCCCACGGGGGACGCGTGGACGCGGCACGAATAGGGATTCCGGAGAGAGCGGCCGGCGAGAGCAGGGCCGGCGGGCCGGGAGGAGAGCGAGGCGGGCTGTTCGCGGAGCGCCCGGGGATGGGCAGGACGCGGCTCCCCGCGCGCCCGGGGGCGGGGGAAGGCCTGCGTGGCCGGCCCTCGCTGCTGGACACCCTTCCTGGGTCGCAGGAGCCTTCGCCCTCGGCGCCTGAGGCCGTCGGTGCTGCGGGCGGAGGCCTCCGGTCCCCGCGGGGAGGACAGGGCCTGGCTTGGCCGCGGATCCGCGTGAGGCGGGGTGAGTGCGCCGCTCCGCGGGGAGGGGGCTGTGAGTGGCGCGGCGCCCCGGCTGCCGGGCGGAGGCCCAGAGGGACAGCAGGCTCCTGACTCAGTCCCCCCCTGCGGCTGACGGATCCCAGGCAGAGACGCGCTTCTGCTCCCTTCTGCTTTTTTCTTAGCTTTCAAGATTCGGGGAAACTCCTTTGCTTCCCTCGGAAGCGCGCGTTCCTCCTTGCTTGCTGTTTGGGCGCCAGCGGCGCTTCGCCCTCTCCCAGACCCCAGACCGGCGGCTGGACCCCACTCCCACCCCAGCCGCTGCCCGCAGCCCCGGCCTGCCCTCCCGCCCCGCCGCCCGCCTCAGCCTCCTCACAGCACACCCGCCCGGCGCGCTCTGCGGGCCGGAGGACTCGGGGAGAGCCTGGCGAGGACGCCAGCGCGGCGCCGCTGGCCAGGCCTCCCGGGCCTCGCGCCGGCCCCGGCTGGCCCGCGCTGGGGAAGACTTCCACCACCCCTTGGTTTTCAAGCCGGATCTTTGATTTTCGCCCAGCGCACGGGTTCGGGTCGTCGTCTTTCCAGATTGTTTAGTCTTGACCTGTACTGCGTTCCGAGTGGCGGGATCCCAGCCAGGCCGCCTCCACCCGGGGGCCTCCCTTTCCCGAGCAGCAGCGGGCACCTGAGCCGGCCTGGGCGCCGCCAACTGCGCGCCGCCTCGGGGCAGGGAAACTCGGGTGCGGGAGCCCCAGCAGGCCGCTTATCGGGGCGCAGAACCTAGCTCCACTCCGTATCCAGTTACTAGTTTGTTCTGGGGCATTTGCATTCTCTTGTCTGAAAGGTCTCAGAAATCTCGAATCCCTGCTAAGTCAACAGTCGGTTTTCGCACCATCAGACAGCTTAGCCAGTTCCCGTCAGATGAAATAAACGCCGCTCTGCAGGTTGGTTTTGTTTTAATCTATGGGTCTGCCTGGCCTCACTTCCATTACCTCGAACGTATCTCAGACGCTTCCCAGCGGATATTTGAGTACTGCTCTTTGCTGAAGTGCTGGCAAATTCCCTGGAGTGCGCTTTATAGACGCTTATATACTAAATAAAATTATGCTTCTTAAAGAGCCTTCTGTTAACCCTTACAATAAATGCGTTACCAACTGAAAATGTGATGTTTTGAAAGCTGTGTTTGTGTTATGCTCTAACAAAATCACTCACTTCCTGTACATATAAAATAGGCAAATACCCAATAGTTTTTGTTCCATCTGCCATTATTTGTCTCCTTGCAGAAACAGTTTTTTAAATTATGAAAACAGCCACAAAACATTGAAAGTTTTCTTGTTTTTTTAAAATTTCAGCGTAGCAATTCAGTGAGCTTCTATTCAACTATGAAAAAATAATGTTGCTGTAGACTCAGATGGCCTGAAATATATGAAATTTTAGGTGGGTTTTTAATCATTTTGAGTGCTGTCCTAGAAATTTCATTCTAATGGCTCACACACACGAAGACAGAAAAGAAAGGGCTTCATTTTTAGCAGTGACACTAAGTGGAATTTTGTTGCTTTGTTGGTGACAGCAGCGGATGTGTTTTGTATTTGGTTTTGTTTTGTTTTTGTTTTTAGCTTAGAGATGTTAAAAAGCTGTCCCCAAATTCCTGAGCAGTCTAGTGTTACCTGCATTTTAGTGTTGGGGGTGGTGGTGAATGCATTATTTTTTTAACTGATTTGAGTTATGAATCTGGCCTTTATGTTGTACAATTTTAAGGAAATTATATAACATGTTGCTTAGTTCTAAAAAGTGTTGCCCTTACCTAATTTCTTGAGTGTGTGTGTTTCTGTGGGGGACTAACATTGTGAGAGGGATTTTTAAGTGGGCTGTGAGTACGTAGTTTGCTTTGCACGTGGAGGGAATTTTTCTAGATTTTGTTTGGAATTAATTTTTTAAACAACTCATCATTTCTCTTCCCCGAGAGGAAAAAAAAAAATCAGTCCAAATCAAGCGAATTGTGTGGTCTGTGGTATAAATTACAGGCCATGGCTGACGGTTTCGATTTCTCCGGGTGAAGAGTTTTCACTCATATTTTCTCACGTTTTGACCCACTCCAAACACTTTTAAAGGTAAAGATGTAAATTGAGATTTCCTCACCCAAACCAGTTTCATTATGCCAATAACACATTGAAGTCAGAAGACTATCTTTGTCGAAAGAAACTCAATATTTCTTCAAACGAAAATACCTAAAAGAAAGAGTGCCTTACTCAGGCATTTATTTGTATTGATGTGTGTGCTTTTTGAAAATGCAGTGAGCAGTTTTCACTGGAGGATTTAACTGGAATTAGGAATGCATTCCGTAGGTTTTTTTTTAACTTCCTGTAGCTAAATTTCAATGTCTACAGACCTTCCAAAATATAATCTAACTTCAGAAGCCTCTTTAAGTCTTTGGTGAACTAATTCGCTCAAAACTTGAGCGACTGCCTTGCCTGCGCTGGAAGTGGAGGTTGAGGGGGGGCCGGAGCGAGAAAAGTGGCAAACGCCTTCGCAGCTGCAGTTTTGTTCTCCGTCTCTTCCTCATGCTACCCCCTCCTTATGGGCGGCTCTCAACCGCAAAGCGGTTCTAGGGACCGTGACCTCCTGGAGCAACCAAAAAACCATCCCCTTAGGCATTCTGGGGTCACTTACAGAGAATAACCTCAAACCATCCGAGGAAGAAAAATACCTTTTCTATTCGCAAGAAAACGTTGCTGGGGTTGGTGGTTTAACTCTCTCGCGTGTTGGACCGCCAGGGCCGGCCTAGGTGAGTCGGGACGCCCCGTCGGTCAGGAAGACCGGAGTCTCCGGACACCTTGGCCCCTGGCTCCCAAACTCACCGCTCCTGTCCCCCAGGCTGCCGGGACGGGCGGTGAGCTGTGGGCTCCCCGGAATTGGCCGTAAGGAGGAGGTGGAGCGAGTCGAGCCCCAGACGGGCGCTGTGACTCGGGGTCGCGGGTGGGCTGGACGGAGGGGGCTAATCCAAGGCCACCGGATCGGAGGCTGAGGGCTGGGGGTCGGCGAGGCGGGGGCGGCGGGGGGACCTACTGCCTCTCCAGGCTGGGCGCTCTCCAGCTTCCCGACCCCGGCGAGCTGGACACCTCACAGCCTCGGAGCAGGCCCCCGGGGCTGCGAACCTCCCCACCCCGGGGAAGGAGGCTTCTCCTCCGTGCAGGCGCGCGGCGGTCCCGCGGAATTCCCGCGTCCGCGCCGCAGGACGCCCAGGCCCTCCCGCCCGCTCTTCGCTCACCTCTCTGCTCTTCTTCCTCCCGTCCCCTCCCCTTCTCCGCTCGCCCTTTCCCCTTCTCCCGAGCTCCCACTTCCTTTCTCCCACACTTCCTCCACCCCCACCCCCACCCCGCACGCAGCTTCCAGTTTCCTGTAAAACTCAGTCTCTACTCCTTCCCACCTGGTGGTCACCGTTTCCCCCCCCCCCCCCTCCTGCCCATCTTCCTTCACACCCTGCCATCTTACTTAGTTTTATCTTTGTTTTAAAATCTTGACCCCCACAGGTGTTTGATTAAAGAGAGAGAGAGAGAGAGAGAGCGAGCGCTAGGCTTCGAATCAGTGCAACGCACGTGAGTCGGCCTAGTTGAGCAAAGCCCCCATTCCTCGCTGGAGCCGCTCCCCAAATCCCAGCTCAGTGCTGGCACTGCTCAGGAGAATGCCCCAGCAGCTTTGGTCAGAGGGAAGGGATCCCGTCGCGTGCCCTGCTCCACCTCCGAAAACGTCTCTCACGGTCCCTCCCACCCACCCTCCTCCCCTAACTTCAGGGCACGGGTGGCAGAGTGTGTAGACTCCGGGTGGCAGGCTGGGCTGCCCCCCTGCTGGAAATCCCCTCCAGGCTGATCCCGAGGAGCCTGCATTTCCTTCTATTGTGGCTGTCCAGAGCAGCCATTGCAGAGCTAGGGTGAGCCCGAGGCCCCTACTTCAGGCATCCCTCAAGAGTAAACAGGGCCCCCCCAGGCTGGGGCCATGGCTCCAGGTCTCATACAGGTGAAGCAGATCCACCTTTCCCTCTTTCCTGAAAGCACCGTTTATATGCTGGGGATTGTTCAGCCCTGAGGCCACCCCGGCCAGGAGATGTACCCAAATCCGGCAGCGCAGCGCAGAGTGGGTTCTTCATCTGCTCACCGCAGCCAGCCTTGTAAGGATTGAATACTTAGTGGCTACACATGTCCCGTGTCTCACCGTCACAGCCACCCACCCTTCTTAGCAGCCTGTTGAGTCACTGGCCTCCTAAGGGGCTATGCTAGCCCTCGGGGCTTCTTGCTGTGCCTTTAGCCGCCCTCTGATCCACCCTTTAACCTTCAGTCTGCTACCATGTTTTGAGATTGCTGATAGTTGTATCACTTTGAGAAGTGAAACACAAATACACAGGGATTCAGACCTGATTTATGTGTCTACCTGCTTGTCTATCTCTTGTGCTTTCCTGGGCTAGCATGATGTACCCATGAATCTGTGCACGTGGGGTTTGTCATGAACGCAGACCATATTAAAGCCGTGCTTGTACACAGCGAACATGGGACACCTGAATTCTCCGCCCTTCTCCCTCACACCCCACAGTAATGAGAATTACTGGTACTGACAAGAGATAGAGAAGTGTTTATATGATCCAAGGTGAAAACTAACTTCCATGACTGGATGTTCTACGTTCATAAAGACAGTTTATGGAATCTTTACAATTAATCTTGTGCAAAGTGGCTCAAGAAGGATCTGTCTAAGCTGTTGTAATCAGAGAAGAAGAAATAGATTTTTATTGCTAAAATTGTATTGATGCTGTGTACATAACTGAAAGTAATAAACTACATTGAAACATTCTGTTCCACATATAACTCAGTATTTGCATATTAAGGAAGGTGGCCTGTGTGTATGAATATATATGAATGTATACATATATGAACATATGTACATATATGTATATACACGTATACATACATATATTCACATATATACACATATGCAGTGTGTGGAGATTCCCCCAAAGAGAAGAGGCAGTTCTGCCCAAGGGTGTAGTCCTTGGCTTTCTCTGAGTTTTAACCTTATCTCACCCCGCTGTCCTGGACCAGAGCATTGCCCATGTTATAGCCTGTGACCTTAATTCAGGTTTTCAACCTCACAAAGTGGCAGTTTTCTTACCCATAAAGGAAGATTAAAAAATGGGGTCCTGGAGAACTGACTCAGCAGTTAGAAACCCTTGCTTCTCTTGCCAAAGACCTAGGTTCAGTTCCAGCTCTCACAGGGCAGCTCACAGCTGTCTGCCATTCCGGTTCTGGAGGAGATCTGACACCCTCTCTGACCTCTTTGGACGCCAGACACCACGTGGTGCGCATACATTCTTGACAGCAAACACTCATAAGATAAAAATATATCTTTTTTACAAAGACGATAACAATGGTGTGGACTTTATAAATCTGTGGTAAAGATTAAAGAAGCGACAAAAGGCCAGGCGATGATGGCAATGCCTTTAATCCCAGTCCTCCGGAGGCAGAGGCAGGTGGCTCCCTGAGTTCAAGGACAGCCTGGTCTACAGAGCAAGTTCCAGGACAGCCAGGGCTACACAGAGAAACCCAGTCTCAAAAAAACCAAACCAAACCAACAAAACACCCAAGAAAACCCTAGTGTGGTTATACACTTGTCCCAGCGCTGGGGAAATGAAGGCAGGAGGAGAGGGAATCAGGGGTTCAAATCCAGCCTCAGCAACATGAGTTCCAGGTCAGCCTGTCTCTACAACAAATAAATACACAGTTCACAGAAACACTGGGAAAGTTTTGTGGCATATGTGAGGGGGATTATGAGAGGTGATGGCTGGATCCAGGCAGGAAGGTACTGAACCTGTGCTGGGCTGAGCTTGGGGCAGGATTCCTAGGACTCCCAGGCCCTCTGTTTTCTGACCTGGGTGGTGGTGAAGGGGCAGGGATTGTTCTCTTAATCTTTAGGAAATAACCCCAACAGCTTCCTCTTGGCCACCATCCCCAATCCCCATTCTCACTCCCACCCAGCCCCAGAAATCTCCAAACTTAACCAAGCTTCCTGCTTGTAAAGTCTCATGTCATTGTTATCACGTTTAGATAAAGATCTGGCCAACTAGTGTCTTTACAGGAATGCAAATAAATCATCTGTCCTGGACCTACGCTGGAGGTGGGCATCCCCTGCCCCTATAGCCTTTTCCTCCTCCCCTCCTGGTTTTGGGCAAGAACACCTCATCTTAGAAACATCTGCCTCTCCACCAGATCCCATCCTCTGACCACCCCCTAGCCTGTTAATGATGACTAGCTCTGGGAACTGATGGCAAGAATAGAAACCCTGGCATACCAGCTACTGCGTTGTCTTCCTACAGTAAGGTGTGGTTTGGTGGTTAAGAGTCTTTCTCCTCTCTCTTTCCTGAGATAAGCGGGCAGACCCCTGAAGGAGCCCCTTCTCCAGGGATGGGAGAGGGACGTGACTCCTGGAATGAGCACTCCACAGAGTGCTTCAAACCCGTGCTGAGTGTCCACCATTGCTGTTTCTGTTTCTTCCAACAACTCTTATCTCTGGACCCATTAATGCAACTGTGTTTCAGAAGAGGGCAGTGACACTCCCAGGTGAGACAAACGTTTCCGATGTTGGCTTAACTTTCTTGCTTCCCACACTTGTCTTCACCTTTCCCTCCTTTGGACAGCCATGCTGGGCTCCCCTCTGGGCTCCGCCGTTCTCTGGGGATCCCTGCTTGGCGCTCCACGGTCCCCTCCCCCTCCAGTCTTCCCGTCTGCCTGGTGGAGGTCCGACAGCTCCCAAGAAGAATGTGCTTGGGTGGTAGAATTGACTGGGCGCTGACTTCAAAATAAACACCGCTTGTGATGGGGCAGGCAAGGCCTTCTCTCCCTTCCCAGCCTACCCCTCCCCGCCCCCCCCCCAAAGCTGCTTCCTTTTTTCCATCCCTTGCCTTGTAACCCTCTTACCTACCACGGAGTCGATAGTAGCGACCATAATAAGCTCCTTCAATGAACAAGGGTCTAGTAACACTCTCCCCTCCCATCACACAACAGCCACCCCCTCCCGTGCGCCTGTAGAGGAGAACCAAGGTCAAAGGAACGCACAAGACTTTCCAGGCAAAGTTAGCCGCCTCACGTCGGGACTCCAGCAACTTGGCTAACACAACCACCCTGTTCAGGGACGTCTTTCCCCACGTCGAGGCCCTCTGGGCTTGGTTTGTGCGCTCAGATGCCCCTTCACGCCGGACTCCCGCAGACGACGTCCTAGTTCCCGGGGTTGTCTGTCTCCCCCTTGCTACTGCCTGGCTTCCCGGCCCCGAGAAGCAACGAAAGCTAGCAAGGCTGTGTCTCTGGTAACAGGACGGAGAGGGGGTTTGTTTTGTTTTGAGGTGAGCTGCCTTTTTTCCTGTCTCGACCTCTCAGGCCGCTCTGCCCTTGCTCGCTTCGTGAAGCAGGACCGTCCGTCCCATTGCATAGCCGCACCCAGGCGGGCAGGACAGGGATGCACTAGAACTAGGCTCTCGGGTCGAAATCTGTGCTGCCGGGACACCTCGGGGGTGCAGCCACGGGTTCAGATCTGCCTTCACTTGTTCTCTGGACTCTTTACCCTCTCCACTTTGCTATCCTTCGTAGAACTGGGAATCCTAATAACACGCCTCCCAGGTTGCCCGAAAATTCAGGAGCATCTCCCTGACGCTGTTAGAACGCCCGGCAGGCAGGATCGACTCCCAGGAAATGTTATTTTGTTGTAATTAGCTCCAGGACAAGCGGAGGCTGGTGTGAGCCCGGGACCTCTGCTCGCACTGCGCAAGGGTGGGAGGTGGTGGCGCCTTGGACGGACTTGTTGTTGTTGTTGTTGTTGTTGTTGTTGTTTTGACGGGGCGGGCTAACCGGCTCGGGCCGTGCTGTCGGTGCCAGCTAACGCGAGCGGCAACCTCGGCGTGTGCGTCTGTCCCCAGCCACGTGCGTGCAGCGGCCTGTGACATCAGGAATCTGACGCGCGCGTGGGGACCTCACCCGCGCTGGGTTTGGGTTTCGCCTGCGACAAGAAATTCTTGTTCGCCTGACGGCTTCGTGGTGTCCACGCTGCGTCCACAAAGCCCCGGCGACGCTGGGGACTCGGCCTGGGGCTCATCGAACGATTTGCGCTATTAATGGTTATTTTATTTATATTGTTAGAATTGTCCCCCCGGGTCTGTTTACACCAACGTCTGGCCGGCCGGGCCGCAGTGTTTGGACAGGGGATTACACTAATGGATGGCGAGCTGGGAGGGGCGGAGCAGGCACTGCTGGAAACCCGGCTCCGGGGCGCGGGGTGGGCCTGGGCAAGGGGAGCAGGACTCTCCCGGGCATGGCCTCTGACCTTCCAGGGGAAGGAAACCTGTCTGCCTGCGATAGGACGCGGAGCGGGGCGGGAGGCTGCTGCTCCCGGGCCCCTACCCCTCTGCTCCGAAGCCTGGTTCCAAACACCAGGCCGCGCCGCCTCGGTGAGCACACTGCCACAAACAAGACCCGGAGCTCACCGGAGGCAGGACGCTTTGATGGGCTCCCCTCTTTTGGCGACCAGTTTAGGGTTTAGGCCTCTGAATCCGGATTATAGCTGAGCTATGGGAGCCTGGAGGCCTGCAGGGTTGAAGCTGTCCTCAAAGAGTGTCTGTGGAGTGAGCTAGAGGCACCCTAAGTTTGGAAGATCTAAGATACTAGCTCCACCGCAGTGTGTGTGTGTGTGTGTGTGTGTGTGGGTGGGTGGGTGGGTGGTGGTGGTGGGCGGGGAATGAGGCCTGAGCGCTGACCTGGCTGGGCATGCGGCCAGGATTGGTGCCCAGGGCCAAAGGCTGTTGGCATCCTTCAGACTGAGAAGACCAGAGTCCAGAATTCAGAGATGCTTAGGAACCAGGCATCTTTGTTACAAGGTTTGGGTCTGATGTGCAGAAAAAGCTAACATTTAGTTAGCAGTACTGTGCATTATTCTCTAGGATTCTATAAGGTTGGGTCCCCAGTCAGCAGTCACTGGGCTTTAGAGAGGAGGAAACGGTAACTTGGCGTCCATCAGCTAGTACGCGGCAGGGCCAGAACTCTAAACACAGAACTGTCTGGCAGTCTGGAGTGGCGCTCATCAGTGTGTGGGACGCTCAGCTGTGGCTGATCTCAGCCGAGCTACGGACTCCCTCTCCTGAGAGTGGATTGGACACACGAATCCATCCCTGTTCGTAAGGCCTGTGACTTCATGAAGGCTCATCCACGGATCCTGTTCAATACGTTTATGTTCACAAGTTATACAAACAACATTGGTGAAGTCAGGTCGTTTTGAGCACGGGCTGAGAAGGTGGTAGTTTTACCGTTGTTGATTCCTGAAGCCCGGGAGTTAAGGTCGCCTGCTGGAGGTCACAGTAAACGCGCAGCTCGAGATTCTCGGGGCTTCGAACCCCCGAGTCTTCCTGGGTACCGCTTCTGCTGTGTCTAAGTTCTACATTCCTCTCTACGGGCTCGCTCCTCCTGCCCTGTTGCCCAGGGAGCCTAGAGCCTGCCCTGGGGGATGTGGGTGTTTCTTGGGGGAGGGGAGGGTGTCTTTGAGAGGTACCTGTAGTTGGGGGTGTAAGGCCGCCAGAGTCGCCTGGGCTCTGAGCTCTGAGCTGCCAGGACGCACGCTCCGGTAAACCGTTTATCTAAAGACAACTTCTGTTTCTCGTTCCCTGTCTGGAGTTGCCCTGCAGCCAGCAATGAAAAATGCGCCCTTTCCCGAGACTCTGGCGCTGGTGATTTATGTGGGAACCGTCCTAGGCCGGTGAGGCCTGGGCTGCTCTGCTCGGCCTCAGGGGTGGAGGGAGGGGGCGGGCCTAGAAGAGAACCTGGTGCCCCCGCCCTTCCAGCGCCCGCCTTTACGGCGTCCCCTTCCACCTCGACCCCCAGAACATTTTACAGTCGTTCCCCCAGGAAGCTGAGCGCTTTATCGCGGCCAAGTAAACACCATTATCCCGGGTCCATTAACACGGAGATTTTGGCGATGTAAATAGACCTCTAGAGGGAGAAAAGCAGCCCCCGCGAACTCCCTTGTAAAACGATGACTGTTCCTCAAGATTTATGGCCAATGATTGCAACCCCATTTCCCCCACCCCCGCTAACCTTCTAAGAAATCCCAGTCCTAGCCAGAACCAGAAGATGGGGCACCCTCCACCCCCAGCCTGGAAATCTCGCCCCGGGGTGTTGGCAGGCCTGGGGCGAGAAGCCCAAAGAAGCGCTGACCTCGTCATTAATTTTCTCTCAGTCACAAGCCCAGGAATGCTGATTCCTTTCCGGCTGTGGATGCGTAGATAAACTCTCAGCTGGGAGCTGCCAGTGTGGATGGTGGCCCTCCCCCTCCGCCCCTGAGCTCAGGGGCCAGGATGCCTGTGTTCTTGGCTTCTTCCTCATTTGTAAACTGGATAGGGCTTTCAGCAGGTCCTTAGGAAGCTGTAAAGCATGCGAGACTTGTCATTGGTGGGCACTGCCAAAGCTGGCTGCGACCTAGGGCAGCATCTGGCCTGCTTGGGTGGCCTCGCTCCCCCCCCCACTTTCTGTTCAAAAGGATATGCCCACCCTCTTCACCCTGTGCCAACAAATATGAAATCAAGTAAGGGTCCTGGGGCAGGCTGTATTTTGGGTTTTGTCTACCCCTCACTTTCGGTTTCTGATTGCTGTTGAGTGACTTGTCCCAGGCAGTTTCTGTTCATCCAGAGTGTGCTTTTCTTAACCCCTCATGTCAATATTTATATCAAACAATGGATTTGGAACAAGGAAGAGCAGCTCAAGTTGGGGAAACAAAGACAGAAGTTCTGCATGCCAAGGGAAGTTGCAGGAAAAGCCAGCCTCTCCTAATCTATCCAAGGTCACTTTCTAGACCCTGTCCATGCTTAGAGGTGACTCCAGTTTAGCCTGAACAATGCAACAATTCCTGAGCACCCTAGATAAAAGGGTGCTCTTTTGCAGTCACAAGAAAGAAAAACAGGAGTGCAAGGGACAGAAGTACTTTTTGGTTCTTTGGCATGACTGACTAGATCTAGGAGAGATCTTTTTGTATTTTGGATTTTATTTGCTTGTTTGCTTGTTTTTTGTTTGAGACAGGGTTTCTCCGTGTAGCCCTGGCTGTCCAGAAACTCTCTCTGCAGAACAGGCTGGCCTTGAACTCAGAAATCCATCTATCTCTGCCTCCTGAGTGCTAGGATTAAAAGTTTGTTTCACCACACTGAGCTTAAAATTGGGACTCTTAAACCTTGTGTGTGTGTGTGTGTGTGTGTGTGTGTGTGTGTGTGTAACAGGCATGGTACCTACACCTAGGGTCCCTTTTGACATTCTGGTAAGGGTGCTTTTTTTCAGGAGAATACATTAAAGAGTAAAATGTCCACCAGACTGGGCTCAAACTCACAGAAATCTGCTTGCCTCTACCTGATACCCTCCCCCCTCACTGCCCCTCTCCCCTCCCCCTCCAAGTGCTGAGATCAAAGGTGTGTGCTATCATGTCCTAGTCAGGAGAATACCTTTAAGTCAATAAAACAAGTTAAGTAGAATTACAAGGGAGATCAATAGTATTTATATTCAAATTAAAAATCTTAAAGAAATAGACATAGTTCCACATGTGCTTTTTCTTTCTTTCTAGTAAATAGTGAACATTAATGGCAGGTCTACCAACAACCTTACTTAAAAATGGTCACAAGTGCCATATAGTCTTCAGGTTTCTGTAGTAGCAAGAATGTGCTATAACAATACCAGAGGTTTCTAGTTTTATGTTTTAGAATTTACTTTATTTGTGTGTGCAGGTGTATGTGTGTAAAGGTCAGAGACCAACCCTGGCTCCTCCCACTTGCCATGTTGGTTCTGAGGTTGAATTTAGGTTATCAGGCTTGGTAGCTAGTTCCTCTACCCACTGAGAAATTTCTCTAGCCTAATAACAGAGATTTCTTCCTAAAAGAAAGGAAGGAAGGAACATGGGGATGGAGAGATGCCTCAGTGGTACTTACTGCATTTGCAGAGGCCCTAGGTTTGGTTCCCAGCACCCATATGGTGATTCACAACTACCTATAACTCCAGTTCTCAAGGATCTGACCTCTCTTTTGACTTCCATGGGCTTGTACCATTTAGTACACATTGCATACACTCAGGCATGCAACACATAAAATAACACACACATAAAATTAAATACACATATACATAAAGTTAAACACATATTTAAGTTTTTCTATCTAATTTTTAATTATATATGTGTGTGTGCACATGAGTGGATGTGTCAAGGGAGGCCAGAGGCATTGGATCACCTGCAGCTCAAGTTATAGGCAGTTGCAAGCCAACTGAAACCGGTGCTAGGAACTGAACTTGTGTCCTCTGCAAGAGCAATGTGCCCTCCATAATAGGAATGCTCCCCTCTCCCCCCATAGAGGCATGTGTTTGAGTGCTTGGCAGTAGGAAGCACTACTAGGAGATGTGGCCTTGTTGGAGGAAGTGCGTCACTATAGGAGCAGGCTTTGAGGTCTCCTATGCTCAGAGGCTGCCCAGTGTGGAATCCGGTCTTCTTCTGCTGCCTTTGATCAAGACAGAGTACTCTCTGCTCCACCAGCACCATGTCAGCCTGGATGCAGCTATGCATCTCACCACTGCGACAATGCACCAAACTGTAAGCCAGCTGCAATGAAATGTTTTTCTTTATAAGAGTTGCCGTGGTCATGATGTCTGTCCACAGCAATGAAACCCTAGCTAAGACACCCTCTTAACTGCTGAGCGAAGCCCTTCAACCCCGTAATACTAGATATTTCTTTTCTTCTTTTTTTGTGGAGGAAAGGGAGCCTCACAGAAGCCAGGCAAGCACTCTGCTGCTAAGCTGTCTTCTAGCTCCTTGTATTAAAAGTACTGTTTTATTTATGTGTGTGCAGTTGAACACAAGGGTGTGTGTTCGTACATATGGAGGCCAGAGATCCACAGATGCTTCCTTCATCACTCTCTGCCTTATTCTGGGGGGACTGAGGCAGTCATTCTCTGAAGCTGGAGCTCACTTACTCAGCTTTACTGCTTGGCCAGCAACCTCCCAGGATCCTTCTGTTTCAGCTCTTATGCTGACCCCAACACTCCTTCTTAAATTTTTAATTTTTTAAGGTAGGGTCTCCCTGTGTAGCCCTGGCTGCCCTGGAACTCAATCTGCAGACTAGGCTGGCCTCAAATTCACAGAGCTCTGCCTGCCTCCTGAATGCTGGGATTCAGCAGCACCATGGCAATACTAGATTTTCTCTTGGTAATGAATTGACAAGGGCCAAGAGTATTGGGTTTGTTGCTTGTATTCACAAGTTGTTTTCCCACTGTATCTGGATTTCACCAAATTGCAACAGTGTTTGAGTTGTTGCTTAGAAGGTGGAAGGAAGATTTGATTGAGGGTTGCAAGGTGCATTGTGAAAGCAAGGGTCCTGAGCAGCTCTTCTTCCTCTGAGACGGTGCGGAAATGGCGTGCATGAATTTGGTGAGCACATTGGACTGGGGACATTCAAGAACATCAGAGAAGGGTTGGGATGGGCTTAGAGTACCTTGTGAAGAAACCCAAAGTGTTGTCTGGTCTCATGAAAAATCTGAACTTCAGAGATTAACTGGTGCCTACTGCATCTTGATCCTATATTTACAATGGGAAGGGAAACTGTGAAGGCCACAGCGCTACCGGCAGAAGCAGCCTACTATACTGAACTACCAAGTTCAAGCCTTAAAAATGCTAACAGTAAGCTCAGGACATAGCGGCGGCAAGCCACATTCCAAATTCCTTTCTGCTCTCTCTGCTAAGCACCAACTCTCTGTTTGCCTTCAAGTCCTTCTGTACTCTGGGCTCCTTCCTGGGATGATAGCTGTGGGCCTTTCCTTTGTTCATTTATTCATTTACTCAGTCATTGAGTAACTGTTAGCCATGGAGGAGATATTATGGAAGATGCGGGAGAAATTCCATCCTTAGGAAGCTTGGCAGATATCCTTTCTCATGTCTATCAAAATATTTTTTCTTTCTTCCTTTCTTTTCAGGCTAGTTCTCGGTATGTAATCCAGGCTGGTAAACCTGATATACATCAAGCCTCTTTTTTTTTTTTTTTTTTTTTGCAAGGCCTGTCTTAATGCTTGCACAGATGCCAAAGGGCATGGAAGTCTTACTGCAAAAGGAAGAGCTTTTAGCATATTAATTGGGTCCCGTCTTTCCTATTGTAATGGCAGCTAGTTTAGGCCACGAACTTTAATGAATGTGATTACAAAGTTAAAGTGCCAAAGTGGGGCTTGTTTCAAATGTTAAGAAATGTGCTGGGTACACCCAACATGAAGCTGCTAGTCCCAGATGAAGCAAGTGATTAAAATTGACAGCGCAGAGTAAACACCGCTCCAAGTACCAAATTTTTACCTGGCATGAGCTTCAGCGCTAGCAGCAGCATTTGCCTTACTTTGCAATCGTCTTCATCAGGGTCTTAGAAGATCACCACCTCAGAGACAGCAGGTGGGTCTGTGTGCAGAATTCAGATCTAAATAAATACCTAGCTAGAAGCCAGGCGTGGCGGCAGCGCAGGCCCGCAATCCCAGGAGGCAGAGGATGAGAATCTGGAGTTTAAGGCCAGCCTGGGCTCTCTTAAGAGATCATGTCTTGAAATAAAATAAAATAACAGCATGAAAGAGGGAAAAGGGAACAGGGAGGAGAATCCAGTTCTGTTTCAGTAATGAAAACTTTCTGACACAAAGAGTTGAATACAGCTAAAAGTTGGATTTTCTAGTAAACTGCGTTTTACTCTTTGCCACACATTGGCAGCTGTAGACGTAACACCTGGCACTTAGTACTGTTAACTTCTGCTCCCTCTCACCCAGGAGTCTCCTGCTACATGCAAGCTGTTGTCCAGTATGCCGGAAGTCAGCTCCTCGTTAATGGCACTTTAATCTTTGTTACATTTTCAGGTTTGCATTTTATTCAACATCAGCTCCAAATTAAGCTGTGGGATAACTGACGTTTGCTTTCGGTGCCATTGTCGTCTTTACCAGATGGCTAAACACACTCCTCTATTTATAAGCATACACACAATTTCTGGGCATACCGCCTTCTCCTTGTCATTTTATGTGCGTGCATGTATGCATATATACCCCCAGTGCCCACGAGGTTAGAAGAGGGCGCCGGATCCTGTGGGACTGGGGTCACCGATGGTTGTGAGCGACCGTGCGAATGCTGAGAATTGAACCCAGCAACTCTCAAGCCCTATTTTCTTTTTAAAGGTACGTACGGAGGTCAGAACTTTAAAATAATAAATGTCTGAGGCTGGGGAGATGGCTCTGTGTTTAGAGCACGGCTGCTGTTCCAGGGGACCCAACTCAGGTCCCACCATCCCTGTGGAGGCTCACAACTCTATGTAACTCCACACCCAGGGGATCCGATTTCCAGCGCCCTCTTCCTGCCCTGGAAGGTACTTCACGTGTGTGGTGCATAGACACACACACAGGCAACATTCCCATACACATAAAGTAAAAACAAAGGGGAAAACCTCCAAACAATATTTGCTAAGTGTAGAAACCATAGGTTTCTTTAACTCCTATTTTAAACATTATCTAATTTATTTTGCACAATCCACAAGATTGTAAGCTTACAAGCACTAGCCATCTGACGGAGAATCAAGTTTTCAATGTTTAAGATTAAGATTTAGATTTTACACTTTTACCTCTGAGGAGATACGCTGATCAGACACACTCAGGATGACATTATAATTTCTCCATATTCAATCTGATTGTTCCTGGGCAAGTGACTTCATTTCTTCAACTGTGAATGAGAAAACTAAATAGTTTTCCTCCCATGGTGTTCTGTGAGGGTTAAATTACAGACACATACACAGTTCTTGAGCTGGTATCTGGAACGTAAGGGCCCCCAGACATAAATGTTATTTTTGTAGATCAAACATTTCTTAATCTAGCACGCAAAACAAATACCAAATTAATTATTAGGAACACCAGGGGTGGTCATGTTCCCAGTTTCTGAATGTGGTCATTAGCATAGACAGGGTGTGTTTCCATTCTGAGGGCCTTCAGTGTGTCTGGAAGGCCATACGTGACTCCTTACAAGTATGTGTAATGCACAATGTTCCCGGGGAGAACTGAAAAAGTAGCCTTTCAGATTTATTTACTTATTTCTTACGGAGCACTTAGCATTTTCTAGACTCTCTAGAGACAAGTCTCAAGTTGGCAGTCTCTGAGAATTTAAAGCGTAGAAAAGAAATGAACAAAAATAGCTCTAAAATGTGGCAGAATGCATGACTAGTATTCTGGAAGGCTGAAGATTTCTCTGAGAAAGATTCATGGAGGAAATTGAGGTTTGAGTGGGTTCTAGAAGGATGATAGGTTTGGTTAGGTGATGGGTGGTGGAGAGACATTCTAAATTACTCTCTAAGCATGTTCACATGAAGCTACAAGCATAAAAGTCAGTCCATGTTATTCTCAAGAGTCACGCTCTTTGAAAGAGGGAAGGATTTCAAGGACATCTTACCTAGTTCTTAAAATGATAACATACAAAGACTTTAATAGCATAGAAGCTGCAATCCCAGCACTCAAAGAGGCAGAGGCAGGTGGATCTCTGTGAGTTCAAAGCCCAGGCTAGTGTACAAAGCAAGTCCTGGACTGCCAAGGCTACACAGAGAAACCCTATCTAGAAAAAAAAAAGGAAAAGAAAATATTAGCATAGATATTTGTGCAACAATATTTCAAAAAAGGGATATAGAAAAATGTTTGCAGCCGGGCAGAGTGGCACACATCTTTAATCCCAGCACTCTGGGAGGCAGGTGGATTTCTGAGTTCGAGGCCAGCCTGGTTTACAGAGTGAGTAGACAGTCAGAGATACACAGAGAAACCTTGTCTTGATAAAAAGAAAAAAAGAATGCTTGCAAATATGATCTCAGTTGTGTAAAGTGTACAGAAAAGGAAGGAAGGAAACACTTGAAAACGTTAATATTAGTTGTCACTGGGTGTTGGAATTCTGGATGTTTTCCTTCTATGCAGCTGTAAATGTGCATGTGTTTGTACTAGGTAATCAGAAAGGGAGTAAATCACATGTTCAGTTTTAATAACAGCGACAGTAGCACTTATGAACCACACAGAGACGTAAGGTACTGCTCTTTCCCTCACTCTGCCCCCTATCTTCTCAGATGTTAATTATTTTTCTTTATAAATGTACAATCTCTAGTGTGTGTCTAACTGTCCTAGCGTTTAGGAGGGCTTTGGGGATATGAGTTGGGAGCATCCTGAGTGCCAAATCAATATGGCCTCTGTTAGATGAAGGCCCCAGCAGACAAACAGCCTGTTAGGGAAAGCCTAACTGAGATGTTGCCTGGGTCTTCTTGGAGACATCAGTGGCGAAGATCATAACTAAGTCCTGAAACTATAGGTCAAGAGCAATGAACCTAGCAAGGTTACAGTGTGGGCTGGGGGCTGATTGTGTAGGAAGAGGGAGGGAGGGATTAGGTTGCTTTGCATGGTTTATTCTGAGAATTTATAGACTCCCTCTAACTCTTAAAGCCAATCATAGAAGGCTTTAAGGTCAAGTCAATGTCTCTAGCAGGCCCAGCCCCCTGGCATGGAAGGGATGGATAGAATTTAATCCGTACATTGTCAGGGAGAAGCAGGTATAGACAAGCATCAGGGACAGGCTGATCTGGGCACCTTGTCATCAGATTAAAAGACACACAATGCTAAAGGAAATGTTGGTGATGATACTACTCAGAAGGTTTAGTCTTGAATCTCACTGCCCCTGTCTGAATTGCATGTGTGCTTCCATGTGCTCGGAACTGTGCCTGTAGGATCAGCAGTTATGTCAAAGATTACTTTCCTCGTCTTCCCCCATTGGCTTCCTGCAGCCACACTTTTGTAGAAGTATTACCGCCAAGAGCACTTTAAAAGGAAGGGTGCTGAGAGCTCGGGGAAGACCTGAGCACTACTTCAGACTCTGTCCTCAGGAAACACTGATGATTTTCCTAGATCTAGAGTCCTTATTCAGATTTTTTCCTCCCAGATTTTAGAAACCATTGTTCAGCTCTCTTTTAGCTTTTCGTGTTAGTGTTGAGGAGACTTAATTTACTCTAAGTCACTCCTGTTTTCTCAGGAATATTGTAGCTTGCTACTTTCATCCCCAAATATTGTGAAATTTCGCAGTCCCATTGCCCGCTGAGGGCCTGCTTCCACGAGATGCTGAATGTCCCATGGACATTGTCGGTCTCTCACTTCATGTCCTTTGGTTTGGGAAATTTCCTGGATTATCGATTTTTGTTCTGCTTTCTTCTCTATCCTACTATGTGGATTTGGGAATGCTCTCCTGTGCATGTGTGTGCATGCTGTCATGTGTGCAGGCACATAGGCAGGTGTGTGTATGTGTAGAGAGGCCAGAGGTTGGAGCTGGGTCTCTCACTCCATCATTCTCCACCTTAGTAACTGAGATAGGGTCTTGCCCTGGCCCAGAACCAGTGGATTTGGCTGGTTTAGCTAGCCAGCCAGTTGGCCTCAGACAACTCTGTCCCTGCTTTCTGAGCACCATGCCCACCGGTGGCCACAACATCTGGCATTTACAGGGCTGCCAGGATCTCCACTCCTCAGGCCTGTGAGGCAAGTGCTTTTGCCACCGAGCCACGGCTTTTTTTTAATGAATCTTTTAAATTCCTTTTTCTTCTTGCCTTTACTCCTCTTTTCACCTTCTTTCTTTCTTTTTAACCATTTGCAACAAACAAACAAACAAACAAACAAAACCACATTTGCCCAAGTTTCTTGGAGAGTCCCTGAATAGTAACTGAATTTTTCATTGCTTTTCTCTCTCTCTCTCTCTCTCTCTCTCTCTCTCTCTTTCTTCTTCTCCTCCTCCTCTGGTTTTCTGAGACAGGGTTTCTCTGTGTAGCCCTGGCTGTCCTGGAACTTGCTATACAGACCAGGCTGGCCTCCAATTCAGACATCCGCCTGCCTCTGCCTCCTGTGTGCACCAGTACTCCCAGGCATCATCGGTGCTTTCAGTTTCCACGAACCTGTTTTTAATTTTGTTCTGTGAGCTGTAGGAAGCGAACACAAAGCTCTTGGTTCATGGTTGCAGTACCTTATATTATTGATAATTTGTTTTCTGCTCTCCAGAATGGTTGTATCTTCTGATTTGCTCCCCATTGCCCTGACCAGTTCTAAGTCCAAGGCCCAGTGTATGCTAAGTGAGCTCTATCACTGCATTCTAAGCAGAATCTCTAGCAATGGGTGATATCCATACCCTTTCTCTTTTTCATGAGAAATAAACATTTCTTTCTCTGTTTTCCTCCTTCTCTCTCTCTCTCTCTCTCTCTCTCTCTCGGTGTTTCAAGACAGAGTTTCTCTGTGTAGTCCTGGCTGCCCTGGAACTGACTGTGTAGATCAGGCTGCCTTCAAACTCATCCGCCTGCCTCTGCCTCCCATGTGTTGGGCTTTAAAGGCCACCAGACCCGGCTCTTTACCTCTTCTCTTCTGGTGGTCCTAAACTTTATCCCTAGCCCATGTACTTCATGAAAAATGGCTTTCAGGAGTCTCGACTCCTTGCCTGATTAGGACCTGAAATCAGAAGTGATGCTTTTGACTACAGGCTTTATTGCATTTTGCTTTGGGTGGACTGGCCTCCAAGCTCAGAATCTTTAAGTCTTTCCTCTCAAGCCAAGTTCTCAGGGAAGGGTCTCCCAGATTCTGCTTTTTTTTTTCTTTTGGAGATCTTTTTAAAAGGATTTTGAGGTAAAAACTGGATTTATCCTTAGGTTTTCCCAAGTACTAATTTAGAGTTCAGCTTCTTTGTTCTACTACCATTCTCTCCTCAAAATAAACAAACAAGCAAGCAAACACTAGAAAGAGAGCTAAACAACAAAGGGAGGGCTCATGTAAAATTTTCATTTCTTTAAGGCATCAGGTCTAAATTAAAAGGTGCAAGAATAAGTGATCTATAAATGTCCCAGCCCCTAGGACCCTCTCATAGCCAGGCTGGCATCTAACTTCTGCTGTTCCTGGCTCAACCCTGCAAGTGCTGGGATTACAATCCGCTTCATCTAATTTAGTGGCTCTCCACTTTCCTAATGTTGCTGCCCTTTACTACATTGTTTCGCTGCTACTTCAATACTGTAATTTTGCTACAGTTACGAGTTGTAACGCAAATATCTAATGTGTAGGGTATCTGATGCGAGACCCTCAAACTCTGTAATGAGCCAAGGTATACATTAGAAGGCAGCTTGGAGCTAATTCTGGAGAGAAGGGGAACTTTCAGAGTCAGTGTACCCAGTGGAGGATACACCCACAGAACCGCCCAAACAAATGGAATTAAAAGTTGTTTCTTCAGGTTTTGTCGCCGTTTGGTAAATTTTGTAATATTTGGAAAAGTCCCATCCTGGAGGAGAGAAGCAATGCATAGTTATAAAGAATGGTGAAGAAAAACGTCTTCCCGTTGGGACAATGTAGGGCTTGTACCCTCACTCCAAAGGCGTAATTAAACGTGTTTCGTGGGGGCAAGCCAGCAGAGTATTGTTATTCCCAGAAGTCTCAAGTAGTAAAGTCACAGTAAAACATAGTAACTAGAGGCTTCAGGACTGCTCTGGACGGTTCTGACCACCCATTCTCTCATTGCTCCCTCACCCGGATATGCACTGGCTTAACTCTGCTTCCTTTTTTGTTTAGCAGTATTTTCTACTTAATGGTAACTTTATTGATTTCCTTGAATAGATATTCAATTTGTGTTTTTCAAGTTTCAAAAGGAGTAAGTGCTAGGTTTTTCTGGTGTCCACTCCTTATGCAACCAATGCTATCAGCTTTGTAAATGCATTTTTCAGAATCATTTTTTTCTCCAATGCAAGTACGAACATGTTTTTTTTTCTTCTTCCTTCTTTTTCACCTCCTACAGAGGTGGTAGCATTTCCCACATCTCCTTACCTACCCCTCCCTGGATTGGCCTCTGTGGATATGGAGCGCGGCTTCACACAGTGTTCTGCTGTAGAGATGATACAGTCTGCTGCTGGCAAACCCTTGGCTCCTCACACTCTTACTTTCTTCTTTTGAGAGATTTATTTCCTACTACTTTTACTCCACTAGTCTTTTCCTTTATTTCTGAGAATTGAATACAAGCATTTAAAGTTTTAGTAATTAGGGCAGCGGAGATGGTTTAGTAGCAGATAAAGTGCTTGCCATGTGAGCATGATGCCCGAGTTAGGATTCCTAGCAGCGTGCAGAAGGCTGGGTGTGTTGCTGTTTGTGCCTGAACTCTCAGCACTGGGGAGATGGAGGCAGATCCTCCCAGATCACCAATGTCATTACCACAGAACTTCATCTCTCCTTCTCTCTCCCCCTCTCTCCCTTCTCCTTCCCTCCTTTCTTCCCTCCCTTCCTCCTTCCCTTTTCTCTCATAAAATAAAACCAAACAACTAAAAGCTCCAAAGGACATAGAGTCTGTTTTGTGTTAGCCAACTACCCCTGAGCATGGGGCCTGTCCTGAGATGTGGTTAACATACCCAGTGTCAAGCCACTGAAGGTAACTGATTGGTTTTCCTTCTCCCAACAACTATTTATTTTGAATAGTTCTTAGCCGGAATGGGAGCTTATGCCCACTTCCCTTTTATGGCTCATTTTTTAAATTAGTAGAATATATGAGCATGTACACCTACCCACACATGTACATACACACATGAACACTCATATAACACATCTACACAAAGTTAATAGAATATGATGAATAGATTGTATGTCATTAACTACTTTTCTCTTTAATATATTAAAATTTTTATTATAAAAATGTTGAAACACATATAAAAGTAGGTAAAATGTTATAATGAATATTCATGCACACATTTCCTAGATTAAACAGTTATTAACATATTCCTGTTTCATGTTTTCCATTCCTTTTTCTTTGTTGGCTATTTTAACATATTTTCAGGCTATTGAGACACTTTGCCCTAAATAGGTTCCCCCTAGATTTTAGTTGACTATTCATTCTTAGTTCTCTCCTGACATTATTATAAGTGATTTTATAACTAGAAAGTTACATAACATATATTATGCAGATATAATTTTGCCAATATACTTGTTCAATGAAATTAAAGAGTTCTTTAAAGCAAAATGTAGGACCAAGTAGGCTCTGTATCCTTAGCTATTTAGCACCTAAAGACCCAGCAAAACCATTTGTACAAAATTATTGGGAATGCAGAATAATTGAAGAACATGTAAGTTCCTCCCCCTTCTCTTTCTTCCCTCCTCTCCCTCTCCTTTCCCCCTCCCCTTCCCTCCCTCTCTCTCTCTTTCTTTTTTCTGACTGCCTGTCAGTTAGTCAGTCATTCTGTCTGTCTGCCTATCTGTCTGTCTTCTGAGAAGGGGTCTTGCTATGTTCCCTAGTCTAATCTTAAAGTCCTGAGCTCCAGCAATTCTTCTGTCTAAGGCTTCTGAGTAGCTGGGGTTCCAGGCATGTGCCCATACTTGGCGCGCATACGTCTTTTTAAAAAAAATTCTCTTTTAAGCAGTGGTTCTCAACCTTCTGATGCTGCCATCCTTTGATACAGCTCCTCATGTTGTGATGACCTCCAACCATAAAATTATTTTGTTGTTACTTCATAACTGTAATTTTGCTACAGTTATGAATTGTATGTAAATATCAGATAATGCAGGGTATCTGATATATGACCCCTGTGAGAAAGTTATTCTACCCCCAAGGGAGTTTCCACCTTCAGGCTGAGAGCCACTGCTTTAAAGTTTAGAAATAATAACTCCAAGATAGTTAGGAAAGACAGTCAGACCTTTTTCTTGTCATACCTTTTTTTTTTCATGCCTTTGTTTTTAAAAATCAGAAAGCTGGTTTGGGAACATATCTCAGATGGTAGCATGTTTGTCTGGCATACATAAGACCCTTGGTTTACTCCCTGAACTAACCAATCAGTCAATACGTTTGTATGCACACACATACTTTTCTGGACATGGTGACACATGCTTGTAATCTCAGCATTTGGGAAGTGGAGGATTAGAAATTGAAGGCCATTCTTGGCTTTTCTGTGAGTGTGAGGCCAGTCTGGGGCTACATAAGATGCTGACTCAAAACAGCAACAAAAATCTCCAGAAATCACAACCAAGCCTTCGGCAGAGGGCGGGAAATAATAATGAAAATAGGGGAAGTTAATAAGACTTGTGGAGAACAAGAGCTCCACAAAGACCAAACTGAGCAGGGCACAGGGGTCTTCTATGGGACAGTTTCTCCAACCAAGGACCATGTATGGATATGTCCTAGAACCCCCACTCAGAAGTGGCCCATAGTAGCTCGGTATCCAACTGAAGACCCTAGTAAGGGGAACAGGGACTGTTTCAGACATGAACTCGATGGCTGGCTCTTTGACTCTCCCCCATACACTCCAGGGAGCAACAGCCTGGCTAGATCCCAGGGGAGAACATTGTAGCCAGCCCTGAGGAGACAAGATGAACTGGGGTCAGATGGAAGGGGAGGAGATCCTCCCCTGTAGGTGGACTTGGAGTGGGCAGGGAGGAGATGAGGGAGGGATGGGGAGAGTGGGAGGGAAAAAGGGAGGGGGCTTCGCTGGGGATGCAAAGTACCTAACCTCTGATTGATATAAAAAAAGAAAAATCTCCAGAAAACCTAGGTTCCATGAAGCTAAAGGCCTGTTGAAGGACACACACTGAAGAACAAAGATGGCATTCAAACTCTGATTCTAAAATTCAGAGTTCTTCCTCCTAGGACTTTGGTGACTTAACAGACTCAGAAGATAGTGGTGTTTTACAGAAATGATGCTTTGGTATGAGGCTTGGGCTGTAGAGGAAGCTATTTGGGGAAGGAACTACTTTTCTGAAATTGCTTGCTCCCCTGGGAGTTTGAGGTGAGCTGATGAAGGGGTCTGTCTTGGAGCAAGAATTATTTGGGGGAGACTTTCAAAGAAAAGGCTAAAGGATTTGGGGGTTTTCCGAACATGAGAAAAGAGGAAGACTTATCAGGGAAGATGCCAAAGTGTGAGCTTAGACTAAAGGATTCAAGCTTGGAGCTGGTTATGATTATGGGAAAAGGGTAACAGTGCATTTAGAAAAAATCCCAAGTAAAAATGCTGAGTGATATATGGGGAATGAAGATTACAGCTCAGAAAAGAAATCCGTAAGGCCATAGACACAGCAGTCACTGTATGTTGTGGTGGTGGCCATGGCAGGACATGGACAGAGACAGAGAATGGATAGAGGAATGGAAGAAGGCCAAAGATGAGTTCTCAAATAGAGTAATGTTCAAGGCTACCAGAAAAGAAAAGGATACAAAGGAGAGAGAGATAGAGATGGATGGATGGATAAATAGATACATAGATAGGTAGGTATGTAACGATAGGTAGGTTGATAGGTAGATAGATAGGTAGGTAGATAGATAGATAGATAGATAGACAGATAGACAGATAGACAGACAGACAGACAGACAGATAGAAAGATAGACAGATAGACAGATAGACAGATAGACAGATAGACAGATAGACAGATAGACAGATAGACAGATAGACAGATAGACAGATAGACAGATAGATAGATTAGATAGATAGATAGATAGATAGATAGATAGATAGATAGATAGATAGATAGATGGGAGAGGGAAGAGAAAGGGTGAAAGGGAAGGAAGAAGAACAGAGAGGATAAGGCACTAAGTCTTATGTACCATCCTTTCAAAGAACAGAAAGCTCATCAGCAGACAGAGGCTGCAGAAGGCTCTTGGGTTCTATGAGAGCCCAAGCCTGCTCTGAATTATGAGAGCCGCGAGCCTGCTGTGGATTGGGTGGTGTATTAGTTCTTTTCTCTTCACTGTGACAAAACACCTGACAGGAGCAAAATCAGGAAGAAAAGGTTTGTTTGGGCTCACAGTGTGAGCAGGGCAGGGAAGGATGGTGGCAGGAGCCAGTCACATTGTACCTGCAGTCAGGAAGCAGAGGCTGATGAATGCTCAGCGGTCTACATTCTGCTCATTCTGGGATCCCTCCGTGGAGCTGCCCACACTCAGTGTGGCTCCTCTCCACTTAAAATCCCCTGGAAACCCCTCCCCCCAGGAGATGTAGCTAGAGGTATGTGTTGTTGATGATTCTAAATCTAGTTGATTTGACAATAAATATTGGCCACTTGCATGTAGTTGTTTTTTTTTGGGGGGGGGGAGCGGGTTACATTGATGGCTTATGGATGGAACAAAGTGTGGTTGCAATGAGCACCTGCCACTCCATCATCTGTGTTCACAGTCAAAGTGTTATCAGCCTGTGATCAGGGCAAAGCAACGGGACACTCCCCTGTTTCTTTGCTGTCCCAAGTCTGTTTCCATTTTCTTACAAATTGCGTAGGCATGGGGGCAAATGAGATGTGTGTGTGTGTGTGTTTAATTAAGATACAATTGTACATAGAGAAATGGGTCAGATCTCAAGTGTACAGCCTAACTGACTTTGTACAATGTACGTTGTGCAATGTTTTCCCCACCCTGATATAAAGAATTCCCAGAATTCTCTTGCCAGAGTGGCCAAAGTAGTCCCAGCTGCTCCAGAGGCTGGGACAGAAGGATGGCTTGAGCCCAGGACTTTGAGATTAGCCTGGGTAAAGCAGAGAGACCCCGCCTCAATAAATAAATTATTAAACAGAATGAGCTAAGGTAAAATCCCTCTCGAAGTGTTGTGGCTGTGGAGAACCGATCGGTTCCAGAAAGATCTGCGGTGAGGAGAAGGAAAAGGGGCGGGGCTTGGGAATAGTGGCAAGAACCCGGCCTTCGCCCTCCTGGATGACCTCAGCACTGACAGTCTGGACTTCAAAGTTCTGGCTGCTCCTAAGAAGCAGGGTTTCAGAATGACAGCTCGTGAAGCGCAAAGCAGACACGGGCCACTACCCGCCTCGCGTTGCATCTTGATTGTACCATAGGTTGGCCCCGCTTCAATTTCCTAGAAAAGTACCTCCTTTAAGTCTCTTCACAGTTACGATTGTCCATTTATTAAAATAGCAATTTTACCACTCTATCACGCAGGGATTAAATTTAGAATGAATCCTAAGCAAATATCAACCCCTGTGGCAAATGCTGGAAGAGCTTATTTTTGGAAGAAAAAATTCACCCCATCCCCCACCCCGTCCACTGCGGACTGAGCCCAGGGATTCCCGCATGATGGACAAGAAGTACCGTATCGCTGAGCTACACCCCCATTTATTTATTCGGTTTTAGGTACAGGGCTTCACTACATGGTTCAGGTTGGCCTTGGACTCCTGATCCTCCTGCCTCAGCTTCCCATGTGCTGGGATTACAGATGTGTGTCACCACATTCTCAACATTATCACTTGACCAGAAGATGGACTGACCCTTTGAGATTGTCTGGATCATAATTCCTCCTTTTCTGCCTTCAGTGAAAATGCTAATGTTGTTGCCAGGGCCAGCGGGACATGGATTTAGGTGGGGAACTCGGGGGTCTTTGGTTCTCCATGGCTGGCTGGTCTCCCTTGCTGCTAAGGAGCCCAGGTTTGTCTGTGTACCCTCCCATCCCTTAATGAGCTGCACGCTCCTTTCAGAGTTCAGGGCCTCTGTGCGGCTCCACTGTATCCTCCCCTTGGTCCCTGCACACAGGAAAGGCCTGTCCTAGCTCTGGTGGTGACTTTATCAGGACTTTCCCATCACACTCACCGGGTCATTGCTTGCTGTAAGACCAGCCAGCTTTCAAGGAATTTACCCGGGGACTGAAAACGGAATGTGTGTGACCCTCTGCTGCTCTCCGGCCTTGCCTCTTCCTTCTCCCCATCCTGAAGTCACCTCTGGAGTTGGACCGGTTCTCCACAGTCGAAGCCAGGGTGACAGCAAGGTGTGATGGATGAATAAAGAGGCGCTGAGCGGCACGACGCTCGGTCAGGGACCCAAGGCTGTGTTTATGAGAAGGAAGAGGCTGTTTCCTGGAGCGAGCCTAACGCTGCTCTAAAAAAGGCAGGGGAAATACATCATGCGAGGGAGCGTAACCCTGGGCGGGCCGCTGGGAATCCTGAGTACCAGAGAAGCCCCGCAGGTCAAGGTGTCTGTGACAAGGCCTTTTTAATAGGCCATTTGCGTGAGGCTTCGCTGCTGTTCCTGCTGCGCCGACAGCCACTCAAGGTCTCCGTGGGAGCTGGAAAGCTAATCTTAGCTGTTGCGTTCCAGGCCTTCTCAATTGGTCCTGCTGATGCATTTAGAAAAGAAATAAACCCTATTGTTTTAAAAACTGCAAAAGCGACAATTTTAGATGCTGCCTCTTACATCATTGCAAATAGATTGGAACAATCGGCTCCTGTCCCTTCCTTTCAAACCCGGCGCAAAAGAAAGTTTTACTGAATTCTCCCAGTGGTCAAAGGGGCGCCAGAATGTGTTTCCCTCAGTATCTGTGTCCCCAACTCTCCTGTGCTGGGGATCAGACCCAGGACCTCATGAATGTCAGGCAAGCATTCCACCATTGAGTTCCAGCTCCAGCTAGTCCTTACCAGGTAATGTAAAGTGGAAATAAAGTTACTCTCTAGTAGGTTACCTTGAACTCACAAGCTCCAAGTCTCGGCCTTTCAAGTGCCTCCAAGCCAAGCTTTCCTGAGTATTTTTGTTTATCCCTGGCGCTTCTTGTTCCTCTGAGGTCCTTGTCCGTCCTGCTGTGTCAGGGGCTCAGGATAAAATGAACAGTCAGTATTAGCTTCTGTAGCCAGTGTAACAAACGACTACAAGCTCAGTAGTTTGAGTGCCTATAGCCTTTCTTTCTTTCTTTCTTTCTTTCTTTCTTTCTTTCTTTCTTTCTTTCTTTCTTTCTTTCTTTCTTTCAGTCCCCTCTACCTCCCTCTAATAAGACACTTGTGATTAATTTAGGCTCATCTAGTAACTGAAATGAACTTCCTCATCTTGAGGTCCCGCAAAGTCCCTTTGCCATAAAAGACAATATTCATGGCTTCCGGGAACAGGGCCTATGTCTTTGAGGACTGCAGTGTTTAATTACATGTATCAACTGAACCAGACTAAGGAGTGCCCACCAGGTAGCTAGTAAAACATTATTTCTGACTGTGTCTATGATGAGATTAGCATTTCAATTAGGACACTGAATGAAAAGCCACGCTAATCAACGATCTCATATGCTGGGTTTCTCAATAGAGCAGAAGGTGGAGTAAGACCAAGTTGGTCTCTGTTGTAGTCCGGACATCCTTTCCTGTCCTTGGGCTTGGGACATTGAACATTAGACATCAGCACTTCCGGTTCAGACTTAGGACTCAGATTGGCATATGCACCATTTACCCTTTGATTCAGATTTGTAGAATCATTTGAAACACTTTTCTGGTTCTGCAGCTTGTGGACAGCAGATTGTGCGGCTTAGCCATATAATTGTACAAGTCAATATCTATAACAAATCATTGTATTATGTAGGGCTGTGTGTGTGTGTGTGTCTGTCTGTCTGTTGTCTTTCTCCTATTGGTTCTGTATCTCTGGAGAACTTCAACTGACACAATGGTCATTAGTTATCTGCCACACAGCCTCCATGTGGTGTAAATGTAGTGGACACTTTCTGTATACTACACACTGTGCTAAATTCTACAGGGCAGCTGTTTCTTTAATTCTCCAGCCTGGTAAGGAGGTAGCACTCCTAATTTATTATCAATAACAGATAGCCTCCATTTAATTCTTAGTATGTACTAATGTCTCATCTTGGCCTTTAAACATAGTAACTCTTTAGCTTTCAGAACACCCTGTAAGGGAAGCCTTCTTATCTTCACTCAGAAGCTGGAAAACGGAGACATAGGCAGGTTAAACAAATCGCCCCCAATCTAGCAAGAAGCAAAATCAAGGTGTGGACCTAAGTGCCCAGCTAGTGGGTCCTATGCCGGTAGAGCTGTGTTTTCCCTAGTTCTCAGCAGGACACTTACCTGGGTCTTGTTATCTTTATTTTACAGATGATGTTGAAAGTGGTACTTTGGTCTGAAGGTCATCTCGAAAGCCAGTTGGCCAAATATTAGTTTTGTTTCTTGTTGTCTGGCCACTCTGGCCTTTGAAACTGAACAGACTGGAAGGACAGCATGTCACTAACACCACTGTGTGAATAGGCTTCCTGGGTGGTTTTCATTATGATGCAAAGGGGTGTGTCAGAGTCAAGAAAGAGAATGCTGGGATGCCAGCACCAGAACTCATGAAGAGGATGGAGGGCTAGGAAACTAAACAAGCCAGAATCTGCTCTGCGGGGAAGAGCTAGTGGGAAAACAGGGTGGTGGGAGAAGGAATGAGGGAGAGAAAAGGAGCGAGGAGAAATTGGGGAAGAAAGGGCTAAGTGGGGGAGAAAGGAGACTCCATAGGCAAAAACTCTAAAGGTTTTGACCCTACAGAAATCAAGGCTACAGTATGAAAGTAATGAACAAGCAGGCATAGGGGTAGGCGCATGACTAGAAGCCAGATGAAGAGAGACTGTGAAAGGAACTTTATCAGAGTTTTCAGCTCAATAAAAACCCAGTAATTCAGGAAGTCATCATTGAACCGCTATGTGCTCAGGACTTCTAAATTTTGTTGTGTGTGTGTGTGTATGTGTGTGGTGTTTTGCCTGCATGTTTGTGTATCACTTGTATTCTTGGTGCCCACAGAGGCCAAGAAGGATAATAGATCCCTGGAACAGCAGTGATACAGGGTTGTGAGTTGCCATGAGGGTGCTGGGAATCAAACCCATGCCGCTGTTTTTAACTGTTGTGCCATTTTTCGGCTCCACTCGGGATTTTTCTAAGGGCCACAGTTGAGAGGCTCTGACCATCCCAAACACAATCATAATATAATACCTAGACGGCAGCCCAAACACCTAACTGTGGAAGTAACACCTCAAACCCCGGCCTGTGTGTGTTGCCTGCGTGTGGGATTGACAGCCTCAGCAGGATGATCCATCTTCTTCTAGACAGGACTTCTCATTGGCCTGGAGCTCACTAATTAGGCTAGGTGAGCTGCCCAGTGAGCTCTGGGGATCCTCCTGCCTCAACCTTCCAGGTGCTGGGATTCATACGCAGGCACCAAAACTCCCATTGCTTTTACATGGGTTTTAGAAATTGACATTTAGTAACTGAGCCATCCCTCCAGCCCTAAAGTAATATTTTTTGCCATTGCCCGCATTGCATTTTTAAAAACTTATTTACATTTAAAAATGTTTAGTATATGCATGTACTGCCCAGTCCATATGCTTTGGCATAGTCCTAAGCAATATTTTTATTTTATTGTTCTTTGATTCATTCTTTATCCCACCACTGAAGACAAACTTTTGAAGACCCTGAAGTTTGAAATTTTGGGTTAGGGTCTTCTGCTCTGTAATAGAGGCTGCTAATTTTTCAGAAAGAAAGCTGTTAAGCTAAGGACCGTGTGTTTATAACCATCTTCACGATGTTAGAAGGTCACAATCTGACCTTTTAGCCTCATGTACCTGCTAAATGTTCCTCGCCAAAAGGTCTACATCTCAGGGTTTTACCGCCACAAGTTATAGGGTCAGACCATTTTCTGTTTTGTTCTCCACTGTTGGCCTTTCCAGAGGCTGGAGGATGTGTTGGTCTCCATTGTTGGGTTGTTGAGATTACGAATGCCTTGTGGATATGGGTGGTTTGGTGGAGGAGATGGTTTGGATCAGGGCTCACTCAGGGCTGAGGACCAAGGTCACATCAAATGATTTTTGTCACAAATGATATCAGAGCTAGAAGAGAGCTCAGAGCCCTCATTCATTTCCTAAAGATCTCCTCAGGGTTGGCTAGGTCCGTGTGAAACATACGTCTAATGCCCTACCTCCCTGAATGGTGTGCATGCAGTCTAGCACCTTTCATCCAGAGTTAAGGCACCGAGGGTCAGATTGGACACATACTATTTGTAAATGACAAAACCAAGATGGACAATGAGGCCGGACACTGATTTCCAGGCTTTTCTTACCTTTCTCCTTATCGCCTTCTTGTCCTTCTAAGTCTGTGGCTCTCAAGCCAGCAAACCTTGGGTTATACTTGATTTTCACTGTGTGAGAGGAACTCAGAACTTCACCGTCCCAAGTGAAACACTCTGCTATTTGTTTTCGGTGTGACTAGGGGTTAAATGACAGAGACTGAATTCTGAGCCCTACCAGGGTCTAATTTCTTTCTGGTGTATTTGATGGGCATTTTTTTTTTTTTGGTACCTTTACTCAGTTATCAGCCTGGATACAATGCTGGCCCATTCCATGCTGAATATGGTAGGCAGCTTTTTTGCACGTCTGCCTTAGAACGTGTGTGAGTGTGTGTGTGTTTACAGTTGGTGGCCTCACCCACTCTTTTATTCACTTAGAAACTTTTCAAACTCCAGAGGACAAGAAGCTATGCTGATTTCTATGGTAGTGCACATGAGCTAGTCCCTGTGGTCCTCCTGGTAAACACTTGGGAGCCATTTATTTCCTTCTCCTTTTCTAACCTCAAATTACAATCGCAATATCCTATTTAAGCGGTTTCACTTACCCTAGCTTGGTGTGCAATGTCAGCCGCCCCCCACAGAAGCACTACAGAACTAGGAGAACTTGGACCCAGAAGGTCCAAGCAGTAACTAGTTCAATGAAGTTACTCAGTTTCTCTTCAGCCTCACCCCAGCCTCGGGGTGACGGACATTCCATCCGGGGGAATGATTCACACGCAACTTAATCCTAGTAATACCTTAGATTTGCTGGGCACTTTATGCATTTCATGGTACTTTCACACGACTTAGCCTCATAACCACCTGAGAAGTGCATTGGACGGAGGCTAACCCCGCTTTATTGATGAAAAACCCGGGCTCAGAGGAGACATGAGATTTGCCAAAGGTGGTATGGTGAGTCAGCAGCAGAACTGGAGAGAAGACCAAGAGCCATGGATGATTAACCAGACAAGGATAGAATAGAAATCCTTTCAAACGACCACAAAAAGATTAATGAGACAGATGTATGAACAGGCAGCCACAGTTTATTGAGTATCTACTATGTGTCAAGCAGAATAAGAGATGCTTCATGTATATTATTGTATTCCAGGTCATAAGACTGTGTAGGATCATGATTATATGGGGAAAATAATATTTTAAAATTATGTCTTTTTTGAGAGTCTAAGATAATCACATCATTTCCCTTTCCTTCCTCCAAACCTCTCTCCTTGCTCTCTTTTAAATTCATGGCTTCATGTGTAGTCCTCTGGGCTTTCCCCCCTCTAAGCTGGCATGTCTTTTGTTGTGTCCCTGTTCAGCTCCATTTAGTGGTCATGTCGGTGAGGCTGTGTGGGCATAGCGTCTGACGTTCCTAGAGACACAGGTTCACAGCAAACTCCCTGTCCTTCTGTGTCCTCCCTCTTTCCCAATGACCACTGAGCCTTAGGTGTGGGATTGAGTTTTAGATGATAAACAACATATTTTTTTACCAGCTTAGTTACAAAGAGGAAATTAAGAATCCCCAAAGATGAGTAACTTATTCAAAGTACTAAACGGAAATATATTTACCATCCTTTGTATTTTGTTCTGCTTTATTTATTTGACTAAAAAAATATATTTAGATGAATATAAGGTGGAATAGTTAAATAGAGCTAACTAATGTATCCACTTCCTCATATGTTTATTTTTAATAGAATATTTTAATTATTATAATAATTATATTTACTTTATTATTAAATAATATTTTAAATAAACAAAATATGTTATTTTATTATATATGATTATAATTTTTAACACATATTAATTGTACTGATTAATGGGCATTACTATGATATTCCCATATATGTATATATCATGCATTGAACATTTCCATCCATCCTTTTTTCTATAACACCTTCTCTTCCTTTCCTTGGAACCCTTTTAAGACCTTAGAAGTCCTCTTTTAGCTTCAGGTCTGTTTTTGCTTTATTTATTTAGTTTTTTGAGATAGGGTCTCATGTAGCCCAGGCTGGTTTTGAACTCACTCATAGCCAAGGATGATCTTGAACACTGATCCTTCTACCTTCGCTTTGTGAGTGATGAGACTGCAGACCACCATGCCTGGCTTCTTTTGTTTTGTGTTTCAGTTTTCACCCATGAGAGAGAACTCGTGACACCTGCCATTCTGCTTCTGACTCAGTTTGCCTAGCATGGTGCCTGACAGTTCTATCCATTTTTCTGCACCCATCAGGATTTCATTCTTCTTCATGGTTGAGTTATATAATCCACTGTATGTAAACAACATATTGTCTTTATCCATTCATCTGTTGATGGGCACCAAGGCTGACTTCATGTCTTAGTTGTCTATTGTGAATAGTGCTTCAATAAAGACAACTAGACAAGCATCTGTTTCGTATGCTGAGTCCATTGCCTTTAGGTATATGTTTGTACCTGGAGTGGGGTCAAATGGTGGATCTACTTTTAGTTCTTTGAGAACCCTCCCTGTTATTCTCCAAAGTGTTCTATTCTGATGCATATCTCACCCATAGCATATAAGGGTTCCTTTTCCCCCACATCTTTGCCAGTATGTGTCGTTTTGTTCTGTTTTTAGCTTTTTAAAACGAAAGCCATCCTAACTGGAGTGACATAGTATCTGGCTGTAGTTTTGCTTTGCGTTTCCCAGAAAGCTAAAGTTACTGAATATTTTCTACATATTTGTTGGTTATTTCTCCTTCTGAAAATGATTTATTCAGATAATTTCCCTGCGTTTTTTATTGGCTTGCTCACATTTGCGGTGAGCATACTCACCACACGGCTCCGCAGCAGCCTCTGAAGGAATAATGTTATTATCAACTGCTGCCGCTAGCAGTGCACTGCAAAATCTTTTGTGTCTCCCGCCTAACGGAAGCTTTATGTCCTTTGAGCAACAATTTCTCTCCCCCAGCTTCTGGTCACCATCATTTAGTCTCTCCTAGACTTTTTAGGCTCAACACATAAGTAAGATCATGGGTTAGTTTGTTTGTTTTATTTTTCTTTGTTTGGCTTATTTCCCTTAGTGCAATGACCTCCACATTTGTAAAAATAAGGTATAATGTATGGGGCCTTTTCTAGTCACATACTCTAGCTCCCAAATAGTGAGACAGAGACCTATTGGATGTATCAACAAGCTTTAAAGAGCTGGGTAGATATTCATCTATTCTATGCTCTGTGCTAGTCTGGCTACCATCCAGCCACACGCCCTACCGGCTCTGCCTGGGCTGCTTCTGCACAGCAGGTCAGTCCTCATGGCCATGTCCTTTTTCTCCCTCTGCTTCCTTCTTTCCTCCTTCTCTCTCTCTCCTCAAGGTCTCTACCTGAGACCGCTCAACAGGGAATGAAAGTCCAGCCTCCCTGTCTCCTCTGTCTACTCATTGGCTATTTGGCTTCTTTATTAACCAATCAGAGATCATTGGGGAGCAATATTTACACAGCATTAATCAATGATCATGTCATTGGACTGCGACCAGATTTTGGGGCACAGAAATCAGCGTCTGAAGACACAGCCAGACCAACCCCCACACACATTCATCCATATTGTCACAAATGACAAGATCTTTCATTTTATTCCTTCAGTTTTTATTCTTTTGTTTATATTACATTTTTTAAAATGTACTTACTCATTTTTATGTGCATGTGTGTATATGGCTTCATATGTTTACATGTATTACACATATGTAGGTGCCTGGGGAAGCCGTAAGTTATAAGTAGTTGTAAGGTGGGTGCTGGGAATTGAACCCCGGTCCTCTGGAAGAGCAGCCAGTGCTTTAACCACCAAGCCATCTCTCTAGCGCCCTTTAATTTATTTTTTAATTTGAAGACTGTCCAATATTGTTTTTTGACTAGTGAGAGTAATTTGCATCCCCACCAAGTGTACAAGAGTTCTGTTTTCTTCACATCCTCAGCAATCATTATTTGTTGTCTATTTTGATAAGGCATTCTAACAGGCCTGAGGTATGTTTTCACTGTGATTTTAATTTACATTTTTCTGATGTTTAATGATGTTAAAATACTTCTACATGCTATTTATATGTCCTCTGTTGAGAAATGCCTTGCAGATCTTTTGCCTACTTTAAGTCTTTTCCCTTCTCTTTGCTCTTTAGTTTTTATTGTTATTGTTCCTTATGTATTTTGTGTTCTAACCCTTGGGTTTTTCATTTGTGATTCTTCTTCTCCATCCACTCTCCCTTCAGTCTGTTAATCATTGCTTTTTAACTACAGCATCCCAGAGTGTGTGGATACACAGTAGAGCATCCCAGAGTGTGTGGATACACAGTAGAGCATCCCAGAGTGTGCGGATAACCAAGCCCTGGTTTTAACTGGCTTCAGCCTCTACCAACATCTCAGGTTCCATTTTCTTCACTTCCCTTCATTATCACTTTGCTTTTTACTGACTCTGAGTCTCAACTTCACTTGCAGTCCTTCATCTTCTTCATGTGTCCAGAAAGACTCAGTCTCATAGAGAGTATTTCAGGAGAAGGTACCTCATGTTTCTTGAGTAGGCAAACCCCACCCCCACCCCGCCATTTGCCATGTGACAGCACAAATTTGGACACACCATCTTTCTCATGTCAGTCTGTTTATTGTTTAAGATATTTCTCTTGAATTAACTTGTGTTCTATTCTTCTGTGCTAATTTGTAAACTCCCCAGGGTAAGACTTATGGTTTTACTGTATTGTTTGGAAAGTGAATCTACACTTGTTGCTGGTGATGATTTAATTACACTCACAGGGACACACAGAATTTCTGCCTTCACCACTTTTGTTCACTTTGTTTTGGATTTGGAGGTTTATCACCTGTTTTTGTCTTCAAGATTCCTTGTTTGCCATGAACATTACAATTTACTAATATATTTACTTATTCACCCAAAGCACGTTTGTCATGCTGGGCAATGAGAATGCCCAAGAACAAAATACAACCCAGATTCAAGTCTAGTGCCATCAACTATATTTTTCTCATTTGAGTTTGTTTTCTTTGGCTGTGCAGCTGTTTTGCAAGTGGTAATTTGACTTAGAAGAATAACCGTAACTTTGTTTAAAGTTATGAGAGAAATATGAGAGACCGGAGATTTTGATGGCCTCAGCGGTCCTCTTCAAATGGCCCTTTAATCACTGTGGCCGAAGTCACTCTCACTCACATGCTTTGTATTTTTTACTATTCAGCCAGACATCCTTACTTCCTTTTATGAGGAGGAAGCTCAGGTTAAATAAAAGCCCCTTCCCCCAAAGGAGAAAGGTGCCAAAGAAAGATTAAGAACAACTGTACAGAAAGAAAGAAAAAAGGAGAACCTTCATGATTCATGGTTCTTAGCTCTAACTTGATTTACTACCTTGGGATACCTCAGCCACTGAGAGGTGCAAGATGCCTGTGACCTGGGAATATGGCAGACGGGACCTGTGGTATTCTCACCAGATTGAATTTTGGTGAAGAACTGTGTAGACATGCAATCTGTCCTTCCTTTTCAACCTGCTGTTTTAGAATTGGGAAAAATTGGTGTGTGGAAGAAGAGAGATTACTTTCTCTAGAACCTTCTCATGCTTTATTGCATCTCTTAGAAGAAATGCAACTGGATAAATAACATTTGTTTCTGAGAATGTGAATGAATTCCATTTTTCCCTCCCTGCCTCTCAGTCAAATCCATGGCACCGATGATGTGATTACTGATTACAATAATGTGTTTCCATTGTTTACAGTTCATTATGACAATTTTTCAATGTAGACTGGAGTTATCTATATTTTAAATATGAAAATATTACACATACTCTGTGAGATAGAGCAGAATAAAAAGTTGCTGTGTGGACCTTTGACATGGCTTGCCACCAAGCCTGACTACCTAAACTCAATCCCTAGGACCCACATGGTGGAAGAAGACCAATTCCTTAAGTTGTCCTTTGACCTTTACATATGTGCTACGGCACACACAGGCCCCACTCCCCAAATTAATTCATGTAATAAAAAGTGTGGTTTTTAAAAAGTCAGTACACCCTTTACACAGTATCTTTACCTGTCCCAACATCTCTATTACTGTTACTTTTTTAGCTCCTTCATAAACGGGGGCTCCCTTATCTCTCCATACTTATTTGCCATATGGTTCCTCAATCAAAACTCCTTGCACAGGTTAGGTCAAGTTCCCTTACTTTTGTCTCTCCCCCACAGGATGCAAATCCCCCCTCGGCTCCCCTTGGGAGGAACGCCTTTCTGCCTTTCCCAATCCTTTCCTTCCTCCAAGGTCCACTTTAGACCAACCTCCTCCATCAAACCCTCTCTGACAGCTCCTGCCCAGTTCCTTCTTCCTTCTCCCACCTCCTACTAGACAATGGAATGTGATAATAATAGCCCTCATTGGCCTGGTGGTTGACCAGCACTATTCCCGTTTTGACTTCCACACGCTCCGAAGCCTGGCGACGGAGGTGAAAATCTGGACCAAGGCAACACTGCAAGTCCATAGTAAAACCAGGACATCGGTTAAGACCCCAGAAGTCCAAAGTTTGCCCGTCACAGTCTTCAGTTTCGGTCTTACAGCTTTGTCCCTCAGCTCAGCTGAGTGCTGGGTCACCTCGGATGCCCGTCACTACCTGTGGCTTTCCCCACCGACCCCGCCATCTTTGTTCTGGGTGGCACCTGCTGCCAACCTAAGGTGACTGATTCTCCAGCTGTGAACTATGAGCACAGATGGGTAGCGTCTGAACACAAGAGGGTGAGAGGGGCAGCTTCTCTGGGACTTGGGCCCATTGTCCACCGAGGCTGTCTGTGAGCAGCGTCCTTTCCCCGAAGGGCCCAAGAGGAGGCCTCTTTCTAAAGCACGGCAGAGTGAGGACATGATTTCACTTGTTAGCCATATGAGGAGGGTTTTTTTTTTAAACAGAAAAAGGGGATATTTTAAAAGGTACCAGTAGAGAAAATCTCTCTCTTTTGGCTGAGTGACATTTCGTGTCTGTTCACATCATTATGTCAGTCTTTGAAGAAAAGAACTAAAGCAGTCTGCTTTCTTAGCAGACAAAAGGAAGAACTGGGTGTTTCCCTGGTAGAAGACCCAGATGTGATGAGTGAGGCATCAGGATTGAAGCTGACTCACTGACATCGGGGGCTGGAGGTGGGTCAGAGCTTTCAAAGCCGGCAGATGCTCTTGGGGCCTTCGTTACACACCTGCTGGCTGCACCCAGGTCTGGTGTTGTCAGCCTTTGGGGCAGAACTCAGGAAAGATCTGCAGCTAAGTTTAATTCTTTCAGAATGGATCTCCTCCATCTCAGGTAGGCTAGGAATTTATTTTAAAGAACTTAAACATTCAGCATTCACTCACACATATGCACACATGCACACACAACACAATTAGAATTCACAATAACCCATGCAATCATGCAGAGAATTTCTCTGTCTTATCTATCGAAAGTTTTGATTTTTTCCCTTCCGTGTGACATGCAAGAGCAATACTTTCTTTTAAAAACTACTCTCTTAGAGTTCTGGGTAGAAGTGAGCTCCCTTGGGACCTTTACACATGGGGTCCCTCACATGCCTCTGGGTGCTATCAAATGGTGGCAGAGGCTATAGCCACCTGATAGTTCCTCCTCTTACACGAAGCTGGCCAGCAATCTTTTCTAAATGGCCTCTCCAAGTGGGCAGTCAGAGCTTCCAGACAGCAGGGCAACCTCCGATGTCTTACCTGGGCCGTTAGTTTACTCCAGAGCAAACTGATCAAAAAGTCACTAACCGAAGCTCACGATGTCTTACGTTCTGGTCTTTAAGGTGTCACAATAGGTGCTACTGGGTAAACTAAGTCACTAAGGGTCAGGCAGATTCAAGGAAGGAGGCAAAACAAGAGAAGTAACAACCACCACAAAAATGCTGCCTGCAATTTGCACCCTGCCGTTGGTGCTCACCAAGGGAGTGGACCGACGTGCAGAAGGGAGAGGTCATTAGAAATACGGTTGAAGTCGGTGGTAGGATAAGTCATCGTGACTCATGGGCTCCGTGAAAACACACTGTCACAACACCAGAAGTCCTATGTGTTCTATTTTCGTGTCACATACAGCCATTGAATCACCCTCTCAGTCTACATGTAGTAGGCAAAAATAAGCGTGAGTGTGGTTTTAGGGAAAACTTTGGAACTGGCCTTGCACAACAGTCCCCATTCTCCAGACAGGCCAGAATACATCATGCACTTAATTGTTGTATTCACGTCTTGCAGAAAGCAACCTGCCTGTATTGATAATGTAATGCCATAATGCTACATGGCATACCAAGATGACTTACGTGCGGTTTTTACTCTCAAGCTCAGGAATGCCTGTCTCTCCCCACGTTTCTGCTACATTATTGCTTTCCAGACTAATTGTTAAGCAAAACTTGGGAAAACAGGGAAACGGTTAGGAGGAGCAATTGCTGTGGACGCTGTGGCCTGAAGCTGGTAGTCACCCCATGAAGGAAGCAGCAGTTTGCTCCGGAGCCATGAAAACCTGATTCTCGGGAGCAGAGCTTTCCAGATCCCAGGAACCCCACCCTACACCACTCCCAAGAAATTCCCCCTCTGTGTGTCCAGACGACACATAGTCTGGGGAGCGCTTCTTGGAGCAGGCCTTGCCTCCGTGGAAAGGGATCTTGCTGAAGGGTGGGAACCCTCGAGTGGTGGGGGAACTGGGGCCGTTTTCACGCAGGAGCTCAGGGAACTTCTGAACCAGCCCCGGAGGCCAACAGAAAACTAACCACGAGCCACCGGCTGCTTGAGCGCAGGGAAAATCAGACACCCCATCGGATCCGATTTGTACATTGAATACGCTGTCGGCGGGCATCTTCTTCAGATCAGAGACCGTTTTACTTCAAGTCCTGAGGAGTGTCGGTTTCAGGAGGAAACCGCCGGGAGGAAGGGAAGTGTGGGATGGACGTGGAACGGAATGCTAGGGCGCCACCTCGAGGCCTTCCCGGGCGGTTGCAGGGAGACCCTGGTGGATCCGCGCTGTGGTCCTGGTTCGGGATGAAGCGAACATATTTATTTTGCCATTTCGACATCGCTTTCTCTAGCTTTCAGTTTACAGTTAGTTCTTCCGTAGATCTCATCGGATTTGTACTCAAATATTTCTTCTGATGTTTTTCTAAACGGTACTGTTTACTTACTTTCTGCCTCCAAAAGTACATTGCAATTATAAAAAGTCTCTCTTCTCTTTTTAAGGGCAAGGTCTCACTATGTGGCTCTGGATAGCCTCGAACTTCTGACCATTCTGCCCCAAGTTCCAGGATTTGCAGTCACAGCTGGCAAAGAGGTCTTGTATCTCAAAATCTTGCCGAACTCATTAACAGGTCTAGAAGTTTGTTCTGCAGATTTTCTAGATTTTTTTTTTTTACCTAAATGCTGTCGCTATGGATAAAGACTTTCTTTTCCTGCTTTTAAAAGGGGTTTTCTCCTGTTATTCAATTGGGTTGTGAGTCCTTTGTGCAGGGTTAGATAGGAGTGGTCAGAGCGCGTATCTTCTTGCTTCCTGACCAGAGGGAGAGAGGTCAGGGTTTCATCGGTAGTCTGACGTGAGCTGGAGAGTTCTCAGATGCACCTTCCCTCCTTCTACACCACAGGTTCTTGTCCCTTTTCTTCTCTCATTTACTACTTGTCTTTCTGAGCCTGAAAATTTTCTCTTAAGTGGGCATCCTGCAGTTCCGTTCCAGTTCCCTGTAAAAGACGTTCCTTATGGCCGAATAAAAACTTCATTGTGTTTATTTACCACATTTTCCTTAGGTTAGTTCTATAATTTCGTTGATGTGGAGAGTGTCACAGTAAATATGAGTGTACAAGTATTTCTGTAGGGACCCCGCTTTCATTCTTTTGAGTATGTACCAAGCAGTGCTATGAGAGTATGGTCTGGAAGGTCTGATTTCATTTGCTGGAGGAGTCTCCACACTGATTTCCGCTAGTTTGCATTGCCCGCAAGCACTGCACAGGCGCCCTTTCCCGAGTCCTTGACTGATTTAGTTGTTCTCTTAACAACATGTTACTGAAATTTATTTGTTTCATGAAAAGCTATTCAAATTATTATCTACTTCTTCGTGAGTGAGTTTTGGCAGTTTAGGTCATTCAAGGAATTGGTCTATTTTTTTCTTTTATTAAATTCTTTTTGGTATAACTTTTCATAATATTCCTCAGCTTTTCAGTGTATGCTGTAGTCTGTAGAAATGTCAGCGAAATCGTTATTTACGTTGCTCTTTTTCCTGAGCAGCCTGGGTAGAGTTTATTAATTTAATCAATCTCTTCAAAGAACTGAACTTTTCTTTTCCTTGATTTTTATATTTTTCTCACTTTAAAATATGTCTCTATTGTTTTGTTATTTGATGATTTCAACTTACTGAAAGTTTTGTTTTCTCTGGGTTTTTTTTCCTCCTTAAGTTTTCTGAGGTGGAGGCTGAGAGTCACCGATAATTTCCCTCATTGCTTTGAGTCTTTTCTTTATTTTTAAAAATTAAATTAAATTATTATTATTGTTTGTACCTCTTGTGTGTATTTAGGAGGGGACACTCATGGAAGTCAGAGGACAAGTTTGTGAAATCAATTCTTGTTTCCTGGAAACCTTTGTGTGAGTCCCAGGGATCCCGTAGCAAATGCCTTTCCCTTCAGAGTCACCTGGCTCTCCCTTTCCGTCTTTTCTGATACTCTGTGCTCTCAGTTTACCCTGAGTATGGCTTCAGGCTTCAGCACTGTCCCACAAACATTAATATGTGCATTTCCATTTTCTTCCAGTTAAAAACATTTTCTAATTTCTCCTTTGATTCCTGGGTTATTTATAATTTAATTTTTCAATGCCTGGGGATTTTCCAGAGATTGTTTTTATTTGCCTGTTTCCATTTTAATTCCATTGTGGTCAGAGGACATACATTAATTCCTTTCAGTTGATTTAGAAGGCTGGTATAAGTAGGGAAATGTGGTGAATATCCCATGCCTACACGGCAAGCATGTGGATTCTGCTACTATGTGGCATGCTCTGTAATGCTGGTTCTGGTGGTAACTTTCCCACACCCTGATTTTCTTCCCACTTATTTTATTTGAATAAATGCCTGTTTTGTTTTTAAATCACCCTGAGAGCTAGACAAAATGAGAACAATGTGATGTGGGGTTTATAACAAGAGCACAGAGGCTGGATGGGAGGAATGGAAGCAAATTTTTATTCCTTTCCTACACTGGAGCGGCACAGCACTGGGAGAAGGCCGGCCGCGCTGCTTTGTGCATTTTGCTCGTATATGTTATAAACACCATAATGCATTATTGTATGTGTTTAGTCAATTAGCTTTGAGATGTGACCCCCACCCCCATTTCCCCACATCAGTAGCATTTCCAGTTTTCTTTACTCTGTTCTGAAGATTGGTATTTGAATTTGTGGTTGTCTTCACGCTGAAGGATTTTTTTTTATGTATTTTAATTTTTGCTTTAGAAAGATAGTTTCACGAGGTATGGCACTCTTGAGGTATAGCCAGTTTGAGTTTTCTGTTAGAAATAGAAACCGAATACCCTGCCTTGCTTACCTTTTAGTAATCTGGCCATTTAGCCAGGGTTAAAATTTTGTTGCTGTTTCTTTGAACGTGGGTTTGAGGTTGGCCCCGTTCTGACTCATGCTACCTCAACTACTACTGTTGATCACTGGATGGTTTTCCTTTTGCTAGAGACTTAACAGTACTGGTGTGGTGGTGGGTTTGGTTTTGTTTTGTTTTTGTTTGTTGTTTGTTTGTTTGATTGTTTGATTTTTGAGACAGAGTTTCCCTGTGTAGCCCTGGTTGTCCTAGAACATGCTCTGTGGACCGGGCTGGCCTCGAACTCACAGATATCTGTCTGCTTCTGCCCCATGGTGCTGGAATTAAAGGCGTGTGCCACAACTGCCTGGAGAGACTTGACAGCATCTTCTGGCCTCCAAGAGTACCTGCATTCACACATGCACACCTTCCCCACTCCACACATGCACACACACCTATAATACAACAACAATATTAAACATTAAAAACAAAAACATTAGAATTAAAAAAATAAACAACAACGAAAACAAAGCTAGAAAGAGGATCTTGGCAGTGTGCAGTGGCACATATGTGTAATCCCAGCAGAGGCAGCTAGTGGGTCTCTTTGAGCTTGACGCCAGCCTGGTCTGAGAGTTCTAAGTCAGGATTACACCGTGAAACCTGGTCTCAAAAAAAAAAAAAAAGGAGGCTCTGAAAGAGAGATTTGCACACCCATGGCCATAGCAGCACTAGTCACAAAAGCCAAAAGGTGGAAGTAACTCGTGTCCACTGAGTGGTGAATGAACAGAGTAGCCATGCATGTGCCCATTGGACTATTACTCAGACCATGAGAGGAGGTGAATCTTGGCATACTTTGCAATGTGGGTAGGCCTTAAGGACATTTTGTACCATGTGAATGTGGCATATCTAGAATGGTCAGTTCATACAGACAGACAGTGGCTCCCAGAGACCGGGGAAGGCAGGAGGGTTAGAGTTGCCTCATGGCAACTTTGGTTTTGGTTTTGTAAGGTGAAAAGTTCTAAAGAGAGTAGCAGGATTGAGATGACATAGTTAGAAACCGTTAGAAAGTAAGTTTTATGGTGTGCATTATACTACAGTTAAGAAAAGAAAAGCCACAACAAAGTGCAAAAAAAAAAAAAAAAAAAGGAAAATGATAGCAAATAAATCTATTCACAGCCCCAAAAGGCAGAGGCAGGTGAATCTCTGAGTTCCAGGCCAGCCTAATCTACAAAGCAAGTCCAAGACAGCCAAAGCTGTCTCAAAAAACAAAACAAACAGAGAAACAAAAGAAATTTATTCACATAGTAAGTAGAATTAAGAAAAAAAAAGTTTTGCCAGAGCATTTTTGGGAAAAGAAATATTGATAATTTATCTAGAAGGTCTGGTTTCATAAAGGGTTTTTTTTTGTTGTTGTTGTTTTTGTTTGTCTTCATGGGAGAGGAGGGGAAGTCTGGTTGTTTAGCAGCCCGGGCCAGCCTAGACCTTGCTGTGTAGACCAGGCTGGCCTCACACTTGGGGGGTCATTCCTGCCTCTTGAGTGCTGGGATTGCGGGTGTACACCACCACACCTGGCTCAAAGATATTCAGATATTCCTTCAAACCATATAACTAGAAATAGGGTTACTGTTATTTAAAAAAACAAAAAGCTGTTTCCTGTGTCTGCTTGCAGTCTGAAGTATGTAGCAGATGTAAACAACTGTTTCAAGCCCTGATCGTCAGTATCTGCCACGTGTTTGGCTCAGTGGATCACGTAGTCTCCCCAGCATGGATTTTACTTTTCTGCTTCTTTTGTGTCTGGTAACTTGTTACTCAAATTCCAGGCACTTCAGTGATATTTTGTTGGGTGTGAGGATTTCTGTATTATAAAACATTCTGGATTTTTGTTCCAAATGAGCTGATCAAATCATTTGGAAACATTATTTTTAAGATTTGTTAGGCATTGTCAGGCAGTGGTGGTGCACATCTTTAATACCAGCATTTGGGAGGCAGAGGCAGATGGATTTCTGTGAGTTCAAGGCCAGCCTGGTCTACAATGAGAGTTCCTGGACAGCTAAGACTACCCAAAGAAACTCTGTTTTGAAAACCCAAAACAAAAACAAAACGAACAAACAAAACAAAAACCAACCAACCAACCAAAACCCATTTGTTAGGCAGGACTAGAACCATGTTCAGCTTATAAGTAATTGGTACTTATTGCTGGGTACATCACCCTGCTGAGTTACCTTCATGAACCTTGAGGTTTCTGAGTCTGGCTGGTGGGAGCAGACACATCCCTAGCCTGTTCTGTATCTCAACTCAGTTTCCTTCTATATGGCTCATCAGTGTACAGCTCCAGTCCAGGGAAATCTCTCTCTGCAAAGTTCTAGAACGTCTGCTCTCCGTCAGGGCTCTCCTTCCTTGTATCTGTTCTATGAACATTAGCAGCCCTGGTCTGCCCACACCCTCTGTGCCCTCTATTCTGAGAGCTTGCTCAGCTCTGCCCGAGTTTCTTTCTTTGCACCCTGGCTTGGAAACTCTCTCAAGGCAGTGAACTTGAGTTGTTTGCATGTTGTCCTTCTCAGGGATCATGGGCCTTCCGCTATCCGGTGTTTTTCAAATTGTTTAATGTATTTTGTTCACATTTCAGTTGCTTTAGGTGGGAGGGAAACTAGCCCCTGCTGGCTGCTCCATGTTAGCTGGATGTAAAAGCCTCAATTAAACATTAAGGCATGCATCTATCCCGAAAGTCATTTGTGTATTTAATAGAATTAAAACAGTCTGTGTGTTCATCGAGTAAAACAATGGGTTTGTTCACCTGGAAATTTTTCTTGACAAAGTGGCTTGCCCTTTGCTTTGGGAGCAGTGGCCTTGCTCGGGCTGGAACAGTAGGCTAAAGCGATGACTGCGTCTAAACCAAAGCTGCGTTAAATCACTGTGTGTGTACTTCACAGTGACTGCTAAACACAACTGCAGCTCTAGGCACAGCCACTTGAGCGGGAGCAGCAGCATTAAATCTTGGCCTCACTCAAGTATGGCCCATTCTGTGGTTTCCTTTAGAGCCGGCATGTCAGTGACATTATGAGGAGGAAGACGAAACTCAAAGGTAAGATTTATAAACACGTGCTCCCTGCTCTTAGATTAAGTGTCCCTGAAGACTTCAACGTAAAGTGGATCTCCAGTGCGCGTGAGCTGGTGCCTTCTGCTTGGAGAGCTGGCAACCATGAAGTGACTATGTAAATCTGAGCACAAGCACAAGCGGCTGAGAGTGTCGGTGGGGGAGGGGGAGCACAAAATGCAAAGATGGAACAGATCGAGACTTCCGGCATAAGTAGAGGGGTGGTGGGGGTGCTTCCGGCGGGAGATGAGTTACTGAAGTGTATCTTATCCCTCTAGAGCCTGGATTTGGCAGTTGCAGCTGTGTAACCTCAGGGAAGTCACTGCATAGTCTTGTCCTGTTCCCACACTACCCAGCAGTGTCCTTGTGAGAACGAAGCCATGATGCGTGTAACACCCCTAACTGTGACCCTGACAGACTCGCTGGCGGTCGGAATCATCTTCATCATTCTCGTCGTGGAGAACTTCGTGTGCTGGGGAGGAAGGGATGCAGGATGCTTGGGGGCATCATCAGGGAAGGCCTTGAGAAGGCAGAAGCTGTGTTAGGCTTTATACCAGGGGAAATTGTCAAATAATGGGATGTGCAGGGATTCTGGGGTGGAAATGGTCAGGGGGAGGATGAGCTAGTTTAGAGAAAAGAAGGCATGCCTTCAAAGACTACGAAAGAGAAATCCTGTTGGGCCTCTTCCGGTTCAACTCCACCTCTGGGGTTGGCTTTGTGCACTGACATTGCTTAGAACTCTCCAAGTGATGACATGGGCAGCGAGGACTGAGAACCGTTGTTCTAGGGGCAAACGTGGTATTCTAGGGGCAAACGTGGTATTTCACGGTTTGTTTGTTTGTTTTTTGAAGTGTGGGAATGGCACAACAAGACAGTTGTCAGGGGGAAAAAATCTGAGTCTATGAATTAAAAAACTAGAAACTTCAAAACAGTCCCCTTTTCTTACAGAGCCTAAGGCTCAAAGTGATTAATCAGTTTTGTACCTTAAATAAGACATTTCCTGATTTCCCAGCTTTTCTTTAACTCTTACCTGTTGTCAGCAGACCCATTGGTTTATGTTTTCTGTTGCAACACAACATCAACAGACCGGGGAGGTTACAGAGTAACGAAAAGAAGTTTCTTTTGGCTCGTGGTTCTGGTCCAAGGTCATGGGCTGCATCTGCCGATAGCCTTGCTGATGGTATCCTGGTGACGCAGAGTATCACACGGCAAGGGACAGAGAGCGTGTGTGTGTGTGTGTGTGTGTGTGTGTGTGTGTGTGTGTGTATTCGGGTCTCTTCCTGTTCTTATCCAGCTGCACTATTAAATCTTGGGACTCCACCCTGATGATTTTATCTTACCTCCATCACCTCCCAAAGGCTTCATCTGATTGAACGCACCCTTCCTCTAAGTTGCCCCACAATGGAGATTAAACTCCAAGGTGAATTTCAGGGTGGGCGGGCAAACCACACCAAAACCAGAGAGCCATTCCTCTCCCCGACTTGCCTTGCCATCCACTGCCTCGCGCGCATGCGCAGGGCAGCACCATCCAGCTAGCTGTAGACCGCTTCTGCAGAGGTGGACTGTTTAAAAGGTCCCTCCTGACTTTTTGAGCTTGGGAAGAAGGGTAGCCTCTACAAGAGGGCACACCCTGTGCTCTGAGGTGCTGGAGGGTGGGGTGGGGCAGGAGGGTCCAGTGCTCTGACTTACAGGACAGCGCTCCCTGGCCTCTGTTTACAGAGTGGCCTCGAAGTCTGGACTGTGGCCGTGAGTCCTGCCAGAGCTGGTGGGGACACAGCATTTGTGGGAATTCTGTGACTCAAGAGGCGGAAAGGTCAGCCGTGTTTCACTGACAGCGTTCTTGCTGCCCCGGGGTTTATCTCTGGGAATCTTGACTGGTTTCCAGGGCCCTGCTTCACAACTCCATTGTTATCTGGAAACACAGGAACAGCAAATTTGTCGTGCCAGACCGGGTTAGACATTAGACCCCATGTTCCACGCCCTTCCCCCATAAGGAAAATCCTACATTCTTCCAAAGTAGTTGGAAGAGGATTCTCAGAAACGCAAATCTGCTCTGCTCCTCCTGAGTGCATACATCTTTGTCTTATTTCTTCTCCCTGGTATATGAAAAAATAAAATAAAAATCACCTCAAAGATGACCCAGTCCTGGAGTACACGCTGCATGAGGGAGCGTGCCTAAAATCTCTAGAGATACTTGCCGTTCACTTTATTACAAATCAAAGGCACACACGTAAGCTCTGAAGCCATGAACGACTCCAGGCCACAGTCACGGTAAAAATCGCTTAAAGTTACACATGTGTTGCTCACACCTCAGCTCCCATTATCTTACTAGAGATGTGAACATGACTTCTTCATTCCTACAGAGCGAGCCAGCATCTGTACCCACAAACCATCCTCAGGTCCCTAAGAAAAACATGGAAACAGGAAGAGAAGACTGGGTGGCCAGAGAATGGTCCTGCTCCTTCCTTTTGTCCTAAAGCAAGACAACCAGGACCTTTTGCACTGAGTTGCTGTGCTGAGTTCTAGAACATTCTTACGACAGACACTGATTTGACTCCAGGGCCAAGAACAGCAATCTTCCATCCAGGCAATGTTTGCTGGGTTCCTCCAGCTGTCTCCGGGGCAGTTCTCGCTAAATGCAAACGATTAGCATTTCCTGTTAAAACATTTCTAATAAATAAATGAATACATCATCTTCCCAACCCGAAGCAGGTCTGCAGGCAGTCTAGGAGCTACTTATTCAGAGCTAAGGATGGGCTTGGACCACCCAGCACCAGCCCACTGGCCTGGGGCCAAGGCTGCTTTTGTTTGAATTCCTGTATGAGTAAGCGCTCCAGCTGACGCCAGCCAAACTCAGTGAAATATTATTTTTAATATTAAATAAATAGATGGTGGGTTGTGCTGATCTTTTTTTTTCCTTTCAAAGTTGTGGTATCAGGGTCCAGAAGCCAGCTCTTGTATCCAGGGTCCCACAGACACAAGAAGGAAGGTTGACATTTTCTTTGGCCTTCGTCATGGAACACTTATCCCCCAAAAGACAGAGAAGTCCCAGTTGGTGTTCACAGAATCCTATTTAGAATAGCTGGGGCTCTGAATGCTAACAAAGCTTGTGAAAGATCACCAACCATTTTTGATAATTTTTCTAGTGGTTTCCTTGCAGTATACAAAAGCGCTGTATATAAAAATCAGAGAGTGCAGATAAACAATTGAAGCGAAGTAAACTGCCCAGTGGGAGATGCTTACTGACAAGCATCGCTGAATGGTTGCCCCAGGCTTCCCATTTAAGTGTACACTTCATACCCAATGTATGTTCACTTGATGGAAATGGACTTGCCTCTTTTTTTTTCACATGGAGTGAATTTGGAGTTGATTTTATGCCTATAAGTTCTCTGCTAAGACTCTGCTCTTACGGGCTTCCTTATATCCCGTTTTATGGATAGGGCACCATGGACTCCACCAGTCTCTTCTAGTTCTCATTTTTTTCTGTTAGAAATACAACTCCAGTTTAGAAACAAGCCAACATGCAAACAAACCCAATCCATGCAGTTAAATCTTTGCTCAGTCCTTCCTTGATTATTTCCTCAGGATAAGTTTCTAAGACAGGTTTCTAAGGCTTTGGCTACAGAATTGCCAAATTGCCTTCTAGAATGACTAAACCCATTTTCTTAAATACCAGCAGGTAGTCAAAATAGTCCTTTGCTGTATGTTTGCCACACTGCGCATTAGTGTAAAAAACAGACCTTTGGTGTACTGGCTGGTTTTGTGTGTCAACTTGACACAAGCTAGTGTCATCAGAGAGGAAGGAGCCTCAGTTGAGGAAATGCTTCCATGAGATCCAGCTGTAGGACATTTTCTCAATTAGTGATCAATGGAGGAGGGCCCAGACCATTGTGAGTGGTGCCATCCTGGGCTGGTAGGTCCTGGGTTCTATAAGAAAGCAGGCTGAGGAAGCTATGTGAAGCAAGCCAGTAAGGGGACCCTTTCGCCAGCTCCTGCCTCCAGGTTTCTGCGTGTTTGAGTCCCTGTCCTGACTTCCTTCAGTGATGAATAGCAAGGTAGAAGTGCAAGCTGAATAAACCCTTTCCTCCCAGCTTTGTTTCTGGTCATGGTGTTTTGTTGCAGCAATAGAAAACCTTAACTAAGACATTTGGCAATTATTTTTGGTAGTGGGGGGCAGTGGAGAAGAGCCCAGAGCTGCAAACATTGAACAGGAAATGTGGGCAATATAGAATTTTTGCCAGATGTGGCCAGTGAAAGGCTTGAGGCCACCATGATGCATAACGAAGGCTCAGGAAGTGACAAGACCCTTTGGCACTGGGCTGGTTGGATGAGTAAGTACACAGAGTCCCCAAGGTGAACCACACAAGAGATAAGGGGTTTCCCCAAGTAGAATCTCAGTGGCATTTAATAGGAAGAAAAAAGCATTAAAGTTGAAGATACTTTGGGACACTGGGATAAACCAATTCAGACCATTTTCCTGGCAGCAGAATTCCTCTCTGCCTGTGGCAGGCAAGTGTGCAGGCCAGAGTTCCAAGGCGGACACCATCTGCCCTGTTTCCTGAGCTTAGTTCCAATATGACCAGCCCCTCCCCCATCCGCTTCACTTTCTGCTGAGCATCTCATGGGTCTATCACTTGGAAGGACGCATTTAGAACCCCTCTGATATCATAAGGGGTAGCGGGTAATCTTTCACAGAGTAAGAATGTAGGTAGGATGGGATCCTTCAAATAGCTACCATTTGGCATGTAACACTTACTATTCAATTGCAAGGGAAGCCCTGACAGGGAAATAAACAATAGGCCCGAAAGAACCTCCAGGAAAACTAAATATCAAGTGAGAAATTCTAAAAATGTTTAATCACTAGGTCTTTCATTGCTGTGTGTAGCCTTCTGTGGAGGCACAGTAGGACTAGGTCAGCATGAAACGTGTCCCCCACTCAGCCTGGAAGGTTTTCACCCAAGAGCAGGCACGGCAATCCACCCTAGGCTCTGCTTTTAGCATACAGAGACTCTAAAGCAGCAGAATAAGTCCCTAAAAGCCTGAAATGGGCTGCTTTTCTATAACGCTTTCAGGAAGCCTTTAGAGTTTCACCACAGAGAGATAATCATTTAATAAGGCTGTCTGTTATCCTTAAAAACTCTCAAAGCAACTCACACTAAAACCAAAATGAAATCAGGGCACATACACCCAGATCTAAAAGCCTCTAGAATGTTTTAAATTGTGGGTAGGAGATGAGCAGTTGGATTAGGATTGACACCAAGTTTCCTTAGTCTGGTGATTCCTAGCCTCCTCTCGCCTCGCCGGATTCTTTTCAAATATGTTTCTGCAGTTGGTCACTTATCTTGGGTTGTCACTCTCTGTTCCTGTCTACAGTTCCCAATTCAATGGGCATGCTGGACTGTCGGGCTGACCAATTACATTCCAGACATTTCCGTGATGTCAGCACTTGTAAATCATGGTGACTGCTCTGATACACCCAGGGTCAGCGAATGGAGCTGATACCATTCTATTCTGAAGGAGTGAGACTTGACATTCAGCTGACCCAGTCAACCCAGCCACAGATAGGGAGTTTGGGCCTTCCTGCCATCAAAAACAAGACACAGACCATTATTTTAACTGACTTTGTAATTGCCTTCGGGGTCCGAGCCTCTGAGGAAGGGAACTTCAACTTTTGAGGCGTTTCTGAATACCTTCCAGCTCTTGATAACCATTGGAACTTTCAGAATCAATCAGCCCTGGGCGTCTACACTGCGCAGTGGGAGCACACAGGCTTCTGTTCTCGCTCTGTGCCCGTGGCAGACGTCTCTACCCGGCACTGCCTTCTTTTCCATCGAACGCTGTTTACCACTTAAGACGGCATTCCAGGCAACCAATGAATCAGATGCTAAAAACAAAATCAACTTCCGTTTCCTGCTTGGCCCTATTTGTAGGTGATGTGTTCACCAGGATGAGGGCCAGGCTCAGGGTCCCCTGAGCAGACAAACTTGAAGTCTCTTATGAACACAGCAGATGTAGGCAATCAGGGAACAAAGCTGTAGAAACACGTGGGAAAGAAAATCTGACCTCTCGAAGCTGGAGAGAGGCTCAGTAAGTGCACAGACCGGCACTGGCTCCCCAGCATCCATGTCAGTGACTCGTGACCACCTGTCGTTCCAGTTTCAGGGGACTCTGACACTTCTGGTTTCCACAAGCAACACCTGTGCATACATACATGGATACACGCACATACATATATTTTTTAAAAAACAAGAAAAAGAAATATTTAAAAATACAACTTCTCTCTCATCTTCAATGACGTGATGGTTGATTGTCAATACAAATCCTTTTTTTTTTTTCTCCTGTGACCCTTTCTGAAACACAGGTACAAGGGCTGGACAGAAGGGATCAGAGTGACGAGGAAAGTACAAGAACAAGTCTGGGCTGGGGAAATACCCAAAGTGATCTTGGGAGCATATGACGTCACCCCTACATGTCCATAGGGTTGGAAGATCTTGGTCTCATATAAGTTCCTCAGAGCTGAACAGCACAGTGAAAAGGGTAGTGGGAGCACGCTCCTGCATTCAAGACCAAAGAGAAGTTAAAGAAGGCAAGTGAGTGGGAGGTGGCCTGCTCCTGTAATCCTGGTTCTCAGGAAGCTGAGGCAGGAGGATAGCAAGATCAAGGCCAGCCTGTGCTACATAGTGACATCTGGCCTGGGAAAGAAAGAAAAGGAAAAGCTTGTGTGTCCAGGAGGCAACAGAATAGGAAGATGGAGCTGCATTGAGAACCCCACAGTCCAGAGCTCTTTTTGATGTGTTGAGATGTGAGGCCAGAAAATTATTTCAAATATTTGGGATAAAGTTGACCTTCTTGATTATCTTTAAGGAAACATTTTTATTTGCAGAAATAATGATACATTATGAAGTAGAATGAATAATTTACATGAATTTTTAAAAGAGCATGCAAGAGTTCAAAGACACCAGTGCCCGTGGCTGGACATTCTGCCACACTGACTCTGATGTTATGTTCCTAGGGATGTTGGTAGAAGGTTTCTCCACCAGATTCCGCTTCTCTTCTCTTTGTTTACCTCTTCTTCCTCCTTGTTCTTTCATTATTGTCCATTATTTGGGTAGTGTCACCACCAGTATCCTAGCTCCCAAAAGCCACTTGCTTATGAGATTATTTCAGAAGCATGAGGCTGCAGTCAGGGCTGCAGTTATGGGAGGAGCCAGATTTCCCAGGGTGATGTAGAGAGGGATGAGGAGAGAGTGAGTCGCACCCTGGACTTAGTCACCAAAACTTGGTAAAGATGGACCTGAAGTTGAACTACTCTGTTCAAGCATGTGTCCCAAGATACCATGTCTGTGCATTAGTGAGCTCAGGCTGCTGTAACAAAATGCCATTGGCTGGGTGGCTTAAACAATGGGAATTGTTTCATTGTTCACTTTTAGTTGAAATCACTTAAGGGGCCAGCCTGGTCAGGTTTTGGTGAGAGCTATTTTCCTAGAATTTAGACTAAAACCTTCTTGCTGCGTCCTTATAAGAAAGAGGGAAGTTCTACTGTCTGTTCATACAAGGATACTAACCCTGTCATGAGAGTCCCACCCTTCTGACCTCATCTAAACCTAAATACTTGCCAAAGGTTTAGCCTTCAAATGTCATTACACTGGGAAGTGGGGCTTTGGCATAAGACTTTGGGGGTGAGGGTGGGGGTGGGAGATACAATTTAGCATACAGCAGAAAGTCTGGACATTTAGAGTTATGAGTTTCAGAAGAACAAACTCAATGGGGTGTAAGCAACAAAGGGATTCTGTTGACCCAGATAGCTGCAAGGAAACTAAGGTGAGCCCTAGGAATAGCTGAGTCAGGAAAAACCTGTAGCCTGCCACCAAACTCTGACGTTCCTAGCATGGGTTTCAGCTGAAGACTGGCCATTCTGTTAATTTTTTTTAAATTATTTATAGAGGAATTTTAATCCAGCAACATGGCTGCTGGGGCAAGGGAATCACATCCAAAGACCTTCTTTGGTCTTCTTGTCTGTAATACAGACATGCCCTTTATATACACCTTCAATCCCAAACAATGAAGGTAATGTTAGTTCATAGAAGAAAGCAGCCATGTTTGAAAATGAGGAGTAGACAAAGTGACAAATCAGAGAAAGAGTTGACAGAATGAGTCAGAGATAGGATACGCTCAACTCTCAGCAAAAACAAGACAGATAGAAAAAGCTACTTAAGAGCAGCGCAGTGAGAGAAAGGAGAGTTTTTTTCTGAGAGTTTTTTTTTTTTAAACTGGAACAGTTTTACAGACAGATTGCAGAGAAAACAAACTAAACACAGGTGAAGACAGAATGAACCAGAGAATGAGAAGGAGCTAGTAGATTAAAACATATTGTCAGAATTAGATTGAGGACAGGCAGAGCAATTCAGTCAGAAGTTAAGAGAAGCCAGTTTGAATCAGTCAGCTTGGAGATGTGTTTAGGCCAGGACATCTGAGTGGAACCAGCCAACGAGAGTTCAGAAAGAGCTAGAAAGGCTTGGGAATATGGCTTTCATCTCATTCCCTCATCTGAGGAAATTAAAAAAAATTATAATTATTATTTTTTATCTTTTGAAAACTCCATACATGAACACACCATCTTTATAGTCTTTCCACCCCTTCCCCTAACCTCCAACTCCTTCCATGTCTCCCACAGCATTTTGGAATTAATGATCTCTTTTATATTATTATTGTTACTCACACACATACTATTGTATCCATTTAGTGTTGCTCATATGTACAAGTGTTTAGGAGTGACCACTTGGGATTGGATAACCCATCAGGGGCTCATTCTTGGAGAGAACCAACCCTTTCCCCCCACCCCCCAGCAGCCACAAATGGCTTGCAGTTCTTCATCGAGGGGCTGGGCCTTGTGAGACTCCCCTGTGCACTTTGACACTTGGCCATTATGTAGGTCTTATTTAGGGAGCAGTGCTGTTGCATTTCGACTCCAATAATATGCCTGGAGTGTCTAGAAGACAGTATCTCACAGCAGGTGCTCTGACTTTCTGTTTTAAAACTTTCCCACCTTCCTCTTCCTCAATGTTGCTAGAGATTTGGGTGTCAGGGTTGTGTTGTAGCTGTGCCAGTTGGGGCTGGGTACCCAAGGTCACTTATTCTCTGTGTTCTGACCCATTGTGAGTTGCTGCAGCAGCTTCTGTCTGCTGTAAAAAAGAAGCTTCTTTGGTGAGGGGTGGGAGCTACATTTATCTTTGGCAAAAGGACAGGAATTTAGAATACAGCTAGAAATTATACTGGTTCAGGAAAATGTCAATAAGGCTTAGTGTTTAGAATACTCTAGATTTTTTTGCTTCCTGGTTCAACAAATGGACACATCTCATTTGTTGGAATTATGTTATGAGCTCATTACCAAAACAGCCACTGAGGCTAGGACTATGGGCTTCACCAATTTACTTAAATCTTGAGCGCTCAAGGACCAACCATCCAAATTATGTAACTGCTTCATAATCTCCGAAAGGAAAGAATAGAGGTTACAGGAGGTAACTTTGTTGTTCACTACAATTTTCTCCTTAAAACTGTTCACTTTAACTGTTGGCTATGTCTGGAACACAGCATGTTCTCAGTAAATATGAGTTGTCTGACTGCCTGTCTGCCTATGTGTTACGGCTACAGCCTCCTGGGAAGGGGTAATGATGGGCCAGGCACTACGCAAAGCATAAATGGAAATGCTGTCAATCTTAAAGTTAACTCTTCTCTGAGCCATTGTTGTGGCAACACAGAGGAATTCAAGACAGGGCAGAAGGGCCCAGTTCCAAAGCAGCATTTGGGGGCGAATGGGAGTGTATTTCATCTGCACTGAGGCCTTCTCTTAGATCTAGGAAAACCCTTCTCCCTTCTATATGGAAATTGGGTACTTACTTTAAACATTCGCTGTGACATATGCCTAAGTCGTTTCACAAATGACTTGGGATAGATCTAGTTTTAAAATTGGGCATTCTCATTCTGGTGAAATGTTGTCTCAAAAGTGGAACCATGTGGTTGCACTTAAGTGACATTCCTGGAGTAGTCATCTTCATAGAGAAAGAAGCCAGCCCAGTGATTTGGAGTGCTGGAGGGTGAGGTGAACTGGGAGTTGATGCTTAATGGATCCAGAGTTTCAGTTGCACAAGAGAAGAGTCCCAGAGATGGGTGTGGACAATGTGAATGGATTTAATGCTGTTGCCTGTGTTCTTAAAAGCGGGCAAGACGGTAATTTTTATCTTATGTGTGTTTCACCACACAAGAACTAGGAGTCACGTGTGGTTTGTTTGTTTGTTTCTTTCTTTCTTTCTTAACTTGAGGTAATGTCACAAATAGACATTTAGCAAAGTGTTGTTGGCATCCCAGGAACTGGAGGCCTGCGGTGGGGACACAGGTCCCCCAGAGGAGGAAAGGTATGAAGATGGAGCTGCTCACTGGCCTCCTGGCTAAGCTTGGGGGTAGGGGGGGATAGCCTGGAAGAGGCCTCCCTGGTCTGCTTCATGGAGTCTGCTTCCCAGGCCATTTGTGCTTCTTCCCAGGCTGAGACCCCAAGCTTTTGTAAGGTAAATGGGGGAGAAGTGGGCATTAGTGGTGCCCATATATCCCAATTGTGTGCCACAGCACCCCTTCATACCTAAGTCCAGTATGTGAAGTCAAGCTTGATGAGATTTTAGGGAAATGAAGCCAGGAGGGTGGCCTGGTGGTCCCTGAAGTGCCCATCTCCCAGCCCTTTATGTCTCTTTTCTGCAAAACCAAGCAAGTGATGTTTCCTGGGCTGAGAGCACAGAAGAGGAGCCTATCCTGGCTCCTCTCTAATAGCTGCATCTCCCAAGGGCCTGAGCCACAGGGTGCTCAAGGTTCCCAGCCCCATCCACTCCACACACCTGCCCTTTTCAGAAAGGTCCCAACATGACCAACCAAGCCTGTTGGGACAGTGGGTGAGCTGTGCTGCGCCTGTCTTAGGGCTACAATGCGTAGACGAACCCTTTATTTGAAAAGAGACAGACAGGAGCCACTCAAGGCTGCCAGCTGCTTCCTCCAAATTGGTGACTTCAATTGTACCCCGAAACCATGGAAACCAGCAACACTGAGAAGTGCTGACCACTGGGATTTCCAGTCAATTACCCAGATTTTCCTGCAGCTCTGCTGGCCATGTGTCCCAGAGGTAGCTAGTGGTAGACTGAAGTTAATGGCTGGGGCTTTGGAGAGAGCTTCATGAGGCAGATATGCCCCTGTGACAAATCTCTGACCTCTGACCCTGCTCTTCACATTGCCCCTTAATAGAAATCCCAGAGAGGCAGAGAAACTGGCCTCACCGGCCTATAAGAGGGCACTCAGTCATCTCTTGGCATGGCTTCTTGGCTTCTCTGTTGCATCCCTCCAAAATGTGTGTGTTTTTGTTTTGTTTTGTTTTGTTTGTTTGTTTTTTCAAGACAGGGTTTCTCTGTCCTGGAAATCACTCTGTAGACCAGGTTGGCCTGCCTCTGCCTCCTTGAGTGTTGGGATAAAAGGCGCCCACCACCACTGCCCAGCTTGTGTGGTTTCTTTTTAACTCCACTTCTGCCATCATGTTATTAGAAGCTCTTCCCTGTTCCTCTTCCTTCCTTTCTTTCTTTCTCTTTCTTTCTTTCTTTCTTTCTTTCTTTCTTTCTTTCTTTCTTTCTTTCTTTCTTTCTTTCTGTTTCTGTTTTCTTTTTAAATCTTGTTTTTCAAGACAGGCTTTCTCTGTGTAACAGCGTTGGTTGTCTAAGAACTTGCTTTATAGACCAGGCTGGCCTCTGAATTCACAGAGATGAGGCAGCCGCTGCCTCCAGGGTGCTGGGACTAAGGGAGTGTGCCACCACGCCCAGCTTCCTGTTTCTTTTCTAACCATCTCTCTTTGACAGTCAACAAACAAGATGACTCCTCCCTGTCCGCACCAAAATTATTTTTTTAAAGATTAAATGTAGGCATTGTAGTGAGTCTCTCTATAACCTATTCTAAATTTACTGTAAAATTCTACTAAAAGCCTTCTTTCCCATTAGTACCTGCTCAGTTGAGGAAAATTCTTTTTTGCAACTTCTGTTTTCCAAACAGACCAATTTTTTTTTTTATTGTTGCAACACTTTCTTTAGAAGATTAAGCAGCCCGGCCAACTTTCGGTTGGAACCAGCTTTTCAAATTCTAACACTTCCTGGCGCCGCAGGAGTGCAGTTCTTCACCAGTTGCTCAAGTCACTTAATCTTCCACACCTGGCCACAGGTTCCCGTGAGCACTGCATAGCATCACCACCACCAGAGACATTTACGGAATGTTCTGATCTCAGAGGAGCTGCTCGAAGCTCAAAGCTGGCCTCAAAGCTCTCCCCATACTGCCCTGCCTGCATCCAGGCTGTTCTAAGACGGGAGATTCCATCTCTGGCCTCTTGGGGTCTGAGCTACTTTTGGTGGGAAGAGCTTGAGGGGTGGAGGTGGGAGGAGGAGTGGGGATGGGAGTAGGGGTTGGGGGGGGTGGACTCTTCTATGTTAAGGGATGAGTCGTCAGTGACCTCAGCCCCATCATCTTGGCTCCCTGCACGGCTTCTCTGCATTGCTTGTCAGCTCTCCAGCTGACATCACCACACCTAACCCAAAGGACACTTGGACTCTCTTCTTAAGCCAAATCCCTTTCTTTTGCTCAGCAGAAACAAGGACTACATTTTTCAAAAATTAAGGAATGTTTGCTACGAAAGTAAGATACTGCTGAACTAAATTTCTACCAGAAAACAAAACCAAACAAAAGCCCCAAGGAGATGTCCTGCAGGGCTCTCTGTGTGAACTGCAGTCTTCCCCTCAGACCCTCAAATCCATGCACGGGCAGAAGAATGCAAGATTCCTTCCTTGGCTCCCAGCAGGTCTAAGGGGCTGGGCAGATCACTGACCTCAGCAGGTAACTCACATTTCTCCATGACTAAAGTGGCAGCAGCCAATTTCCGTACCCTGAACCTAGTGGCCCTTCCTTCTATGGAGGGGCAGAGAGAAACACGTGTTGAACTCTTAGTGGGAGAGGACCATGACAGGAGTTTAACCCTCAAGGTTGCCCCACAAACAAGGTGTCCTGAGAGTTGAGAACCTGTTCAAATTCCAGAATGCCCACCGCTGGCCGTGCGATCTCAGGGTAGGCAGGGGGGACTAAAGTCAGGGGACACAGTGGTCCATGAACCCTGAAGCAGTGGTTCTCAACCTGTGGGTTGCATATCAGATATCCTCATATCAGATATTTACATTACAATTCTTAACAGTAGCAAAGTTACAGTTATGAAGTAGCTACGAAATAGTTTCATGATTGGGGTCACCACAACATGCAGAGCTGTACTAAAGGGCTGAGGCATTACGATGGTTGAAAGCCACTGCTCTACGGCGTTCAGTGCTCCCAGAACATGGTGGCAATGCCTCCATTTTACCAAACCACAGGAGGGCTTTGAACCTAAGCCTGTCAGCCTCCTCTGGATGGCTGCAGCCCTTGTCTGAGCAAGCGTTCTCCTGTTGTCTTGCACTTAGCAGACTGTGCATTTGTGAAAGAAGCCCTTAGAGCCATAAGTAAACTACTGTTTGAGTTGAATGCATGAATGCCAATGTTAGTAAAAGGAAAGGAAGTGATTTGCATTGCAAGACAGCAAAAGGACAATACCAGAGGCTATTAGATTAATTCGTTTAGTCACATAGTTAATATTTACTGAGTATTCACAGAGTACCTGCCCCTATTAATGCATATTCTACCACTTTGTGCACCGAGAGGGAGAGGGGAAGGCAGGGAGTTCAATGAGAAGAATGGGAAAATTGTTCTTTAAAATGTCAGAATTATAATTTTTAGTATCAGTTCATTCTTTTCCGGTAAGTTTATTCTTTAAACTGGAGAAAGAAGTATTGCTAAAGTGAATAATGATAGTGTGATATAATTTTTAATAATTACAATGTTATGTTGAAAACATTTTTTTGTCCACTTCTATCACCAAGCCCTTTGTTACCCGGAAACATTGCAAAGTCCCTCAAAGCTAAGAACTTCTTAAAGTGTTGGTGGAAAGGCCAAGTGAAGGTTCACACTGGAGAGTTGCTGAGGGCAGAAAGGTGTTGGGAAGAAGATGTCCTGCCTATGATTGCTGGAAGAGATTCCAGAGATTCTTGTCTGGAAGGTTTGTGTGCCTTGTCTGGGCCATTCGCTTGGATTAAGGGGGAACAAGATGAACAGGCAGAAGTCACAAGGATCATCAGGAGCATGTGCTGTCAGCTGTAGGGGTGGGAAGACCTGACGCAGACAGCTCTGTGGATAAATGAGTGGGAGATAGGGGAAGAAGGGGAGGATCCCGGGGCAAGAATCCCTCAGTGTGGGCATCTGCAGGTCAAGACAGGTAAGAGAATAGACAGGTTAAAGCAGGTTGGCTCGTAGATGACACAGTGAGAAAGGGCACATAGGAGCAGCTCCTGCAATGAACCTTCAGGATTAGTGTTAGAGTGGGGGAGAGATGGATCTGGGGACCTCAGGCCTGTTAGGGTCAAGCTTGTGTCTTTAAATGGATTCTGGTTGATACAGAGGGGACCTGTGAAAACAGTAAAGTGACTTCCTACACATTTGAATCCCAGGCTGTCACAAGCTGAGTGATTTTGGTAAGGTGACTTCGGGTGCCTCATCTGTAAATAAAGGATGACAGAGACAGCGCTCCTCCCACTGGCATGTTCTGAGAATGATTTCACATGCTTCACGAGGCATGCAGCACCCGGCGGAGCTGAGAGCCAGGCAGGAGAGGGTACTGTGTTATTACTCCACACGTAGGATCTAGAGCTGCCCCGTTCGGCTGGTGAGCCCAAGACCGGCTTCTGCTGCGTTGACATTAAGGACTCATTAAACTGCTTGATCATTCATCATTCATCGTTGCTTATAAGATAATGCTCCCCTATTTGGAAATAGAACCTCTGCTTGCAGTGATGAATAATATCTGATGCAAAACAACTTCTTTGTGGACCTGGAACCTACTTTTTCTAGGCTTTTGCCACCAACATAAGAGATGGCTCAGTCATTTACGCATTACATGGGTCTTCATCATTGTCTGAACTTCAGATCTTGATAAGTAAGGAAGACAGCAGGGGAAACAAGAAAAAGAATTACATAAGAAGCGAAGAGCTGTTGACTCAGGAGGTTGGAAGAGGCCTTAAAGGTTCCCTATGCCATCCACCCCACATGCACCGTAAGAGCAAGGACAGTGATATCAAGAAGAGCATGAAGGAAAATGAAGGAGGAAAGGAGGGGTCCAGTGCCACAGGAAGATGAAGGGGTAAAAACCCCACTTAGCTCATCAGCAGCTTTGCTTCTACTGGACCACTGTTGTGTTCTCCAGGCTGGCCTTCAGCTCCATGTGTAGCCAAGGATGACCTTGATCTGGCCTCCACTCTGCCTTCTACCACCTAAATGCTGGAATTATAGGCACATGCACTAAGTCTAATTAGCTGTTCTTTAATTGAATGGCCACAGTCCCTAGAGAACAGATGAGAGTCTCTTCCCCAGATACTGAGGTGTCTGGCTGAAGTTTTTCCCCCCCAAAGCTGTGGCTCTTTTCATAACATAACTGGTTAATTATCATAATCGTTTTCTCCCTAATTAGTCTTTTACATATCGCTTGGTGCTTAGTCCATGCTGCCATCTTTCTTTCTTTGCAATCCATCCCTTTAGTTTAGTGTTATCTTTTTACATTTTTCTTGCGCTCAGGGTGTGATTTTTTTTCCTTAAAATCTCCTTTGTCTCCTTACTTCCAATGTTTCTCTATCTTCTGCATTTTTGCTCTTCTGTTCAAAGGCAGAAATTCAGGGTCCTCATTTCTCCTTTATTTGTGTGGACCTGCTAGTCCCTTAATACTTCCAGTTCCTCACCTCAGAGTTGAGGGGAGAAGGAGTCAAGACATTTGTCTCACAACACGCTCTGTGAATCGACATTTGTCTCACAATACACTCTGTGAATCACCTTTCCACTGGAGACTCAGAAGACATGGCGTCACCATTTATGGAGCAACTTCTGGGTTGAGATGACCCTCTGGTATGGCAAGTGGATATGACATTCTTAGAGGCCTGCATGCTCTGGCCACAGCCCGCTCTTTGCTCCTCTATACCTCACAGGCCATGGGAACACAATGTCATGGTGGGTAGTATTTCCTTCAGAATCAGAGACTTCTGGAGCAAAATTCTTTCATGTCTCATGGCCCATCTAGCCATGTGATGCCTGAATCCCCAAATCCAGGGATAGAAAACTAATTACTTGGAAAGACAGTTTAGTCCATCCCATGGCCAAATAACAGACTAAATTGTCAAATGATGCACCCCTGCATTTGGCCATGATGGCTGCCTGCTTTGCAAACTCTCCTTCATAGGGAGGTTTTTCTGGATTGTAGGAGCCACACTTGTTCCTTTTCTTTCAGGGCCTTAAGAGAAGGGCTTTAAAGCTGTCTGAATACTAGATTCTTTTTTTTTAATAGTATGTGTGTGTGATGCATGAGTGTATGTACCTATGTGTGCACCCGAGCAGGTATGTATGGCCATGTCCATGTGCAAAGTATAGGTAGAGGAGGATGCTGGAAGCCCTCCTTATTCCCTCGAGACAGGGCGGGAACCTGTAGCTTATCCTTTTTGTTTGTTTGTTTTAAGGGTAAGCTGGCCATCAAGCTCCAGAGCTCCACCTGTTTCTACTCCCCCCCTGCCCAGCACTCAGAGCCAGGCTTTGCTTGCTCTTTCTGTGGGCACGGGTGATCCAAACTCGGGTTCACATGCTTCTGTACCAGCACTCATACACACTAGGCCATCTCCCAGTTCTGGATTGTTTTTTTTTTTTAATAAAATTTGCAGAGAGGTGTGTCTAAAAAGTTTGTAGCAGATGAGTCTCTTGACAATCATAGCAGGCATTATTCTGAGTAGTTTGTGCATACTAAATAAACCAAGAAAAATGTCATCTTTCTAAACTAGCTGTTCTATGTGCAGGTCTGTAAGAGCACATTATGATGTCACATCAGAAAAGAAAGATCTTGATTCATCTAATTCAACCTCCAACTTTCCAGATAAGTCAAAAGGAGGGGCTCAAAACTGCTGGTCAGGTCTCCTACACTCTTCTCCAGAAAACATTCCAGGCATGTCAGCCATCACAGCAGGAACAAGCTAACCACTCATGGTCAGGACCAGCCAAGGCACTTTAGGAAACTAAAAGCCATTTTGTTGCAGCAAGGACCACAAGCATGTACTCTGAAACTCTCATGCTTTAAAAACAAGACAAAACAGAACAACAACAAAACAAAACAAAACAAAAAAACCAACAACCAGGGAGTGTTTATTTGAAGTAAGACAGAGTTTCTGGGTTCACAATAAGATGGGCATTTACGGTTTTTTGCCGTCAGAGCTCTTGACAGAAGACATATGTGAGAACTGCTGGTTTGGCTCCGCTGTGGTTTGTGGGAAGCAGGGGGATAAGTCCCAGGGCAGGGGACCCAGGGAAGGTCCGGGCTATAGGTTGCTGCTTGGCTGGCCAGAGGAAGAAGGACCATTTCCCAGCAAAGCGCAGACCAGCTCCTTGGCTGTGGATATCCAGGGATTCCCACTCTCTTCTGTGCTCCCCAGACAGTTGAGCAGCACCAGATGGAAACTCCCTGCTCAGTTCTGGTTTTGAACATTTCTTCTCAAGAGCCTCTATTCTGGCAACACAAACTAGTGAGACGTCAGAACACATGGCTAGTCTAAGGTGGGGTAGCTTTTCAACAGGGCTTTTGTGAATCATTGTGAAGTACATAGAACATCTGAAAAATCATATTTGCTTCCAGTGGCGACAGATTTTTAAACAGTATAGACATGGACAAATGAGTCACATTTATTTAAAACTAACACTAACAACATAGCAAAAACTATTTTGTTGTATAAAACAGTATTTGGAATTTGTTTATTGCCTTTGAACACTTCAAATTCTATGAAGAAATTACTATCGCAGTATTTGTTGGGGGGAAATACACAGAGATTGATTGATTGAATATAGTTTTGGGCAAAGGCATATTTTCTCTAACTGTCCAAATGTTTCCTCATGTCAGTAACTAGAAGGATAGCATTGTGTGTGTTTTAAAATCATATATGTACACAGCAGGGCTCAGTCTTCGTTCTACCACTAACTGTTACGGGGACTTGTTTGTGGCACTTACTCTTTGAGTCTCAGCTTCATACATGAGACAGGACTTACCTCACTAGCCATGGTGGCCTCCTAGTAAGACATTACATGTGGAGACAGTTCTTGTAGTGCTGTAGGTGGTCAGTGAACCAGTCAATAGCTTTCGTGCGTGCGTGTGTGTGTGTGCACGCGTGCGCGCACATGGTGGTGCATGCTTGTAATGCCAGCATTCAGGAGGATGAGGCAGGAATATTGAGAGTTGGAGGAGGCCAGCCTGGGCTACATAGTGAGACATTGTCCAAAGACCCCTCCCCCATAAAACACTACTACCACCACCACCACCAAACCAGAAAGGAACAGAGGTGAGAACAAGCCATCACTAAGAAGCACTTACAGTGCAGGTCAATCAAGGCATCTGGGATCCTCTGCCAAGTAACCAGCATGTGGAACTCACCTTTCCTGAAAGAGCCTATAACACAGTAGAGACAAGACATACTCATTTGTAAACCACGTAGTTAGGACGCAAAGGCATTTGTATTTTTGTAACTGGGGAGTGAGGGATAGAATCCCTAACTGTGGAGACTAGACAGAAGTTCAGAGGTGTGTAGGTAGGTAGGAGAAAAAAATCAAGTGAGGACGTCTTGAAATTGAGACAACCAATCAAAACGTTTTTGGAAACAACAGAAAATCCCCAAACACTGCCTAGGACAAGAAGTTTTGCTTTGCTTTCTGTGCATGGGGGCTGGGGAGAGGAATGGTGAACAGGCTCAGGTCCTGAGGAGCAAGCTCCTGATTCCTTGTTGGGTCTGAGAGCTACTCACACCCGGCACGGAATCACTTAACAGTCTCTTCCTTAGAGACTCCTTTTTTCCCTCAGTAGATCTCCAGAGAGATGACCTTTCACCCCCCATCTCAGGCTGAATGCCTGTTGGATCCCAGCAGAAGCACCATTCCACTGCTGACCTTACTCAGAACAGCCTATGAGAAGACCCGAAGTCCCTCTCCGTTGGCAGGAAGAATTCCAGGCACATCTTTCAGGTTGGAGGAGACAACTCCTCTCAGAGGTATTCCTAAGACAAAGCAGAGCCACCATCTTGCTTGGGGGTTAATATCCTCCCCACTTTGCCCCCTCCTCCTCAACTTGCTGCCAGAGATCAGCTAATCTGATAATTACGACAACAAACACAGTTTAGACAAACAAGACCTGACCCTGAGGGTTTGGAATGAAAACATTTACTCTCTCTCTCCCCAGAGAGCCGGTGCCTGGAGCTCTCACACACAGAGGCACAGGGCAAATTACCCTTGTGCTGGAGCAGCAGGGTGAAAACATCTGTGTGCCTACACTGTGTAGAAAGATAGTTCACAGAAGAGGGGATAGGCGGGAGGGGCGGCGATGAGGTCCAGGAGTGTGCACCAAAATGTATCAATTGCTGGAGATGTAAGCACATTGTAATTTATTTTTGCAACAGACAGAGCAAAAAGGAAAGGTAGGAAGGATGCAGAGTTCAGAGACTACCTGCACTCTAGGACTACCTGATGTAGGAACACCTGCTTCAGTATTTGGGAAAAGCTATTCATAATTCTAAAGATCTTAATATCTGCCCTTCAGGAGAGTTCAGGGGAGGCCTAATAGAAGTTGCTAGACCATCTTTTCTGATCCCATTTTAGCTACTAAACAGAACAATGTGTCCTTTCCTCTCCTTACTTGTTTCAAATTGGCCACCTGTCCCAACACATCTTTCTTTTTTTAAAAATATTTTTATTTCATATTAATCACAGGATATGTACTTTTTATCCCAGCCGTAGCCCCCTCCCGCATTTCCTCCCTATCCCTCCCTATCCCTCCCTCATCTCTTCCCTGCCCCTTTCCAAGTCCACTGATAGGAGAAGACCTCCTCCCCTTTCATCTAACTCTAACTTATCAGGTCTCTTCAGGACTGGCTGCAATGTCCTCTTCTGTGGCCTAGCAAGGCTGCTCCTCCCTCAGGGACGGGGGAGGGTCGAAGAGCCAGCCATTGAGTTCATGTCAGAAATAGTCCCTGTTCCCCTTACTAGGGTACCCACTTGGATATTGAGCTACCACTTGCTACATTCAAGCAGGGGTTCTAGGTTATATCCATACATGGTCCTTGGTTGGAGAAACAGTCTCATAAAAGACCCCTGTGCCCTGATATATTTGGTTCTTGTGGAGCTCCTGTCCTCTCCAGGTCATACTAACTCCCCCTTCTTTCATATGATTTCCTGCACTTTGCCAAAGGGTTGGTTATGTGTCTTAATATTTGCTTTGATACACT
>CM053762.1:54152954-54253750 GCA_028658305.1 Pachyuromys duprasi | reverse complement strand
CTTTCTTTCTTTCTTTCTTTCTTTCTTTCTTTCTTTCTTTCTTTCTTTCTTTCTTTCTTCCTTTCTGAAATGTGGCTTCCTTGATAAAGCCTTCCTTATTTAGGAAGTTCCAACTTCGGCTTCTTTCAGCCTAGAATTAGGCAGGTCTTCCATTCCCAACCAGACCTTTAAATTTTGCCCCATGTATCCAAGCTTAGTTCCAAACATTCTTTTTCACATGGAGCTGATGCTGCATCAGCTGGTGAACATTCCTCCATTAGAATGTCTCAGTATTCTCTAGCCATTCAAATCCTTGGGGCATTTGCAGATCATCTGTCTGTACGGACCACACCAATAGAAAAGAAGTCATGGCTGTGATTGATGGTAGGATCAAATTTTAAAGTGAACTGTGAAAACTGGAAGATGATCTCAAATCAATAAGAAGACACACTGAGAATTAACATAAAACAGTGCACTTTGCTTCAATAATCAATTACACAGGTATAGAATGGAAAACCTATGAGCTTATGGAAAAGAAAAAATGGGGCTGGCTATTAATGATATACAATGACTCTCTGAACTTAAATAGTGAATACAGTTGCAGTAGGCATCAATAAAGATGACACTGCCGTGATAATACTGTAACAAGGGACAACAGAGTAGGCAGAACCAATCAAATTCTTTCTCCTTCCTTCTTTTCTCTTCCTTTCACCCCAGCCCCTTTCTCTTTCACTGTTGCCTGATGACCAGGCGTGTATAACAGAAGACTGTGGAATAACTCTGTCTTGTTTGAGTTTTGGATGACTTCAGGCTAAGGCCCTACTGTAATTTATACAGAACAGCTCTACAATGGGCCAGCTCTCTTATCCTGTTTGGCTGGTTCCACCTCTCTGAAGTTTTGAACTTTCTTGGTTCACTCTGCTGTGCCTCAAGTGGTCTGTTGGAAACACTCCACCAACAGAGAGGGACACAAGCCAACCTTCTTACTGTCACTCACTTTAACATGGTCATTTGTTTGTTCATTTATCTTCTCTCCTTCCTCCCGCCCTCCCTCCCTTCCTTCCTTCCTTCCTTTTTCCTTCCATCTGTCCTAGCTACCCACACACCCACCCATGCCACCTTTGGATATCAAGTATATGTGAGGCATGGCTCCAGGAACTGGACATTCATTAGTGAACAAACAACTGGGTCTCTGCACTCGTCAAGTTTACCTTAGCTGGTTCCTAAACAGAAACTTAAAATAATAAGAAGACATGAATCTTCTCCTTGTTACCAGGGACTTGAAAAGCCTCCCACTCTCTGCCTAAGCTTTTCAGATCATCATCAAAACTAGCTGTAACTCCTCTTCTGCTCTGGAGGCCAAGCTACTCTGAGTCTGGGCTTCCCCTTTCTATTGCCCAGGGGCTTGTATCTCCTAACAGGGCAGCCAACAGCTCTCTAATTGCTTCCTCAATGCTAATTTTTGCCTCCTTAACAGACCTTTATAAAGCACTGGTCCTTTGAGGCTCTAAGATATAGCTTCAGTTTAGATACGGTCAGTCAATCTCTAGCTAGAATTCTCTTTAAAGAGACTGAAAAGCACAACTCAAACATGAGTTCAAGTTTTTAAGCCGATCCCTGGATAACAGGAGACCTTCTCAGTGCCTCCTAAATCCTCTAGAATAAGAATGTAGCGTTAGGACAATAGTTTGTTTGTTGAACCTACATCCTCCGGAGTCCTAGACTCTGTAAGGAAAGCATTAAAACAACAAACAGCCCTAACTCTGAGTAGCAAGCAAGATTAGAGGGAGAGGCAGCGAGGGAAACACCCAACAAGCTCAAAGAGGGAGGGAAAAGAAGGACAAATCTGGCAAGTTCGTAGTCTGAAGCTTCAGCAAGACAACATTGTTCTGGGCTCTTCGGTGGCGTCTGCAGAACAAAAGGAGTCCAAAGACTCCCACGAGCAGCTTTAATGGACTCAACAGGATGGTTAAAGCACTAAGCACTTTTGTAACCCACAGGCTGGCTGCAGAGAGGGGAAAGCAGAGGAAGCTGTCTACCCTGACATGAGAAGACCATCACACAGCTGTGGAAGCAAGTCCCAGGCTGGGGATGTGCAAACTCCAGCACCCCAAGTGAGTTAAAGAAGAAGCCTAATGGCAAGTGTGAGAAAATGTCATGATGAGACCCATCAGTGTCTATTGCTAGGCTTTTAAATTTATTATAATACTTCTAGGCTGAAACAGTTTAGAACAATGTAGGCAATTTGCACCTTTTCATTCAAAAACATGTTTAGATATGCACACATGTATAGAAAAATACATATAAGGATATATGCCAAATTGTTGACAATGGGTAGTTCTGGATTGAGGTTAATGAGTTATAGTAATGAGTTGGGGTGAGGAGGCACGTACAAGGGGAAGTTAGCTTTTAAAATTTTAAATACATGGGATGTTTTATATCATCTAGCTGTCTATCGTATGGCTATCCACATACACATAAGAATGTTTAAGAATGGGAATGGCTCACTTTAATAAAACAATAAACAACAGAAGCAATGGCGCTCATTAATCTGCCTTTTGAAGAAGACATGTATGTTGGTGTAGGAAACAAGATCACTGCTTATATTTAGTTTGCTCCTTGGAGAATTGTGGCCATCCAGAGTGACTCCTGGATGTGTGTAGATGCCCCTGGTGCAGTGTGGGGAAGCCTTCTGAGGAGAAATCTCAGGTATCTGTTAATGGCCCACACCCTCTAGGGTACATACACACTGAGGTAAAGCCTAAACCAATCGCAGAGGCATGGCTGCCGCACAGGAAGAGGCAAGGCATCCGGAAGACAGGCATCAGCTTCCTCAGCAGAACTCATGGAAGCTCCCAGGAACTGCACAACAAGCTTTTGTTGTGTAGATGAACTCCTGAGAAATACAGATATTTTATATCTGATATAATTTTAGACACTACGGAAAAATTATACTTGAGATACTGAGTTCAAGGTTAGAGGCAGTTCAGATTCTAAACTCTAGTTGCTGCTTTCTACCTGTGCAGTCCTGGGGGACCTTTTGTCCCCTGTCTTGTTTCCTAGGGGTCTGGTCTGGATCTCTCTCGAGAGTTTCTCTTTCTCTTCTCCTCTTGGCTGCTGTCTCTGGCTCTCATCTCTTATCTCTGGGTTTGGGATCTCCCAGGGTTCAGGCACCGCTGTATATTTGTGACATATGTCTTGTCTACAGAGTAGGCCGGCACTCTCTCCCAGCTACATGCTTTGCTCACTACTTTAACAGCACAATTGCCGGTTCATTTTTTTTCTTGTTTACTTTCTCACTTTTATTTATGACAAATATTCCAATCTCTTCTGATCAAAAGTTCCACTAGCTTTAGACAACAGAACAGAATCATCTGACTAGCCCATCCTGCAAATGGCCCTGCAGATAGCAGGTTTTAAATTGGCCATCAAACTGTCCTATGACAGTGTCAGCCTCGGCCACATTCATCTGGATCAATGATGTGGTTGCTCGAGGAGCATTTCCGCATCAGGTACAGGTTCTGCATGTCGAGGCCATGCCTGTTCATTGGTCCAGAAAGGCGTCCATGCAATTCTTATACTTTACAGGGTCCTTCACAATCAGGACTCAGTGTATCTTTCCAAGCTCAAGCTTACTGCTCACCTCCTTCCCTCTCTTCTTCAGTCATGCCGTACAATTATGAAGTTTATTTTATCTCTCACATCTTTTATGTTCTCTTAATTCAGGCCTTTCAAAACACTACTCTTTTCTCTAGTTCTCTTAGCTAATGCACATCTATATTTAGGTCTCAGCTTAGACCTCGGTTTCTCTGAAATGCCTCTTGGTCCTCTCTGTCTAGGCTTTGTCCTCACTCTGCAGCTAACAGTGAGCTTATACTTTTGGAGGATTGCTCACTGCATTGTGGGAACCAAAGGCAGGCGCAATCCTGTCTGGTTTGTCACAGTATATTTGGAGCTTAGTCCCTAATGCAGGCCCAGTATCTCAGAAGAGATGCCTGATTGACTAATGTGAGCTAGGTAACAATGGCTAAGACATAGGCTCAGGGTTCAAATCTTAACTCCACTGCTTAGCAGTGGTATAAACCTTGGCAAGTTGTCTGTGCCTTGGCTTCCTCATTTGCTACCCTGTGAAATAGCATCTGGCTAATTAAAAAAATACATATACACGAACAATAAAAGACTCAGCAGATCAATTTATGTATTTACAAAATGTATGTGACAATAATAATCCAAGAAAAGAAGGTATCAGATTGCAAGTCGGGGAGCATGGGAGGGATTGGAGAGAGGAAAGGGAAGGAGAAAGTGATATAATGCTATTTTAATTGCAGTGTGCAAATACAAGCTCTGTATTTGTGGGGCTGGAGAGATGGCTCAGAGGTTAAGAGCACTGGCTGCTCTTCCAGTGTTCTGAGTTGAGTCCTCAGCAACCACATGGTGGCTCACAACCATCATATAATGATATCTGCTGCCCTCTTCTGACCTGCAGACACACATGCAGGCAGAGTACTGTATAAATGGCAATGCACTGGTTGGACTTTGAAGATAGTCTTGTCAAGCTAGGTGTGGTGACTTTTGCCTTTAACTCCAGCCCTTGGCAAGGCGGATCACCAGGACTTAGAAGCCAGACTGGTCTACACACCACGTTCCACCAACACCAGGCCTGTGTGGGTGAGACCCTATTTCAAAACAAAATTAAGTTTTCTTCAGGGCTTTAGCCTCTGAAAGGCGAGCCATGCTCAGTAGATGACCCTTCACCCACGCACACACAATGGCCTTAGCTGTTGAGGGGAGAACATGAATTTGGGAGGGAAAAGTGGTTATAGGATTAGGAGAGGAGCTGGAGGGAAGAAGATGGAGAATAGAGTTTACTAAAACACATCATACGAGGGTATGAGGCACCCAGTTAAAATTGTATTATCTATGATTTTGCTTTGGTTTTAGATGGCCGTTCTTTTTTTGTTTTGTTTTTGTTTGTTTGTTTTGAGACAGGGTTTCTCTGTGTAGCCTTGGCTGTTCTGGACTTACTTTGCAGACCAGACTGGCCTTGAACGCACAGAGATCCACCTGCTTCTGCCTCCCTGGATAATGGGATGAAAGGCGTGCACCACCTTTCAGCTCTAGATGGCAGTTCTTAAATGTGGGCTGGTGGTTGCCCCTGCTGATGTGTAAACTACTTACCAAGTAGCCTTGGCCCCAAGATAACTCTCGGATGTGGCCTGGGCCTGTGGACTTTAATCACACTCCTGGGCATTCTGATGCATACCAAGGTTTGAGGAGCTGGGAGCTAGTTTTTAGGAATTGGTTAAAACCAGCAGCCATCATGCTAAAACCACACAGCTGCACTGGGCCTAGCGGGGAGTGTCTACAAGTTGCCTCCTGGTGGGAATGCTCAGCTGCTGTCACTGGTTGTTTCCTTTGGGGTGATTAACTGGTCTCTTCTTAGCCATTGAGAACCAGCTCCAGGCTTAGCAGGCAAGAGAAAGGTGCTCTCACCAACAGGTGTGGTTGAAAGTGCCATCAGCCTTGCCAAAGGTACCACCCTAGGTACCGGAAAGTGTTAAAAGTGCTTCTGGGAGGTCCCAGGATGACCTGTTTCCAGAACCATTGAGAGCTCAGTTGGTGGCATGCTTGCCTAGCACACACAAAGCCCTGTGTCTGATCCTCAGTCCTGCTTAAGCCAGGTGTGGTGATGCATGCAGGCTTGTAATCCCAGCACTCAGGAGGTGGAGGCAGGGGGATCACCATTCGAGGATTTGTTCATGCAGTTTGAGGTCAGCCTGGGCTGGAATAAGACCCTGCTTCAAAAATAAAAACAAATAAACAGAATTAGCTAATGCTAAATGCAGATTCCTTGACCACCCCCCCCCCCCGTCTTCTGAACCAGGCTCTGCCTTTTACATGGATTTCTCCAAAATTTCTGAGGCATGTTAAAATAAGAGAACAAGGGATTTCCTGAGAAGACTTGGCAATGCCAGTCAGTCCCCCTCTGTGGGAGCGTGGACAGGTGTTTTTGTTCTTCACACTTTTGTGCGCGCATGTAAGGCTGCAAGATCATAGGCCCAGGCTCTCCATCCTGTAGCCTCGGGCTGATTTCTCAGCTTTTGAATGGCCGCCAGTCCTCAAAGGCCAGCTGGAGGGACTGACTGAGAAAGGAGATGTGGAGATCCTTCCTTGGGTCTTTGGCATCACAGGTACATGTCTGAGGAAAACTGAAATGAGCACTCTGTTTTCAGGAACTGTCAGCTTAAACGTGAGTTTATTCCTCAAGACCTCTGAATTGTGGTAGATGAGTCCTGGTCTGATATCTTCCTTTGAGGGTGACAGGGCTGTCCTGGGGCTCTTGTTTCAGGTGAGAGAAGTGTTTTGTAGGTGACATCTACTCTCAACTGTCAACGATAAATGAGCAGGACTCTCCTCCCTCAGGGGATGTCACTAGCATAGTTTTCTTGTCAAGCTCCATCAGGCTCTGTAACTTGAAATAAAAGGGGAGCTGAGGAGAGTGAAGGACAGGTTCTAATGAGCTGTCCACTGGGCCCCTCTCAGGGCTGGAAGCCTCTCTGACCAGCTTCAGTTCTAACTTTGTTCCCTGCTGTTAGAGTGATATCCTCATTTCACCCAGAGCTGAGGGGGTGGCCTGGGGCGAGGAGGCGCCAACTCCTAAGTAGCTTCTCTCATTAGGCACTTTCCCGGCTCACTGTTTTCGAGCCATCAACGACCAGGTGACCAGACATGACTGAGATCCTCCACCTCAGGGAAACCCATCTAAACTTCACCTATCTAAACAGGACAGACCTACTCAGGCAGGCAGGAGTCCTTCTGTCCCCTGAGAATTTACAAAGTATGACATAGAAACCCTTCCAGAATTGAGCTGCTTCCATAGGTGAGTTATTTGAAGTGCCGGAGAGAGTCAGCATCCACACAAGCCTGAGGCTGCGTGGGGGGACAGCCACAGAGCCAGGGTGATTCCATCCCGGAGGCCCCTAGCCAAGAAGCAGCAGGTTTAGTGACAAAAGTCAGAGATGCTCTGTCAGGCTTAACTTTGAATTGATACTATAGATTTTTTTAAATTTTCATCAGCTCACTATACCAGTTATCACACAATTCTGCATCTAATAACACTAAAATAGTAATTACCTCAAATAATTTCCCCCAGGACTACAGATGGCACGAGAAACAGCAACAACCCTGGAATGTGTTCTGAATAGTTACACGAGCCGTATGTGGAAACGTTCTTGTAAAATACTTAGGCACAGCAAAATGTCCCTTACCCTCCTATATTCCCAGAGATAGCCAGTCTCAACAATTCGGTGAGTATCCTCCAGTGGTCTTTTTAAGTGTTTACTTACTCATGATGCACACACTTCTCTGTTTTAGAAATGAGATTATGGATCACATGTTGTTATGTAACTGCTTGTTGGTTGTGCTTGAATAGTGCATATCTTGGAGAAGCTTCCTAGGGTCCACATAGTTCTGCCTTTCATTTAAAATTAGTGCAACAGTGCCTTCTTGGAGGAGCCTACTGTGTAATCATTCACTAATAGGTAGACACTAAAATTGTTTCCAAAATGTTGGCCGCCATACACAACGTAACAAAGAACCTTCATGCACGCTCACCTTTGTATGCATGGTTTGGTAGAATAGATTCCTAGGTGCAGATTGCAGGGTCAGTGGTCAGGCTCAAACTATTATGTGGTTCACTGTCTATCTACCTTTGTTTAATTCACAATTGTGCCTTCGTCTGTTTATCTTCTGAATCTAAGAATTATTTTGTTTATTATTAATAATTATTATTTTGTGTGCACACAAATGCACACAGGTGTCTGTGTGTGCACCAGGCCACAGGTGTGAAGGTCAGGGGAGGACTTTGTGGAGCTGGCTCGCTCTCTCTACCTTTGTGTAAGCCCTGGAAATCTAATTCAAGCCATCAGGTAAATGCTTTTCCTTCCAAACCATCTCACTAGACCATTGTTGCTCATCCCCTGTCTTCTTTTCCTCTTTATAGTCCTGGGTGTCCTGGAACTCACTATGTAGACCAGGGTGGCCTCAGACTCACAGAGATCTGCCTCCAGAATGCTGGGATTAAAAGCATGTGACACTGTAAGCCATATTCCTCTCTTGGTGGTCAATCGAGGAAGTATATTAGATTTACCTGAAAATTTTCAAAATTATTATTCTTATTATAGGTTGTTGTGTGTATGTACAAAGTGTTGTGCATTTGTGTTTAATTAAAAAAAAAACAGATCTTAAAATCCAGATTCTGACTTCGTGAGCCTGGTTTTACAGTTCTGACAAGCTCCTATGTGGCATTATGCTGCCGACCCGAGAATCATGCTGTGAGCCTATATCTAGAAAAAATGCAGTGAGCTCAGGACAATGACAAACCATAGTCCAAATTCTAGGAGTCACGGAAACACTAAACACTTTGTATAACCCATGAGTGAAAGGAGAAGGGAACACAGCCAGGAGAAGGGTGCAGCGTGAAGAGGCCCTCCATCCTCGTCAGCTGAGGTACCACTGTCCTTGAGTCCCTTAAACAAGGGCATGTTCTGGAGCGATGCGGAGAGCATTCCAAGATGCTGGCGTACCATCCATCTACGACGCTTGGGCTTTTCTGCATTTCTTGTCTCTGGCAATAACCTTCCCTTCTGGGGTTCCTTCCTTGCCTCAGTCACAGCCAGACTCCCCTGGGAAACCAGAGATGCCAGCTGTGAACCTGACTTGTCTCTGCTCCACTCTTTCTGATGATCTTCCAGAGAAGATTCTGCAGGGCTGCTTGGCTCCTGTGCTCATCTCCCCGTTCTGGGCAGTCCCAGCCATTTATGTTCTGTTGAACAACTTTAAGGATCCTACATGGAACAAAAGTAATTAGCATAGATAGATATTTTCCTCCTCGTTTCTTTTTGTGTGTATATGTGTTTGTATGGGTATGTACACATGTGGAGAGATCAAAACACTGATGTTTGATGTCTTTCTCAATTGCTCTCCACCTTTTTTTTTTTTGATGGGATTTCTTTGTGAACCTAGAGCTCACCAGTTCAGCCAGGCTGAAACATTTGACTGCCCAAACAGAACGCAGAACTTTAAGATTGATATATGCAGGGAATAAGAGCTCCCCTTGGTCTGAGTCAGAACTAATGTTGTTACCCTTGCTGAAGGAAACATGCCTAGAGTATTAGAATTGGATTTAGCTGGGTTAACTCCTCTTTTATGAGCTGTCTTCTGCCCTTTCCATGAAGAAATGGAGCACATATCACAGACATATCTCAGCGCCTTCACCTGTGCCAGGCCATTGTTGTTATTCGCCTATTCTATTGTAGGCCAGTTGTAGGGGATATTGCGTATTGTATATTGTAGAGGATAGGTGCTTTGCCTTTTTACTGATTATGGCATTTTTAGCACCTAATGCAATGCTGGCACATTGATATTGAGTAGATATTGAAATAAATACCTATAGATGGAATGAATAAGTCATGAAGATAGAGAAACACTGATAATAGGCTAGGAGATGAAATTAAATGGAGTAAAATGAAAAGTAAATGAAACTTGAAGAAAAATGCAGACTCTCAAAGAAGACTCCCAAATTTAGGACTGGAGGATTACTGGAAACCCCTTTGTTTTAGTTACATGGAAGCTTACACACACGCACCTTACTCCTCTAAATAGTTCTGACATTCATGTAATTCTTCTCATTCTGGAGCAGTTTTTTTTTTCTTTCTAGAAAGTGGAACTGTTGTCATAGAAATTAATGTGATGTCAGAAAGCAAATAGAGTGACCTCACATGGGACCAGGACCTCCCTCTCTCTTTGTAAACATAATACCAGGGTGTGGTAGCACTTGTTTTAATCTTGGCATTTGAGAGACTGAGGTAGAAAGAACCTGAGCCCGAGGTCAGCCTGGGCTACAGAGTGAGGATCTGTTTCAAAAACCCAAAACAACAACACCTACCTTTACCCAAATCTACAAATTATGACCCAATCATACTCTACAATGTGTTTTAAAAAAAATCTTTCCTCTCCCAAAGGGAGGTTATGGGAATAATTTCCACGTGCGACAAAATAAGACATTGTAAGATCCTTTGACAAAAGCACAGTACATTTTTACAATCCAGTAATGCATGCCTTCTATACGTTTTATCACATGGGAAGCAGCCTGGTAAAGCAGAACGGGGACTTGGGAACCAGACTGCTTGTGTTCATATCCTTATTATTTTGACTAGTTGAGCCAACATGGATGAATTGCTTGACTGCTTTTTGCCTTAATGAGCTCATCTGTTAGATGGGATGAGACCACCTACTTCAGTTGTTATACAATTAGAATGAGCTAGTGTTTGTAAAGCACTTAGCCGGTACCTGGGAGACAGTAAGCACTATAGAAATGCGGTTAAATAAATAGAGCCTATGATGGGTGAGACAGTTAGAAACACCAAAAGGTCCAGGAAAATACTGAACTACTGCTATCTACTGAATGCTTGTGTTTGGCAGGCAGGAGGAGAGCTTGCCAACTCTACCTACCAACACGTGGCATCAACTTGTGTACAAATCCTGACAGTATAATAATACTCATTTATTTTTACAGCAGCTACTTCTTGACTGGCTACCGGATATCAGGAGCTATCTAAATTGTAGGACGGAGTATCTTGGAGTGTTGGGGTGTGTGTGCGTGCACACACATGCACTTATATCCGCATGTCCCAGCATGGGTGTGGAGGTCAGAGGAAGATAACAGGAACCACTTTTCTCCTTTCCCCCCATGTAGATCTTGGTGGTAGATGTCTTTACTTGCTGACCTATCTCTCTGGTCTAGGATTTTTAAATCACCACTTTGTTAGCGAGGGCTTTGTTTGTTTGTTTTTGAGACCGGGTCTCACCATGCAGCTCTGGCTGTCCTGGAACTCACTTTGCAGACCAGCCTGGCCTCAAACTCACAGAGATTCCCCCTGCCTCTGCCTCCCAAGAGCACTGGGATTAAAGGTGCTCGCCACCATAGCTGGCCAGCATGTGCATTTTTAGTGCTTTTACATTTCCTAGCCATCTTCAAGCGGTAGCACAAACACCAGCTTTCCTGAGCACAAACATCGAGCTTTAAAGAACTGCGTGTTGAACAGTGGGACTCTGTACCCCCCCCACCCAATTTTCATCCTTAGGATCTACCTTCATTTGCATCTGTATGAAATCCCTTTCAAACCTGTTAATTTTCAACAAAAGTATGATTTCAGGGTTTATAAACACAGTATCATTATTTGCTGTTTTCTGTTAAAGCAGTTCTGCACTGCTCAATGTCTGTGTACCTACCTGTCTTCCAAGACTTGGATGTATTTCACTGGGGTAGACTCTTAGAGTGGACATGGAGTGTACACTTTGAGTAATGTCATTGAGGTGCTCTATTGCATAGTCTGTGGGGTGGCACTGTCCCCCACAATGATGCCAATGCTCTTTCTCCCCACTACAAATCAGTATTTTACATTTTGATCAGCCCGGTGGGTAAGTATTGATAAATTGGTATGGCTCTAATTTAATAATGAGGGTGATTGGGGGATATTTGTTAGCTGCTTGTATCTGTGATCAATTGTCTATTTTTTGTGTGGGGGTCCGGAGACATTGCTCAGTGGTTAGGAGTACTCATTCTCCTTGCAGAGGACCTGGGCTCAGTTCGCAGCGCCCACCTCATGGCTCACAACTGTCTGCAGCTCCAGTTCCAGGGCTCCAACACCCTGTTCTGGCTTCCATGGCACTGAGCACATGGAACACACATATACATGCAGGCAAAACACTCATACACAGGGGGCTGGAGAGATGGCTCAGGGTGTAAGAGCACTGGCTGTTCTTCCAAAGGTCCTGAGTTCAATTCCCAGCAACCACATGGTGGCTCACAACCATCCATAATGAGATCTGGTGCCTTTACTGGTGTGTATGCATACATGTAGGCAGAGTACTATATAAATAATAAATAAATCTTTAAAAAAACACTCATACACATAAAAAGAAAACAAGAAAAACAATGATTGTTTTCACTAAGTAACAATATTCAGTTATCCTGAAAATCAAATAATTATGAAATTGAATTTTCATATGTTTATAGTTCTCCTTTCCTAAGTGTTCAATTATGTGCTAGACACAAACAGTTCACGAAAGCACTTTCTAGTGGCACCTTCTTCTCTGGCGCCCCTGCCCAGGCCTACAGCCTGTGGCAAATCCACAGCTTAGAGAGACTAGGGCAGACTGTCTGAAGGGGACAGAGAACCAAACTAACATAAAGCACGATGGAAGTCTTTGGGTGACCACACCCACACCTCCTCCAACACACAGCAAAACCTCTAAAAACTCCTGTATTCTTTTCTTGTTTTGCTCAGCCAGTGAAGAAACTTCTTGGAACTAGGAACTAGCAACGTGGGATGGTTTCGAAGAGTTCGTCCTGGATGGAGAGATGTAGAGATCTGCCCTACAGCAATGCCACCATGACTAACGCTATCGCATAGTGAACTTAAAATGGTCAGGTAAATGTTCCATGTTTTCTTTAACTACAGAAAAGGACCTGACTTTGTATTACAGCTTGTCTTTAATCAACCAACAAATATGTATGCTACAATTATGCACCAAATACCTTTTTGTCCTGGAAAATATAAAGAGTTAGGTCTGATGGTCCTGAGTCTTAAGAAGCTAGCAATCAAACAAGGGGGGTAGTTAAGGCTACGCGACAATTAACTGACAATCTAGGCAATGTGAAGATACCAGATGAGAGAGAAAGAAAGTCTTAACGTGTTTAGAACAGTTACTAAGCGCTTTGGGCTACGATAGAAATACTTGTTAGATACCTAAATGGCTTTTAAAGCAATTAAAAAATTACTCATTTACTTATTTTTATGTGTATGAGTGTTTTGTCTGCATGTATGTCTGTGTACCTCATGTGTGCTTAGTGCACACAGAGGCCAAAAGAAGGCGTTGGATCCCCTGGGACTGGAGTTACAGTTGTTAGTAGCCATGTAGAGCTGGGAATTGAACCAGCATCCCTCTGGAAGAGCAGCAAGTGCTCTTAACCACTGGGCCATCTCTCCAGCCCCTTCAAAGCATTCTCATATACGTTTTTTAAAACTGGCCTTTCTAATAAATCCAGGAGGCAACTCTACTTAAGAGTAGGGGAAACAGGCTCAGAGGTTCTAACTCGCCCAGTTCTCAAGGCAGAGCCAGGACAAGAGGTAGTGTCTGCTGCTGCTTACTCCTCAGGAGGTCTGTGTAAGTTAGCACTGAAGACTTGCTACTAATCAGGGCCAGGACAGAACCCAAGTATGCTAAGAATACTTTGGTTATGTATTTGCTGAAATTAGGATTTTTCCTTTTTCTATGTTGTCCTGACAAAGAGACTGAGTTACATTTACTACAAAAGTCACACCCTCCCCCCCCTTTTTTTTGTTAGGGAAATTCAAATCCTAGTGTTATAGAATGGGGCTAGCACACAAGACTAATTCAGCAATAGTTTCTGAGCAACTTTTAGTCAGCTGCAGCTTCAGCAGAGAAGTTCCTTCCCCACCCTGAGGATTACCGTGCCTTAAAGTGGCAATACCTGGGCTACGTCTGGGTCTGCGATTGCCCTGATCCGACCCAAGCGTGCTAGAAATGAACACTGACGCAGCAGAATGAGGTCAGTGAGTAAGAATTTAGAAGCCGTCATCAGCGTATGACTATATGATTTACACACATTAAAAAACCCACATCCTGCTTCAGAAGGACTAGAAAATTCAGAAGCACTTATCTTTGTTCATCCAGTACTGCTCTCTGGTTCCCTAAGGCCAAGCCACTGTTCACCTTTGCCAGACGGAACCCAGCAGGGCACCTGAAACCTGTTTTCCACCCGTTACTCCGTCTTCCAGTATTAAGCAATAAGTCTGAAATTCTTTCTATAAAATCACATAAGCAATAGGAAAAATAAAATTTAAAAAGAACTTGTATGGATAAAGTAAAATTAAAAACAATAATTGAAGCCCTTGGGAGCTCCCTCACCCCTTTTCCCTTGACGTCAACATTAAAAAAAAGAAAGAAAAAAAAAAGGTTAGTGCTGCCCCCTACTGCCGAATGTTGAAATGTTAGAACTATGTCTGCAGGCTTTGGGCTAGAGTACAGCCATCCGTGACGGCGTCTTAAGATACTGCTTCGGGAGTCAAGTCAGAAGACAGTAAGATACTGCTTCGGGAGTCAAGTCAGAAGACAGTTGTGTTCTGGCAAAGACAATGAATGTGCTTTTGTTTATTTTTTCATCTGCTGCCAAAGCTCAGGACTCGAGGTCATTTCCAATTAAATGGAGGAGAAAAGACGCCACAATTTGGAGATGAAATTTTTAAGGCACTGGGGTAGAGACCTGATTCGGTCCTGGCCTGCCTGGAAGCCCAGCTCCACGGAACCCAATGCCCCCTTGTGGCCTCTTAGAGCACATGCACGCATGTACCAAACAATTATGAAAACACAATAAATAAAAAGAAATCTCTAAAAAGCAGGCATCGCACTAGCAATAAGACACCGTGTTGTAACGCCCAGGTAGAAACAGGGCAATGTGAACGGAATCTATTCTGATTTTAAGGCCCGGGGCCTTCCTGTCCTGTCATTCTGAGGTGGTTTTCTTTTCTGTTGTTTTGCTCAGGCAATTTACTTCTTTTTGTGATTTTTTTTCTCTTTTGTTTTCTTTTTTGCTGTTTTAAGTCAGTGGTTCTCAACCTGTGGGTTGTGACCCCCTGAGGGTTGCTTAGCAGATATTTACATTACAATTCATAACAGTAGCAAAATCACAGTTACGAAGTAACAACGAGATAATGTTATGGTTGAGGTCACCACAACATGAGGAACTGTGTTGAAGGGTCGTGGCATTAGGAAGGTTGAGAACCACTGTTTTAGTGGAAATAAAGATTTCTCTCAGATGTTGAGAGAATTATGGGGTGGTCTGTAAAACACTTTTTTTTTCTCTTGCAGAGAAAGACATAAAAGGCTATAGTTAACATGTTTATATTTTAATTTATTTTTGAATACATTATCTTGTTTCCCTTCAATTTTGTTAGCACTTACAGACCTTTACAAAGGCTTCTTAGAATCATCCCGTAGCTAAGGCTGACCTCAAACTCTAACTCAGCCTTGTAAGTGCTGGGATTAGAGGCATGCACACCACACCTGGTCTCTTTTCCATTTAGAAAATATTTCAAGAGGCCGGATCAAACAGACTTCAAAGAGAGCTCAACCATTACCTTCCAGCTGCCTAGGGACTAAAGTGTAATCTCTAGGACAATAATAATAACTTCTGCTCCTATGCTAACTGTGTGTACTTCCGTCTGCTACAATTTAACAGATAAGAACAGTAAAACCCAGACACATTAAGTAACTCTATGTCTCAAAACTAGTAAGAGACAATGCTTTTTTTTCCTTGTTGTTTGTTTTCTGAGACAGGGCTTCGCTCTGTAGCCCTGGATGTTCTGGAACTGGCTTTATAGACCAGGCTGGCCTTGAATCAGAGCTCCACCTGCCTCTGCCTCCTGAGTGCTGGAATTAAAGGCGCGAGCCTCCCCCACCTGGCACAGAGCTGGAATTTTATTCCGAGTCCAGGCTTAGACAGAATTCACCAGTGCTGCTCATCATTCAATAAAAAGCCTAAAGAACTCTCAAAGCACAGTCCATGATATCAGAGATGATGACGAATCTTATTAACACTTGAAGAACGCTGTTAGCATTTGCTGAGTTCTTGTGAGATACAATCCAAAGGGTTTTGACATGAAACCGCTCAGTTGCATTAAACAAGTTAATCTTCCCGGCATCCCTGCGGTAGAACTATTATTACCTTCATATCGAAGGCGAGGAAACCGAGACATGCAGAGGAAATCCACTTCCAGAGGTCAGGCTTTTAACCGTTTTACTATGATACTTCTTAAGTACAAAAATTACATAGTGCAACAGTTTCTAAATGATGCTGTGGGAGTTAATTACAGTCAACAGCAGAGGATAGCATTCACAGCACTCAGGCGGGTTGGTGTCTTAGTAACACAAAGGTCTTCAGAGCCTTAAATAAAACATGCACACGTGAGCATCCAGCCCAGGAACTAAGTTTAGATCCTGTCTGCTCCAGGCCTCACTGGGCTTGTCCTTCTGTGAGATAAGACACAGCAGGGCACATCCTGGTTTGATATAAACCCTGAGTCAGTCCTGGTGGGGGTGGGGCAGGAATATGCTGGGAGAGGAGTCAGACGTGAAGAAGGAAGACAATGTAGGAATAAGCAGAGTTAGGCTTCCACCCGAGGTGTACCCAGGACCAGCTGGTTAATCTGAGGGAGAAGCTGAAAACTGACCGCTTTCTTTAGCAAGAGCATTCAGCTGCAATCCCAGAACACAATCCCTTTAGTGGCCTTTGTGTTTTTTGAATCCACCATTTGGCTGCATAGTGACCCTTGAACATATCTTCTCTTATAGCTTAGGTCTATAAAGAAACATTGGTTCAGCACCAAAACTCAACTTCTAAATGCCCTTAGTGACAGCATGTGTACACCCAAATATAACCATTTCAAACATTTGGTGCTTGAGTTTGAAGAGTGACCCCCACCCCCACTGGTTCCTTAGTTTGGACACTCTGGCCACTGTAAATGAAGCAGGTGTGGATTAGCTTACGGTCAGAACAGTTGCCACCAGCGCTCTGCCTCTTGTGTTCTGGGACAGTATTGCTGCCTGGAGGCTTCAGATTCCCAAAAAGGAAATATTCTAAAGGAATTCAGTCCAGATACAGCTGTTGCTGTGTGGCTTCCCAATTCCTCTTTTACAGTTGTGTGGGTTTTTTTAAAGAAAAGAGATGAGGAAGGGGGTGGGGTGGGGCCAGTAGGAGTCTCCTTGAACAGTTTTAGGAACTTGCCAGAAGGCAGTGAGACTTCCCAGCCTCTCTCCCTTCTGACCTCAGCTGCTCCTTCCCTGGCCACTCTGCTCTTCATAAGCCTTTTGCTGGAATCATTTCTTCAGCAAGGAGGCAGTGTTGAGTCAATTCTAAGTCAAAGTGTTAAAATTAGCAAACCGACCTGGAAGGCATTTTGTTTATTTCAAGTTTGGTATTTTACTCAGTGGGTAGGCCACAAGGCTCAAAGCAGACAACTTCTGAAGGCAAAATCCAAGTTAGGTGTCCTTCCTCACTTTCCAATCCCCTAAAATTTAGGTGTTATGTGAAGGACAAGAAGAACAACTACATGTGACATTTTCTTGGTCCCTATTTGTCTTAGTTAGGGTTACTTATTGCTTTTTTGAAACATCATAACCAAAAGCAAGTTGGGGAGGAAAGGTACCCCCCTACCCCTTACATAACCATGTCATAGTCCATCACTGAAGGGAAGTCAGGACAGGAACTCAAGCAGGGCAGGAACCTGGAGGCAGGAGCTGACGCAGAGGCCATGGAGGGGTGCTGCTTACTGGCTTGTTCCCCATGGCTTGCTCAGCCTGCTTTCTTACAGAACCCAGGACCACCAGCCCAGGGAAGGCACCGCCCACAGTGGGCTGGGCCCTCCCCGACCTATCACCAATTGAGAAAGCTCTGCATGGGTCTGCCCACAGCTTGATCTTACGGAGGCATCTTCTCAACTGAGGTGCCCTTCTCTCAGAGGACTCTAGCTTGAGTCAAGCTGACATAAACTACCCAGCTCACTGTCACCACAGGGTTGACTGGGGAGCTGTTTATTTATTTGGAGGCCGGGGAAGTGACTCAGCTGGTAAAGTGCCTTCTGCATAAGCACGAGGAACTGAGCTTGCATCCCCAGCACCCAGGAGCAGCCAGCAGTGACAGCATGATTGTAACTCCTACGCTGGAGAGCGGAGACAGGCAGGACTCTGGGGCTTCCAGGCCAGACAGTCTAGTAGAATTCGTGAGTTCCAGGCTCAGTGAGAGACCCTGTCTCCAATAATAAGGTGGAGAGCAACTGAGGAGGACATCTGAAGTTCACCTTTGGGCCCCACACCCAGATGCACACATGTGCATATTTGCCCACACATGTATGTGCTGTTTGTACCTAACAGAACAAAGACAGGTGCGCGCGCGCACACACACACACACACACGCACACGCACACACACACACGCACACGCACACACACACACGCACATACGCTCATGCATGCACGCACACAGAGAGAAATATTTATTTGTCCTCAGCCGAGTGTTTAGGCAACCCAGGGTTGCTCCTCTCCCTGGGAATGACGCAGGGAGTGACCATGACATTGTTGGCTAATGCTGTGCAGACCACACCTCTAAATTAAATTCTAGGAAGGCAAGGTTGCAGAACACCCCTCCCCAGTTGCCCTCAGGCTGTGGTTTTTGGAAGCACTGAAAGTACATGCTGGCTGTTGGACCTTCAGTGTTAGCTTGTGACTGTTAGAGGAAAACATGAGTGACACGTTGTGGGCAGTTACCTTTCACAAACAAGGTGATGTTTTTGAAAAGAAAAAAGACAGAAAAGGTCAGCAGGTACTGCTCAAAGTCCGTTGGTTTGTGTTTATCCCCTGAATAGAAAACTCAGGTAAAGATTTATCATGCTATCCAAAGGAAGCCATGATACTGTCTCCTCACAAAATACCACTGGCTCCTTCCAGCATTTGTTCAATATTTAGTGTAAGAACGGAGGGAGGTTGATCCCACGAAGAGCAGCATATCATCTACAAGGGGGTGTGGACGACGCGCAATAACAAAGCCAGTATTTAGAAAGCACTTACTGTATGCAACTAAACACTTTATGCGTCTTAACTCACATAATCCCCTCAACAACCCGGGGGAAAACACTGCTAAGGAGCAGGAACAGGCCTGCCCAAGTTAGCAAGTGGCAGCCAGCATCCAAACCTAACTTGCCTGGATCCGGAGCTCGGTTCCTACTCATCAGGATCTTTTCTAAAATTGAAACGTGGACAACAAAACGCCCGACACACAGGAAAGAGAGATTTCTAACCAGACCGAGGGTTAAGGAAAGGTTTTATGGAGGGCTGACAGTTGTGAATCTTTAAGGTCAACGGGTGGAGAAGGGATGTAGGCAGAAATAGTCTCAGGGGACCGAGCAGCCTGACCTGACAAAACGCAGCAGCTTTGGTATCTGCCAGTCGATGACAGCCCACATGGGAGGCCTCGCCAGATCCCTGAAGGTCCTTGAGGATTAGCCCCCTCCTCAGAAAGTAACTGGGGGTGGGGTGGGAAAATTCTTAAACTAGCATGTGCTCATCCCTCTCTGCAGGGTCTTCCCTGCCAGCGATCAAGGCAGACAGCCCTCTCAGGTTTCTTTCTAAGGAAACACGGAGTAGAGACAGACAAGGTCACCCACGTTGGACTCGGGTACAGCGTGTCCAGGAGGACCACTAGAGTCCTGTGCACAAGTGCAGGAAAATTGGCTGTCAGCCAGGCCTGGCTGGCTCAGGACCGTGGGCGCCGCCGGGGCCTGGCGGGGACAACCACCTGCTCAGCGGGTACAGCAAGACCTGTCCTCTGCTATTCCCACATCGCGACACCGCCCCAGGTCTCCAGGTCCCAGAAGGTCAGGAGGCTGTCCTCTGGGGACTCCCGCCACCCGCATCATCCTCACCGCCGAGGAATAAAAGCCTAAGCGATTGGTCCACGCGATGCCAATCATCCTAGTTTCAGCCCACACCTCCTCCGGTGTAAATTGCATTGGTTGCATCATACGAGCCTCCGATAAGATTCTCTTCTTGAATTGGGTAACAGAGCCTTGTCCCGCCTAACCCTTTTTTGTCACAAGGTCGTGATTGGTTCAGCGCGTTGCCAAGCTCCGGACGCGGCTCGGTCATTGGGAGCCGTGGGCTGCCCCGCCCGCCGGTGAAGGTGAGAGTCTCCTCCAGTCGCCGCGCCCTGCACCGCACGGAGCAGCTCCGGGCTCGCGCTCGAGGTCTCGGCAGATTCCGTCACGATGGCGCCTCCGTCAGTCTTTGCCCAGGTTCCGCAGGCTCCCCCGGTTCTGGTCTTTAAGCTCACCGCGGACTTCCGGGAAGATCCAGATCCCCTCAAGGTTAACCTCGGCGTGGGAGGTAAGGATGCACTGCCCTGGAATGCATACAGCCAGGGGACACCGTGGGAGGAGCTGAGGCTTAGTTTGCTGCCTCCCTGAGAGGGGACCTGGTAAACAAGGCTGAGACCACGAGGGCATCCACCAACCCACCCATTTTACAGGTGGTGATATGGGGTCCTTGGAAAGAGGCACCGTGTTCAAGGTCACGCAGAACAGGTGGAGCATCTGGGACACAAACGTAGTTTTTCTGTTTCTCCATTCTGCGTTCTTTATGGTATATGTTCTAAAGCAGCAGCGAGGCAGACAGGGACTATAAGGGGGCCGGAGGCGGGGTATCGGAGAGAAGTCTGGTAGCACTGGGGCCGTGATCAGCCGGAAACTGGGAATGAGAGAGCTGTTAGTCTAATGCAGCTGTGGTCCGGGTTGAGTGAGCAGCAGGTACCAGTTAGGAAGCCAGTTAAGCCACGTGGGGGTGCGGGGTGATCTAGGTTTGGTTTATTCCCAGAGTAAATGAGGTGAGGCAGATGAGTTGAAGCCCAACCCAGGCACCACACATCTGGATCTTCATTGCCTGATTGTATTCCTTGAACCAGTTTAGTCTTCTGCTAGGGGCTTTGGGTTGGAAGGTCTCAGAAACCCCTTTTAATTCGAGCCTCCAGAGAGAAACCTTGTTGTAGCTGTCACTTGGATGTTTGAGGCTCCACAGAGCTTGGTTTGCATTTGGCCACATACAGAGGCCAGCCAAGGAGAGAAGGTGGAGTCGGGGGCGGGGGGGGGGGGGGGAACTAGCCGGAACTCCGCTAGAAGGGCTGAAAGAAGAAAAGGGATTGTTTTGTAGCACGAGGGTGACAGGAGGGGGATCCAGAGTCAAGGTTCTTAGAGGAAGTGTGTGTACATAGCCCTGTTGACACACACATACTTCATCAAGGAGCAGGAGAGGGCCGAGAGAAAACCCTAAAGTGTTGTTTTATTGTGAGTGGATGATGGTGTGTGGGCGTAAGTAATATATACCACTTTCTCAACTTTTATGTATGTTTGGAACTTTTCAAAATAAAGCATAAAAAAGCCAGTGTTGCTTGTTTAGCCAGTGGAGAGAAATCGTTTTTAGCAGCCAGTAGAACAGAAGTACTGAAAGGTTATCTTGAGTGAAAATCAGAATGGTGACCATGTAATCTCTCTATTGAAATCTAGCCCAGAACTTTCCAGTGTTTATTGTAAAGGAACCAATGGAGTCGATTGCCCTCACCCATCTTAGGGTTTTTTTGTGGCGATTAAATGTAATCACAGTACTTTGGTCTGCATTTGAGCAGGAGTTATATAACTGTTAGCTATTTCTGTTGTTGTTTTGGCATTTCTTTGAGTGGGTCTCTTAAAAGAAGTTGAATAAAAATTTTTAGCCTAAGAACCAAAAAATGAAATGCATGACATTGCTTCAGAAATAAAATATTCAGGCCCACAAAAACCTTCCTGCTATAGCATCCAGTCCAGATTTCAGATACCCATCTCAGCAGTGACGAGATTCTTGTCAGTTTTTCCAGGAACCTAAGAACATGGACAAATGAGTTCTGCGTGTAAGTGTAATTTCTGCCTACAGCAATTCTGGGAGGTTGTTTCCTTGCTCTCCTAGTTGCAAGGAAGGAGGCTGAAGCCCAGGGAGAAAGTATAGTTTGACCCCTAAATGGGAAAGATGGTTTTCTAGCCAGGTTTCAGGCCTCAGGGTCTCTGGCCTCTTCTCTGCTTGTGAGACTTGTCAGCTGGCCTGGGGGTAACCAGTAATGTGTAGGTGGAAGAGGCAGAGTATCTGGGTGCCTGGCAGCTGTGGGTCTAATGAGGGTTATTTAATGTCTCTGAAGCTGAGCTGGAATGAAGTATCAGGACTGAATGATGATTAGAATCTTATCAAAAGTCTACTCCAGGATTCTATTGATAGGGTAATTCTACAGGGTTGAGTAATTGTATTGAATTGTATTGACCCCATCAATTAACCCAGGGTCAATAAACCAAGGAGTAGTGTGAATTGTGGTATGTGAATGAAAGGTGTTGTGTATAGACTTATTTGATCATTACGATAACCTGTCCTGTGTGGGTGACAAATTGCCCTGATAACAGTCTAATCCGAACAGTGGAGTAAAAGGTCTTTTCCTGCATCTGTATGTCCTGTTCTGTCTGTGCGTATACGTCAGTACAGTCTCTGTGAAGGATATTGATTCCTGAGAAGGTTGCTCCTCCCAAGGCCAGAGGTAACGGATGTACTCCCTTTCAGGTTCTAGCTGTGCTGGACAGTTTTGGGATAAACTGCTGCGGCAATCTCATCAGCTGGTTCCTACTTGCAGATAGTTTCCCCACCGTGGATTGCCTTTGGTCAGTCGTTCTCTTGTCACTAAACAGAGCACTGCGCCAGCTTTCACTGTTAAGCGCAGTCAGTACTTGTTAGTTGATAGGCGTAGTGTTTCTCAAAGCCTCTGACTTTAAGGACAGAGAGACACCAGGCCAACCTGATGCAAAGTCTCTCACTTATTTATTTGTTTACATTTACTCTCTGTGTATGTATTGTGAGCGTTTGCATCGTGGGGAGGCCAGCTGTTGGCAGTGTCTTGCACTATTGCTTTCTACCTTATCCTCTGAGACTGTGATTTTTCACTGACCCTAATGCTCACCGATGGCATGCCTCACTGGCCAGTGATCTCTGGGATTTGCCTATCCCCACTGCTCCAAGCTCTAGGGTTAGCTGACCATGCCCAGCTCTGTGTGTGGGCCTGGGATCAGTCAGCACTTGTGTGTGTGTGTGTGGGTGGGTGTGGGTGCTTGGGACACTCTCTTGAGAGTCCCAGTCCTTTTTATTTTTTTTAAATGTGTACTTACCCTTTCTTTTGGTCTAGTTAGTTTAGTAGTTGTTTTCGACATGATTTATCACCTCTTCAGGTGGAATTTTTGGTTAGATGATCTCTATCAGGGTCCGGAGGCCTATGTGGGCCCTTGGGTGTGGAGAGGTGAGGGAGTGGAGCCCTCAGGGGGAGGGTGAAGGTGCCAGTTAGACCATCTGATTCTCTCTTTTTCCTTTCTGTAAACTAAGGCTGCTGGGCCTGTCAGTAACCTGTGTGATCATCCTAGAAGTGGACTCAGGAGGAAAGGCTGTGAGGCCATGGGTCGCAGAGCAGAGCTCAGCAGCTTGCTGATAAGAAGGCTCCTGATACAGTGCTCTGGACTGAGTGCTTCAGGATTTCCTTAGACATCACCTATTTCAATGAGAGAGAGACAGAGAGAGCACAAGAGAGAGTGAGTGCTTTTCTTGAACTCAGTAGCATCAGTTTCACGCTTACTATCTTTGTGATGTTTGGCAAATAATTCTGGCCTCAGTTTCCAGACTCCTAATACCTATATATTTTGTGGTTTGTTAAAATAATTAAATGAGAATAAAGAAATGTACAAAGTATTTAGTAAATCCATGTTATTACCGTGGCTTCAGTTTCCAGTAGTGTCTATAATTATGAGAGCTTTCCATCCTGGCTCTTCCCTCCCAATGCCCTGCTTATTATCACCATATGTTCTGGGTCTCCATTGCCTGCCTACCCCACTGCCCACTCATTATCCAGACTCGATGGATGTTGGGATCACCAGCAACCTTTCTCCAGTCCCGCCTGTGTGAGTTTGGTCTCTGGGTTTTAGCCTTACATCCTCAGAAGGCCGTCCCTTCTCTTGATCCCCCACCGGCATAGCCTTATTTCAGGTCTTTCTCATCTGGATTCTGGATCATTTCCGGAGCCTTCTGACTTAGCTGCTTCTCTCAGGCCTCTGTTTTCTGTGGTGTCGCTCAGATGAGTCTGTAAATGTACAACTGCCTGGTGTCACCGCTTTTGGATGTTCAAGAACAGAAGGTTCTTAGAAGAACCCCACCCCCCACCCCAGACCACAGAGCCTGGTCCGGAGGCACAACAATGCAGAGCCTCAAACAGTGTCCTATTACTGAGGACCTTGGACAGGTGTCTCTCAGACTAGACTGTCCCTCTTCCCTTGGCTGCCTTTTAAACCCTTCCTTATTCACCACCCACACTTGATCCTCTGTCAGATCTTCCCTGACCCACCTTGGAGAATTAAAGGCTCAGTAGGCCATGTTTTCTAGTCAGTGCCTGGGCCAGCCGGTGAGTGCTTGTTGATTGAGGAGTGGATGACAATCCAAATGAGCAACAGGAAGAAGACAGGACAGGCGGAAGGATGCCCCAGGAGAGGGGGAACAGTTGGCTATCCATAATGCTTGCCTTCCTTGGCCTGGTCACAGTAATGGTGAAGAGTCTGCAGCCCTGTCTTCATGATAGGCAACACCCTGGGCTATGTCCAGGACTGAACCTTGGCAATGAGAAGGAAGCATCTGGATTGGGCAGTTTGTGTTTTCTCACAGCACATTTAACCTCACTCTCAAGTATTTCAGTTTTTCTTTTTTTGTGTGTGTGGGGGGTGGCTCAGAGTATATAGCAATGGTAAGAACAGAGGTACAATGGCTTTTTTTTCCTCCTACTTGTTTCACCATAATTTAGAAGTGACATTATCGTAAATATTAACATACAGCATAGCTGTGTTGTATTACTTAGGCAATACACAGTCGCAGATCTGAAGTTAACAGGACTGCCTTTTCTAGAAATTCTCACCTTTGGTGAGTCTAGATGGTGTCCATTCTATGTGGACATACATCCATTCTGTGACTCCTGGAGAGTCAAAAGAGGTTTTGAAATGACCTTGAGTGGTAGGATCCCCACAAAGGAACATTTCTTTGTAATTGTCTCCGTACATACCATCGAGTTTGTTCAGCTCTTCTTCAGGACTGGTGCAGGTACCGCATTTCCCAACATTAAATTGGTTTTCAAAGGATGAAGATTTGGTAGAATCGAGGACCTTCACAGTAATGGCATCCCTTTAAAATCAAGTGCCCCAGAGACTTGCAGGAGAATGTAGCCTCTGTTCCGAGAGCAGCTTGGCCTCGGAAGGAGGCATTTTGTTATGTTTTTAAAGAAACCCAGTCAGGTTCCACCTGGTTAAGTAAACTTTGTATGTGTGTCGAAGGGAGTGAGTTTGATTATTTGAATGCTGTGAGTCATATTCTAAGATTAATTCACCAACACAGAGCCTAGGCTATAGGTGGGTGAGTGGCTGTTTGGAACCCAGTCCACATTGCTATTATGCACTAACACATTTCTCAGATTTATAGATGTCACATTTCTGGAACATAGCTGACAGAACAGAAAATAGACGCACGACATAAAATGGGCTTATGCATTATATTCTGTTGTATACATTTTGGCTTGGTAGTTTTACACTTAGAAGTATTTTCTGTGAATATGTTCATGTTTAGTGACATAGAAATATTCACCACCATGTTTCTAATTGCAGGTAGTTGAAATTGTGGTTAATAACTGGTAATTCATACATAGGAGAGAGTGTTATCTCACCCCAGGGTGATACTGTAAATGGCCCAACATATGAAGAATTTTCACTTGCATTCATAATAACAGAAATGCAATTGAGAACTCCCTCAATGAGCGTGTACGTTCATACCAGGAATTTTCTTGGTGAGGTGGTGGGGAAGCAGACACTTCACATTTGAATGTGAATTAATGACTGTTGTGGAGATCAGCTTGGAAGTATCTGTCTAAATACACATACATCTATTTCACGCCCGCATCTTACAGACGTCTTTGTCGACATGTGAGATGATGTATGTGTGAGGTAGTTCACTGAAGTATTTTTAATATCCGATGATTGTAAATAACTGAGATGTCCAATGTGAGATTGGCAAAATAGAATCTGGTCTGTTCATTAAGCAGCTGTGAAAAAGGACAAAGACTCTTTCTGTGCATTTGCATGAAGTGATCATCAAGTGGGAAAAGCAAGGAACAGAACAGTGTGTAGTGCACGGTATATGCAGGAAGCTGCATTTACTTGCGTGTTATGGGGAAATTCTGGAATGATACATAAGAAGCTAACAACAGTTGTGTATAGAGAGGGGGATTTGGGAACTAGGCAGATAAAAAGGGTGGGATAGGGGGGGTGGCATGAAGATCCATCACCTCTCAGAATGTACCAGTGATAAAAGATACCCATAAAATGTGTTCAAGTGAAAAAAAAAAAAAACCCTGCATGTTGGAACCCTATGCTTTGTGAAAGAATATGCACACTGCCTATAAAGATGGGAATGACGTACATTCGTGCCCCGTATCAGGATGCTGGGTTTGTGTTCATTGTAATATTCTTTTGGGCTAACCTAAAATTTTTACAGCTAATGTGCGTTGTTCAGTAAGACACCCTAAGATACAAGTTTCCATTTTTTTTTTTGTAAGGATAAAATTTAGTCAGAATCGCTGTTAGAATATGGTCTCACCTGCGTAGGCAGAGGGTTGTCGGCTGACTTACATGATGGAGTGGAGAGGGAAATGATCCCGTCGGGAATCAGCTCAGAGTGATTATCAACGTGGGTCAAGGTCAAAGCAGCTGCCTGCTGAAGCGGCAGTCCAGCAGGACTTCAGAGTAGTGTAGAGCCAGATCGGAAGTAGGAAAGGTCAAAGCGGCCTTAGGGCATGCTGAATGCGCTAAGATGTTGAAGAAGTGCGTAGAAGTTTACTCTGTAGCCTGATTAAATGTCATGATATAGATAAAATTAGAGCAGTCAAGGCAATGTGAGGCAACTGGTGTGTATGGACAGTGAAAATGGTAAACACTGGCTGATTTCAAAACACAGAGAGGACAAAGATGTGTTTAAGTGAGTCCTGGGTCATTGTGTAACCGGTTGTTGGACACCAGGCTCAGGACATCTGCTTCCAGTGTGACATGCTTCTGCATCTTTATAACTGGAGGAGGCAGACATAATTTTTTCCCCCTCCTTTCTCCAGCTTTGTGTTTGGAGGTACAAAGATTTTGATAAGTAACTCTACGCCAGATGTGTCAAACCTTTTGACATTGCATTATGATATTGCTATTGTTCTACAAACCGGTTGGTTCATATTCATAGCTATCCTGGGGACACATGCAGGCTGTGGGCTACAGTTTGCACATGCCCAACCTCAGCTTTTCTGGAACTCTCTGGAAGGCATGGGGCTGGAATTGCTGGGCTGTTGGTAATAGAGACCTTATGGCACATTTGGGATCAGCAGCATCCAGACATGGCTTCAGTTCAGACACTTCCCCTCTCTCACTTGACCAGCATCTGTGATGTCCCAGTTGTATTGCAGCATTCTGATTCTGCAGATCACACAGAAAGCTGTGTGATGTGCAGGGGGAGAAAGCAAGGCTGTTGTTTGCCAAGCACTCACCCAGGACTTGGCCCAAACAGTGAATGAATGCCCTTTGTGAGTCCTGCTTTGGCTAGAAGGTGGTGGAATTTTCTCAGAAGATGCGCGAGATTCATGTATTCTCTTTTTCCTTGCTCAGCATACCGCACGGATGAGTCTGAGCCCTGGGTTTTGCCAGTAGTGAAGAAGGTAGAGCAGAGGATTGCTGAGGACAGTAGGCTCAACCACGAGTACCTGCCCATCCTGGGCCTGGCAGACTTCCGGAGCCATGCCTCTCAACTTGTACTTGGGGAGAACTGCCCAGCTCTCAAGGAGGAACGGGTGAGTTTTGGGGTATGGCTAGTTTTGGAGTAGGAGCCATAAATGTTAAAAAAAAAAAAGTTCAATTTGTTTGAAGTTATGTCTTGAGAACTGTCAGAAAGTAAATACATATTTCGTTGAAGGCAAGGTGACCCCTTTTAAATTTATTTATTTGTTTATTTTATGTGCGTGGGCAGTATGCTTGCATGAATGTCTGTGCTTCATATGAGTGCTGGTGCCCAGGGAGGCCAGAAGAGGGCGTTGGATCCCCTGTGGCTGCAGTTCCAGATGGTTGTATGCTGCCGTGTAGCTGGGAATTAAACCTGGGTCCTCTGGAAGAGCAGCTTTAATGGCTGAGCCGTGTCTCCAGCCCAGCAAGCACGTTGATAATCAGTGTGAGCAGACAATGTGGCCACATCCGGACATAGGTTATGTACAGTAGGAAGTGGTGATGGGTAGAGATGCAGGGGAGGGAGGGAGACCCTTGGGACTGTAAATGGAGTGAAAGTGTGTACCCGGCCAGTACGCTGGCTCCCAGCCCTTGCTGACTGTTAGGATTTTGTGCGGGTTTGTAACCTGGACCCTGTGAACCCCATGCCAAGCCAATTTAATCAGAATCTTGAAGGGGCACTACCCTCTTGTCTGCCCACAGCCCCAATGGGAGGTGGTTTTTCTGAGACAGGGTTTCCCTTTTCAGTCCTAGCTGTCTGGGAAGTCACTCTGTAGACCTTGATCTCAAACCCAGAGACCTTCCTGCCTCTGCCTCCTGAGTGCTGGGATTAAAGGTGTGCACTACCGCCTGGCTTGGAAGTGTTTTTAAAAAGTGACCCCATTGACTCTAACGTATTTCCAGCTTTGAAAACCACAAAGTAGAGATGATAAGAAAACAGCAGTGCTGCAGGAGTGTGGGGAGTGGCCCAGGGACAGATGTGGACAGAAGCAATTTTAGGTTGAATGGAGAGCTTGCCAGGAGACCGAAGTTTGTGCAAGGGTTACCTAATGAAAGTGTCGTTTGGACAAGGTAAAGCTGACTGGCTGGGTAGAAAAGGGAAGAACAATAGTCCAGTTGGGGGTTATGCAATTGAAATTCACTGCCCTCTTTACCGCCCAGCCACGTTGTAACACGGGCCACTGTTCACACATAGAAAGGGCAACATTGTACCCGCATCATTTGCCGTGTTCTTCACCTGTTGTTTATAGCAGGTGTTTCCTTTCCAGATGTCCTGATAAGCTAAACAGCAAGGTGAGGTAAAGGTTGCACACATGGTTGCCTCAGGTGTCTTGAAGCAGGAGGCTCTGGTAAAGGACTTGGAACCCAGGTCACTGATTAGACAAGTAACTAATCAGAGTTTGGACTAGATGTCTGTGTAAGGCTTTGACTTGGCTTAGGGAACTGAAGGTGTAAAAGATGTGTGTGAGGGGATTGGGGTGGCATAAAAAAGCTGCCCCGAAAACACAGTCTTTGTCCAGACAAGAAGTGGATGGTCTTTTAAAAACTATGTACATTTTATGAATCCTTTGAGACTTTCATGTAATGTATTTTGATCACACTCATGGCCGCTTCTCTCAGACCCTCCTCCCAACTTTGTGTCTGGGCTTGAAACAAAACACTTGAGTTCAGTTTTCGCTACCCATATGCTCACGGATGTAAGGCCACCAAGCTTGAGGCCAACCATACTATTTACCAGGAGCCACAGTCTTAAGAAAAACTGACCTTTTCCTGCCCCAGAAGCCATCAACTCTCAATAGCTCCTCAGTTAGGAGTGGGGGTGCATGTGGACTCCTTCCCACTCTATGCTAGAATGTTGACTGGCTTGGTCTTCCGTAGGTGAGCACAGTGCTGTGAATTCATGAAAAGGGGCCTGTCATGTCCAGAACATAGTCTTGCTCCCGTCCTCCTAACCTCTGGCTCTGAAATCTCTCCCTTCTTCAGGGACCCTTCTTCAGTGGTCCCTGAGCTCTGTGTGTGTGTATGTGTGTCCCATTTGTGGCTGAACACTCCACTGAGATTTGTTTTCTGCAATTTGACCAGTTGTGAGTTTCTGCATTAACTACCATCGAAAAGAAAAGAATCTTAATGAGATTTGAAAGTGGAGAAATTGAGCACCTAGGAGTTGGGTATCTATCTCTGCGGATGCCATAGGTTAATTGGGGCTGTTGTTGGCAACTGAGAGGCCATATTGTGGGGGCTGCTTCCTCTAAGAAAACTGCATTCTCACACGGCTACTTTGTTGACAGTGTCCGTGGATATGAGTTTTGACCTCTTAAGGCTAAGAACTTGGGGTGGGGCTCATGGTTTTGACCTTGGAACATATTCTTCCCTCATGGTCTAGTTCATCTGCGTTTTGTTTTGATTATACAACAAACTTAAACGACTGTCTTTGTGGCATCAAGTAAGTAAAAGTTCCTGTTTTGGGATACTTTCTGGCATTGGTATTACCCTGGGTACTAGCTGCTCTTGAGTGCTAAGCCCTTCTCTTTTTCCTGGAAGTTCTCATCCCAGGACCACAGTTCAGCCCACCATCAGCTCATGTAGGTTCTTGTAATAACCTCATTGACCTTCTGGCCTCTAGTCTACTTCTCATTTCAGGACATTTTTTTACTCTAGAGAGATGTTCCTTATAAAAAGAGCTAATCATGCCACCTGCTGCCTTCCTCCGCACACTGTACCCCTTCTGCTGCCTCCAGAGTGTGGTCTGGCCTCTAGCTTGGCATCTCTCTCCCTTTCATCCCTTCTGGATCCTTCCAGTCTAAGATACTGCTGTTCCTCAGTCCCACAGGCCTAGAACCCCTGCCTGGCTTTTCCCTCTGTGTAGAATGCCCTTCCTTGCTTCACCAACTCTTTAGTCCCCACCTCTAAGACCTTCAGGACCTGATCAAGGGTCACATCTGTGCTGAATCATTCACTTTCTCAGGTGTGGCTGGTTATGTATGTTCTCTGGATTGTGGTGTGACTGTTTGAAGTCTGGGAATAACAGAACTCACTGCGGCTTTACTCTAGTGTGTAATTAAAAAGTACCCTTATTTTATTTCACATATGTGAGTGTTTTGCCTGCATGAATCTCTGCACATGCTTGCCTGGTGCCCATGGAGGTCAGGAGAGTTTCAGGTCCTCTGGAACTGGAGTTTCAGATGGCTGGGAGGCACCACGTGCATGCAGGGAACTGAGACCAGGTCCTCTGCAAGAGCAGTGAGTGCTCTTAACTGCTGAGCCTTGGCCCCAACCCCACAGAATGTCTAATTTTATAAGGCCTTTTTCTGTCACAATTTGTGATCCTGGCTAGGGATCATGGCTTGTCTGTTCGTTTTGCGCATGCCCCACAGTTAGCTCATGGGGGTCTCAGATGTTTGAGTCATTCACTCACTTGTCAGAAGGGCCAGGCATGTTGCTAGATGCTAGTACCCAGCAATGAGCAAATATACCGGTGACTGCAGAGACAGCCCTGCTTCAGTTTCCTTTGTTAAAGTCAAATGCTGTAGAAAGGGAGGAGGAGGCATGTTAGCTATGGCAGAGGAAGTGAGGCTGGATTTAGTGTTAACCGGCGTGGCTAGAATCAGAGGAGAAGGAGTAGTGGAGAGAAAACCTGAAGAACGAGTGAGAAGGCAGGCAGAAAGGTCTTCCTTATACAACATTCCTGTCAAGGTTTATCATTACTGCCTGTTTTGAAAGGATTCCCAATTTCTGGGACCCTCACTGTTTCTTACTACTTCCATTTTCAGACTTTAAGACTCGGTCAAAATGTCTTTTTTCCTCTCCCGTAGAATAGTGTTTCAGGCTCTGCCATTACTGAGCCACAGCAGGCGCAGCAGTAGCCACAGTAGGTCTGACATAATGCCCTTCCATGTAGTGAGGGCTCAGTCTTCTACTTTTGACCCTTGCGTCAAGGAGTCCTGGGGTCTTGCTCTGCCTTGGGTCTTCCATACTCTTCTGTCTTCAGCCAGTTGGGCAGGAGCTTGTGTGGTGCTGGGTATCAGATGAGTTGCTATGGCACCCAGGTGTACAGTGTGACCCTGACCACAAACAGCTTCTGGTGGGCTCTGCTTGCCTCACAGTGAAATAACAGGAGCAAATTATGATCTCAGACACATTCCTAGAGTCCAGCGCTTTTATATTAACCTGGGAAGGAGATGCAGAGATTGTCCTGTCTAGTTTTAACTGGTTGGCTCTTTGTTTTGGATACCCATCCAGTGGCTTGGGTCTAAGAGACTGACTTTATGAACTGCCTGAATTTATTTCCTCAGATATTAATGACTTTCCTTTCTACCAAATATAGGACTTTCTTGGCCAAAAAAATAACCAGTTTCTGTTAATTGCTTATGTTTCACTGAAACCATCCAGCGATTAATTTTTAGGGCATAACAGTTTGAGAATTCAGTATTTCATGCATCTTATGTTATGGGTGCCAAGGTGGGTAGCTCATGTTAATGAGGTGGATTTATCTTTTTCAGAGTCATTTTCAGCCCTGTGTGTGTATGCTCTGACACTGTTGCTTCTGGAACATCAGGAGGGTGAGGCTAACCACACTCCCTGCACTGATGGTCTTTGCGATCTTTTAGCATTAGTGTTAGCTTAGAGTTTTACAACAACTTAGGGCATTTAACCTTTTTATTTCAAATACTATAATGACTGAATCCATGCCTATGTCACATCACTTCAAGGTCGACTGTATTTGCCTGTCTGCCTGCTCTCTCCCCTCCCCCCCATAGTACATGGAGCTGGGGATTGAACCCAGAGCCCTCCCGATGCTAGGTAGATGCTCTACCACTAAACTACCTCCCCAGGCTCCTCCTTTTGTTTACAGACTTCTTGTGTGATCCTTTTGTTCTTAATCTTATAGACATATTAGGCAACATCTAATTTATGTCTTTCCTCTACTGAAAGAGTTATGCTGAAACCTCACTTGAATCTGAAGGGTCAAACCAAACATAGGTAGATGGAGTGACATACAGAAAGACAGAGTGGCCAGATCCAGAGCGGGAAGACCCCATTCATGTCCATCCATGACCCTAGTCAGCTGTCCATCCTTTGTGAACCATTTTTTCCCTCAATCTGCTTCCTCATTTGTCAACTGGGAACATCAGATTTACTCTGCAGGGTATTTGAGGCCCGGATAAGACTCTAGATGAAGGTAGTCTGTAAATGGTAGAACAGAGGACTTTCATTATTGCCTGTTTTAGGACTCTTAAAACTGAGGGGAAACTGAGCAGAGGAAAGGAAAATCTGCTATCATTGTTGGGAAAACACATTTCCAGGGGTTAGTAAGCCTGCACTCCATAGATAGATGGAATCACTGGCCGGCTAGGAGAACGTGTCCAGAATCCTGTTGAAAGGCATGATCTTGGATGGGTGCTGAACAGATGGGGTTCCCTTCCAAGGCACACACTAGCGTGGCCTAGGTCCTTCTACCTGTGTTCAGAATGGAAGTTCCTCCCGGAGTCAGAACTGTGAGGTCAGAGAGCTGGCTGTCCTGCTCGCTGGCTGGTGACTGAGCTTCATCTCCTACCTCTCTGTCTCTCTGATTCCTCACTTGTATGCATGAGCAGGGAAAAGGATCTCCCAGTAGTTGTTGGAAGGTTTGATGAACTCATGCACATATACGGCTTCACACAGAACAGGCACAAAATAAGACCTCTTTACTGTCTCACCCTTGGCCACCCGTGACCCCCAAACCTTCTCTTTCAGGTTGGAGGCGTGCAGGCTTTGGGAGGAACAGGTGCACTTCGAATTGGAGCTGACTTCTTAGGACGGTGGTACAATGGCATCGACAACAAGGACACACCCGTCTATGTATCATCACCAACCTGGGGTGAGCCTGTTAGCTGTGGGAGAGGAGAGCCAAGCTGCTGGGAGGGCTGTCCTCCAGACACTCAGGGAGTGTGTAGGTAGAAGATGTAATCTATCCCCGGAAGGGCTGGCTTTGGGGAGTCACTGAGCACCGGATTATGGCAGTACCCAGAGAAAGCTGCTGCTCAGATTTCAGCTGGGAACACCTTTTGCCGGGATCCTCTGTAGTCTTGCTTTGTAGTCTATGCTGAAGGTTCATGCCAGAGAGGTGGATGTAGGAGGCAGCACTGTTGCAGGCTGCTAAGTCTGGAGTTGCTATAACTGGTTGAGCTTGTTCCTGGCACTCTAACTCAATAGCTAGCCTCCGCAGCGCCCGGTGGACGCTGAGCCTCAGGGCCTGAAGCTCACCTTTGTTCCTTCTGATTCCACCACCTTGTATCTGAAAAAGCACTTAACGTTTGTCCCCTTGCTTTGCAGAGAACCATAATGCTGTGTTTGCAGCTGCTGGCTTTACAGACATTCGGTCCTATCGCTACTGGAATGCAGAGAAGAGAGGACTTGACATCGAGGGTTTCCTGAGTGATCTGGAGGTGGGTGATACAGAATGGTAGAGAATTCTGTTTAGGAGCAGCGGGGAGAGCTTTTGGATCAGTTGATGAGTGAGAGTCTGAGACTTTTTCTCCAAATTGGATAGTGGATTCTGAAATAGCACATAAGAGAGTGATTGCACAGAAGAGGGATGTGACAGACACTCAGTGTATGGTTAGTGTTTGCCCTTTTACTGTGTCCTGGGTTCTACTGGCTGTCTCCTGATCTCCCTGCTCCTGTCAGGGCTGATGTAGCCTTCTTCTCCCCAGAATGCTCCTGAGTTCTCCATCTTTGTCCTCCATGCCTGTGCACACAACCCAACCGGGACCGACCCGACTCAAGAGCAGTGGAAGCAGATTGCTGCTGTCATGAAGGTAAGGGCTCTTGGGGAGCACCGCTGCCAAGTGGGATGCCTGGCTTAATCGTACTTTGTTGTTTCTTAATTAGTTAAAAGCACAGCCTGCTTATTGAAGGGTTTGGAAAGTGGAGAGAAGTCCAAAGAAGCAAATTAAGTATCAACTATAAATCCTATCACTCAAACAGACACCAGCAGCGTTTTGATGGATGGAGTGTTAACTAGAGTGTGTGTGGTCTTTAAAATGTATACATGTTTTGCAAAAGTGGAATTGTTTTCTTTGTATCATTTTGCAGCATTCCCCCCTTTCGTTTCTTTCTATACATATATTTCTTTGATGGTTTATTGCGTCATTTTTTTCATAGCCATGTGATCCTTTCATGGATATGCCATCTTAAGGATTGGGTAAACCGGTTGAAGAATGTTTAAGTTTATTTCAGATTTCTTGACCCAGTTTGTATATGTAGTAAAACTTTCTTCCTTTCTTTTTTTTTTTTTTTTTTTTTGTAATTGTTCTTTTGAGATAGGATTTCTCTGTGTAGCTTGTGTAGCTCTGGCTGTCCTGGAACTCTCTGTAGACCAGGCTAGCTTCAAACTTAAGAGATTCACCTGCCTCTGCTTCCTGAGTGCTGGGATTAAAGACGTGTACCACCACCACCCTGAAAAACTTTATCTCTTTAGGATTGCTTTCTAGATGAGAGTTGCTAACTAAAGTGCATATCCTCCATCAACGTGCTTTTGGGATGCTTACTAAGCAACTTTTAGGTGTTGGTTACCACTGGGGTCTGGTAGTGAACATAGCAGATGTAGCCCCTGTCTTGAAGAACACATAGCTGTTTAAGAACAACTCAGGGATTAGTAGTCAAGCAGTTCTGGTACTTTGAGGTGCGGTGTGGGTGTATTCCGTAGTGATGGGCTAAACCTTTCTGGAAGAAGTGGTCTCCATGCTAAGTCTTGGAAAGGAGGAGATGAGAAGACATTGTCTTGAGGGAGCTGGTGGAAAGCTGGCCAGGGGTAGAGGGGGTCATGGCCACAGCCCCACCCAGGCAGACAGTGCCCATTTAAGGAACTAAAGGACATTCTCATTACTGCCTGGGAGCACAAGTAATCTGTTTAGAGAGCAAATAGGGCTGATCCTTGAGATGAGCCTGGTAACATGGTGTGGAATAGATTAAAGGGAAGTGCAATGAGACAGCTGGAAAAGCAATTAGATGCTGCCAGTGTGCAAGTTACTAGGAACCAAATGAAGTCAGTGGCAGTGGAGAAAGGGGGGTGGAGGAAGCAGGTCCTCAGGAGTCTGGGATGGCAGGAATCAGGTACAGTTGAAGGTAGGGGATGAACTGCAGGCTTTGAGTGAAAGTGATCTCAGGTTTCTGGTTTGGATAGTTCAGGAGAGGAAAGAGGTTTGTCCCCTCAGTGTGGAAGACACAGGTCCAGCGAGGGGGACTCTGAAGAGATGAGAGTGGTCAGAATTGAGAGCCTGCTTCCTCTAGAGAAGCTGGTGGGCAGCACTGAGGTGAGAAGGCCCCAGAGTTTCTAGACCTCACTTAATTAGCTTATCATACCAGGAATTCCTGCAGAAGGATCCGCTGACACAGAACAGTACCTCCAAGCTTCAGAAATAAGCCCCGTTGGCAAAGCTGCGCTTGATGCTGGAGTATAGCAGTGTTACGAAGGAGGATTTACTGAAATCATTGTTTGCTGCTTGTATTCGGTGAATACCAAGATGCAGAGTGACAGATGGATAAATGAATGCATACAGACGAGAAATACAAGGAAGGTTCTGGGTAGAAATTCCTTCCAGATGCCAAGTGGGAAGGAAGGGTCCATGTCTGAGGCTGCGTCCAGAGGACGTCCTGCCCTGACTTGCTTTCCTTCCTCGCAGCGCCGATTTCTGTTCCCCTTCTTTGACTCAGCCTATCAGGGCTTTGCATCTGGAGACCTAGAGAAAGATGCGTGGGCTATTCGCTATTTTGTGTCTGAAGGCTTCGAGCTCTTCTGTGCCCAGTCCTTCTCCAAGAACTTCGGGCTCTACAGTGAGTGCTTTCCAGACTTGCAGCCCTGTCTCCCTGCCCCTTCAACACCTCATCAGCAGCTAAGCCGGGTTCTTGTTTCTCCTTAGATGAGAGAGTGGGGAATTTGACCGTGGTTGGAAAAGAATCCGACAGCATCTCTCGGGTCCTTTCCCAGATGGAGAAGATTGTGAGAATCACTTGGTCCAATCCCCCTGCCCAGGGAGCACGGATCGTGGCCTTGACCCTCTCTGACCCTGAGCTCTTTAAGGAGTGGTAAGGGGCTCGAATTCTGATGGGTTAGGGTGGGAATGCAGCACTCAGTTGTTCTGTTGAATTTGCCTAGATTTTGTCCCTTTAGCTTGAGAGAGTCGGAATTTGATGTTTTAACTTCTCTGAAATTCAGGTATTCCCATAAAGTGGCCCAAGCCAGGTGTGCATGGTAGCACAGCGTCTGAGATGTGGAGAAGCCCTTCGGTGAATGTCAGGCCCTCAGTAGGCTGTCTGACTTCCGGGCAGCGTGGCCATGTTTGGGCTCTCCCTTCTCCTGTGCATACAGAGTGATGGAATTTAGCTGGTAGACTAGATAGGGTAGAAAGGCTACTTCTAGTAACTCATAAAGGAACGGAGCCATTACAACATCATACCTTAACAACAGCTATGCCAATCTTAGGACATCTTTACTTGTGGAATTTCCCGCTTAATGTTTTCTGACTGTAACCAGAGATAACTGCAACCGCAGGCAGCGGAAACATAGGTAAGGGTGAAGGCCTGTGTTTTATTTTAGTTAAGAAGACTGTGGCTTTCATGTAACGGCTAAGTGTATGATAAATAGAGTAATTAGGCCTCTTGGACGACATGATCCTGTTGGTATCAGCCTCCCAGTGAAGCCCGAAAGGGATGACAGTGGCTTACAGCTGGCATGACTATTAGCACAGTCCTGGCTGACTCCCTCTGTGTCTCTGGCTGTTCATTCACCTGTCTAGGAACCCAGGTACCATCAGAGACAGGCTGTAACCTCATGATAAGCTTTCATTCTAAATTGTAGGACATTTTTTTGTTTGTTCTTTTTGGGCACAGACCCTTGCTATGTGCTGTAGTTGGTTTGGAACTGTAGACCAGGCTGGCCTCAAACTCACAGAGAGGCTGTTTCTGCCTCCTGAGTGCTGGGGTCAGAGGCACGCACCACCGCAGCCTGGCTTGAATTATAGTCTTTAAAACTTATGTATTTCTGTGACTCTTCTTGTCCGCCTTCATGGATATTGATAACCGCTGCTCATGTCCCAGGAAAGGAAACGTGAAGACAATGGCAGACCGGATTCTGACCATGAGATCTGGACTCAGGGCACGATTAGAATATCTCAAGACTCCCGGGACCTGGTCTCACATCACTGAGCAGATTGGGATGTTCAGCTTCACTGGGTTGAACCGTAAGTGGCCCTCCCGACACCCGAGCCTGTGTGTGGGCCCGGCACAGACAGCTTAGCCAGCCATTGCTGATTGGTTAGATGTCACTTTGGACCAGAACAAGTTCGGTTTTCTCCGTGTACCTCCCTTGCGCCTCGAGTCTCAAGGGCGGTTGTTTTGGTCCACCTTCTTGACCCATGATTTTGGTATTTTATTTTTATGGGTTAGAAAGTGGCTGGCGGGGAAACAGCAGGATTTGTAACCTGGATTTTTAATTTATAACTAGTTTCTTATAAATTGGCTTTACTTTAATCATTAATATAAATACCACATATGACTCCTTAGGGACCAAATTTGCAATAGGTCTTTTGTGGGCTCCAGGTAGTATCCTTGAAAAGATGTTGCAGAGTTCTCTCTCCTTGTCATAAATTTAAACATTGGCTAGGTAGTTGGGATTAAAAGCTGATTGGAAATCCAATGGGCATGATTTCGGCCAGCTCTTTGTGGTGGTTCCTCATGATAGAGGAGCCATGTATTTAATAAGTAATTTCTGGGTATCTGCTGGACACCCGTCGCTGGTGGGGTACAGTGGCCACTCACCTGTCAGCCTGGTGGCTCTCGCGAGGGATACGTGTTGGGTTCTGTTGGAACACTAGAGACTCCAACCAGGTATGTCTGGTCCTGTCAGCGCTGGCTTGAAATGGGCTGAGGAAAAAAACCAAAGCAGATCGGTAGAAAGATGGGATCCAGATGGGATCATAGAGCCCTCAGACTGCTTTGTATTGAAATGGGGCTGCCTCAGAAAGTAGCAAGTGGCTCAGGTGGCTGTGGTTTTTCCTCATGCTTGTGGGATAGAGAATTCATTGTCAGAGAAGTCATCTTCGTGCAGTTGTAAAAGTTGTAAGTTATAAGGGAATAAACACCAGGTGTCAGCTTCGAAGTTCACGAGAAGGGGGTATCTCCCGGTGAGGGAGCCTTGTTCTACTACCATTCAGAGTAGAAAAAAGGTTTATCATGACTTGACAAGTGGTAGGCTGAACCTGACTGCCTGACTGTCAGCATTTGGCACCATTATTTTTGTTGTTGTTGTTTTCCAGACAGAGTTTCTCTGTGTAGTTCTGGGTGTCCTGGAGCTCGCTCTGTAGACCAGGCTGGCCTTGAACCCAGAGATCCGCCTGCCTCTGCCCGCTGAGTGCTGGATCAAAGGCGGGCACTGCCGCCGCCGCCACCCGGCTTTATTTGTCATTTTTTAACAATAGCGTTCTATTTTGTTTTTTTCTTCTCATTTTATTAAGAAAACATATAGAGCTAGATGTGGTGGTATGCAGCCTTTCATTCCAGCCCTCGGGAGGCAGAGGGGACCACTGAGCTTTTCCTATGCCCTGTCTGTGAAATGGGGATGTCGGGGTTCTCCCGAGAATGCGGAAGTGCTGAGAACAGTGCTTAGCATGCCGGGCTTGCCCAGTGACGAGTGTGATTTTATTAGTCTATTCTATGTCTTTAAGGTGCTAATTAAGCAAAAATCTGCTAAAATTCTTTCATAGTTCTGCGGTAAAACAAAATCGCTATAGTGACTGTAGGACTGAGGAAGTGCAGGCCTTCCCTTCCTCGTTCATATGTGGGGCTTTTCTGCAAACACGGAACCCCTGCTGTATCCAGGGAGCCTGAGAAGTGAATGAAGATGGGTATTTGCTCAGCCTATTAGTTCATTCTTACGTCATCTGGGCATCCTAGTGGGCTCCTGGCAAACGTTCTGTGAAATGAAATGCTGCATGGAGGTTGGTAGGTGCTCTGGACCAAGCAGCCAGGCTGGGGAAGACAGGAAGCAGGCATTGTGTAACCAGTGTTCCATATCCGGTTCTATCCTTGTGTCTGCTGGTAGTTCTCCATCGGGAGGGGTAGCTAACGTGCAAGGCCTGGCTGGCAAGTAGTCCCAGCTACCCTTCTATGGTAGTCCTACTGTGAACATCCTGAAAATGGAACGTTAACTGCAGAGAAGTCTTTCCAGGATCGAGTAGGCCATTTTCTATTTGTTGGTTGGACAAAAGGACAAAGTCATTCCTTTTGCTGAACACTTGTCTGTGTTAAGGAGGAAGAAGGGAGATTGCAGCTGTCCTGTGACCTCTGAGTGTCCAGTGCTTAAGTCAGCGCTGCCTCCTGTCTTTACAGCCAAGCAGGTCCAGTATCTGGTCAACGAAAAGCACATCTACCTGCTGCCGAGCGGTCGGATCAACATGTGCGGCTTAACCACCAAAAACCTGGATTACGTCGCTACCTCCATCCACGAAGCCGTCACCAAAATTCAGTGAAGAAGCACCTGCACATACACGCTTCCAAAGCGGTTCCTTGTCATGTCTTCCCTGCCTGCGCATTCCTAGCTGTACATACCCTGGATTAGAGAAGATCTTGGTGAATCAGCTGCTGTGTAGCTGGCCCCAGGCAAAGAAGACATTTCTTCAACTGGGGGTCCTAGGATTAGAGCCTTTTGGAATCCAGAGCAAATTAAAGTTATTTAAGAATTTAAGAGTACCTTGATACGAGATGTAGTTACCTTGCCTTCCTCTCTAGCAGTCTGCAGAAGCACTGCCCACGGAGCCTTGACTCTGTTGCTTGACTCTGTCCAAAGTCCAGTCCCAAAGATCAAGTTGTCTGAGGAGCCAGGTTTGACTGTGGGTGTTGGCGGGGGCATTAAAATTCATCGTCTCCACCCTATCTCTTGTCTCCCTGATCTTTCTGCATGGTTGTGCCCCTAGTATGGAACATTCGTTTTTTTAAGTCACCTGTGGCCAATATTTACATCATGACACACAAATAGATTTACATATTTAACTGAATGTTCCACTAGATGGTATTTGCCCTTGTGACGTATAGCACATCATGATATTTTCTTAGTCTATTCTGTTGTGTTCTGTTTCATTAAAAATAAAAGTGCTCATCAAGACAAATGGAATTGAGTTTGTGGTCCGTTAATGAGTTTAGTAGAACGAAGGCTTTAGAGGGATTCACTAATGGCTAAAGGTAAAAACCAAACCAAACCAAAACAGTGTTCTTGAAGTTGAAAGTTCTACTTGGGATCATGGCTGTAAGTCCATGTTGCTTTTGTGGTTTATCATTCAGACGTCAGCCGTTTTCTTAAGAAACCGGGATGATGTCATTTAGAGTGAGTCTAAGAGACCAGCCCTTGGGACAGCTGGAGGACCTTCTAGGGTACTGGAAAAATTACAGCTGCTTAAACATACGCAATTTCTAGAGTCCTGGGACCTCTCAATGGTGCTTATGGAAAATTGGTAGGGTTATGCTATACTTTAAAGTGACAGAGTAACCACTTGGGAGTTTCAAAATATTTGGCTTTTCAGTATTTCCTAGGACTTGTGAGGCCTAACATCCCATGGTTCTGAGGATGACCGGCTCGAGAAGTCTTCAGGTCCAGCCTCCTTCCCCCAGTGAAACAGTTTGCTTCATGTTGTCCCTGACTCACTCCCTTTCATCTGGGTGTGGTGAGGAATTCTTTCCACGCTTACCAAGACACCCTGTTTTGTTAGTAGGGCCTTTTAGTTAAAAAAGAGCTTTTACTGTGAGCCAGAATTAGTCTACATTCCTTGTTTCCCATTCCTTGAAACAGATGGCCTTCCCACTAGTTGAGAGCTGCAGTGGATGCTCCTGGTTTGGCTTTCCTGTGTGAAGCCCTCTGATCTCCTTCAGCGTTACTGCATAGGTCCTTCCCTCTGGCTGGCACTCTTCCTGGAGGTGCCCAGGGCTAGTAGGTGTGGATGAAGTAAAGGTTACTGAATGTTCTTTGTTTTCATTTGTACTTTTCATTAACTCTTGTTCTTCCAACTTTAAGATGCTTCTGTGTGTGAGGGGAGGAAGCAGGGTGAGTTTCCTGTTCTCTCTAGGTGGGGCTTACGCCATCCCACGACAGTGCCTCCGTTTGGGTCAGCCTTGATTGTGGAGAGCAAAATAATCGATTTAGAAGGAGAGATGGCTCAGCAGTTAAGATCATTTGTAGCTGTTGCGGAGGACTGGGCTTCAGTTCCCAGCACCCATGTGGAGCCTCATTCACTGCCTGCAATTCTAGGTCAAGGGGATCCGATACCCACTTCAGCTTCTGATGACACCTACATACACTAAGGCACACACGTAAATAAATCTTTAAAATCTTGATCACTGTGCCCTTCTGAAATGTAGTTCCACTCGATAAACTCTAACTAGGGCGTATTTAATTTTTCTGTAGGGGAAGTGCCGAAACTATTTAAATGAAGGAAACGGCTTTAAGTCTCAATGCCAGTACCAACATGCTAAAAATGCTTTTTGTATTAAAGAAAATAAAGTGAAGTGGGAGTTTGGCCTTGTGTGTGTATGTCTTGGTTAATGCGTCCAGCTGTGTCTGGGCTCTGGATGTTTGGGGAAAGCTGCAGGACCTCTCAGACGGGTGCATGGTAGACTCAGGTGGGGCCAGTGTGACAGGCTCTGTCAGTTCACAAACGGGGCACTCAGACTTGGAGTTCTTAGCAGGGCAACTGTAAGCAAGTTAGCCAACGTCTCAGGCTGGTAATACCAGCAGCTTTGAGGGGCAGTGTTGAGAAAGGAGCCAATGGGTCCATATGACAGCACTTGGTGAGTAAAGCCCACAGCAAAACAGTTGTTACCGTATTAGGGAATGAACAGTGTCTTTTTGAAGCTCAAGAGATCTCAAATTGTTCTGGCATAGCCCACGACGGCTTTGTTACACCATTTGCCAGCTGCCTGGCAGTTTCGCCCCGGGAGCTGGCTTCCAGTGCACCTGTACCCTCTGGCTCGCTCTCCTAGAAACTGCTGGAATCGTGCCTCCTTGACTTTCCAGAGGGTCCAAAGAAGCCAGCCAGCGTGACCAGCAGAGTCTCAGGGGCACGACTGGGTCTGGCCCCCAAGATCCTGAACTTTTCTCGTGGTTGCATGAGTTCAGCGGACGCCGGCCCTTCTCATTAGCCTCTTCATACCCCCTTTCTCCATTTGCATCCAGGGTTGTTTGACTTCCCACTTACTGCTGTTCATCCCTATAAAATCTGACCCATCTGGCCTCCGGAAGTGAAGTACCCAAACTTTCCTGTAACCTTTCCTCGGCCTCACACCTGCCTCCAGAAGAGTGCCCTTGCAGGCAGGCCGGGGGCCACAGGTGCGCTGTCCCACATGCACCTCAAATGAAACCATGTTAGAACTCTGAAATTGCATGGGCAAGTCAAGCCGCCATAGTCCAGGAAACACACTTTTATTTTATGTAAAAATTATTTACAATTTATTGAGCCTTCATAAATGCTTTATTTTAAAATCTTTTTTTAAAATTTATTTTAACCTGAAGAAAATTGGGGGTCAGGGGGGAGGTGGGTTGGGATCAAGGGAAAGGAGTGGTGACAGGTCCCTTAGAAGTTCTGCAGAGGAAGGGACGTAATGCAAGAGCAGTGGCCTGAGCCTGGTGGCCTAAGGGGTAATGAGAGGGAAATTCATTTGCCCAGTATACTCTCTTGTGGGTTCTTGTTCACAACTCATCACTTCCTGACCTAGGGCTGAGACACCAAGCACTGGGTGTTCAACTGTTCATTTTCTGACCACGTAGGGGCAGGCAGAACGTGGTGGCCGTGGAGTTGGCAAGGACACATGCATGGCTGAGCCTCAGGCCAGCAAGGCTAAGCAGGGGCATGTGAAGTCAGTGACACACACAGAAGAGGCGTCTCTGGCTCCAGTCCTTCCTCCCGTGGTCTGAGGCCCTCTTGGCAATACCTACTGCAGTTCAGTAGACAGTGGGCAAAGGTTTTATGGGATGTAGGTTGAAACCATACTGTGCGGTGTGCCAAGGATTTCTGAGGACCCTGTCTTGGTGGGTGTCAACCTTCCCCCATTGACAACGGTGCTTGACCACTTATAATTAAACACTATTCTCGAAATGTCCAACATTCACTCTGCATTGCAGAAACACTGAGCTAAAAGTTCCATTATTTAAAACTGTTAAAAGCCTTTGTGGGTTTGGGAACTTTGAGAGTATTAAGAAAGCGTCAAGTCTCTGGAAAACACACAAAAACACCAAGTTCCGACAGTTTTAAGGGCTCATTAGCCCTCTGGAGCCAAACTATGGACTCCCCTGGGGTAACGGACCCAGGTTAACAACCCCTGAGTTAAATATCCTGTGGGCAAGTATTTTCCTTTGAGACACAAATAACATAGAGGAATCATCAGCTGTCCATCTGCCTGTGACCGAATAGGGGTGGGTGGAGGTAGGGGTTGAGGCATCGAGGGAGGGCAATGGTTTGGAGATTCAGTAGGCAGCACTGGATCTCCATATACAGGCTGGAGATGTGCACGGACGGGGTGGGAAATAAATCAGAAACTCAAACTTGACTTTTAAGTTTTCTCTTAGGCTGGCTCTGTTTCCCAATACCTACATTAATCTTAGGAGTAGCTACGCATGGTAATTCTGCCATCTTGTGGGTATAGTTGGAATTGCATCTGCACCAACATACAGAACTAACGCCACTGGACCTGGTAGGTTTTCGGAATACTTGACTGACCAGCAAGAGATGGAGTAAGAGGCAGGAGGTGGGGCTATGTGCAAAAGAAAGGTGATCGTTCAACATTCCTGTGTCAAGCACACTGAAGTCCCGTGACAGCACGGAGCATCCTTCATGGCTGACCTGGGCACTCTTTGGTTTATCATGGCTTCACTCTGTAACAACTTAAAATTTTTTCATGTAAGTTTTTTTTTCTTTCCTGCTTTAACTTTCACCTAAAACCTGAAGTTACTTCTATGTCTGGCTCACAACTTGGTCTCTGTGTTCCCTGATCTTCCTCTTCTGAAGCAGGCTTACTGAGAGATTCATTACTGTGAGCTCAAACAGACACATCCCTGAGAGATAGCTTCCTCTCTTTCCATTCCAGCAGAACTGCCCTTCTCCTAGGCTGTGGAGAGTTCACTTACTGACAGTGAGTCCCACACCCTGAAGAATCCTTGTCCATCCCTGCAACTGATCTTCATACCTGCTCCTCTGGACTAACATGCCTCTCTGTCCGCATCACCCGCCCACCTAATGCTAAGCATGAACGATGGGAGAAAGGATTGTGTTGTTCTGGAAGAAAGAATGGTGAATCCCAGGACATGGGTCTCCTGTGGCCCAGGGACACTAAAGAACAAAGACAATCACTGGGAGCCTCGGAATGGCACTGTGAGCTTGGGGCCAGTCCTGGACTATGCTACGGACAAGACCGTTTCTAGCATCTTCCAATTACAGGGCATCGGCTCTCCTTCTGTGTTAGACTGGAGGCAACTGGTAAAGCTTGCCAAACTGACTGCGGGGGGTGGAAGGTGGAGGGCAGAGTGTTCTGTCACCAGTGGGAGGCCTTGGGGGGAAGCAAGTGATGGGAGGGTGGGTCTTCCCCCAAAGCCTCGGCATCTCACACCTGGCCAGCGAGGTCTCCCTCATCATGTGATCAGAGGTGTTAAATTGGAGTTTTCCTCAGAGGCTCGCTCTCCCTCTGCTGACTTCTTCCTTTTCCGGCCACCTGAAAAACATCATCCTGTCAGCATCCTCCTGTAGCTAGGGAGGATGTCCGTGTGCTCTCAGAGGCTGAGCCCTGCAGCAGAACCTGCTCTGTACCACGTCGCTGATGTTAGCACATCCCCACTTTGAAGCACTTCCCCCAAAGAGGAACATCTTTGAAAAGCCACAATCCCAGGGTTTGTGGAAGGGATTGAGGTAGGCCCAGAAATGCCTTCTTTCCTTTTCCTGGAAGGCCCCAGCACAAGTGACTGCCAGACACCAGACTCTGATGTCCCATGGGTCACAATTGGTGGCTTAAGCAGCGAGCCATTCCCACTCAGAATGTCTCCCCCCTATTCTGGGCCAGGTGATGGTGACTGTGTAATTGCCTTCAGGGATGGAAGAGACACCTGTTTCCAGCTCTTGCAGTGTTCAGGAAGGAACACTTTCATCCTGCTCTCTCTGCCGCTGACCTCTGTCTAAGGAGGATACTTCTCTCTTTTCTGTCTTTAAAGAATATTGATTTTGTGTGTGTGCATTTGCACATGTTTATGTGTGGTTGGGTGGTTGCTGCGGTGTGCATATGAGGTCAGAAGACCACTGTGGGAGTCAGTTCTCTCCTCTCACCACATGGGGCCTCCGGGGTCAGAGTCAGGCGCTCAGGTTTGGCACCTTCACCGGTGGAGCCGTCTCGCTGGCCCTCGCTTTTCTGTCTTGTAGTCTCCCGGACACAGGGTTTTTCGTCAAAGGACTAAAGAGTAAATATTATGGGTTTTGCAGGCCCTGAGGTCTCTGCTACAATTGTTCAGCCTTGCCATTGTGGGCCACATATTACAAATGACCCAAAGTTCTCTACCTGTAAAAATCAGGTCAGATTTTGATCTCAGGACACATCTGTAGATTCCTGCCCTAGGGGATCACCAATGGGGACAGATTTGAACAGTATCACAGGTGTGGCCCTGCTTCAGGGCCTGTTGTAGATTTCCAGAGTCATGACTTGTTAGACTCTGCGGCCTTACCCCTGGAGGAAGTTCCCCTCATGCTCTTCCTCCTCCTGCTTGGTGAGGAACGTTGGTCAGGGAGAGAAGATACTTACTCAGGGTCCTCAGCAGCTTCTTGCCCATGGTGTCCTCAGAGTCACTGCTGCAGGGGCTGGTCTCTGTGTCCAGGTGGATATTACAGCATTCAGTATCTGAAGCTGAAAGGAGAGCAAACTCAGGCCTCCAACCTAAATGTCAGGATCAAGCAGGAAGATTCTGAGTGATGCCCTTCTGTGAGTGACAGGGCTGAAGGGTGGGGCCTCTCTGTGAGTGACAGGGTCAAAGGGTGGGGCCTCTTGGTGACAGTGTGTGTGTCCCCTGAAAGGTGTTGTTTATTAGTTAGCAAAAAGCATTTTACTGCCACAGAAGGAACAGGCAGACAACGGAGCTGTAATCCAACAGTCAGTCTACCCAAAGTCAGAAATAGTTACATCTCCTCCAATACCATCTAGCAAGAGAGAGGGAGAAAATACTGTGTGTTCTACCTAGTGTCTGTGGCAGACAAAAAGCACATCTAAGGCCACGAGATGTCCCTTTTTTTTACCCGAAAAGCCAAGGGCCGGACCACAACAGGGCACATGCCCCTGGCTTCTTAGAATCTCAGAGCCCAGAAAGGATCCAAGCCTCACACCAGTTGAGAACTGACCCTGGGAGGCAGGTAGGATGCTGGAAGCTCTGCTACAGAGTCCATGTCTAACATGGTCTTTGGGTGTGGGTGAGCCATTTCCCCTCTGCAGCATCCTGGGTCCTGGAGTATCACACTAACAGGTGGGCTACCATTTCTCCAAAGTCTACCCGTCTCCATTGTTCCTTCACTCCATTTCCCAGCTCACGCTTTAATGGAGGTACGAAATTCATGTGTGGAAGATCTCTCTCTCTCATCCAAACCCTAGACCTGTGACTGTATGGGCCAGTTTTATTTTGGGGGGGGGTTAACACATGTCTCTCTGATCTTACAAACTTAGGAGCCTTTCCACACTCTTGCTTTGTACACTTGGCGTGGAACGGGGCAGGCCTGAAACACCAGGCGGAGGAACTACTGGCCTGGCAGGTAGGTATATGGAGTGGCAAAAGCTTGGGGCTGTCACCTATTGCTTCTGGGACACAGGGCGCTTTGAGCAACTCCGCTGTCAAGGCAGAAGTGCACCACGTCTCAAATGAAGGGATCAAAGAATTCAGGGAGTTGTCCATAGACTTTGGCCTGTTCTGTGGCCCGGAGGAGGGGAAGAGCCCTGCCAGTGAGGGTAATGGCCCATGCCAGTCTTCTCATCTACAAAGGAGTTCTAATATTTAAAGAGAGTGATACCAGACACTGCTGTGTCCTATAGACGCACTATCTCACATATGCTCGAAACTGCCTTATGACGTAACTACCATTATTTATATTTATTAACTTGCTCAAGATCTTACCTATTAAGTTAACCTGTTAAGATAAGGAAACTTACCTATTAAGATAGGGAAATGGAACTGTCGAAACTGCACAGCTCCTGAAAGCCCTAAAAGTGATATGTGCTTGTAATCCCAACATTTGGAAGGTGGAGGCAGGGGGCTCAGAAGTTCAAGGTCATTCTCTGCTACAAAGTAAGCAGGGCCCAGCTCACAAGAGAACTTATCTTAAAAAAAAAAATCCTGAATTGAAGGAGCTGGGGTCTGAATCCAGGCAGAAAATAGTTCCTACCATTGCCCAAGTTTTCCTGGAAAGATGAATTAGATGGGCCCAGTACATAATAGGTGCTTGGTAAATGCTGATCCCTCCCCCCCTCGAGTGTGTGTGTGTGTGTGTGTGTGTGTGTGTGTGTGTGTGTGTGTGAGGGGTGAGGAGCTAGAGTCCCAGGGCTTCCCTAAGCCAGTTTGCTCTTGCTGCCCTGGATCCAGCCCTGACCTGCTGTTGCAGGAACAGCCGCGGGGGCCATCGAGAGTTGCTGTGTTTTGTGCTCCTCAAAGTTGGTCACTTCTTCCTGGGGGAATGCCATCTCCTCCATCCTCAGGTACACCACCTCGCCAGGGCTTCTCAGACCATCTGAGCGGCTGCCTATGGAGGACAGTGAGTATATTAGCTCTGTGCCTTGGAGGAGACCCAGCGCTCTGTGAGGCACAAGATGGTGGCTAGGGATTAGCCGAGGAGGAAGGTTGGGCTGTTCTTACCCCGCAGCAGCCCAACCCATCTGCGAGACTGACTCACACGGCAAGCTGGTCCTGTTGCTCAGGAGCGTGAGGACCACATCGTCCTTTGGAGTCTGGGGTGTGCCCCGGGTGGTGGGGGCCTTGGTGGAGTCCCCATCTGTGAAGGCTTCCATGTCCGGGGATTGCGGTGAGCTGTCCATGTGGCAGGCCGTGAGGGCATTCTGGTATTGCTGACGTGTGATCTGGAAGGAAGTGGATCAGGAAAGCTATGTAGACACTGCCCACTCAGCCAGCTTTCCCGAGCTCACAGGCAGCTCCATGGGCGCTTTGGAATGCCTGGTCTGAGGCCTGAGGCCATGAGTCGGAGTCCTACCCAAGCTGGATTAAGCCTGGCATTAGAAGGACAATGAAGGGTCCTTTTACTTGCTGGCCACCAATCCCCACTATTCGTTTTTGTTGGTTTTTGGCTTTGTAGTGTACTTGGAAGAACTTGCATGGACCTGTTCTGTGTTGCTGTAGGAACATATCTGAGCCTTGTACCTTATATAGAGAAGAGGTTGATTTGGCTCAAGGTCCTGGTGGCTGGAAAGGACAAGCATGGAGCTGCTGCTTGGTGAGACCTCTCTGCACATGCTAGAGAAGCATAAAGGGAATCAGCTGACTGTAGCGAGGGGCTGAGCACATAGGCCAACTTTGTCTGACAACAGAAACCAACCCAGTCCTAGGAAAAATACATTAATCCCCTCTGAGGGTCCTGCTCCCCACAACTGACTCACTTTCCTCCAGGTTCCACCTCGGGAAGGTCCACCTCATAATACTGCTATGCTGGGGACCTTGCTAACCTTTGGGGGACACACTGAAACCAGAGCCGGACCAGAAGATGTGGATCATGAGGGACTGTGGGTTCTCACCCCTCGGGCGCAGACCCGCAGGGCTTGTTATATCCAGGCTTCTGGACCGACTTCTGAGAGTTTCTAATTTACTAGGTCAGGCTCTGAAGCAGAATTTGCATTTCTACTTTAATCAAATAGGGCTCAAGTCTTGGTTTTGCCACTTTTGAGCCGGGTAGCACTAGCCAGATGACTAGCCCCTCTGAGTCTGTAAAACACGTCTAGAGAAGCTCATTGCACTCTCACATACATGTCTGTCAACTTGGCTTTGTAACAGGCACGGCATTTTAAAGGTGGTCAAACTCACCATCTTATTCTAAACTGTCTAAGACATGCCATGAGGGACAGTGGCCCTCTGGCAGCAGGGTCAGTGTGACTGGTGGTGCTGGGAAGACAAAGTTGGAAGGGTAAAACTGTCAGTAAGAAAGCACTGCCAGTGGGGGGCGCGGGAAGAGGCAGGTGCCAGGTAGTCACGGTGGATGGATAAGGATGATGTCCTGACTTTGATGATGAACGGCGATGTGGAAATGTAAACCCTTTCTTCTCCAAGTTGCTCTGTTCATAGTGTTTCATCACAGCAATAGAAACCCTAACTAAGAGGCCTGCTAAAAAGAAGATTGAGACAGCCACAGCTAGGACTGGACATTAGGAGGAACACAGCGGTGTGTGTGTGTTGGGAGGGGGGGATGGTTGCCCTTGGATAAAGGGTAGCGTCTGGGGGAGGGTCTGCATGTCAGGGGTAGCTGTAGAAAAGGGAAGGTGCCGTTGATTGGTTACCTCTCACAGTCTTGCTTTCACACTGCTTTAAGGAAAAAAAAAACCTATTTTTTAAAGTTTTAAAGTACCACTGTGCTAATGCATCACCTTAAAAAACCAAAACCAAAACCAAAACTAAAAACTATTGAAAAAGAGCTAGAGAAATGGCTTCCCGGTTAGGAGTACTTGTTCTTGCACAGGACCTGCATTCGATTCCCAGGCACACACACGACAGACATGTATATGCGCAAAATACTTGTATATATTAAATAAAACAAATAACAAAAAATTAAACAAAGATAAACTGTAGATGTAAACTCTGTTCTGAAGAATGGACTCAGGTTCAAGTATCCCTTTTCATCTTTTCTCTCCCTTTGGACAAGTTTTGTTTTCAGTGCTAGGGAATGAATCCAGGGCCTGGTGCATGTGAGACAAATGGGCTACCACTGAGTTATACTCCCAGCCCTGACAGGTTTCGGGCTGGTATGTCACTGTTAAATAGAAATATTGCCTAGCAGTTAAAGAAAATGGAAGCAGCCAGCTAGAGCTACACTGTGACACCCTGTGTCTAGAAAAGAAAGAAAGAAACAAACAGAGAAACAGGTGAAATGATTTTATCAACATGGCCTTGATCGTCAAGATTTCTTACGGCTACTAGCCCAGAACTGCGGCCACCAGACTCTTCTGAGGTCCTTCACTGTATGAGATCTACTCGCTTCCATACCTATTCATGGGAGTACCCCACGTGACACTGCCTTGATCTCCCTCTGGTTCCTTCCCGGTTTTTAAAGGTCCATCTGTTCCCCAGACAGTACAGTGCTTGACAACTGCCACACAGTTTAGTGGTGGCCTGCATTGGTCATTGCTATTTAACTTACTTTTCTCCTCTTAACTACATGCAAGGTAGTTTTATATAAAACACTTTACGTATTTATATCTTGAAATTTTGTTTTTTGTTTGAAACCTTTTTTTTTGTTGCTGTTGTTAAATGTGTTTGTGTGTTTTGCCCGCATGCATGTTTGTGCAGCATGTGTATGTCTGGTGCCCATGGAGGTCAGAAGAGGGCATTGGATCCCCTGGAACTGGGTTACAGATGGTTGTGAGCTGTCATGTAGGTTCTGGGAATCAAAACCAGGTCCTCTGGAGAAGCAGCCAGTGCTCTTAACCACTGAGCCATCTCTCCAGCCCCCACGTTTGTAACTGATATTCGGATATATTTAACGTACTCCACAGTACCCAAAGAACATAGTTAATGCTCAAGAAATACCCATTGACTGGCTGATGGATTGGCTGATAGAGGTGAGCAAACTAATTTTTTAAAGACAACATTTTTTTCTTTATTCTTTTTCACCCCCCTCTCTTCTCTGCTGCAATGCAATATGTCTTAGCAATAGCCTGAGTTTAGATTGTCTTTCATACTTTCGCCAGTTCATAATCTACATCTCCTAATTATCTTGAAACTAACAAAGTGTAAGATTTCCCTTTTGAGCCTCTTGACTGAGCGGCCAATACACCCAGAAGTTAACCTATTGGCTAGTGGATGTCTCTTGCCATTTTATGAACTTGTGACTTGGGGTTGGTTTCTTAGCTTTCAAAACAGGACCCTGCATTTTAGTGATTTCACCACTAGATGGTGATGGGGATCTTGATCAAAGTTACATAACCCACCCTGTAAGGTGTCTGCAAAATAGTCTTGGCTTAACAGTGATGCCTACAGGGCAGAAAGATGACAGATACAATCAGAAAGATATTTTGGGTGTTTCATAATAATGTATTAACATCTATAAATCATGGTTTTGTTTAAAACCTTACCCAGAAAACCTTAAGATGTGCCTTTCTAGCTCACTTTAAACTTGCCTTGAAATCATATTACTCTTGAACCTAATAATTTGGGAACTTTAGTTTACAGGACAAGGAAAGGTCACTGAGGACCCTTTCTGCAGCCAGCAGCCTGTGAAAGCACTTTTCCATGCAGTGTTCTCGTTAGGTGCCCAGGGACTATATGGCGAAATGGCAGGGTACTTGCCTGGGGTGTCAATCCTTAGCACTACAAAATAAAATAGAAAAAGCACAGGGACTCTCCTGGCTAAAGAGAAAGTCAGAGCTGGGGGAGGAAAGTTGCTTCAGCAAGGCCCCCAAAACATCTCTTGAATGGGAGGGAGCTGATTTTTAGCTTTCGGTTTAAGAAAGATCTTACATTACATAGCAAAGGAGGAAACCAAACCCTAACACATTTGTCTTGAATTTGAGAAGTGTCCCTTGGTAGGACTATAGGTTTTCTGAAGCCACAGGTTTAAAGAGAGTTTGATTAATGCCTTGACTAGCCATCCGTCTCAATTTTAAAATGTTTATGTGGAAAAAAAGGGACTATGTTTGGTGTTTCCCAGCAGCTTGGACCAGAACAGATCCTCTGGTGTGACAAAAAGAACATATAATTCTCAGTTCTCCTGAGAAATGTCCTTGGATTCAGGTTCCAACCACCACTAACTCAGGTTGGGAAAGAGTTTTCCTTGTTGTTTGTGAAAGTTGCCTTTTCTTAGCTCTAGGGATGGGGGCTGGTTTCAGGAAAAGCTTTACAGATGTCCTCATCTCAGTCCATTCCCAGAGGAGCTGACAAATTCACATCCGGTTGTCCTAACCAGTCTATTCAAGACAAGGGACACTCCTCTAAACCCTTGGCTCCCACAGGTGCTTATTTAAACTCCATTGGTAAAGAATTTCATTTACTTTTCACTCCAATGTAGCAAGCAGAACTGTTCACTGATTTTTTTTTTTCTTTTTCCAAGACAGGGTTTTTCTGTGTAGCCTTGACTACCGTGGCACTCACCCTGTAAGAGAAGGCTGGCCTCGAACTCACATAGAGCCACCTGCTTCTGCCTTTGCTGGGATCAAAGGTGTACACCACCACTGCCTGGCTCTGTTCACTGATGGCTTGAACTTCAGGTGTAAATGATGCCATGTGACCCCCAAAATCTATATACTACATGCTATACCTAATCCCGGAGGACATTCAGGAGGGGACCAGGATGCTATGGCTTCTCTTCTATGGGGGGGTTGCTTCCTTTCTCTGCTATCTAATGTCCAAGGCCCAAGGGCCATGAGGAAGAAGGTCCTCAACACACACTGGTCTACTGGGCCATTGACCTTGGAGCTCCCAGGCTATAGCAGTGTGACAGTGGCCTGAATTGTCTTATGTGAACAGGACGATCCAAGGAAAACAAAAACAGGACTCTCCCTCCCTCACCTAAACATGTTAAAATTGAGAAGCGTGGCTCATTAAAGCATTAGTCAAACTCTCTTTAAACCTGTGACTTCAGAAAGGACTTTTAGTCCTACTTAACTTTTTTTCCTCATTGCTGGTGCAGTGCACTAAAAATAGAGCCCAAATTCCATATGCTGCCCCAGGGGCCCAGGAGTTCTGCTTCTGATGTTCCATTCCCAGCTTACCCCAGCATCCGCCTCTGCTCTTCACAGGGTGCTCAGACACCCCACCCCTGTGCTTTCCCTTCTGACCATCTTCCTCCTTCCCTCCCTCGTCAGTTCTCAGCCTCCTCCACTCTGGATGGCCACTTCAAGAGCAGCCAGCTCTGCCTAAGCTGTTAATGGCAGGCCTGTCATCAGGACTTGAACTTAGCGGGGTTCTGGTGGGCTTGCCTGTCTCCCTCTCCCCTGCTGTTGCCAGGTAAGCTCAAGAAAAGCAGCTGTCTCCTCAATGCCGAGCACAAAGCAGACATGGGTGAGAGAGCTGACAAACTGTGTCCTGGAAGCCATGGGGAATGAGTCACCGGCTGTGGTTTTCTCAGGTTAGCCTCTGCCTCAGGCTTGTCACCTGTGTTCAGCTAGTCCACGGTTGCTTCTCCCTGGGCTAACTTTCTACAACTCTCCCTGAAGTTCAGTGATTCCAAGGCTCTGGCTTCAAAAGCAGACAGAAGTGTCAACCTTGAAGCTCTTTTCTTTCTTTCTTTCTTTCTTTTTTTTTTAGCCAGATGATCCAGCACTAACAGCCTCAGAGGTGGGTGTTGAGGTTAGCATGTGATTCAGATAAAGGATTCAGCGAAGCTCCTTGCAAAGTGCCCTCCGTCCTCCAGTCTTTATCCTGCCCCCTCTGGCAAGTTCTGCTCTTTCTGCTGGTAACATTCAATGGTTTCTTTTCATGGCTACTTTTATTGGATGACCATCACCAAAAGTATCTGCAGAGTCCTGGCACAAAAAACCAGCCAGCACACCCCGGAAGTTATCAGTGTTCTGCGCAGAGGGAAATGACCTCTTCCCACTGTGTGATTTCAATGGCTGGTAGTGACCAAGTGTCTCACTGGACTGGGCTAAGTAGGGCTCTAGTTGAGGTCTCAGGGCAAAGTTTAAAATGGTTTTCTGGATGTCAGAAAATAAAAAAGTCCAGTAGAGTAAGAGAAAGGGAGACAATTTAAAAGACTCTGCACTGCAACCCTAGGGAAAGAAAAGAGACAGCAGCCTTTCTTCTTAAGTGCAGGCCACTGAAGGTGGCTGCCTCTGTCCACGATGCACTTTCAGAGTGATTCTTCAGTGACCCATCTTAATATCATGGCTTGGAAATAATATATGTCAATATATGATCATAGACGTTCACCGTGGCTTTTTTTATATGCTTGGCTTATTTGTTCCTTGACAACTGACCTTGAAATAAATAAAATCACTCGTGCTTCCAGAGTCTCTTTCAGGGGTCCAAAAGAGAGTTGTGCTAGAAACATATCTCAGGCAAGCTCATCTTCTTTTAATCTGTGCCTTAGTTTCTCCATAGGAAATAAAGGAATCAGACTCTTGACTGCGATGAATGATTAACAGCATATAATAATCGGTAGCAGCCAGGCTGGCTAAGGGCGGGGCTTTGTGCAGCCAGGGCGAAACTCCCACCGGTGTGATCTGGGACCTGATCTGTATCATGCCCGAGGATAAAGGTCCACCCAACTCCGCCAGCCAGCTGCCTTCCTGGAGGACTTACCTTCACAAACTGCACGTCGCTGAGGATGTGCACGGAGTAGTCAGGTGTGTAGAGATTGTTGCTGCTGCTGTATAGCTGTGTGTTGCTGCCGCCAAAGTCGCTGCGCTCTCGGTTCGGAGACTCGGAGCGATTCAAGCCGCTGCAGCGAGAAGGGGACCGGTTTACTGCAGATGGTGAGGGAGGGGCCGAGAGAAGAGACAAGGAAGGGGGGGGGGGCGAGATGAGAAGAAGGAGGAAGAGAGAGAAAGGTGTTGTTTACCGAGGTCCCGTGGCACTACCAGGTAGTGGTGGCATTGCAAGGACAGGGACCCACACCCCACTAGAGCCCAAGAAGGGAGTGGCTTGTTGGTGTTGCTCCTGTGGGACATGTCCTGACCCAGGCAGAAGCCAGAGTGCTTGGTTTCCCTAGATGGCGGGCAGGAGTAGGAGGCTATCTTGGCTCTTTGGTGCAGGAGGAGCTCCAGACACAGGAGAGTGCAGTGTACATGGTGTACAGTGGAGACCCCTCTGCTGGGACAAGGCCCTGTGCATAATGCCTTGGCCCTTTTAGGAAGACCAAGGCCTTAGATTTGTCTGCAAAATCACTTGTCACTTCATCATGGCCATATTTTCGGGGGCTAACTGGGCCTGCCTCAGCAGTGGCAGGCCCTGGGTTAAGGTGTAAATGAGGACCATGAACCATCAGGGTAAACAGTTACAAGTTGTATAGCATGCTAATATGCTGCTGAAGTCTTATCCTTGCCTTTCACGGCTGTAAGTCCAGGCCCAACTCAAGTTTTGTGGCACAAACAAGGTTATGTGGGGTGAGCCAGGCTCTGGCCTTAGGGCTTCTGGACTCAGTATCTTTCAGAGATGTTTGGGTGTGGAACTCTAAGACTCTGCTTGTCTGAGATGTGAAGCAGGAAGAACGTGGCTACAGGGTGGGCACAGCCCCCTTGACTATTACAGGAGGCAGCGCTGAGGAGAGCCACAGTAGTCCTTGAAAATGCAGGTCATAGAAAAGCTCATTCTGGCATAAATGGAGCCTGGCACAATCCCCAGACTTTCTACCAGAGACGTAAACATCTCCATAGCGTCTTTAACTTCATTTGGTTTTGAATGCCATTTGGTTTTGAAGTGGACAGTGATCTATCTTCCCTAGGACCAGTAGGGATAAGGATACGGAAGGTGATCCTAAACTTTGTCTCAACCACAGGAGAAGCCTAATGAGAGACTGTGAAACCCTTGTCATCCCTGTTTCCCAACTGAGGCCACCCTCTCCACCTCCCCAAGAGGCAAAGGAGGCTGCTGGCTTCTCAGAACTCAGATCTACTTCAGAGTGCTCAAGTAAAGACTCAAAACTTTCAAAGTTCTGTTGGGATAGAACTTAAATTCTGCCCTTTGGGAGGATGCTCATGTCAATCAAGATGGCTGATTAGCACCTGCTGGAGTGAGTCATATAGTCTCATGACTTGTCTGTTTGCCAAGCCCTTACAGATTGCTAAACCACACAGCAGAAATATTAAAGTAAACACAGGTCAAATCACGTTCTCTCTAGAACCACAAGAATCACTGCTTTCATATGATAATAGAACCGAGATCACGCTTTTATTTTAGTCATCTCTGCAAATGCCATTTGCTTGTTTGCAGCTATTTAACCCCAGAAACCTGGGATGGGCCTTGACTCCCCCTTACTCCCTTAGGACTGCATCAAGACTTGCCATTGGCTTCTTACCCAAAAGGGTCTCTGTTTCCCTTTCTCTCTAATTAAGGACAGTTTCCGTCACCTTTGCTTGGGTCATACTCTGGTCTCCTTATTTCTAATCTCAAACAGTAGCCTCCTATCTTTGGGGTGCACTGACTCCCAGTAGATGCCTAACACTCCAACAGTACAAACTCAATTTATACCCTGTGTTTCCCCCTACATATATATGATAAAATTTAATTTACGAATTAGATAGAATAAGATCATTTATTATTATGCATTAACTAATGAAATAGAATTATAACATGTACCATTATAAAAGTTGTTTACATATTACAAATTCCTACTTTGTAAATTTTTAATTTAATCTCTATGAGTCTTGATTATCTTGGGCAACTGAAATCACAAAAAGTCAAAGTATGGCTAAAAGGAGACCACTGGGATCTGTTTCCATAAATTCATTTCTGACTCTACCTGAATAAGCCCAGACTCCTTGCTGATCCCACTTTTCTGACTGATTTCCTCCTTGGCCTCCCTCTTCTCTTAGCCTCTGGCTTCCTTGGCATCCTCAGTCACTTAAGTGCCTGCCAAGAAGATGCCAGTCCCTTGGTTCCCAGCATGCCTGCCAAGGCTGCTTCTTTCTTCATCCCTAGCCGTCTCTAGAGATGCTCACTTCTCTGAAGACCTCATCTGGGCACCCTGAGAAGCTCCCCCATGTTCACTGTTACTGCCTCTCTCCAGTCCTTCAAAAAGCACTTTTCACAAAAATTAATTGAACCTTCGTTAGATCTGCTTAACCATAAATTCGGTGAGGGTAGAGACCTTGCCTTTCCTCTGTCAACTGTAGTCACCTGGATAAAAGGAGATCCTCACTTCTCTAAGAAACTAGAGTCTAGTAGCAGGATACCAGAAGTACCCCGCTGCTGTAGAGAGTTAAACCCAACTCTCAGGCATTGGCCAGAGAGCACAGGAACTCTCAATAACAGCATGTGACCAGAGGCCCTGGAGTCAGGCCTGCAGTCACAGGTGTTGGAGAACCATACTCTCCAGCACGCCTAAGACCCGACAAGTCAGTGACAGAGACTACATGATGTGCCATTGGCTATGAGGAGGTCTTGGTCCCTTGAAAACAAACTGATGAGTTCTGGCTTGGCCAAATCTATATGTTGCTATTCAGGGTGGCGGCCAGAGCTGGTCCTCAGGTGGTTACGGGAGTAGCAGGTAGTTTCGCAGGGGGCAGCTGCTTTGGCATGTAATTGGGGTCTGGAAAACTGAGCTCTTACTCAGTGGGTCTTGGCTTCCACTCAGTTTGGGCATAACTTGGGAGAAGACATGAGCTCTGCCTGTGGCTTCAGTGATCCTGGGATAGTACAGGTGCACCTTGCCCTTTTCCTGACCAAACTGGGGGATTCACGGCTCACAGCGTCTGCCCCCCCCCCGCATCCTTATCTTAGGTTTCATTTCTATAAAATATTTGGAAAAGATGACAGGGAAACGGAACCTATCTTATCTGTTGAACTTTCCCCATCTGCAGAAGCATCTGCCTGCATCACATCCATTCCCTGCGGAGAACAGAGGCCACTGCTACATCCAAATTCCCCTAAAAGCTCCCATCATACATGAGCATCTAGGATAAGGAGGTAGCCCTGCTCTTACTCAGGGATTCACATGTCAAACACAGTTATATAGATCACTGTTGTGTTGTAAGGAGAAACATGTTTAAAAAACATTTTTTTAAAAGTAAACACACCATTGGATGTTTATTTATAAAATCCCCAAGATTTTCAACACTAAAAGATAAAACTGTCTTGTAAATGGAATTTTTAAGAGGAGGGGAAAAAGAACCCTCATTTCGTGTCAAAGAACTCCCAGCTCATGTGAACGTTGTGCAAGATGGATGTTTTAGTGTCCCAGAGCCTGACATTCCTCAATAGGTGGGATGCTGATGACTCGGCATTTTGGTAATTGTGCACATACACTCCAGGCTTCAGAGCAAGGGAAATGGAAATGGAAATGCTTTTAATAAAAAAAGAGACGAAATCAGTAACAGACGAGTGTCCCAGCAGCATGGCAAACTAGTTCAAGTTGTCTAATTCCCCTTGGCATTTCCTAAGAGCACAGAGGCACAGCTTGGGGGGATGAAGCAATGTGGAAAATTCTAAGTGCGGTGCGAGGAGGTCTGAATGCAGCAGATCAAACAGTGGTACACAACACTGTTGGCCATGGGGATACCAACAAGAGCTGGGCCAAGGGGCCAACATGCCTCTGGCCTGCTTTTGGTCTTATACCATGCTTTGTAGCTGGCTCTGGGGTGACTGGGAGAAAGGGAGCACCGTTTCCTACTTAGTATTACCCACTGCTCTGGGGGACTGTGGCAGACCTCCATGCTGCGGTCAGTGTGTGACCAGCTTAGAGTGACTGAGGTTGGGTGGAGAATATATTGCAGTAAAATTTGGGGTCGGGGTGGGAGTTGGACAAAGGCATGGGAGAAGATTTTACATACTAACTGATGGATAGACTTTCCTTCCATCTGTCCTAAACTACAGGAGTCTTGAAGACTGTCACACAGCTCTGGGGCTCTTGCTTCACTTGAACCTACCTTTATCTAGGGAGCCTTCACAACTCAGGGAACAAAACTCAAAACTCACAAGTGTCATGCTTGATTCCTCTTGGAGCATGAAGATTTGGGGAACAGCAGGGCTCCATGCCCGCCTGTCTACATCTTTTGGATCATCAGAGAGGGATGGGGGGCGATGGCTTCCTTTGGTCATGGTTCCTACCACAGGCCATCTGTGTTCCCCAAACTAGATGGGGGCAGGGTTTAACTGCATAGGCTTGTAAGAATACAAACTAAGACTATTAAAATTCATCATTCTTGGTAGTTTTTTAACATCAGACAACCAAATGCCAAGAGCCAGGCCTCCGTCAAGCCCCACGTGAACTCTGCAAGTCAGCCCCTGTTACGATCCCAGATGAACTTGCTCACGTTTCAAGGAGTCTTAATGGTTCCCAAATGTTTACTACACAAGAGCCAACCCCAAGGAATATTTCCACTTGCCACATTGTGCAAAGCTGAAAGATTATTTTTAGGGACTCCTTGTATATTCTGGGAGAAAATGCCATCATCTTTGATCGCAAAGCACGTTATGAATAGACAATTGAAGCCTTGGTTGTGGTGTCTCCTCTGCGATTCTGTGGATTTGGGAGGATTGCCATGGGAAAGTAAATATTATCTCTGTCAGGAGAAGAATGAAGGAATGAATTTTGTGAGAGGGAGTGATAACTGCAGAGGGGCCAATGAGAAGTTTCATTCTTAAACAAAAGCACCTGTAAAGTTAGTTAATTGCACTGTTCTCTGGAGGTGATCCATGGACCACTAAGCTCTCCTTACTTCAGATTCAAAGAAATGGTCTATGGAAAATGATTTGCAATCACATGCTCAGTATTTTTGAAATATTTGGTACAAGGACGCTTGGACCCAGTCCAACATGCACCATATTCATTAGCATGGCTAATGCAAGCACAAGGAAGCCCTCTAGGGGGTGCAAAATGCCTGCATGTAGAGATGCAGTAACTGTCCCAGCAAGAGAAGGCAGGATCTAGGGACCTGGATTCCTCATCCCTCTACCTACTCACACATACAAAACTGACCAAAGAACTTAACCTCTGTGAGTCTGTCTCCCTATAAGAGTTCTTGCCCATTTCCCAAAATGGCTGTGGGGAGTAAGATAAAATGACTTCTTTTCAAAAATTTCTTCTTAACTTTTAAAATGGATGTTAATGTGTATAAGTGTTTTGCCTGCATGTATATATGCACACCATGTAGAAGGCCTAGTATCTACTGAGGGCAGAAGAGGGCGCTGGGTCCCCAGTATCTGGAGTTACAGAGAACTGTGAGTTGCCACGTGGGTGCTGGGAACTCCAACTGGGTCCTCTGGAAGAGTCGCAAGTGCTCTTAGCTTTTGGCCTCTCTTTCCAGTACTCTGATTTCTTTTTAAACCCGGTATTTCTAGGGCTTATCTTTTTCCCTGTGCAAGACAGGTTAGGCTTAATACGTATATAAGAGACCAGCAGCAAGAACAGAGGGGAGAGCAGAAGGAGAAGGTTGGCTACTTCTTGCTTTCTCTGGCTGCACCTATGCCTGGTCCATCCTGCAGGGCTGAACCAAGACGTGGAAAAGGACAGCCTTGTCCTCAACTTGTTTGTTACTGGTTTCCTGTTGGGTTGAATATCCACAGTCATGGAGAATGGGGAAAAGGCTGAAAGAACTCTTTGGGGCACACATCAGCCAGAGTAGGAGAAGCCTCTGCCTCTGGTGGGAGAAGAGCTACAAATCACAGGAGAGTCTGTTTACTCTCCAGCATCGGATCACCGAAGGTTTTCATAACAGACATTGTGAATTACCACTATCCTTTTCACTGGGAAACTGCGGCTTATTGGGTTGTCTGGCTAGTTAAGGGTTAATTAGAAAGAAAAATCTGTGCCTGCTTGGACTCTTCTGGCTTAAAATCCTGTAAAAACATGTACCCCCTCCCTTTCTGCAGCACATCCGCAGTGCACTCTTGGCATTCTCCAAGATTTGAGGGCCCACACTGTGGCCATTTCTAATTTTGCTGGCATGCGGGGCTAGACCACTTAGCTGGTGTGGTTCACCATCATGTCAGCTCGTCTAGCCTGTAGCCATTGGGAAGGCACGGACTCTCACAGAGCAGGAAAAGCTTTACTTCTTAGTGGAAAATTACCATCCACGGAGAGAGAAAACGGTGAAATCTGAGAAGGTGGTTAACTTGTCTTGAACAGATAAACATGGGAACCAGATGGTTTTTGATGGGAAAATGTGATTTTGGAGAGAAGTTAGAATAACTATGTTTGAAGTTATGAGCATGATGTTTGAGGTCTCAGGACATGGTCTCTCCAATGTAGAAGGTCAACTGAGCAGACACAACAGGGTTTTGGATCACTTAGGATATGGTGGGTTTGGGTAGGGAAACAGATAAAGAAGCCATTGGGAACCGGGCTTTTTAACTACAGGAAAGTTTATCTAATAAATTCCTGCTTTGGGCCTCACTCCATGGTACCAAGAGAGCAACTTCTAAAGATAGAAACAACATAAACAGCTATTTAATTCTTCAGACTTACTGTACTCAACTCAGTCATTGGGTTATTGAGTACTCTGTTAGGCTTTACTTGGTTTTTAAAAAATAAAATTTTATTTCATTAACAGGAGGAGTTAAACCTAACGGAAAGCTGTTTGGGCATCTTTACGTATAGTGGTAGCCTTTGTATGGCCAGAACCACAGGGAATGCAACCATCACTCAGCATGTTACTAAGGGGGGGGGTAGTATCAACTACACAGAAGCAAAGGTGGAAGAAAGGAGGTGGACATTGTCCCATCTCTCCCTCCTCCCTTTCTCCTGCTGTGCTGCACGTTTTATCCCTCCACTCTGCACGGTCAAATCATATGGGAGTACTCACACTTTCTCACCTCAACCGCTATACCATGAACAGACACAGCTATATCCTGACAGGAAAATCCCTAACCGACACTATGCAAATGGGCATTATTTGCGAGATACTCTATGCCTTAGCTATCGCTGGCGGCCTGTGGGTAGAGACCAGTTCTCTTCCTGGACAGTGAGGGAGACCAGATGCCTCCCACTAACCCCACTGGATCTACAGAGACCTGAGATACTCATGCATGTTTACCTGGGGAGCCTGCCAGAGAGTCCCCTCTGCTGAAGGCGAAGGTGCGAGACACAGACACAGGCACTAAAGAGTCGGGGGCCAAGGATATGTGAGTAGCAAAAGGGAAGATAAACAAAAGAAAAGAGACAAAGAGCAAAATGGGTGAGCCAGTCTGTTCCTGGTTCTTCACAATATCACATTTCTTGGCAGAAATAAAACCTTGCTTTGGAAAGCACAGGAATGGCATGTTTATGGAGTCACTCTCCAGAGAGACAAAATAAAATGAACTTCACTGAAGGTCTCCTGAAAGGATATGCAGTAATCTCAGCAGGAATTACAGATGCCAGTGAGTAGCACAGCCAGTGCCCTCGAAGGGCGGGAGCAGATAAGCAGCGTTGTCTCTGAGGTGCCCGCCTTCAGCTTGCGAACCTGAGAGAGCCCAGCGCTGCCCCCTGCCCTCTACTCTTCCAGTCATCTCACGTAGCCTGCTCAACTACAGGAGAGTGCTTGGGTAGGCCCTCAGAGGCCAGGGAGTGCATCTTCTTTGGAGGGCATCTGCTAAGAGGCTGGAGCCTGCCTGGGCTCCCAGGCACTGCTGTTTGTGGCCTGAGGCCTCTGGCAAAAGCAGGGCAGGATTCTAGTAGCTTAACTGTGAGTCAACTTTATGAATCAAATCATAGTTACTTTCTAGAAATCACAAGAGTTCCAAAATACCACTTTCTTTTCTTCTCTTTTCCCTCCCTTCCCTTTTCTCTTTTCCCAGAGTCAGAAATGGTGCTGGCCATCACTCATGCCTCGGTGGGGCAGACTGTGCATCCAGTCCTTTCTTCATCTTAATCCTGATGCACTGGTCTCTACATAGGGCTCTGTCTGTCTTAGCTGAGCATTCTCTGAGTCCCTTCCTAAGACCCAAATGAAACCAATCTGTAGGATGAAGGCAAATGAAGTAGGTAGCATCTGTGTCCTTATCTTCTACATCACAGATTTGATCTGAAATTACTTATCCATGCAGGGGAACAGGAGGGGGTTTTATACCTAGGTGGGAACCATCAGTTCTGCCATAGGATGTTAATGAGTGTTTGAACTGGCCTCTCCTCATAGACACACTGGAGCAAGAAATTCCAATCTCCAGGACTATCATCATTCTTCCTAATGAAACATCATCCTGCTAAGCAGCAGGCTCGTTCTCTCTACTGCATACCTCTGTGTGCTCCTGTTGCACCTGAGCTCATGTGAGGATCCTCTAGAATCATGGGCTCTTGGACTCCTTGGTAATCAGAATCAAGGTAAAAAATAGAGTGTGAGCCAGGCACATTGCACATCTTTAATCCTGGAACTCAGGAGACAGAGGCAGGCAGATCTTTGTGGGTTTGGGTCTACATAGTATGTTCTACGCCAGCCAGGCTACATAGTGAGACCCTGTCTCAAAAGGGGAGTGGGGTAGGGTGGAGTATAGATTTCACTCTCTGTGTCACACTCAGGAATGCCTGGGAGTTCTCAAGTTCAATGTTGAGACACAAATCACACGTGTTCTCACAGCTGAGTGACTGAGTGAGCTGTAGCCTGCTAGGTCAAGACCCTACAAGAGTTTCCTGCCCTGTGGTTTAGGCTTAAGCTCTACCTCCAACTACATGCTGGTGTTCTTGGCTAGTAAAGCGTGGAGCTGGGCATGCCTGAACCTCAAACTCAGCACCAGCACAGGGAGCGACACTGGTGTGGGTGGCCCCCTCAGGAGGAAGGCTGTGATGGCCAATGCTACTTATCTTTCCTGACCATGAATAAAGGCTCAGAAGCATGGGAAATGAAAGAGAACGTAATACTTCCCTTCAGTTAATTAACTTAAACACAAAGCATAATGACTCATGTATATGGAAATGCCATGATAAGATCCATTCCTCTGTATGTTAACTTAAAAAATTAATAAAATATGAAGAAGAAAAGACCACTATTGCAGGTTTACTAATTTTTCACTGGTAAATTTGAAGGATTTTTGATAGACTCATAGGAAGTCAGATAGTATCTTTTTACTTGAAGCTTTTTAAAAATATATTTATTTATTCGTGTGTATGTGTGGGTGAAGGTCGGTTATTTCCTTTTCCAACGAGGGTTCCAGGGACCAAACTCATCAGAGTCGTCAGACTCGGCAGTAAGTGTCCTTTCGTAATGAGCCATCTTGCTGGCCCTCTTTCTAACGAAAGTCATATAAATTGGGGATAGGAGCAGAATGGCAAGACTTATAAAGCTTGTTTTTTTTTTCTCCCCCTACCCCCATAGGGTTTCTCTGTGTAGCCTTGGCTGTCCTAGACTCGCTTTGTAGACCAGGCTGGCCTCAAACTCACAGAGATTCCCCTGCCTCGGTCTCCCTGAGTATTTTTGTTTTTGTTCTTTTTTTTTTTTATTATTTTTTTAAGAGTTAGAACAGAGTCAGAACTTCTAGGTAGTATCTTCAAGTCCCAAGGCAGTCTCTAATGTGATGCATGGGCCCCACCTTCTGAGAAGGAAGGGTTACCTGTTTCATGGTCCTGAAAACTGCCCCTCACCTGTTCAGCTCTCTACAATGATGCTTTTATCAGCCTTGCTCGACAGTCATTAGCTAACATAAATGCTATATTATATCAGTTTCCTTCCTTCCTTCTTTCCTCTTTCTTTCTTGCTTTTCTTTCTTTCTTTCATCAGATCTCCTTCAACTCAAATCCTACATCCCTGTCGGCAGAAGAGATACTTAGGACTTCATTTCAGCCATCTGGTGGGCTAGGAAGTAAAATGACATGGTAAATTATTCTGTCATTTCCATACAGCAATTGAATTCTGGAACACGGTGGATCTAAAATCTGTATTCATTGTACTGTGTGACTTAGTCATGACACAGGGTCCCATCTAGGTTAAGTCATCAATGGGCCAGGTCATTTGGAACAAATAATTTCCTTACCTCTTATTATCAAAATTTTAATTAATAAACTTATTTATTATCTATCATGTGGGGCTGGGATTTGAACTCATGCCTTGCCTGTAGACAGCTACTTGACCACTGCTCTATATACTCAGCCCTTTTTTTCTCATTCTAAAGTGACATCTACCTTGCTGTTCTCAGCATATGAAGCTTCACAGCCCTCTGATAGATTCCAATATAAAACACTATGTAAAATCCCTTTGATGATGAAAGGAGATGCCCCATTTGACACTGAAGTGGCCTCTGCAGTGCAAAATTTAAACCAACGAGTCTAAAGGAAATCAAGAGAAAATTCTGTCTGGATCACATTTAGGTCACAATAGAAGCCATGCCATCTACACACAAACACCAATTCTGCAAAGAATCTACAAGAATGTACAGCACAGAAGGGCAGATCAAGCCAGCCACCAGCCCTGTGCCAGCCCCTATCCCCAAGCAGCGTGCACAGCCAGCTGGCAGCCACCTCGTCACCAATAGAGAGGTTGTAAGCAAGGAATGAGCAGCTCAGCACCAGCTTGCACCAGCCTTGATTTACAACACTGAATGTCACAGTCACCCGCCCCACACACTCCCAAGGACAACCGTCACAGACAAAAGTCATCATACTGCAGGCAAAGGCCAGGGGTGAGTTACCACATCGCAGAGAAGGAAAGACTGTACCGCCACCAGAGCACACGGATCAACTGCCTGCATTCCCCAGCAGGTGACAACTCACAGTGCCCATTCCACGCATCTACCCTCCTCCACTTCACTCGTGTGTGTGAACAGAGAAGCCAAAGTGCGCATTCCAGACACAGGAAAAGCAAGCCTCTGTGCTCTGTGGGTACCTGGCGGGAGGCAGTGTTCCTGGCAGAGCACTGTACGGAGGCTGCCAGCATTCGTGCTAACCCAGCCCATGTTCAAATAGCTTGGTTCAGGTTCCCAAAGTGGGCTGAGGCAGGACCAGGATGGGGAAGACGAGGGAGGGGTTTGAGAGATACATACGGAAGACAGAGGATCCAGCCAGACTTCCAACCTTCCGCACGTCATTATCTAAGGACAGAAGGATGCAGTGGGTTTCAGAGGGAATTCAGAAAACATAACTTCTTACGGAAATTTCCACTTCTACTCCACCCCAGCACAAATTAACCCTGCAGAAATCAGGCAATCAAACAGGAGGGTAGGGAAGAGGGGATGGAAGGTGAAACAAGGTATCTTTTCATACTGAACAATACATTCTCCATTCCCAATGCTCGATACATAATTGCTTTCCCCCCCTCCCAACTCAAGTTTCTTTTGCTTTTTTTTTTTAAAGCTAAACAAAATCTGAATGAAAAGTTATTTTTATGTGCATTTTGCATAGAAGGAAGCTACAGCTTAGAAGAGACATGACTTGAGCCTAGGCTTTTCCTTTCCTTTCTTTCTTCCTTCCTTCCTTTTCCTCAAAGACCAGGGTTTCTCTGTGTAGCCTTGGTTGTCCTGGACTGCCTTTGTAGATTGGCCTGCCTCTGCACTGCCCCCCCCCCAACTGCTGGAATCACAGACGTGGACTACCACGCCCTGGGAACTGGAATACCTGAGCAGGCCGTGGCCATGATAGCTGGAACACCATAGTAGGTGAAGGCTCCATTCTCAAATCGAAGGCCTTCCTTACCAACCTCCACTTCCACTTTACCCTGCAGAGAAAAGGAGTGTGAGGAGGGTGCAGGGGCTGTGACGGGCACTTCTGGGTCTTGCATCTGCTCAGACCCTAAGGACTTTGGGCAGTGTTAATTCCACCCAGGTTTACATGACAGAAACAGAGCCTCCCACTTTAGAAGCCCTCTGCAGTGAATTCACCGCTTCATCAATCCTAACATAGCACCTGGTCATGACAACTAACCGGGCTTCCCTGACACATGGTAACAGCCTTTCCAGAACACACATCTGAAGCACCGGCTAAACCAGACTGCACACAGCTTTCCTGACTTAGTCTCTCAGATGAGACCATTTTTGAGTCTGGCTGAGACAGAATCTAATCTTGCTGGAGTCATTGTCGTTGACAGTGATAACTAAGATTTAGTGTCAATGATGGTGATAACTAACACTTGTGTGTGTGTGTGTGCGCGTGTGTACTTACACCTACACAGCGGATGCTGCTGTGTGCACCTTGTGGAATCTCATTGTCAGCCCTGCAGGGTTTCTCTGTGTAGCCCTGGCTGTCTTGAAACTCACTCTGTAGACCAGGCTGGCCTCAGACTCTGAGATCCGCCTTCCCCTGCCTCCCGAGTGCTGGGACTAAAGGCGTGCGCTGCCATGGCTGGCACCTTTGACTTTTTCAAACTAAACATTTGAAATGGATGGATTGTGAATTCTTGACAAAAATGTTAACAGCTGTTAAAGCTAGGTAATAATCACATTCTTCTTCTTTCTATTTTTGGCTAATTTTCTATAATAAAATGTTTAAAATAAACACCACTGCCTGGCATATATAACACTTTTGTGTCCAGGTGACAGAGGCGCTGATTCAGGCCCACAGAGGTTAACTGGCTTAGTTAGGATTTGTCAGCAAATAGAAACAACGGCATTTTAAAGGCAAACCCTTTCAAATTCCTGAGTCTACCTTGAATCTACCACATTTTATTCCCTTCAGCTTTTTATTTGACAACCTTTGGTTAAGCATAAGATGAAGGATTGCATGTATCCTTGTATTATATAAACAATGTAACAGGATCCGTCTCTAACAGTGAAGAAAATGACCCCATTTTGGGGGGTAGCACAATCATTTTATTGCGGTTACTAGGAATGATATATAGGAGACACATCACAGTGTCCGGAAGGACAGGCTGAAGTGGACTGTAACAAACAGAGGCTAGTTCTAACTCAGTGTGATCTTGACTGGGGTATTAAAGCCATTACTGTTTTTAGGGTCTATAAAACTGTGGGGAAGAGACACAGATGGAGCCAGCGACGGAGCTCATGGTGGGGGCCAGGACACGGCACAGCTGTGCTTCGGTGGAACCAGGCCTGATGCTTCTAATTAATTAATTGCCAAGTAGCTCTGCCTGTCCCCAACCAAGTGTGTTTGCTTCTTGAGTGCTGGGACTACAGGCATGTGCCATCATGCCCAGCTGTGATACATACTTAAGACAGACCTGTCCAGGTACCCAGGGAAGGCAACTGTCTTTATGTAAGTCCTGGGGAGGTGAGGCTGTCTTTCATTCAGCCATTGCCTTCCTCCCATTGCCTTCCTCTCCTCTGCAGAGGGAGATGTCTCAGAGGACCACAATCACGAAGTGTGGCGCAGACAATGGATGTGTTCCATGTGCTCCAGGAGGCAGAGCAAGGTCCAGTGTGGAAGCCAGGGATGCTGGGCGTCAGCCCAAGAGAAAAGAGGTTTTAACAAGATTCATCTACATCCCAGGAGGCAGTGCGGGTTACTTGAGCAGGCTCCCAGGGATACCCCAATTCCATGGGGCCCTTTCAGTTCAGCAGCGGAACGCCTTTACTGAACGTACACACTGTCCCCAACATGCTTGATTAAACGTGCTTGATTAAAGACCATCAAAGAAACTACAGCTCCCAGGATACCACTGTTCCACGCTCCCATGGCTTTCCTGTGGGTAATGCGGGGATGCCTACCCTACTGGCCCTGTTCTCTATGCACCTTGCACTGAGAGAAGAGCAGCTTCAGCCATTTCCCTTCACCCCGCTGGTGCCCTCCTCTTGCCCTTGGAAGTTCCCTGACCTTGATGCTCACCTGTAAAAGCAGCACAAAATAGTCCACAGGGCGGCTGCGCTGGTAGAGGAAGTGTTCAGGGGCTTTCTTGTTCCTCTCATCAAACTTCAGCTCCTGGATCACGTTGGGATGTTTCAGAAGCCGGAGCAGGATCTTCTCCGAAAGGTACGGAGACTTAAAGGGCTCCACTTCTAGAAGGTGTTGGGGAGGGGGAGGGGTGTGTGTAGAGAACAGCACTTCTGTGACTCCCCCATTCCAGCAGCAAAAGCTGCAGGAGGCAAACGCAGCAGCTGGGGTTTCATCTAGAGCAAACCCCATACATAGGCTTCAGGTTCTACAAGTTCCTCAGATTGAGGAATTCTAATCCCCAGTGTGCATCCTGGGGCCTTCCCTGTGCCTTCTGGGGATGACTGTTGCTTCCTTTGCATCTCAGGAGAAAAAGGTCGCCATTTGGGAAATGTCAGTTTTGTTACGACTTTTCTCCCTGATTTTATTTAGAGTTGGATGGACCTGGACAACTAAGTCATGGACACAGCGAGGTCTTTAATTCTACAGAATGACACACAGATAATTGAGTCTGGCTTATATGGGTACCATTCACCTGCTGGATGAAATGAAATCCCAAGTTACTAGAGACAGGTAATTACATAAATAGTAAGTTGTCATTAATGTAAAATATCATTTATCATGCTTAACTATTAATAGGTACTATATATTGTTACTTGCAGTATTATACTAAGCAGGTATAGATGCTTTGCTTTAGGAAATTGATCGGTGACTAAAAGAAAGTATACTAAGAACAAGATTACATGTTGAAAACTTTACTGTAAGGAGGCTTTGCTTACAGTTGTCCATCTTTCAGCACCTGGAACAGTGCTGGCTAGCACACATTTTATCCTCAATAATTACATATTGTGTTAGCTAAAAATGGAACTCAGTCTTGGATTGATCATTGCTGAGTGAAGTCAGAGAGAGCTTGAGGGCAAATGCTATCCTCTTCACAAAAAGGAGCTTGATTCCTTTCCCTGCTTTTCTTTCTAAAGGTACTGGGATCCCCACCCCAGTTCTCTATTTTATGTACTAGTAGTTCACTGGCCTCTGTGACTCTTGGAGGGGACCCAAACACAGGGACTTGTTGCTTGGTAGGTTAATGCTGGTCCCTCTGGGACAAAGCTCTGGGGTACCCCCAATCCCAGCAGGATGGAGGTGGTTGGCCTCAGGCTCCAGTTAGGAAGTGAGCAGAGGAAATGCAAGTACCACAGTGATTTCCTTAGCCCCTTAGGAAGGAGAGTACTCACTTCCTCTCCACAACAGAGCAGGGAGCCTGGAGCTACCATGTGACCTCACAAGAGACCACCTTCTTCCTCAAATGGTGGTTTTCAGTGACAGTGGCACACAGGGCTGGAGATGGAGGACATTAAGATCCACGGTACCTGGTGCCATGCCAGATTCTACTGGAAGTGCTAAGGTAGGTGGGGCAGGTCCTACCTGTGGCCATGAAGCGGTGTGTGGCGAGCAGCAGCTGCGGTGAGATCTTCACTCTGATCTCTGAGTCCGAAAGCTTGAACAGAGAGAAGTCATGCCGCCTTCTCTCCCGGTGCGGGACCCTCTGCTTTTTCCGATTGTCAGCTATGGGGTCACAGGGGAAATATGACACTCAGAATCACTGTTGGTTTTTGGATGTTTACACAGATTCTGTAGTGCCAACCATAGGAGGCATGACCAGCTCTCTCCCAGTAGGAGATGGCAGATAGCAGATGGTTTGGTGTTGTATTTAGGTGGTAGATGAAAATCTGGCTGGGGGTTCCCAAGCCCAGAGTTCTAGGGCTGGTTCCCTTACCTGATAGTTGCAGGATATTTGATCACATTGTGAACCCTGAGATTGTGAACTGGAAAAATCTGTTTCTTGTTGTGGTATGGCTCAACCCTAGCACACACCTTTAGCCCAAGAGCTTCTGTAAACAAGAGCTAAATAAAGTCAACTCCAGGTCAAGAGGTGGAGCAAGCAACCAGTTTCCAGGGAGTGAATTAAGTAAACACGGGAAGGAGGGACATTCAATTAAAGGATATTTAAGACAGCATGGAGAAGGGGCTTTTTACTGGCTGAGTAGGAAGATCAGCTGGGTGCTTTCTCTGCCTTTCTGAAATAGCAGGCTTTTATCCCAACATCTGGCTCCTGAGTCTTTATTGGTAAAAGCGAACATTTGGGATTTTGTTTTTAAAACAACATGGCATCATAGTTTCTGATTGTTTTAACCCACACAAGAGAGCTATTATAATTTAATAGCTTTTCTACCTATGCAGTTATTATGAGACACCAACAGGCAACTATGCATGACAGTGTTTATACAAAGTCATACAAACATGAGCTGCTGGTATTTTTGAGTTTAAGGGGTTTGGTTTCTCCCTCTGCCCTCTTCCATCCACCAGAGATGGGTTCATCTTGTCTCTTTCCTCTGAGTTTAAGTGATACTTAACATATGCCACTTTCTTACCACTCATAATTCTCCTGCTTCCCCCCAGACCCTTTGGAGAAAGAATCATGGGAAATACAAGGGAAAAGAAAGGAAAAGGAGTAAGAATGTGTGTATAATTTCTAAAAAGCAGATTCTCCAGATAAGGACTCAGGCAGAGCCTGGAACCTCAGAGCCTGTACACTGGGCATACATCTATTCACTGAGAAACTTGCTTTCTCCTATTTACTTTTTACTTGCTTTTAGAAGGAAAAAATCTTCATAGTATACACATGTGTAGTCACACATTTATGTACACATATACGTGCACGTGTGTACACATATACATATAATTTTTTAAATGGGGGAAGTGTTTATTTTGATCACTTCTTTTGCTTTCCCTGAGTGTTGAAAAAGATTGAAAGTGCTAACACACCTCACCTGCACTGAGGGGAGGGGAAAGTGATGTGTCTCCTCTTCAAATGTGGCCTGGAAAACGGCAGGGCTGCAGGGGATGGTAGCACAAGTGGACCAGACACACCAGAAACCAAAGGGATGTGTCCTCACATCGAGAAACCAGGCCCTCAGGCCCCCAGAATCAAGCTTCCTTGCTCCATCCCCTCTTCTTTTGGAGCTTTCTTCTTTCAGACCTTTGGATTTTCTCCCATCTACACAGCTCTTGTGGGCTTGCCTTTTGACACTGGGCCTTTGCAGGCACATGGCCCCTGCCTCAACACTGCTTTTGCTCTGTTTGAGAAGGTTGGAAGATTCCAACACAGGTATATAGAGTATGTAAAAAGTCACAGTCATGTAAGAAGAAGGACAATATTCTAGGCTTCTCTGCGTTTTCATGGCTCATAGGCATCTGTGTGGGAACCCATGGCCCTCTTCTCTAGAAAGAGGTGCACCTAGAAAATGATCATCAAGTAAAGATTTAGGACCCATTTTCTCTGCTCTCACTAGCGAGAGGCTTTCTGATTTTTATGACGCATTTGCTTATGTGTCTGTCAGCATGTCATTAGCCTTTCCTTGTAGCGATATTCTTATAATCTCTCCCTTTATTACTCTGATTTTAACAGTGGGTATTTGAAGCATTAGCGTTATTTAAATCAATAATCCAGTAGCCTTCCACCAGCTACTAACACTTTAGAATAGTCTTCATCCATTTAGAGATAACTGGGCATTCCAGAGCAAGGATGGTGGGCAGAGAAGGGAGCCTGGAATGAGAGAGATCCTTTCTGAGCTCTGCCGTATTTGCAAATGCTCAGTATAGCATTATCAGGTCCCTGAAGGGGTGTGTGTGTGTGTTATGACATTCAGCTTGTTTTCAGTAAGGGCTGGCCCATGTTTTAGATTTGATCTCTTCTTGGCCCAAAGGTATCACTGCCATATGGTATCAAAGCTGTCTGCTGGGAGAAAGCAGCTTCTGGAAGATTGTTCTGGCAAAATGAGGGTGCTCATCTCAAATGAGTTACCCCTGGGAAGAGAAGGGAAGGGGATGGCTATCTAGGAGATGAAACTCTGAGGAAGAAACATTTCCTGGGACTCCCGTGGATTTAGATAACGTTCCAGTTCCATAGACAAAGCAAGCCTGTGTATTGCTGGCAAGCACGGCTTTGATAAGGCTCATGGGTCGAAGGCTTTCACTATCTGTAAAGAGCAGTGCATGTTGTTCCTGAGGATTGCGGGGAGAGGAAGAGCCCCAGGAGCTACATGGGGATCTGATCCAGGACCCAGGAAAGAGAAAGGGCAACTTGTTTGGGCTGCTAAAAGGCAGGAGAGAAGAACAGTATCCAACAAGAGGCATTTAAGTTTTTGGCTTGGGCAAGAGGCAATGCCATGACAGTGTTCATTGCTCACTGGTGGTTGGGTGTGAGAGGAGTTCAAGGCTATGCCTCTAGGTAGACAAAGTACCAACATAGGAACAATGCAGGGACAGAACCAAGAGCAGAGAGGCTCCTGGGCCTCTTCTTGGGCACACTGCATTTTCCTTAGTCATTTTTTTTTTCCATTTGAAGGCCAGGCTACCTTTTCCCAGTTCTGATTGTGTTCTGGAAAGTTCCCTTCTGCTAACACGTCACCAGCATGTTCCCAGTGACTCAGGATGATTTGACCAGGGTATCCTGCCATGCTATCACTGGGTGGGGCTGAGTGACACACACCAGTGCACAGACTTGCCTTGACACCCTTTCACATTGTTTACCAAACAGATGCCTTCCTGGGAGTCTCAAAGGAGAGTCGGATGACCCTGAGACACACTTACTGTAGAGGTCAGTCTCATCCAGGATCTCTGACTTGATGATCTCTTCTATGATGTCCTCCAGTGTTACAATGCCCATCACCTCATAGAAAGGGTCTCCTTCACCCTCATTGTTCACTCTCTGCACAATGGCCAGGTGAGATTTTCCTAAAGAGCAAACGAAGCCACAGTTAAAGCATCTGGATCATTTCCAGAGAATTCTGTTAGAAAAAAACCAAAACAAAACACCATACAGAGTTTCTGCCTGACCCAAATCAGAACCATCTGAAGGAAAATAGGAAGTCTGTGTGCAAGCTCTTACTAATGGAAGCCTAATACTCATAAGAAATACAATCCTGTGTTGCTCAGTGTTAGGGGTAGGTTCTCAGACCTGAACTGTTAGGAAGTTTCACTGTGTGAATGTTACAGAGTATACACATGCTGGTTAGTTTTCTGTCAATTTGACACAAATTAGAGTCACCAGAGAGGAGAGAGCCTTTTCTTTCTTTTTTTTTTCCCCCAAGACATGGTTTCTCTGTGTACGCTTGGCTGTCCTGGACTCACTTTTGTGGATCAGGCTGGCCTTGAACTCCCAGAGATCCACCTGCCTCTGCCTCCTGAGCGCTGGGATCACAGGTGTGCACCACTGTGCCCAGTTTAGAGGAGGGAGCCTTACTTGAGAAAATGTCAAGCCTGTAGACAAGCCTATAGGACGTTTTCTTAATTAGTGATTGATGGGGGAGGGCCTAGCCCATTGTGGTTGGTGCTGTCCCTAGGCTGATGGTCCTGGGTTCTATAAGAAAGGAGGTTTGAGCAAGCCATGGGAAGCAAGCCAGTAAACAGCACCCCTCCATGGCCTTTGCATCAGCTCCTGCTTCCAGATTGTCCTGTTTGAGTTCCTGCCTGGCTTCCCACAATGGAATGTGATATATAAGCCAAAAACCCCCTTTCTTCTCCAGCTTGGTCATGGTGTTTCATCACAGCAATAGAAACCCTAGCTAAGACAGCAGTTATGCAAACTAAGATGGTTATAACGTCACTAGGTGACAATTTTATGAGAAGACCATTCTACACAGTCTATTGTTGGTTATAACATCTCCACTTGGCACTTGATTATATTTTGTGACTTTAGTTTGTATATAGATTGGACACACTTATAGAGCACAATGTGACATTTGAAAACATTTACATAATATAAAATGGTCAGATCAAGGTAACAGGCATGTCTACCACCTCAACCTTCGTAGTGTCCTTGAATCAGGCCTGTGGGTACTACCTGTGTGAAATATATGGTTAACCATTGTTGAGCACGGTGCTGTCCTGTGATCTGAGCCATTAGAAGCAACACCTATGTACCACACCACAGCACCTGCTACCCACACTCTCTCCAATCCTTCCTCACCTCCACATGCTTCTCCTTGCCTCTGAAAACCTTCCATATCTATGTTTCTTTTTAGGGAAGCTATCTAACATATTCATACCCGGATACATTTTTTTCCTTTGAACTTTCATATATTAACAAGTATGTTTTAACTGAAGGAGACTGAATAACCTAATCGAAAAAGCAAGACTGGAGAAGAGTTATATCAGAAGCCAGTTTCCCTGCCTTTGGGCAAATTATTTAGCCTTCACTCTCACATGAGAGTTGCTATCTCTCATGTGGAATCAGGAACTAGAAAAGTGTGGTAATTCATAAACAAGGCTGCCAGATTCCTGGAACTGCCTGCATGGATGGGTGTGTCTAATTTGTCCTGCCCCAGAACCTGGGTGGGCTTGTGACCACTTGAACCAGTAGTGCTTAGGAGGTGTCTGTTCTGATACTCCCGAGGATGGATGATAAAAGGCAAAACCCTCTGCTGTAGAATCCCTGGGAGAAGTCTATCGACCACCCTGAGACCCCTTGAAAGCAGCTGCTACGGTCTCAGTTGACCCAGCCTTTCTTGTCTTCTCTAGTGGTAGCCTGAATACTGTAAAGCAGAGAAAACTCATCCTGTTGTACCTTCCTTAGGGCCTGGTTCATAGAGGCCATTAGTGTAATAAAAGGGGGATTGCTTCTCTCTCTCTGTTTTGGGGGTGACTTGTTAGCCAAGCAGCTGGTGGATACGTAAACAGATTTTGTAAACTGTAAAACGCAGCCCAGGCAGATGTGATGGTCACCTTGATTATCAACTTGGTTGGACTGAGGTCTCTAGGAGGCCATTAAAGCATACTTCTGGGTGTAGCTATGAGGCATTTCCAGGAAGGATTAACAGAAGGAAGATCACATCAATGTGCTTCAGCCCAGATGGGATATAAGGAACAAAAGGAGAAAGCTTGTCTCCGCAATCATTCTCTCTCTGCTTCCTGGCTGCCATGATATGAGCTGCTCCCCATGGGACAGGATGAAGCCGGAACCAAATAAATCCCCATTTAAGGTGTTTGTATCAGAAACATTCTGACTAACATTGCGATGTTTTGTTTTTAGTGCTCAACAACTTAACAACTGCTAACATCTATCAAGCTCCTACTATATGCCAGACACTATTTGGAACACTTGACACAAGTCAAGTAATTTAATCCTCTATAGAGCCCTGGAGGTGAGTAGCAGTATTACAGTTAGTGATGAGCCTAAAAGTGACAGAGCTGGACTGCAGCTGAGTAACTGAATTCATTCCTAACATGAGGCCTTCTCTTCCTTTCCCTCCCCCCTTTTTCTCCTGATAGAATTGAACCTAGGAAAAAACAAACAAACAAACAAACCCAAACCTCAAAAAACAAAACAAAACAAACAACAAAATTCCAAAGCGTTTTATTTTGCAACAAGGTCTCACAAGGTTACCCTGGCTGGCCTTGAACTTGTGATGTTCCTGTTTTCTGAGAAGCTGGGATTATGTACTTTTGCCATTAGGCCTGGCTGAAGTATTTTCTAACAGCCCTCCTTCAGGTCCATCTGTTTCCTTTTATAATATAGACATATTTCATGGTCCTATTTCTAAAATTCAGACCCAAGCGGTTCTTTTTTCCTGGCTACAAGACATTTATAAGGAGAAATAACTGACTCAGATGAGTTAGTTTTGAAGAAAAAAAAAAGCCCCACCGAAAGCAGCCTTTGCTTGTTTATTGTTAAAGGTATCATTCATGAATAAACAAGGGCAGTCAGTTTCCCGGAAGTATAATTAGCTACCATTTAATTTTCCTGTGGCTGTGATAAAACACCAGACAGAAACAACTCAGGGAGGGAGGCCTCATTTTGGCTCGCAGCTTGAGGTTCCAGTCCACCAAGGTGAGGGTCATAACAGAACAACTTTGATGACCACTGTATCCTTGGTCAAGAAGCAGATAAAGATGTCTGCCTGAGTTCAGCTCACTCTTCCCAGCCTGGAGAATGGTACCGCCCATAGGTGAGTCTTCCGACTCCCATCGACCTGATGAAGAGAGCCCTCACAGGTAACCTACAGGCCTGTCTCCCAGGTGATTCCAGATTTCTTCAGGTTGGCAGTTGGGATTAACCATTACAGCTATCAAAATTTAAAGACACAAATACTCCTTGGGATTTTAAATGGAAGTGAAAATTGAAAGACGGTATATATAAATTTTTTAAGCTCCTCTGAATGGTCTCTAAAATTTCCCCTCCTGCTACCTAAATTTCGATCTACTTCTACACTTCTAGCCATGCCATAGTCATGGTCAAGAACTTTCCAGGTAATGTTTAATATTGACTGTCAACTTGACAGGGTCTAGACAAGCACAGGCCTCTGGATATGCTGGTAAGAGATTATCTAGATCCATGTAGATATGTGCAGAGTGGTGGGAAAACCTGCCCTAACCCGTGACAATGAAAGGGAGCCGAGCACCAGCATTTGGCACTTTCTGCTTCCCAACTAAGGATCCAAGGTGGCCAACTGCACTGAACTACTTTGGCCATGACTTCCCATGGTGGACATATTTATAACCTGGATCTTCAAGCTAGAGGAAACTCTGTCCTTCTGTAAGTTGTAGCAACAGGAAAAGTAACAAATACAGGTAACGCACTAACACAGTGCTTACAGAATCAAGTACAAACTCAATTCGTTTGGTAGAACCAAGACTGGACACTGGCTCTTCCTCTGTCCATGCCACCAGCAGTCTATCCTCTGGGCGTTCCAGAGAAGCTCCACTTCCTAAGTTTCTAATAGCTCACAGTGTGGCCTTCCCCTACCCCATCCTTAGTGGCCCTTCATCTACAGCTTCAGGAGAACCCGTCCCAGCCTGACCCCATTCTGAATCAGAACCGATCTCCTGCTACCTTGGGCCCTAAAGCCTTTGGTGCCATTGCAGTTTTCTGCTTTTTGTAACTAGTGACTCATGTGTCCTACACTAGTGGAACTGTCTCAGAGGGTGAGCTCCTTCAGGACAAAGGGTCACATCTTTAAACGGGTTCTTTCACCTACCCAGCAGCTGATAAGTATCTGATGACCTGAACTAGGCTGGAGACCAAATGAAAATACATAGCCGGTACGATAGATGCTACCAAGAACCTTTAATTTTTGATAGTATACTATAGGTTTAAATTAACATTTCAACCCTCCCTCCGTGCTCTAGGAAGCCGTCCTGGGAACCTGTGAAACAACTGTTTCCTTCCCAATTGGACTGATGTGTTTTGTAGCTTAAATTAGATTATGTTAATTGTTAGATTGTGTACAACTTATGATTAAAATTTTTTCCAACACATTTTTCCTAAACTTATGGCACCTGTTCTCACTTTTCTGCTAACATGTGCTAGCAAATGACAAAACAGACGACTAACATCATGGAAAATCTAGGAAAACCAGTTTCTTAAAATTGTTTGCCCTAACTCAATGTCTTCTGTGTTGTGGAGCACAGAATGCATGCAACACAGTTTCTACAGTTTGTAACACTTTCTACCGTTAATGTGGTTAGTTCATACGCTAGAATCAAATAAGCAAAGAGAGCTGATTGTTCTAAAAGTAACCTCTACATTGTGGACACTGAAAGCTGACCTCTCACCTCTACACACATGCCACAGCACTCCTACACAGGAAGATATGCATGCCCACCCCAACAAAGATATATTAAAAAAAAGGTTTTATGCCTTATAAGGTCAATTTAGGATCACAAGGGAATTTTAAGGCTTACTTATATGCTAATCAAGATACCGAGACACATTTAAATGCAGTTTCTAAATGCAGTCCATTTAGAAACATGGAGATACTCTTTTACAAGCAGCCTCGGAGATACCCTTCAGGGTTGTGGATATGATTGTGGTATGTAATATATATATGTGAAAAGTTACAATGAAGCCCATCATTTTGTACAATTAATATACACTAATAAAAGGTAAGAATTTCCCTTCACAGCCATAGAAATCGACAAACAAACAAAGGAAGCAGCCTTTCTTAGGGACAGACTGGGATAGGAAACATGGAATGGCAATCCTAAGACTCCATTTGAGCTAATACAACAGGGAGACAACCAGTTGTTTCCATGGCAAACACACCTAAGGTCCTTCCTTCTCTTACAAAAGTTGGCCTTTGAGGACCCTATCCCCACATCCCCCTTTTTCCTAGGCCCTGGGAAGGAGTGTGGTAGCTGGTCTCATGTGAAGCCAATCTGTAGATATGCAAAAGTTACTCACCCCCTTTTTTTCCTGCCATAATACTCTGTGAATACTTGTCATTTACAGTCAGGACAATGGTTGTTATTATTATTATTAATTACAGAAGCCATTGTTTACCATACACACTCTCTAGGTGCCAAGCATCGGACATACATCATTTTACAATGACCTGTCTTTAGATTATATGAAGAAATACTACATCTCATGAAAAGACAACTCAGTTTCAAAAGAGACAAATGGCTTGAATAGGCGTTTCTCTAAGGAAGATATATAATTGATCAATAAGCATGTGAAAAAAATGCTGAACACATCATAATCATTAGGGAAATTCAAATCAAAATGGAAATGGATTATCACTATGTATCTCCTAAGCTGGATATAAGAAAAAAAATCACAAGTGTTGGAGAAGATATGGAAAACAGGACTCCGCTATCACTGCTATAGTGATCTGGAAGTCCTTCAAAATAGCATAATTTATCACATGGCCCAGCAGCTCTACCCCTATACAGATGAAATGTATGGCCAACATTATTAATGAAAGCCTAAAAGTATCAGCGACCCATTTCCCAGCAAATAAAAGGTGATAAGTCTATACGAAGGAATATTGTTTGGCCATGAAAAGGAATAAAATGATGCTATAAAACAGATGAGCCTGGAGGACATGGAAAACCTAAGCAGCCAGGCACACACGGCTACCTGCTGTACAATGCCATTCATGAGAAATTTCTAAAGTAGGAAAATCTACAGAGGAAGAAAATAGATTCGTGGCTGCCAGAAATGATGGAAAGAAGAAAATGGGTTGCTTCTGGGCTCAGAATTTCTTTTTGAAATCAGGAATTATTCTGGAATTGGATGGCAGTGATGTTTGCATAGTTCTGTGAGTACACTAAAAATGTAAATTACACATTTAAAAGAGTGAATTTTATGATATGAATTATATCTTTATGAAAATTTATTTTGAATAAAGCCAGCTGAATAAAAACCTCCAATAACTCATGGCTCAAAGAACAGGAAGCTAGTAAGCTTCAAAGCTACAGACCACATGAAGGTGGGAGGCAGACATGGCTTCTTAAGAAAAACACATCGAAATGAAGGAGCAACAGTGGTTTGGAGCTGGAGGATTGTGTCAGTGAGCATGGTTGACAGCACTTCACATTGTGTTCTAGGATGTGGTGACCAAAAGTGGACACACATAGGGCCCCAGGAGACTGGGGGCAGGAGAGGACAGCATTTCCCCTGTGGAGGGGAAATGATGAACAGGGACATGGCCTTGGTGACAGGTGGCAGGGGAGAATCTGAAAGCAAACAGCAGCAAAGCCCAACCTTAGGTCAGGAGGGAGGTGGAGGGATTTCCTCTGATATCAGAGGTTTCATTGGCTCTCTGGGATGACTTAAGAGTGCCTAAAACTCACAGGTTGGGGCAAGCTTAGAGTAACAAGGCTCTAAAAATAGTCTAATATGTCCCATCCCCCTCCCTACCCCCTCTCTACCTTTTTCTCAGCGAATGTTGGTCTCCAACATGCATTTTTTTTCTTTCAGTGGGTTGATACTATGGAAGAGGGGCTCTCATTTGCCTATCTCCCTCTTCTGCTTCCCCGTGAGATTCCATGAATTCGGACTGTGACCTGCTGGGGCACCCCTCTACTGACTAGGGACTATCATACCACAAGCCCATTCCTTTCCATTTGTCCCCAACTTTGTAGAGAAGTGGGACAGTTTAAGTTAATGATGATTACAATTATATAGAACTTTCTAGTTTGTCAAGAGGCTCTCTAGATAGCACAGAAGAGCTTGGAATGGGTGAGATATTATTGAGAACTACATGAATTTCCCAAGGAGCGAGAAATAATTCTATAAGCCCCAGTTTGCTTTGGAACCCACTGAAACATATGTGTCCTATGTATATTCTTTAACAAGTTAACTCCCCTTTCAACTTTCATTAAATAGTCCCTTCTCACGTGGTGGCCATATTCCTAAGGCAGGCAGTGTTCTTTTAGAATCATGACTGCTAACAAGACAACATGTGCACAAAAGCAAAGCCATGCCAAGCTACAGCTGTGGTGGAGCAGATTGAGCTGAGTGTACTGCTCTTTGCCATGTTCAAAGCAAAGCGCCTGGCACAATTACCCCTTCCGTTTCTAAAAATAGCCCATGTAACAATCTTTAAGTCAGTCAAGTCCATGGGCTTATGGTACATCAGAGGCAAGAGGTAATTCTTCAGAAAGAAAGCTCTCCAATGCTAGTTACTACATTTGAGGCATTTTTACCTGTCCCTTGAGCATGTCCCTGACATGGATGGAAAACCTCTAGGCTGAGTTGAAAGGTAAGGGCAGGGCACATAAAGGTTTTATGCTAATGCATGCCCCTCCCTTCCCCCTGCTGTGTGTGTGTGTGTGTGTGTGTGTGTGTGTGTGCGCGCGCGCGCCCCCGCGCGTGCGCGAGTATGCAGATGGAGGCCAGAGGTCAATACTGAGCATCTTCCTCTGTTCTTGTCCACCTTATTCTTTTGAGACAAGGTCTCTCACTGAACTTGTCATCAATTTAGTAAGACTATCTGGTCAGTGAGCCCCAGGAATGCTCTTGTCTCTGCCACAGGTACACACAGCTTTTCATTTGGGTGATGGAGATCAACATTCAGGGCCTCCTGCTTTGGTGGCAGGAACTTCCCTGACAGAGCCGCCTCCCTAGCCCTACTAATCTAATCTAATCCAATCCAATCCAATCCAATCTAATCTAATCTCCACTTCCTCTTCTTCTCTCCCCCCCTTCATGCCTTCTTCTCCTCCTCCTTTTTTTTTTTTTTGAGGTGGGATCTCACTATGTAGCCTAGCTGTCCTGGCACTCACTCTTTAGTCCAGACTGGTCTCAGATTCACAGAGATCTGCCTGCATCTCCAGTGGACTTTCTTAAAACAAAGGCTATGTTTGTCTCTGCATTATAAAAAGTATGTTTTATTCTGGGCTCACTGGTATCCTACTTCTAAAGTGGTAACCATACATTCTCTGGGGTCTGATTTGAACTTGGTATCTAGGCACTACAGAAGCCTACCCCTATCCTATGGCTTGGCTCAGCGGCCTTGTTTTTTCTTGATTTCTAGAAGCTCTGGGCTCCTTTATCTAGGGATTTGTTTCCCAGAAGTCTCCTCTCCCTCATTTACAGTCTCTAGATCCAATGTTGCACAACCCATATCCTAATGACATGAAGTAGAGAATATTCACCTATAGTTGACTCTAGCTTGGAGCACGGCAACAGGGCAGTCTTGAAGCTTTAATGAACTTGAAGGAGCTTAACCCACGCTTCTCTAGGATTAGGTGGGATTTATGCTGACCTATCTTCTTTTTATTAACTAGTGCCACAGGTAAGATCCATTTGCTCCCAGTGCTTTGAACTCTTTCACCTAATTCTATGGCTTTCACTTTTGGCTTTGTGTTAGAATTACTCCAAAAGCATTCAAACACATTCTGCACGTGGGATCCCACACCCAGATAGCCTAGCTTCAATGCTGCTCACCTTCAAAAGAGTGGTTTGGGTTGGTGATGGCATCAATGCTCAGGATGCTTCCCCCCGTGATTCTCTGCTCACCAGAGTTGAAAACTATAATTTTTCTTTATAGAAACCATGTTCCAAGTTTGGTTTCTGGACCAGCAGCACCAATGTCACTGAACCATCGGAAATAAGTTATCAGGGGCTACTCGAGACCCCCCTGAGCCAGAATCTCTGGGGACTCAATGTGGTGATCCATGGTTCAATAGGCTTTTACATTATTCTAATACAGGCTAACACACCAATTTAGGGGAAGGATTTCTGTCACCATAGTTATTGTCTGACACTGTGAAGAAGGGAGGAAAATGCCAAGATGCCGAGCAATGCCTAGGCCCTTTCAGTGCATCTAGTTTAAGATGCCAAGTCATCACAGGAAAGAGAAGAACTTTCTGAATATTCAAAGAATGGCTGTAACCATAAGCTAGGTAAGACATTCTCTCACATGACACAGGATAGTTACGATACTTCTGGTGAATGTTAAAGTTGGGTTTAGGAAGGCATCACCTGTGGCCTTTGACACCTCTGAGACAGGCTTGAGGTGTCACATTAGTAGGATCTTGACATGTCTGAGGTTAATTAAATTCACCTCCACTGTAAGTTAGCTAGTCTTTTTGTTGCCCCAGAACTCAATTTGCACTCCCAATGCTGGGTATTGGTAATTCTTTGTGTAAGTTTCTACCATCACGTGCCATCAACATCCAAAGTACAAGCCAGATCCCTTCAACGGTTTAACTGCATATTAAGGCAGAATACTTAACAACCGGTTATCAACTTGGGGCAATTTTGCATATTCCCTATCCCTGCATAACATCTGGCAATTCCCGGAGACAAGTTAGTTGTTACAACTTGGGGTTCACATTTAGTGAGCAGAAGCCAAGGATGAGGCGAAGTGTCCTACAGTGCATAAGACAGCTTCTGTGATGTTAACACAGATTTATCCTGCCCCGGAATTCAACACAGCTGAGGCTGGAAGCCCTTTAAAGAGACTGAAAGTTGGGCAATTAAAGAAATGTTACATCATTACTTGTTTGTATTGGAAGAAGTTGACATATCCTTCAAGGGCAATATAGGGTCCTGTGCTCTAGATGGTTTAGGCATGGCTTTCAGAGGGCTTTCACGGACCTTGTTAGCATACTTCCTCTGCAGAGAGAAAACAGCCAATAATTGATTTGATTCCTCCTTGTTTCAAAAATAGCCTATGGCACTTTAGTAAGGTGACTGTTTCCAGCACTGAAAATAGAGGCTAAAAGGAGAACATATTGCTTGGTAACAGAGAACAAAGGAAAGCAGAGATCATCTTATGGTCTCTGCTACCCACATGACCTTCGCTTTGGAAAACACAGAGGCTTCTTTCTGTTACGCTCCCTCCGGCATCCCTGATGCGTCTTTCATTCATTTGGTAGACAGCACTCTCTGACTTGCTCCTGCTGTGAAAGTTCCTCAGAGCAAGGGCATGAACATCGCCTGGGTGCTTGCTCTGGGACCCCGGAATCGTAATCTTGGGGTTGAGGTGGGAATCTCGACAGTCTAAAAGGATGACCTCTACAGAAGATTCTTACATACACTAAAGTTCGAGGGCTGGTGTTCTTGACACTTGCTACTTTTATGTGGTCCTTGGCTTAGAAGACTGGCCGCAAAGAAGACCTAGGGCCGCTTATGTCCATGCCATTTGGAATTAAATATTTAAGTGTTAAAAAAACAAAACTGGCAGCATCTGGAAACCTGCTTCAGGCTTCCAAAACTCAGGGCCCTAGTCCTCATTAGAATCTACATTTCACTAAGATCCCTTGGTGGTTCTTACATGCATTTGAGTATGAGAAAAATTGGCCCAGACTAACCCTAAGCCTAACCCTAGACACTTGATTGACAGGCACCACATGCCTTACACACATAATAGAGAGATTTTAAAAAACACTGACTTCATGGTCATAGTGAGCAAAACCAAGTTTCTGTTTTGAAAAGATTTTTTATAAATCTGAAGAATTTGCAACTAAGAGGGATTATCATTGCTATTTTTTTTTAATTTATTTTTGTTTCCAAGCTTCAGGTCTTGCTATTTTAAAATTAAAGGTTGGCAAGGAATGGTTGTGCATGCCTGTCAATTCCAGCACATAGAAGGTTGCAGTAGGGAGTTTAAGGTCAGTCTGGACAAGGCCCTAAAACCCAGTCTCAAAAGCCTGAAATAAAAGTTACAAGTTGGGATCAAAGTTCTTTTTCTAAATTTCTTTCCAAAATACTGTTATACCTCAGGTGACAAGGGCAGTTTAATTTTACGGGGTGCCTCTTTTTGATTATATGTATTTAAGAATGTTTTTGATTGGTTGGTTGATTGGCTGGTTGGGGGAGAGAGGGACATAGGTGGGCATGTACCATGGCTAACTTATTAGTACAGAAGTCAAAGGACAAATTGCAGGAGTTGCCTCTCATCCTCCACTATGTGGAGGGATCTACTCAGGTGGAGGTACTCGGACCATCAGATTTGGTGGTGGGCACCTTTACATGCTGAGACATCTTACCAACCCTACAAGTTTAACTGTGCCAACAATTATAGCCTGTATGTTAGCAAAGAGCTCTGAGCTCCTAGTGTATTTATCAATATTGTAGTGCCCACCGGGAGGAGATAAGGATGAGCTACTGTACAACAGGTTGGCATTTCTATACATTCATCTTCTCACAAGTCTGGAAGAGAACACAAATACATTCCCCCACAAATCCTACACAACCACCACATTGATTGAAGAAATAAACCCCTCTTTTTTTCTGGTTAAAAATAACAAGGAACTGCAGCCACATTTTGAAGTCACCGTCTTGCTCTAAAGAAATAATAATCAACACCTTATCACCCCACCCCCAAATCTGTTAAGCTTCTAAAAGATAATTATAAAAAAGCCAACTGTGTCATCCAGAGCACCATGGCAACCAACATCACCAGGGCATGAAAAAACAGTTTTTAGTCACTAGAATCAAAGCCAGTTGGCAATTTGGCTTGCCAAGCAACACTGCAAAAATAGCGGGTAGAAGCTCATTATCTCGAGGTCTGACTCTGAATTGCTTAGAATTGCTCCAAAAGGAACTACTCTAGGTCACTCTGTCAACCTGAACCTGAGGCTCCCAGTCAAAATCTAATCCATCCCTTGTTTAACCAGCATTTTCCAAAGCTTATTGCATCTGAGGCAGATGCTTTTATAGCACACGTTTACTTGGGATTTTGGTTGAACAGAGGCTCTGAGATGATGCACAGAGCAGGAGTTTCCCACCAGAAGCAGGCCAGGGCAGATCAGGATTTGTCTGAGATGGACTCATGGAGAAATAACAGCTGACAATCAGAGGAGAGAGAGAAACGTGAAGAGCAGACAGAGAACTGGTTAGAATGCAGCACAAAGTAACTGTGTTCTCATGATCAGGATCCTGCGTCATCAAGAAAAAGATGAAGTTATATTTAGGGATCATTAGTTGAGGCAAGAGTGGGTACAAACAATTTTAGAACTATCACCATCAAAATGAAAAAAAATGCTGTTTTGGCGTTCTTGAGGAATAAAAACTACGTTTGACAAATACTTCATTTTTCCTAGTTTCCGACTATGGTAGAAGAGACTCAGGCATCTATGAAAATTGCTTCAGCAGCATGAAGATGTATTGTCGGCTCTGTTCTGCCTTTCTTTTTCTAGCTCAGACTCCTGCCTCAGCTGGAATGCCCTTTTCTTTCATAATCGCTGATCACAGTTCTTCTTTTAAAATTGTACTTCCTCAGAGAAATTTTCTCAGATCACTCAAGGACTTATTGCTCCTTTCTCTCTTCCCTCACAGATGCCCTTGCCTGTACTCCTGCTGGCTCTTCCTATCCTTTGTACGAAGGCTCTTCTTCCTTTGTGCTTCCACATTTACGTATGCATCTGTCTGCCTGCACTGTAGGGAATAGTATAGAACTGAGCTGCCTAGTGTTAACAGTCAGAGGGAAGCAGAGGGAAGGTTGGTTGGTTTCCCTTCTGGGTGGAATACAGCCCAGAAGGAACCTTGGATGTTGCTTACCCCCTTCCCATCCTCAGAGCCCATTTGCTGATATCTTCTGGGGATGTGTTGCTTAGAGAAACTCTTTCCTGTCTTTTAGGGTTCAGTTCAAATATTTAGAGCATAAGGAATCTACTTTTACCTACAAACCAGCTGAGGATGTTCAGATAACATTTCATTTTGTAATAGTTTGTCAGCCAGTGTTCTTTTCTCGGCTTAACTGTAGACCCCAAGAGCCCACAATGATCTTTACCTGGTTACTTTAACCCCAAACAGGGCAAAGCTCCATCAAAACGTGGAAGCTAGACAGGAAAGAATGGGAAAGAATCAGTTTGATACAGAACCAGACCAGAAAATAAGAGGACTGAAGATTCCAAGTTCCTAAGAGGTAAGCCAGTTCTGGAGAATACCAGGAGAGCATGCAGAGCCTCCTTTGAGAAACCCAAAGGCTTGAAAGGAGCTAGAAGCAGGCCACATGCATCCGGAGGGTTAAGCCATGGAACTGGGGTAAGCTACAATACACAGTACCTGGGATAAGAGAGAATTCCAGAGAGATGATAAAAAGACATGGAATTTAATTGCAGCCTGTGGGATTTAGATTAGACAAAAAGACGGCCTGATAATGACAGCTGGCATGGCCTGGAAAGGAAGGCTAAATCTAAAAAAAGAAAGCACTAGGAACTAGAATCTCATTTAGGTTCTTTAATGCTCCTTTTGGCTCTGATTATGTTGTTATCTTTTTCTTTTGACAGGCTGGGTTGAGGGCAGGGAATGGAATATCACAGAAAACATTATAACGACCACACTGAAAAATACTAAAGAAAGAAAATTAAACCTACAATTTTGTCATCATACATAGTTATGTTCATTTTTCTTGTTTCCCTTCATTTTTTTCCCCTGTGCATGCCAGATTCCACTGTCTACGGTTTGCTCTGCTGATTCAGAGACTCACAGTTCACTCTAAAGCTCACTAATCATTTAGCAATGTAGCACATTTAATAACACCTTACAGTTCAACTTAACTAGTATATTTTGATATTGTAACTCTGTGTTACCAGCGAAAGCATTAATGTTTTGACAGGCTTCTATGGAATTAACCAGTGGAATGTTATTTTTTTTCCTACTGAAATATATCACATCAGAATTTGGGGTATAAGGCAAAACGCTAACTTATGCATCACTGAAAAGCTTATCTATAAGTGGGGCAGGAGCATTTCCTTGATGGTTGGAAATACTTTAGATAAAGACCTCTTGAAGAGATATCCAGGATTGAAGAGGGTACCTTGCAGTCCCATAAGTGGACTGTCACCACTGTATTCTCAGAGCAGAGTAAAGTGTCTGGCTTTAGAGTTCAGAAAACATGTTTAAATGGACCAATGGATGAGCAAAGACTATGCATAAGCCAGAATTAGGCTATTTTATAGCCATGCTAGTCTGCAGGTGGAGTAACAAGCATTGGTATAGGTGAGCTGCAAAGTGCATGCTACTATGTGACAATATATCATTTAACAAAGTTGCCCACAGGGCTTTGACTTCAGAATACAGTTTCATTCATTTTATGTGTTTACACAGGGTTACTTTTCTCTTAAAACAGTCTACTAGGGAGTAAACCTATGTTAAGTAAAATAAACCTCTAAGGGTCCATATTATTAAGTAGGCCTCCCATATTACAGTGCTCAACCTTAAGAAACCCGTAGTAAAGACAATATATGGGACTCTAGGGATAATATATCACTCTAGGGATTATTCTAGAACATCAGATCTGAAGCTCATAGCAGAATCTTGTTTTCTCCCTTTATTCTCTTTTTAAAAATTTAAGGCTGTGATTATATGCAGTTATGTATTTAATATAATAGTACAAATTATTTCACGAGAGGCTGGAGAAAGCACACAGCATTTAAGGGTGTGTGCTCTCATAGAGAACCTGGGTTCCATTCCCAGCACTCATATTGGTTTGCTTGTATGTACTTCCAGTTCCAGGGTATCTGACATCCTTTTCTGACCTCTGTGGGTATCTGTGCACACATGGTGCACCTAGAGACAAGCAGACAAACACACATATACATAAAATAAAAGTAAATCTTTTAAAAAGTTATTTCATGATAATGGGATTCTTTTCAGATGTTTTCAATACCTTTTTCTGTTGCTTTATATCTAATTTGTCTATATAAAATTAGATGATATAGAAAGAAATCTATAAACTTCAGTATGACTTACATAAAAGCAAAATATGGCATTTAATCAGTTGCTCTGTCTTCCATGTTCCTTTTGCTTCTTTACATTTCTATTATAGCATTTTATCTTAATGGTTTTTGTATAGGGTTGCCTTATGCATATATTTATACATTAAGCTATGACTCGTGAATTGTAGTGTTATTGGAAGTTATGGGGCAGAGATGAGGTAGCCTGCTTTCTAGTTTGCAGAGAGGAGTATCATTGTTGGCGTCAGGCTCTTGGCTTCCGGGAGATTTTGGTACTTCATACACTTGGTCTGTGCCGTCTAAAGGCCTAGAACTTGGCTCCTCCTGCCTCTATTTCTGAGGGACTGCAGGCATGCATCACCTTGTCTGAGAACAGCATTTTGAATACTAGAGATAATTCTAACAGTTGTTTCTAAAGAGATAGAAAAGCAATACAGGCAGTATTTTTCCTCTTCTATTTAAAGTTTAATATGCCCTGCTCTGTAGTCCAAAGCTATTAGGTTAATGACAATTAAAGATTCATTTACTAGAGCTCTGAAGAACTCACCTCTTACATTATATTAGCTCCTCAGTGCTTCATTCAGCCTTTCAAAAAACATTTACGATGTTTTCAGCAAGGTGATAGTGAATGCCTGTAATCCCAGAATTTGGAAGGCCAACACAGGAAGATTCTGAGTTAATATAATGCATTTAACAATTCTTATGATGAGCCGGGGAGGTGGGTCAGCTGGTAAAATGCTTGCCTTGTAAGCATGATGACCTCAATTCTACCCCAAGGACCTACTTAAATAGCTAGGCCCACATAAAACACGAAGTATGGTGGTCCGGCAGTTCCAGAGCTCTGGAGGCAAAGGCAGAAACAGGCAGGTGGAGCTCCTGGGATCACCCATCAGCTGGCTTGGCTCAATGGGCAATCTCCAGGCCAGCGAGAGAGACTGTCCTCAGCATAAGGTAGACGGCAGTGTTCTTGAGGTCTGACATCCAGATTTGTCCTCTCACGTTTACACCCATGCATGCGCGCACATGCGCACAATCACACACAAAGAGGCAGGCAGAACAACTGAGCTTTTCAAGAGATGCTTTCAGAAAGGGTGGTCCCGAACCTGACGACTAACGAGGGAGTTGGTATGGGGTAGTGAGAGTGTGTATCTTCAGCCCATCATAGTCTCATACAGTATGAGAAAGGGGGAAGGTAAGACACAACAGTGTGCTGACGTGGAGTTCAAGGCCGAGAGCGCCTAAAGCTGTGGCAGGGCGTGGGGGTGCTGCGCTGTAAAGGTGGTCAGACGGCAGCAGGTCACAGGGGACCGACAGCCCCATCTCCGCTTACACTGTACCCTTTGGATGGTGGAGGCTGCTGAAGGGTTTTCAGCAGAGGATTTAAAACCCGGAGATTATTTTAGTGACAATAGAGAGGACAGAGTGGAGGGAGACAATGATTTGAAGAAGCATAACTTCTTAGGAGACATTTTCACAAATGAGTAATAACTGACCACAGCTAACCACTTAGCACTTGTGACAGGTGATAAATAAGTATCACAATGCAGTCGTCTTAAAACGCTCAACAGCCTTATGAATAGATGCTACTATCATCTTAGTTGTACAGCTAGTGAGACAGACATAGGTAAGTCATTTGGTCAGAACCAGTACCAAGCCAGTATCCAGCACCACACTTTTGCTCTGAATCTAAGCCTCATTTGTGTAATGTCCATCTCTTCTAGACTGAAGCTTCCATTTAGACCAGGAGTCACATTGGCAGTGTTCTCTACTGTGTCTACACCCAGAGTACACAGTAATTACTTGTTGAATAAAATCACTGAATAATCCACATGGAAGAAACAGTGGGACAAATCATGTAGGTTCAAAGAGTCTAGACGTAATATTGTTAAGTAGCATTTTCCTAAGGCGAGACCAGAGTTCTCCTGCTCTCTCTTCACATGCGCTAAGGACAGGCCTTGTGGGGACACAGAAAGAGGCAGCCAGGTGCAAGTCAGGAACTGTATCAGGAACTGTGCTAGACAGAACCCTGAGCTGGAATTACTGCCCTCTAGTACAGTGGGAAGAGGAATTTCCCACTAGACTGTTTAGGCCACCCAGTCTATAGTACTTGAGTATGGCAGCTCCCAAGGAGCACATCAAAACAGAGATTAATACAATAAGGATGGATGATGAAGGCGCAGTTTCTATCTTGGCACACAGGAGAGACCATGTTGTCTCTAGTAGAGGAAAAAGAGGCATTTGCAGTGGTCAGTGAACAACCCCAATTATTTTGGGCTCACCTTTATTCAAATATAAAAATATGAAATTTACCATTTATGACTACTTATGCAATGTTTACTTATAATTACATAGTAGTCTCTGTGCTTGTTCTGAGAAACGCAATGAGACTCACTCTGCTGTCAAGGAACTCAGTCCTGTGGGAAGAAACACCATTTTCCTATCCCTAAAGACTTGCAACCAATAAATACTGGGATAGTATCCTACATAGACCGAGAGCTTTGGGTCATGTGATCCGCATTTGAATATGGGTTATCCAGGTTCAGTGGTGAATAACCATATTGACCTTAGGGCCAGTCCTTGTAACTGTAGAATCAGATAAGGTAGGTAGAACCCTAAAGTAGAACATACATGTTAGTAGTTATTCAATTATTAAAACTATATTCCTAACCCAAAGAGACTAAAGCCATAGAGAGTGAGTCAGGAAAAAAAGCCAGTTTTTACCACCAGACTAGGTAGCAGAAATTTCAGGTTGGAGGGACAAGGATAGAGCAGCAGGAGCTGGAGTAGCAGAGAAACAGGCTTTGGGCATCTGCAGACCTAGTTCAATCACAGTTCAGTCAGTTATCACCTGTGGAAAGTCGTGTAAGTTGTGCTATCGATCTAAGCTTTAGTTGTTTTATCCACGAAATGGAGTTAATAATACCTACCCAAGAGGGCTGTTCTGAGTATAAAAAGGGCTTGGCGTGGTGCCTAGCAGAACTGTCACTCAATTAATGGCAACTGTTGCTCCTATTAATATAATCATTTTCCTCTTTTACCTCCTAAGGGATTTGTTTAGATGGTTAAGTTACTTGAGATTCGAGGAAGTGAGGGAAATGGAAGAGCTATTAAAGACTAGCTTTAAAGTTATTTTTAAATATAAAGAAAAGCAGTTTAACTTGGCTTGCATCTCTTAACATGCCGTACAGGCATAAGTCATAGAAATTGGCCACTGGGTTATGGCTTAGAGCCTCACAGAACCTCCTTGTTAATGTTTCCTTGTCCCTACCCAAAGTAAGCCTAAAAGCACTGTTGATAAGGGTTCTCTGAGGGCATTTAATTCCTTTCCAACTCTAATATAAACTCCACTCACCCAAGGGCTTGTTAAAAATGCACATTTTCATCTAGGAGATTTAAAGTAGGTCATGAAATTCTGCATTACCAATAAGCTCCCATGTGAGACTCATGCTTTGGGTTCAAGGATGGCATTCTGAGGAAGTGTCAAGGTGCTGAAAAGACACAGAAATAATGTTATTGGCCTGGTGCTTGTTGTCATGGCCTGCTTCTCTTTAATGATATACCTAATAATAGACTATTAATGGAATATGAACTGATTTGTTTCAGACCAGACTTGGAAATTCTGCATATGGACTCATTTTAAATCAATATCATCTATTTTGAACAACTTCTTGGAACACAAAGTTTGCTTCTAAATATAGCTCTCATTAACCTTGAATACTCATAGTCTGTTAAGTTCCTGAAGGCAGTCTTGCCTCAACTGTTACCTAAAACTGTGTGTCAAGAGATACTAAGAGGATGAATGAAAAACAAAACAAAACATCATGGAGTCATCATTAAAAATGTCTTCTGGTCAGAGGCTGTCAACTAAAATTCTAGTATATTTAGTGGGATACCACCCTTGAGGTAGTCTGGAGAGCCCTCAAAACACTACAGGCTAATCCCATTGCCCTGCTTGCCCACTAAAAATTTATGTTAAGACCTATTGCTGAAGACACCATATACTTTGGTCACAAGTTATGGAGGGAACTAAGTTGGTACTGACTAGGAAGATTCCTTGCAGGTTACTGTTAGAGTATTGGAAGGTGCTATGCAGGCTGTTTGAGGGAAACCAAGAAGTCATCAGTAGTCTTACCCAGCTGGGAACCCTGAAAAACAAATAATGACTTGTGGCAAGAAATACCATGGCTGCCATAGTGGCATGGATGTTAGGGGGTAACACACTGCTGCCTGATGGGATATAAGGCCTGCTTCACAGGAGGAAACATGCCTGGCACTATAAACCTGGCCAAGAACCCATAGTTGGGGGCTCACAGGCCCCGGTGGGAAAGAGAAAACCTAGCACTAATTATTCTGCTAAATGGATTTAATATCAAACTGCCCTCTAAATTTGTATCTCTATCCATATAATAGCAAAGCTCTCGGACCTTATCAGAGAAGTTTCTGTGTACAGTAGATGGTGCTTAAGGCACAGACACTAAGTGACAGAGGAGTGCTCAGTGGGACATCGAGATCATCACCTGCTCCAAGGCTCATGGACCATCTCAGAAGAGGGACCAGACACATTGTAAACACCAGGGCTTGGGGAGACCAGAGTGAAACGGTGTCTTCTGGGCATGACAGGACCACTACATTCATAAGCTCACAACAGCGGTGGTTGCCTACAGAAGATCAAGTCTGTCAACACTTAAGCTTGGAGAGGAGAGGAAGAGGTTCACAAGACCCCACCTTTAACATGAGGAGCTATAGACAAGTTGATGGCTTTGGAGGCAGGAAGAATCAGTTTTCTTTCAGGTAGGTTGACCATGCTCTTGTAGATAAGAGGGAAAAGAAGAAAGGATGTTGGAAGAGTAGGTAGATGGGGTGGATCCTGGAGGAGTTAAGAGGAAGAATGGGGATAAATAAGATCAAAATATATTATATAAAATAACCAAAGAATAAATACAATATTTTTAGAAAATGTCTTCTGGCACTACAGGACAATGAGATACTTTCTCAAACTAACTTGGGTTGCTCTCAGCAGAAACTCAAGCCTTGGTAAGTCTTGGGGAAAAACTACAAGTAGGAGAGAATGAGTGCAGACTACGGTAACCCGTGAGCCGGGCAGAGTGGAAGAGGCCTGGGGCTCAGCCAACTGCAAGGAAGAGGGGGAAACATGAGACTGCGTTTTGAATCTTCTCAATGGTGACCCCTGGAAGTAGATCTGATGAAAAACAAAGGGCAGGTGCAGTCCTGGGACAGATGCGGCAAACATGGTGCAGGGCAAACACAAGGCCAAAAGGGCTGCCTAACTCTAAAGTATGGAGGCTGATTTTTCTTGAGTGAATTTGTACTCAGGCCCAGAAGGCAGCAGCCAAAAGAGAAACCCCATACACGAAGCCAACCATCCTATAGCTCGAGGTTAGGAGGGGTGGGGATATGGCGATGGTGTTGAAAGAAGCCCATTCATCGGCGTGCAAGTTTTCAGGAGCCCTCACTCTGAAGAAGTAGGTCCGATCTCCTGGAAGGACAAACACTCCACTGCTTTGGCTAGCTTTGAATCCCTAACCTGGCCATTTTGAGATGAACAGCTGCTAGAAGGTTAACTATGGAGAAGAATGCCTAAGGGGCCTGGTGTTTATTCTGACTCACTCAAAGGGGCAGAACTTGGAAGCTCTGGAGACCAGTGTTTCTGCCCCATGTATGGCAGACACTGTCAGCAGCTGGAGCTGTCCAGCAATGGAGTTCCTTCTCTTTGGAACCGATGAGCTTCCAGTCTAGGAGTTTGAGGCAAGAGCTATAGGACTCTGTAGATGGAACCCTGTAGAGGGTGGTGAGGTATGCAGTAAGCTCCCAAGGTTCTCCCAGGCTCAAGCTCACAATACCTGGCTCTTGACAGACCCTAGAAAGAATTACAGGTGGGAGAGACTGGATCAGAAATATGGTTTAGCTGGTAAGCCAGGTAGAGTGGAAGAGGCCTGGGGCTCAGCCAGCTGTCAGCAAGGTAGAGAAGCATGAGAAATCCAGGGAGCCAATAGCAGGCCTTCCTGGAATTTTAGCTCTGTAGACCAGAGGTATTGCTTTGGGCACCTGAAGCCTCCCTTGGTTATGAAAGGGCTGTTATCTCTGAGGGAGAATACGAGCTGGGGAAGGATACAGACCACTGCTCACCCTTCTTAAACTCCTCCAGCACCGTGTCCAGCCGGGTATCATTGAAGACGCAGTGCAGGGGCCTGTTGTAGAAGCGGGTGACTGTGAGCAGCGGGGTACAGTCGTCCGGGTCCACAAAGGCCAAGTCTTTGACGAACAGAATGTCCACGATGTTGTGCCTCTGGTCGCCCTCATACACCGGGATGCGAGTGTAACCACTGCGAAGGATCTCGGATACAGTGGCGAAATCAAGAACGGCGTCTGAGCGCAGCATGAAGCAGTCGCCGAGAGGGGTCAGCACCTCCTCCACCACCTTGGTGCGCAGTTCCAGGGCGCCCTGGATGATGTTGAGCTCTTCCTTCACCAGGTCGCTGTAAGGGTCCGCAGCCCTCAGCGTCTCCAGCAGTTTCTCCCTCGTGTAGAAGGTGCTGATCTCCTGGCGCAGAGCCCAGTCCAGGAGGCGGCCCAGCGGGTAGCACACCGGGAAGGCGGCCGCCATGAGGAGTCGCGTCAGGCATACACTGTGCGAGGCGATGGCCAACCCGTGCCGCGAACACACCGAGTAGGGACAGATCTCGGCTCCCAGGAACACCGCGCCGGTGCACACGAGCGCCGGCAGCCACGGGAAGTGAACCCCCGCCTCTCCGTAGTCCTCCCCGGGGTCCCCGAGACCCGGCGGCAGCGAGGCGTACAGCCAGCCGGCCAGCGCGGCATTGGCGCCGGCTTGGCCCAGGAGCAGGGTGCAGAGCAGATGGGTCCCCCTGCCGCGCACGGCCTGCACGCGGCGCGCCTGCTCCTGCTCGGCGGCCGAGCCACTGTTCCGCAGCACCCGTAACTCCACCGGGTCCAGCGAGAGCAGGCTCAGGCGCAGGCCGCTGAACAGGGCGGACAGGGCCAGCAGCAGGAGCGCCCCGAGCGCTCGCAGCCACGCGGGCGGCAGCAGGTCCCCACCCGGGCCGTAGAGCCGCGGGCGGACGCGCAGCAGGAAGCCGCCGGCGGCGCCGTGGTGGTGCCAAGCGCGCCCGTCCCAGGCGCACAGCGAAAAGAGCTTCCCGCCGCCGCCCGCGCCGCCGCGCTCCGCCTCGCCCTTACGCAGCTCCCGCACCCGCACCTGGACCAGGGCCGAGCCCGCCACGCCCCCGGGGCGCAGGGGCCCCAGGACCTCCACGTCCGACGCCCAGTCGCTCTGCTCGCGGCAGCGCTGCGGTCCCGGGGGACGCGTGGGGACCGCGCTGGGCGCCGCGCCGCTCGCGCCGGGGGGCTCCTCGATGAACACGAGCCGTGGGGTCCAGTCGCCCGTGCCGTTCTCCCCCGGGGCCAGGGAGGGTGCGGGCACGGGCGTGGCGGGGGCCGCCGGCCCAGGCTGGAAGTAGACCCGCAGGAGGAAGCTGGTGCCTTCGGCCGCGCGCAGGGTGCCCCCCTCCAGGGACACTCGGCCTCCCGCGGTGTCTTCCGGCCGCAGACCCAGCAGCCAGGCAGCGGCGGCCGGGGGCCGAGGTGACAGGGAGAAGAAGAGCAGGAGCACGGCTCCCCGGCTGCAGCAGTCCCGGAGCCTGACACCCACCGCTGCTGCCGCCGCGGCCGCCGCCGCCATCCTGCAGCCGGCGCGGTTGCACGTGATACTGCAGCAAGCCGAGCGCGAGCTGGAGGGAGGCGGAGCTGGAGCCGGGGATCCGGCCCCAGGCAGGTCACCACGTGTGCTCCCCTTGCGCGCGTGGGCTGGAGGCGGGGGTGGGGGTGGTGATGGTGGTGGTAGGAACCCGTCTGGGAGGGGTCCCCAGGGGGAGGATGGAGGTGGCCACGCACGGTCACTGTGCCTACCCTGGACACACGTATCTCAGCGGTAGTCCTGGGAAGGCTTGGTGTGACACATGGCATGGCCTCCTACATCGGATTGTTCCTCTTCTTCACTTCCCCCGCCCCCCATTCCGCTCTCTGGCAGCCAGTAATTCCGAATTGCATTCGACCCAGGAATTCCCCCAGCGTTTTCCCTGTCTCTTGTCATCTTACTTCTAATTAAAAGATATTCTGGTGGTTGGTCCTGAATTTGTGAAATATTCTGGACTCGATTCTAGCTAACCTTTCATATTGTAAAAATTTCCAAATTATTTTAGTTAAATTCCTTGTGAAGCTATCAATGTTCATCAATAAATTGAAATGCATTATGGGACCATTATGGAATAGATTGTGCAAGATCCAATGTATATGTAATATGGAAAACCAGCGCAGTAGAGAAATCATAAGGTGATGATGAGACCACTCTCTTGTTAAGAATTCACGAATAAATTTTATGTTCATGGCCTCCTCGTGTATGCCAGTATCAAATGTCGAACGGGAAGGATGCACAAGAAATGCAGTAACAGGATTACTCTCTTGATGGGTAGATTAACAAGAAGTTGCAAAAAAAATTACACAGGAGTACCTCTACTTTTCACTCAGTTTCTTCCACTGTTTACATCAAAAGCAGGATACTGACATTGGTGTAAAGCTCATATCATTTTGTCATATCTAAATTTATGTAACCACCACCACAATAGTAAAAATACACATCTTACTCTTTTTTTTTTTTCTCCCGAACAAGATCTGGGAAAATTTTCCCACTGAATTGCTCATGTTATTTGTATCCACCATCTGCTAGTGCTGCTTATTTTTATGCCCCATTTCTTAAGCTTATGTAGCAAAATCCACTGTTTTGTTATATTGCTACACACACACACACACACACACATATTGCATTTTGAGACTGGGTCTCATGTATCACAGGACAAACTCACTAAATTGCCAAGAATGACCTTGAACTCCTGATTCCAAGATTATACATGTGTACCTCTATGCTCTGCAATTCTGTATACACTTTGATGGAGCCATATTCATGTCCCCATCACAGTCAGAAGTAGTTCCATCTTGAACTGGGGTGTAGCTAGCTTGCCTAGTGCACAGTAGGTCCTGGATGCCACCCCTCAATACCATACCTTCACTTCAAGTGGGTAGTTCCATCATCCTCCCTTTCCTCTGTAGTTTCCAGAAAGTCATATGCCTAGTAAGTGTGCAGCATTTTGGGAGCTGCCATTGCTCACTCTGTATACTTAAAATTTATCCAGGTTGCATTTGTCAGTAGCCCATCCGTTTGTACCTGAGTAGAATTCATTATGTGGATAAGTCACAATCTGTTCATCTAGTTAAGGAATAATTGAATTATTTCCATTTTGGCAATTCTAATAAAGAGCTCTAGACATTTGTGAGCAGTTTTCATTCCTTAAGTGACTATGTCATAAGACTGTGCGATGTATAATGAAATCATTGTTTATTCTGAAGTCACATCTTGTGTGTGTGTGTGGTCACACGTGTATGTGTGTGGCCGTGCATGGACCATCCATCTCGTCTTATTTTGTTTTGTTTGTTTTTTAGGCCAAGTTTCTTATTGGCTTGCCTCGTTTTGCTAGGTTGGCTGGCCAGCAAGCCCCTAGAATCCTCCTGTCTCCACTTTCACAGCACTAGGATTCCAAGCAAATAACCATCAGTACCTCTCCCCCTTTGTATTTCTAAGGATCTAATTCAAGTCCTTATGCTTTGTGGCAAGCACTTTCCTGAGTTATCCATATCCTGAAGTTACACCTTTTAAGTTCCATTTTTATTTTATTTATTTTGATACTGAGGATTCAACTCAGAGCCTCTTGAGTGCTGAACAGCAAATCATACATATTTCTGGCACTTATAATCGGTATAGCTGTGGATATGGAATGATCAGTTAAGGTCATTGACACCTGCCACTTCAAATATCTTTGGTAGAAATGAAAACATTTGAAATCTTCCCTTAGTGATTCTTAGGTGTTCAGTCTATTCAACGTGGTGTGCAATGGAGCATCAGGCTAGTTCCTCCTATCTAGCTGTCACTTTGTAGCCATTGAGCAGCACCTCCCATTCTAGGTCAACCTCAGTAGCTACTGATAAACACCATTCTACTCTACTCCCATGAATTTGACTTTTTCCTTTCTTTCATTTTCCCCTCCTTGGATTACATGCGTGTGTGTTTTTAGATCTCTATGGCTCTATTTGTGTGTTTGTATATACATATACAAATGTATATATACATGCATATACACATATATAAGTCCACTTCTGGAATTACAGACAGTTGTGAGCGCTTCTCTACCCTTTCTCCACTCTCAAGTCCCCCATCCATGCCTCAGGCATATAAAGTTTGAGTTCTTCTACCAAGCTGCAGTACAGCCCTTCATAAAAGTAAGTTTATAATGAGAAGAGAGAGAAAAGGACAGGGAATAGCGATGGTCATGTCCTCTGTTGCATCCAATCTATAAACAAGTGTTAGGCTTAGAAAATCAATTAGTTTTCTGAGCCCAGTTTCTCATCTGTGAAATGAGTTTTCGGATGTCCACCCCTTCATGAGTCAGCTTGTAAGGGCTAATGAACCCCAGGTGAAGATAATCTGGCGCGACTGAGTACTTTTCCTTTAGCTGAACACGAGGTCCTGGAAAAACACTGGGTTTCTGGAGCTCTGCCGCAACTGCAAGGATTCCTGGGGACAGGTTCAGCTGGCGCGATCCTAAGGGAGAGCTGGGGGGAACAGCTCTCAGGAGCCCTCTTCCCAGTTTATAACATAACAACTCCCCACTTATTAGAGAGAGGGAGGAAATAACGTTTTCCTTCAATGTCATAAATGTGCTGTTTCAGAATATACTTACTAGAATGCTTTGGCTTATGCCATTACTTGCTGATCTATGCCAAAAACGTGTTAATTGACAAAATGCCAGGTCCTTCGAAAGATGTTGACCCCATCCTTGCCACGCGGGAGCTTAGATTCTGATAGGGAGATAGGCACAAATGGAAACTGCTTACTTACTGAATTAAAGATATCTTCTAAGTACATGAGATGATGTATTTTCAGACCCATCTATGGAGAAGAGTCTAGAAAATGATGTGTCAAAATGAGATGTAGTGAAAACAGAAGTTTATACATTTGGAGAATAAGAAAAATATTCTCTTTTGTCCTCCATTTCATTTTTTTATGTTGTTTTTTAATTCCCTTTTTTTCTTCTTCCATTTCTTTTTATATTACAACTGTGAAACTGTATTAGTGATATTCTTTTTTGTTTCTTTGTTTGCTTTATGTTTGTTTTGTTTTTCCAGACAGGGTTTTAGCCTTGGCTGTCCTGGAACTCACTCTGTAGACCATGCTGACCTTGAACTCCCAGAGATTCACCTGCCTCTGCAGTGCTGGAGTGAAAGGCATACACCACCACCGCCCAGCCATTGATGACATTCCTAATGATAGTCTGTTAACATGAATTGCTTGGCACTAGGCACATTATCCTTATAAGCTTCATAACAATGGAGAAAACCATGTGGTTAGATGATTTTCTGTATTATATCACTAATGAGTCTGCATTGAGCCTCTAATTATAACTTTTTTTTCCTCTTGAAACCTCATCAAAGTTTTTTTTAATTAATTTATTTTTATATCGATCACAGGTTAGGTTTTTTGCATCCCATGCGTAGCCCCCTCCCTCATTCCCTCCCACTCTCCCCAATCCTCCCTCATCTCCTCCCCGCCCCCTCCAAGTCCACCAACAGGGAAGGACCTCCTCCCCTTC